>CM076908.1:11502899-12113043 GCA_039519145.1 Kokia cookei
CGCTTGCTCCCCCCAAAATCCTCCTTTGCAAATATAAACAAATTTCTTAAATTTTGTCTTTGCAAATATTAACCTTGTGAAAATTGATAATTATTAATAGTGTATCAATATAACTGTAAATTGCATCTTAGTGATAATTATCTCATGTTCTTAGTATGTAAATTACTGATAATTATGTCACACTCTGAATAAATTTATTAAGTAGCATATTTCAATTAATATAGAGATGCATAAGAAATCATTTTACACAAATAAATTGAAAATAAACGCTAGCCTATACTAGGCAATGTTTGACCACTGATGGGTCAAAGCCAATCCGTTCAAGGTTGTTGCTGAATTACGTAATCAAAATTGGAATGTTCGAGTGGCTCATACCTATAGGAGAGCAGGTCGCTGTGGCAGATTTTGGGACGAAGCTTGGGGCCTAAAAACATTTTCAAAGGAGGAAGATATTGCTAATTTTTCACGTTAATATGCTTCTAACTCACTAGTCTTGCTCTATCATGTACTGGCTCTAGCCTACCTTTCATATATTATCAATGAAGTGGAAATTTTGAATGGTTAGAATTGAAGTAAAAACTAGAAATTTTCAATCGAAAAGAACTTCTCAAATTTCATTACTCGTCTCAAAATTTTGATTTCCATTAAAATTTAATTGCAAAAATTAATAATTCCCATGAAAATAAAAACATAAACTCCAATAACTAACGGTATCCGAAGGGCTTAATCATTGTCAAATCCTACAACTTTGGTAACTCTTAAGCTTATGTTTTCTCTATCTTTTCCCCTCAATTTTTCTCATAAAAATCTCTCTCTATTAATTAAACATATTGGTCATCTATTGTTCTTTGCTTTGCTTTTCTGTATATTACTTTGCTTTGCTTTGCTTTATATTGCTTTGCTTCATCGTTGTAAAGATACATACATACATCTGCAAACAAAATCTACAACAACAAAATTTGCTTTGCAAAGACCACTGTTGCTCTATTAAGAGCAACTCACAGTGACAGATTTTGGGACAAAGTTTTGGGGACTAATAAAATTTTCAAAGGCGGAGATAGTGCTTTTCACGTTAATATTCTTCTAACTCACTAGTCTTGTTCTATTATGTATTGGCTCTAGCCTACTTTTCATATATCAGCATTGAAGTGGAAATTTTGAATGGTTAGAATTGAAGTAAAAATTGGAAATTTTCAATTGAAAAAAACTTCTCAAATTTCATTACTCGTCTCATAATTTTGATTTCCACTAAAATTTAACTACAAAAATTAATAATTCCCATGAAAATAAAAACACAAACTCCAATAACTAATGGTATCGGAGGACCTAGTCATTGCCAAATCCTACAACTTTGGTAACTCTTAAGCTTCCGTTTTCTATACCTTTTCCCCTCAATTTTTCTCATAAAAATCTCTCTCTATTATTTAAACATATTGGTCATCTATTGCCCTTTGCTTTGCTTTGCTTTATATTACTTTGCATTGCTTTGCTTTATGTTACTTTGCTTTATATTGCTTTAATTCATCGTTGTAAAGATACATACATACATACATACATTTGCAAACAAAATCTACAACAACAAAATTTTCTTTGCAAAGACCGCTGTTGCGCAATTAAGTCATTGTCAAACACATACCTCTTTTAAATAGGGTAAAGGAAAAGAAGTAACATACAATTGCAGGATTTCCAGCCAACTTGGTTGCTGCTGCAGTAGCTTCAGCAAATTCACCACTATCAACAAGCCTTCTAATCTCAGAGAGAGCATATGCAAGTGTGCCTTATGTTTTTAGAAAATCCTAATTAACCAGAAAAATATTAGAAATCCTTCTAATAGACAAAAAATATGAAGCTATTAAGCATCATCCTGATGAACCATTTTTGAATGGTCTCTTTAAGAGTTTGCAGTGAAGTTGATAACGAGAAACTTGAGAGCAAAACAAACAATTAGAAGCCTAAAAAATTAATAAGACAGGAGCTTACTTTTACCATTGTATAGATAAAATGCTCTCATAAATGAGTGCCAAGTCATGGTCCCGCCATTGCCCATACAACCTCACCTCAATCTAGTGATGTTATTGCCCATGTGTCAGTCACTTGATGTGCAACCCAACCACTTGTTTCATAAATCACCTACAACATTCAGTGACCAAATAAGGAAGCTTACAATTAGACGATGCTTTAAGACATAAGTGGCATAAAACCAGGAAGCAAAAGGAAAAAGAAACTTTGGGGCAATAAAAAAATCCTAGATATTGCAAGGTTAAAGAGTCATAGTTCTAACTTTATTGAAGATACCAAGGTGAGCAGACATGTAATTTTGATGTAAAACTAAGGCGATGAAGTCGCAAGACAATATCTTCAGAGGTAACCACCAACAAAATTTAAAGAGAATCCCATGTCAAAGAAAGTATGTCAAAAAACAAAATTTTAGATGCACTAAGCAGAGTCTCAGAAGAACATAGGGAACTTACTTTTGCTAGTTTACTCACATTGATTGCTAGATTGGTGTAAAGCTCCATATTAGATGCTATTCTTGTACTAACCTTTTCTTCTTTACAAAATACTAACAAAGTTCAATAAAGTTCAAATTTTAAGGATTTATAACTGGTTAGTACAGAGTAAAGAGCAAGACAAAGTAAAGCAAATTGAACTCAATTAGTGTTATGTAAAGAACAACAGGTTCGTACAACAGTAGCATCTAATATGCAGCTTTTCACTAGCTTTTCAATAGCAGTAGTAGAAATGCTAGTTCAAAGCACCATGAAAGATCTATACTTACTTCGCGCTCTTTACGGGGATAAATGGGCCAATGACTGTGTGAATGGGTTGAAAGCACGCGGCAGGGTGACAGACAACATATGCAGGCAAGAAGGTGATCTAAAGGAATTTGGGCTTTGGTCGATGGAAGAAAACTCTGTCAAAAGATTACATTATAGACGAAGTATAATCACAGCAAAGATATCAACTAGAAATGCTTACACATTCAATAGACAACTAAAATGCGTCAAGACATACTCCTTGTAAGAAGTGGATTTTTCTTGAGCATGGAGATCAATACTATCTTCATGTTGAGCAATGCATTTTTTTTGTTACTCCAAATAAATTTTGCAGGGGAACTTGGGGATCGTTTGCATTCTTTGTTCCATTCATTCCATCTTTTCTTTTATTTTTTCTTGGTTCATCAGTTATCATGGTTGTTAGCTTCAAAGACATTACATTTTCTCTATAGAATGAATTATCATTGCTAAGTTGGAGTTATTGGTTTTAAACATCAATGATCACCATTATTTTCCTTTATATGGCTTTCTCCTTTAGGCTTTGAACTATACCTTAATTACCAAACCGGTTCTCGATGGTTTTTTTTCATGAATAGTTCATAACGTTTAATCTTGTCACTAGTGGCCTCTGGACTAAAACACTGTTAAAATGATTAGTCGCTACAGACCTCTCCCCCCAGCCATGATAAAGTACACTAGGTTAACTTGGAAAACCACAATTGTATTGTCAGGGCTTGATCTTTTAAACCAAGATCCATATTAGATTTTGTCGTACAAATTCTAATCGATGGTCTATCACAACTATTCCAAACCAATGCAAACGGTCAAATTCCATTGCACATTACGGTAAGCTATGGACATTATGCTACGGTGAAATTTCTTATTAAGCCTTATGAAGACACTATTGATGCAATATAAAGAAACTAAGAATGATCAATCGAATGCAGTAAGGAAGATATTCAAATATATGAATCAGGAATACAACATGACTTACATGTAGCAACACGTACGACTATGTTAAAATAGTCAATAACTATTGGAATTTGAACACCTTGATTTTTCATATTTTGTCAACTAACCATGGGAATCCACTTTACATACATACAAGTTAAGAGAAGGGGATGGGCACTTGCGGACTATATTATTAAAGAATTTACTCGGGAGAGGAGGAAGGAAAACCATGTGGGAAAAGGGAAATAGAAGAAAAGAAAAAAAAGTTAAATTATTCATTTTACGCCACTAATCATGATTTTTTTTAATAGTAAAGGTGAATTTGGAAATTATATAATAATTAAAGGGAACTCATATGTAATTTAGTGATATTATTTTTGAGACACTTCAAACTTATCAATGTAAATTTTAGTGGTATTAATTTTAGTGATATTATTTTCATGGCAAGACCTTAACAGGAAGGCGATAATTGAGAGCCTCAGAATAAATATATAGTTCTTATTAAAAGGAAAATACGATTATTTGGATAAGTCAATTGGAGAGAGATCATGGTGTAAATTGCCAAAAGCTTTTTCGCCATTATTAAGGGAGCCATTAGAAAATAAAAACAGATATTAAAGCTATGTTTGTCATGTACCAAATATTTCCTCATTGAATAAAACTTGTGGTTCCAAATATATAATTATTATCTTCTCCCATTTATTCATTATAAATATTGGCTGTCAATTCTTTTAACAGTCTTTTATTCCATTTTGTCATGGACTTAGATTATGAATATACCCTAGTTTGATATGCAATGTTTGTAAATAGTAAGAATGTATGATAAATCGTTTCTCCACATTCTTATCTATCACTTATTTTTTCTTTATATATGTATATAGACGATATTGTTAAAATAGAAAATCTTGAATATTTTCAGTTGCATGAAATCTATAATTTCATTTAAATTTTCAGTTTCAAATTGGCCTTCTTATAGATTTTTTTTTATGTGTGTAAAGTCACGAGAAATTTGAAACTTAAATTAATGAATGATTTAGTAATTAAAATAAAAAAATTAATAAAAAAACCCCGTAACCAAATCTAGCGGACAAGGTGTTAAATTCCAAGAAAAGGAAAATCATAGGCATAAAGTGAAAATTGAAACTCCAGGGAGGATATGTGCAATTTAGTTTACTAAGACATGTAGATTGTCGTATGTTTTTTTGGGTCAAACCCCCATACTGAAACTTTTTTAACTCTAGTTAACCCTTAAGTTTGCAGCATGAAAATGCTATCAAAGCTGCTAACAAAAAGCGACGTCGAGAAGAGCAATTCCCATTGGAAATGTTCGCCTTGGCACCATGGTATGGAGCGACATTGCATCAAAAACTCTTCAGCTCAATGGTAGTTAGATTCCAAAACCACCTATTAGCCCTTAAATGCTTTATTTAGAAAAAAGAAGAAAATTTTTTAAAGATATTAATTTCAATACTTTCTTCTTTATATTATTATCATTGTCTTTGGCGACTACACGGAATGATGGAAGAATCCGAAGGGGAGTTGTCCTGGTAAAAAAACCAAATGTAGATTTAAATGAAAAACCAAAGGGAATTTAGTACGATTGGTATTTGCTTATTTCTTCTTCACGACCCAAAACTCAGGTGTCAAACCTGTAGGGTATTTGGAACTACGATATTGAGCCAGCATGGGAGTATGTTTTCACCACCTCTCTCAAATATAACATCTTGGTTTTTTTTTTTGCTTGTTGAAATTTCTTCCTATCTGTTGTAATATGCTACATCATATATTTGCATATGGGTGGTACAAATTTACTTCATGTATTGCTTGTGCGAATATAATATCTCAACAAAAGTTACCAACTAAAGAAATTTAAATTTCACTCATACGCTATATCTGGATTTGATAATAATTTCCCTATATTTAGTACAGAGGTTCATCAGAATCTTCAAAATCTTGTGCAATAATTTGCTATCAACATAAGGCTTAAAATGAGTATAATTCAATAAATTCAAACCTGGAATTTGTTAATTTTTTAATAAATTCAATAAATTAGTTGATAAATCTCCATCATTAAAAAATAAATGTAAAATCTATTGATCTAATGCAAAATAAAATGTGGAATCTGTTAGGATAAGTAGTGTTAAGTTTCCAAAAAAAAAATTAAAGGAAAATTTTGTGAAAAATAAGAAATATACATGACTAATAAAATTTGTTGATTGCAAAGCTGACCCTCAAAATATTGTTCAACCTTGCATTCCATGTTGTATGAATGCTTCACTTTTAATAATTACTTCTTGTAAAACTATAGATTTTTAAGTGAAGCATTTTGCAGTTTAAATTTATTTTTATTATAGATTTTTGGTGCGTGTAAAGTCACAAGTGACATGAACGTAATCAATAAGGGAGTTAATGTTAAAACAACCAGCAATTTGTTGGTTTATTATCAAAGATATTAAATTAATTAATGATGTAGTAATAAAAAGGAAAAAAGAGTAATAATAAAATCCATAACCTAATCTAACGCACAAGTTATTAAATTCCAAGAAAAAAATTGTAGGGACATAAAATGAAAATTAAAAAAAATGAAACACTAGGGAAGCATATGCATAATTTAGTTTACTAAGACACGTCGATTGTTGTATGTTCTCATAATGAAACCCCCATATTGAAACTTCTTCGACTGTAGTTAACCTTACAACAAGATTGCAGCATCATAATTTAGTAATATTACTTTATATTACTTTGTTTTGTTTTATATTACTTTATATTTCTTTGCTTTGCTTTACTTTATATTACTTTGCTTTGCTTTGTTTGCTTTATATTTTTAATTTAATTATATTTATATTATTGTTTTTAATAATTATTTTTCCTAAAAAAAAGTCATACATCTCACTTTCCCATCTTTTTCTCTTATGAATGTCTCATACTTTTTTTCTCACCATTGTTTTCAATCCTAATTTGTTGGAAACGCAATCACTTCCCATCATTATTTTTTCTTTTACTTATATTTTTGGTTATTTGTTCTCTAATTCGCATATTCGTCTATAATTTTTTTTTTTCCTTTTTGAAACGAATTGGCGTGATTGAGGAGCTTTGATCGATCCCTATCACCTTGGATTCGTTTCTCAAGTGTGTATTCTAATCATTTGCGATCAGTGTGTGTGGGTTTCTAATACTGCATAAATGTTATGAGTTTGCATCAGTAGGTGTCCTAAATCTTATAAAATCCTCTTATAATCTAAGTAGTCTTTTAATGTTTGACTATCGTGAAGCCAATCCTTTCTGTTTTCGTGCCAAACATCTGTGTGCTAATGTCTTTCCCCATTTCACTTTTTTGAAATTTATTCATGCTTGTTAAATATATTATATCCATTTTGGCTGTCTGACATGATTATGATATTTTCAACAATACAACTTACCATGTGATTTAAGTGGAAAACTTAACATTATGTCTCCTGTATTTAGGTATTTTATTTGTAGTACATTTAATATTTTTAATTTAATGTATTTACGTGTTTAAATTTTATTTTACTCACAATTAATTTAATTTTTTCATTTTAATATTACACATATTGCATGTGTGAATTTTATTATTTATTATATTCTATTTGTAAGGGGAGGAATCCACTTGCGTCAACATAAAACTTAAATTGTTTTAATTTCCTTAGTAAGTTTTTATATTTATATGACTAATATTTTTAAGGAGGCATTTTTTCTAGGTAACATTAAAGGTATCTTTAATTTCGATGTTTCAAGAGGATTTAATTATACATCTATTATAGCGGAGACCGTCATCTAGAAAAAGATAATAAGCTTTGGTTAAAAAGAATTATAGGTTAGCAAGATTAATTACGAAAAATAAATAATATAAATACATATTGAAATTTATACCATATAAATTAATATAACTATATAGATAGATGAAAAATGTAATTATGATGTAAAAATAATACAATTACAATAAAAGAACATGAATAATAATGTAGTTTTTAGAAATTCACTTAGTAATTGAATTCGAGTACGTAAGATGACATGTTCAAGTAACCATTTTAATTGGTGAGTTTCACTTAATTGAGAGGAGTCAGAGCACCCAAACAGGGGCGAAGCTATGAAAAATTTTAGGGAGGGTGAAATTAAATTTTCTATTTCTTTATAATGTTTAAAGGATTAAGTTAAATCTTTATAATTTTTAGGGGGCTAAACTGCAATTTCATCTTTACTAATTTAAAATTTTTAAAAATTTAAAGGATCAAAATGTTAAATTTTACATTTTAAGGGGGAGAAGAGGCCCCCGCTCACTCCCCTCTAAATCCTCCTCTGCAAATATAAATAAATTTCTTAAATTTTTCTTTGCAAATATTAATCTTGTGGAAATTGATAAATATTAATAGTGTATCAGTATAATTATAAATTGCATCTTAGTGATAATTATGCCATGTTCTTAGTATGTAAATTAGTGATAATTATGTCACACTTTGAATAAATTTATCAAGTAGCATATTTCAATTAATATAAAGTTGCATAAGAAATCATTTTACACAAATATATTGAAAATAAACGCTAGCCCACATTAGGCAATGTTTAACCAAGGATGGGTCAAAGCCAATCTGTTCAAGGTAGTTGCTGAGTTACATAATCAGAATTGGATTGTTCGAGTGGCTCATACCTACAGGAGAGCAACTCGTAGAGACAGATTTTGGGACGAATTTTGGGGCCTAATAAAATTTTCAGAGGAAGATAGTGCTAATTTTTCACATTAATATGCTTCTAACTCACTAGTCTTGCTCTATCACGTACTAGCTCTAGCCTGCTTTTCATATATCAGCATTGAAGTGGACATTTTGAATGGTTAGAATTGAAGTAAAAACTAGAAATTTTCAATTGAAAAGAACTTCTCAACTTTCATTATTCGTCTCATAATTTTGATTTCCACTAAAATTTAACTGCAAAAACTAATAATTCCGATGAAAATAAAAACATAAACTCCAATAACTAATGTTATTCGAAGGACCTAATCATTGCCAAATCCTACAACTTTGGTAACTCTTAAGCTTTCGTTTTCTCTACCTTTTCCCCTTAATTTTTCTCATAAAAATCTCTTTCTACTATTTATACATATTGGTCATCTATTGCTCTTTGCATTGCTTTGCTTTATATTACTTCGCTTTGCTTTTCTTTATATTACTTTGCTTTATATTGCTTTGCTTCATCGTTGTAAAGATACATACATCTGCAAACAAAATCTACAGCAGCAAAATTTGTTTTGCAAAGACCGTTGTTACTCCATTAAGTCATTGTCACACACATACCTCTATTAAATAGGGTAAAGGAAAAGAAGTAACCTACATCTGCAAGATTTCCAACCAACTTGGCGGCTGTTGCTGCAGTAGCTTCAGCAAATTCACCACTATCAACAAGCCTTCTAATCTCAAAGAGAGCATATGCAAATATGCCTTATTTTTTAGAAAAATCCTAATTAACAAGAAAATTATTAGAAATCCTTCTAATAGACAAAAAATATGAAGCTATTAAGCATCATCCTGATGAACCATTTTTCAATGGCCTCTTGTAGAGTTTGCAATAAAGTTGATGAAAAGAAACTTGAGAGGAAAACAAACAATTAGAAGCCAAAAAAAATAGTAAGACAGGAGCTTACTTTTATCTTTTTATAGGTGAAATGCTCTCATAAATGAGTGCAGAGCCATGCTGCCCCCATTGCCCATACAACCTCACCTCGATCTGGTGATGTTATTGCCCATATGTCAGTCACTTGATGCACAACCCAACCACTTGTTTCATAATTCACCTACAACATTCAGTGATGAAATAAGGAAGCTTACAATTAGATGATGCTTTACGACATAAGTGGCATAAAACCAAGAAGCAAAAAGAAAAAGAAACTTTGGGGCAATAAAAAAATCCTAGATATTGCAAGGTTAAAGAGTCATAGGGCTAACTTTATTAAAGATGCCAAGGTGAGCTGACATGTAATTTTGATGTAAAACTAAGGTGATGAAGTCACAAGTCAATATCTTTAGAGGTAACCACCAACAAAATAAAAATTTAAAGAGAGTCCCATGTCAAAGAAAGTATGTCAGAAAACAAAATTTTAGATGCACTAAGCAGTGTATCAGAAGAACATAGGGAACTTACTTTTGATGGTTTACTCCCATTGATTGCTAGACTAGTGTAAATCTGCATATTAGATGCTATTCTTATACTAACCTTTTCTTCTTTACAAAATACTAATAGAGTTCAATAAAGTTCTAATTTAAAGGATTTATAACCGGTTAGTACAGAGCAAAGAGCAAAACAAAGTAAAGCAAATTGAACCCAATTAGTGTTATGTAAAGAACAATAGGTTAGTACAGCAGTAGCATCTAATATGCAGCTGACACCAGCTTTTTAGCAGCAGTAGCAGAAATGCTTGTTCAAAGCACCATCAAAGATCTATACTTACTCCGCGATCTTTACAGGGATAAATGGGCCAACGACTGTGTGAATGGATTGAAAGCACGTGGTAGGGTGACAGGCAGCATATGCTGGCAAGAAGGTGATCTCGAGGAATTTGAGCTTTGGTCGATGGAAGAAAACTCTATCAAAAGATTACATTATAGAGGAAGTACAATCACAGCAAAGATAACAACTGGAAAAGTTTACACATTCAATAGACAACTAAAATGTGTCAAGACATACTCCTTATAAGAAAAGGATTTTTTTGAACATGGAGATCAATGCTATCTCCTGATCTCCATGTTGAGCAATACATTTTTTTTGTTACTCCAAATAAATTTTGCAGAGGAACTTAGGGTTCTTTTAAATTCTTTGTTCCATTCATTCCATCTTTTATTTTCTTTTTTCTTGGTTCTTTAATTGTCAAGGTTGTTAGCTTCGAAGACATTACATTTTCTCTATAGAATTATCATTGCTAAGTTGGAGTTATTGGTTATAAACATCAACGATCACCATTGATTTTCTTTTATATTGCTTTCTCCTTTAGGCTTTGAACTATGCCTTAATTACCAAATCGATCCTCGATGATTTTTTTATCATGAATAGTTCATAACGTTTTATCTTGTCACTACTGGCCTTTGGACTATAACACTGTTAAAATGAATAGTTGCTATAGACCTCTCCCCCCCACCATGATAAAGTATTCTAGGTTAACTTGGAAAACCACAATTGTATTGTCAGTGCTTGATCTTTTAAACCAAGATCCATATTAAATTTTGTCGCACAAATTCTAATCGATGGTCAATCACAACTACCTTTAAAAAAAAGGTGTCTATCACAACTATTCCAAACCAATGCTAACAGTCAAATTACATTGCACATTACGGTAAGCTATGGACATTATGCTACGGTGAAATTTCTTTTTTAAGCCTTGTGAAGACACTATTGATGCAATATAAAGAAACTAAGAATGATCAATCGAATGCAGTAAAGAAGATATTCAAATAAATGAATTAGGAATACAACATGACTTACATGTAGCAACACATACGACTATGTTAAAATTGTTAATAATTGCTGGAATTTGAACACCCTGGTTTTTCATATTTTGTTAACTAACCATGGGAATCCACTTTACATACATACAAGTTAAGAGAAGGGATGGGCGCTTGCAGACTATATTATTAGAGAATTTACTCGGGAGAGGAGGAAGGAAAAACATGTGGGAAAAGGGAAAGGGAAGAAAAGAAAAGTTAAATTATTCATTTTTCGCCACTAATCATGATTTTTTTTAACTATTAATGGTGAATTTGGAAATCATATAATAATTAAAGGGAACTCATATGTAATTTAGTGATATTATTTTTGAGACACTTCAAACATATCAATGTAAATTTTAGTAATATTATTTTCATGGCAAGACATTAACAAGAGGGCAATAATGGAGAGCCTCAGAATGAATTTATAGTTCTTATTAAAAGGAAAATACGATTGTTTGGACAAGTCAATTGGGGAGAGAACATGGTGTAAATTGCCAAAAGCTTTTTCGCCATTGTTGGGGGAGCCATTAGAAAAAAAAAATAGAAATTAAAGCTATGTTTGTCATGTACCAAATATTTACTCATTGAATAAAACCTGTGGTTCCAAATATATAAAAATTATCTTCTCCCTCTTATTCATTATAAATATTGACTATCAATTCCTTTTATAGTCTTTTGTTCCATTTTCTCATACACATAGATTATGAATATGCCCTAGTTTGTAAATAATAAGAATGTAAGATAAATTACTTTGTATATTAAATTATTGTTATAAAAAGAAATGTAATCATTGTGTAAATTAAGATTATAAAAAAAAATTTGTTCAACATTTGATCATTGAAAAAGAAAACGTAGAGCGTAAAAAATGGTTTAAGGAAAAAGAAAATGAGGGACCTATTTGGGTAAGTAGTGTTGAGTTTTGAGAAAAAATCAAAGAAAAAATATTAGAAAAATTAAAGGTATACATGACTAATAAAATTTGTTGACTGCAAAGCCGACCCTCAAGAAATTGTTGAGCCTTGTTCTTTTCTCCACATTCTCATCTATCGCTGTTTTTTTCTTGATATATACATATAGACGATATTATTAAAATAGAAAATCTTGAATATTTCAAGTTGCATGGATCCTAAACTTAAAAATCTATAACTTCATTTAAATTTTCAGTTTCAAATTGTCTTTCTTATAGATTTTTTTTTTGTGTGCGTAAAGTCACGAGGAATTTGAAACTTAAATTAATGAATGATTTAGTAATTAAAATAAAAAATTAATAAAAGAACCCGTAACCAAATCTAGCGGACAAGATTTTAAATTCCAAGAAAAAGAAAATCATAGACAAAAAGTGAAAATTAAAACTCTATGGAGCATATGTTCAATTTAGTTTACTAAGACACGTAGATTGTCGTATGTTCTTTTGGGTCAAACCCCCATACTGAAACTTCTTCAACTCTAGTTAACCCTTAGGTTTGCAGCATGAAAATGCTATAAAAGTTGCTAACAAAAAGCGACCTAGAGAAGAGCAATTCCCATCAGAAATGGTCACCTTGGTGTCATGGTGTGGAGTGGCATTGCTTTGAAAAATCATCAGCTCAATGGTAGTTAGATTCCAAAACACCTATTAGCAATTAAATGATTTATTTAGAAAAAAGAAGATGGTTTTTAAAGATATTAATTTCAATACTTTCTTCCTTATATTATTATCTTTGTCATTGGTGACTACACAGAATGATGGAAGAATCCAAAGGGAATTTGTCCTAGTAAAAGAATCCAACCAAAAGTGGATTTAAATGAGAATCCAAAGGGAATTCAATATGATTGGTATTTGCTTATTCCTTCTTCACGACCCAAAACTCAGGTGTCAAACGTGCAGGGTATTTCGAATAAGGATATTGAGCCAGGCATGGGAGTATGTTTTCACCACCTCTCTCAAACATAACATCTTGGTTTTTTTTCTACTTGCTGAAATTTCTTCCTATCTGTTGTAATATGCTACATCATATATTTGCATATGGGTGGTACAAATTTGCTTCATGTATTGCTTGTGCGAATATAATATCTCAACCAAAGTTACCAACTAAAGAAATTTAAATTTCACTTT
Source organism: Kokia cookei (assembly GCA_039519145.1). Taxonomy (NCBI): domain Eukaryota; kingdom Viridiplantae; phylum Streptophyta; class Magnoliopsida; order Malvales; family Malvaceae; genus Kokia; species Kokia cookei. The sequence goes on from CM076908.1 coordinate 11,516,216, forward strand.
TATGCTATATCTGGATTTGATAATAATTTCCCCTTTTTTTTCTCTTTACCAGTTGTGCTGCTCATATCAATATTAATCTTAAAATGAACTATTGGCCATCCCTTCCTTTCAACCTTAAAGAGTGCTAGGAACCTTTGTTCGATTTTATTTCCAGACTACCAATCAATGGGAGTAAAATAGCAAAAGTAAGTTCCCTATGTTATTTTTCTCCTCTGAAATCTGCTTAGTGCATCTAAAATTTAGTTTTCTGGCATACTTTCTTAGACTTGGGATTCTCTTTAAATTTTGTTGGTGGTAACCTCTGAATATATTGTCTTGTGACTTCATCTCCTTAGTTTTACATGAAAATTACATGTATGCTCACCTTGACATCTTCAATAAAGCTAGCACTATGACTATTTAACCTTGCAATCTCTACGATCTATTCTATTACCCCAAAATTTCTTTTTCCTTTTGCTTCCTAGTTTTATGCAACTTACGTCCTAAAGCATAGTCTAATCGTAAGATTCCTTATTTGGTCACTGAATGTTGCAGGTGAATTATGTAACAAGTGGTTGGGTTGCACATCAAGTGACTAACTTATGGGCAAAAATGTCACAAGATCGAGGTGAGGCTGCATGGGTAATGGGGAGAGCATGGCTCTGCACTCATTTATAGTTGCATTTCACCTATACAATGGACAAAGTAAGCTTATGTCTTAATAATTTTTTTGGCTTCAAATTACTTGTTTTGCTCTCATGTTTCTTGTCATCAACTTCACTACAAACTCTTCAAGAGGCCATTCAAAAATGGTTTATCATGATGATGCTTAATAACTTCATATTTTTTGTATGTTAGAAGGATTTCTAATATTTTTCTCATTAATTATGATTTTTCAAAAAAATAAGGCATATCCTTTATTAGAGGGATGTACATCATTTCTTCTAGACTGATTGATTGAGGGCCCTAGAAGCTATCTGGAAACCAACCCCTCAACTTCTCCTGGGCATATGTTTGTTGCTCCTGATGGCAAACCTGCTATTGTAAGCTACTCGTCAACAATGGACATTGAAATCATAAGAGAAGTATTCTCTGAAATTGTTTCCGCAACTGAGGTGAAGTTTTAATTTCATGCTATCTAAAATAGACCAACTTTTCTATTTAATATCAGCAATATCATAAATTAGACATCTCAGCAACATCATACAATATAAAGTAAAGCAAAGCAATGCAGAGCAATATAAAAAGCAAAGAAAATCAAAGCAATATAAAAAAGCAAAGCAAATCAAAGCAAAGAAAAGCATAACACATCAATATAAAAAGCACAGCACGACAAAATAAAAAGCAAAGCAAAGCAAAACAATATCAATATAAAAGCAAAGCAAAGCAAAACAATATAAAAAGCAAAGCAAAACAAAGTAAAGCACAACAAAGCAATATAAAAAGCAAAGTAAAACAAAACAATATAAAAAGCAAAGCAAAACAAAGAAAAGCAAAGCAAAGCAAAGAAAAAGAAACTTAGGGGCAATAAAAAAAATCCTAGAGATTGCAAGGTTAAAGAGTCATAGTGCTAACTCTATTGAAGATGCCAAGGTGAGCAGACTTGTAATTTTGATGTAAAACTAAGTCGACGAAGTCACAAGACAATATCTTCAGAGGTAACCAGCAACAAAATTTAAAGAGAATCCCATGTCAAAGAAAGTATGTCAGAAAACAAAATTTTAGAAACACTAAGCAAAGTATCAGAAGAACATAAGGAACTTACTTTTGCTGGTTTACTCCCATTGATTGCTAGATTATTGTAAAGCTGCATATTAGATGCTATTTGGGTACTAACTGGTTAGTACAAAGCTGAAAGCAAAGCAAAGCCAAGCAGAGCAAAGAGCAAAACAAAATAAAGCAAATTGAACTCAATTAGTGTTATGTAAAGAACAACAGGTTAGTACAACAATAGCGTTTAATATGCAGCTTTACACCAGCAGTAGTAGAAATGCTAGTTCAAAGCACCATGAAAGATCTATACTTACTTCACTCTCTTTATAGGGATAAATGGGAATGACTGTGTGAATGGATTGAAAGCATGCGATAGGGTGACAGACAACATACTCTGGCAAAAAGGTGATCTCGAGGAATTTGGGCTTTGGTCGATGTAAGAAAACTCTGTCAAAAGATTACATTATAGAGGAAGTACAATCACAGCAAAGATATCAACTGGAAAAGTTTACACATTCAATAGACAACTAAAATGCGTCAAGACATACTCCTTATAAGAAGCAGATTTTTCTTGAACATGGAGATCAATGCTATCTCCTTGTTGAGCAATGCATTTTTTTGTTACACCGAATAAATTTTGCATTGGAACTTGGGGTTCTTTTGCATTCTTTGTTCCATTCATTCCATCTTTTCTTTTCTTTTTTCTTGGTTCTCCAATTGTCATGGTTGTTAGCTTCGAAGACATGACATTTTCTCTATAGAATTATCATTGCTATGTTGGAGTTATTGGTTATAAACATCAATGATCACATCGATTTTCCATTATATGGCTTTCTCATTTAGGCTTTGAACTATACCTTTGTTGAAGTCCAAATTTTGACTGAGCCCAAACTCCCTTTAAATTTATTTTAAGAATAAATTTGTTTAGAAATTTAAATTTATATTAAATTTAAATTTATTTCGAATTTAAATTTAATTTAAGTTTAAATTTATTTTCCAAATTTAAGATTATTATAAATTTAAAATAAAAAAGGTTCAAATACAAAAAATGTCCAATTACAAAGCCCAATTGGGCCCAAATTTGAAAGACCCAAACTACCCTAAAATCACAATGGCCCAAATAGGCCCAAATTTTACACTGCCCTAAAGCCTAATCCTAAGTCTGCTACAACTAAGTGTTGCTGCTGTTGCCTCCCCTTCAACCAACCAGAGGCTGCCACTTCATCAGCAACTTATCACCATCTTCAGCTCCAACTTGCGCTGCCACCGGCTGCTCCAACCGCCACTGCCATAGCCGAATCTGTAAAAGGAGAAAATGGACATACATTAAGTACTGTAAAACAAAAAAGAATAAAGGATACATAGGCTATAAAAGCCGAATTCATTTCAGTTGTAAGGGGGGACCTCTTGAGAAAATAAATACAAAACAGAAACAGTAAATCATTGAAAAAGATATCAGCACCCAAAGCACAAGAAAGCAGAATACCAAACAGTTCATACTGAGCAAAGTATACATCTACTAGTAAGCACTCATTCGTCAGTGTTAATCCTTTAGATTTAAACTATTAATGTCCTTTCGCATATATTCATTAATACCCATTCATGCATACATTATTACTGTAATTTATTATTTCTATACGCGTTTTCAATACATATTAATTACAGAGATAAGTATTAACAGTAATATTAGTTAATAAGAATAATATTAATAATAGATGACAGTAATAAATAATGACATTAATGACAAGTGGGCGGTTTTCATAATATTTATTAATAATAAATATTTTCTTAATAATAATAATATTAATAATATTAATGACAAATAAAAAAAACGAAAAGTCAGAGGGCTTATCCTCGGTCAGCCCGCTGTCGTCGATCGCCGTCGTCGAAAGTCGAACCCCGAACGAACACCGCCTTTGCCTTGTCGCGTATGGACCTGCAAAACCCAGAGAAACACAAGAGATTAAAAACGAGTTTTAAAAATTGAGGGTACGAATAGTTTCAACCCTAAACAGAACCGATTTGTTTTTTTTTTTAAGAGGGGGGGCAAAACCTTTTAGATCTAGGCTAGATCAAGTTCGATCTAGACCTAGATCTGTTTCCTTTTTTAAAAAAGGGGAGAGTGAAGAAATGAACCTTTTTTTTTACCTTTAAACCGTGGACGGCGGTCGAACACGGAGGCAAATGACAGTGCGTGACTGGTGAGGGCAGTGGCGTGTGCACCGGAGAACCCCAAGCGACGACGCGCGATGAACACACGCGGGGATCGATGGCACGCGTATGGCCCCATGCGACCGACGACGCTGAGCTAACCGGTCGGAGTTTGGCCGGCCATGAAGAGGATTTGAGAGAAAGGGGGGCAGGGCTCTCGTTTTTTTTCTCTGAAAATTTCAAAGTTGAGAAAAGGCTTCGGTTTTGCAAGGGCTCGAGGGTTTAAATACCCTTACCAAAACGGCAACGTTTTGGTAGGGGTATTTCGTTACAAAACGGCGTAGTTTCTTTAAAGTATCCATGACCGACCCGAAATTCCATCCGACTCGACCTAGGATCCGCGTGTTTTTGGAGAAAGGGATATTTATGCATTTGGTCATTCCGCTTTTTCCAAAATTTTCAATCAGATCCTTCTCGTACTTTTAATTAATTCTAAACTGGCCTAATGATTTTTACGGTTTTTCAATTTAGCCCCTCGACCTTTTAAAAGCACCAGGAGCTGCCACGTGTCTTGATTTTGGCTTATTTGTGCAAATGGTCCCCTTTATTTCTAATTTGTTTTAATTTAATCCTTAAATCAAGTTCGCTTTAATTACAAAATTACCCTAGAAATTTTCCATGGTTTTTAAAATAGTCCTCTGACTTCAGGATGCCTAAGAGGCTACCACGTGTCACCTGTATTTGGTTTTATTACCCCGGAGGTCCCTAAGCTGTCCAAAAATTCCATTTTTACCCCCGAACTTCCAAAAATCACATTTTTGACCCTAAAAATTCCATTTTTAACCTCGAACTTCTAAAAATCCCATTTTTGACCTCGAAACTTCCAAAAATCTCGTTTTTACACCCGAACTTCCAAAAATCCCATTTTTGACCCTAAAACTTCTAAAAATTCCATTTTAACCCCAAACTTCCAAAAATCCCATTTTTGATCCCTAAATTGTCCCAAAACTTCATTTTTACCCTCAAACTTCCAAAAATTACATTTTTGACCTCAAAACTTCTAAAAATTCCATTTTTACCCTCGAACTTCCAAAAATCCCATTTTTTACCCCAAAATTCCAAAAATATCATTTTTACCCCTAAACTTTAAAAAATCCCATTTTTAACCCCAAATTTCCCAAAATTACCGTTTCACCTCGAGAATCCAAAATTATCATTTTTGCCCCTAGAGAATCTGAAAAGTCTCATTTTGAACTCCGATTGCATCATTTTTCTTTCTCATCAATATTTGCATTTAATTTACATTATTAAAGCACTCGTATTTTGTATTTTTTATTCTTTTTTCGTAATTAATTTATCTTACTTTGCGTTTAATATTTATTATTAACTGTTTATTCATATTTAACTCGCATGCTTGTTTTCGAAATTGTTTTTTTCATAAAAACTTTAAAATCGAGGCAATATTCTTTCATTTCGGGTTTCGAAAATTTGCGCCTTAACTCACTAGGTGCAATTTTTCTCCAAATCGAAATAATCGAATACCCTTAATCGAGGAAATGTTTCCTTATCTTCGATTCTAAAATATTGTGCCTTAGCTTACTGGGTGCAACCTTTCTTCAAATCAAGATAATCAAATATCCTTTTCGTAAAGATTTCAAAAGGTTTTACAAAGGAAAGCTCATTATTTCTGGATCTTGAAATGTCGTGTCCTAACTCACTGGACGTAGCTTTTCTTCCTCGATCACTTTGAAATAGCGGGATTTCCAAACAAACTCGATTTCTTTTAAACTTAACTCATGCATTCAAGGATCGTATTTTAAGCTTTATTTGAACTTTTAAATGTTACAAATTAAGACCCAAAAATAATCAATACGGTACCAATTTTGGGCGTATGAGGGTGCTAATCCTTCCTCATGCGTAATCGACTCCCGAACCTATTTTTTTGGATTTCGAAGACCTACATGTTCTCAAAACAATTTTTTTAAAACATTTTATGGTGATTCAAATACACCGAACAAAGGATTGGTGGCGACTCCCATTATTTTTCGATTTTAAAATAATTTTCGAAACTCGTCGTTTTCCAAAAAAAAGGATGATTTCGACAGCTGGCGACTCCACTGGGGACTTTTAAAATAAACGAGAGTTAAGCCAAAATTGTTTATTTTCGGGTATTCTTTAGAAACTTTTAAAAGCTTCAGTTTTGTTTAATATGCGATCCTTGACACCTTTTGTGACATTATATTATGTGATATTGCTAGTATATTTGCATACATCTGCATATGATACTACCCTAATAAGTTGAAGCCTAAAACTACTCCTTCGTGAGGTTTTCACCTCCGTGCAGGATAGTGGATTGCTTTCGGGATTACAAAGTACCCTTGTTTTCGTGAAGTTTTCACTTCCATGCAAACATGTGGGAAATGCGTCCCCTCAAATCAAACTCGTCCGTATAAGCCTATAATGGTAAGAATCGAGGAATCTGCTGGTTTGGGTACCCCTTACTTTAGAACCCAAAACCACTTATAGTAAACCGTAAGAACTTGCTTAGAAAGGAGTTGGACTAAACCATTTAGTAATCGTCCAAAACTCTTAGGTTCTATGCTATATTTGTATATTGATATTGATGTGCTTCGCTAACTTGTTTATCTTGTCTCTTTTTGCATCGCATTTTCATCATCATATTTAGAGAAGGTATAGACTCAAAAGTTCAGTAACCTATAAGAGAATCAGTCATGGAAAACAAGTACTTTGATAAAGTGGAAGACAATATGGTCGTGCGCGTGTGGTCAGAGGAGACTCAACGCTGAAAAGGAGACAGCTTAGTAGAAGGATATGAGTCAGAGCTTTGGGATTATACTAAGATTAGCACGGCTCAAAATAATATGCTAGAATTGAAAGAGATATGGGACAGTTGGGACAACAACATGAAACAGACCTTTTACCAAGAATACAGAGACTTGTCATATTTGTGCGAAGTTAAGGTGGATAAGTCCCTCTTCAGAGCCTTAACGCAGTATTGGAATTCAACCTACAATTGTTTCACCTTCGGGAATATAGACATGACACCGACGATATAAGAATACACTACTTTGCTCCGTTGTTCGGAGTTGTCAGTAGATATGGCCTATTCTAGAGCTCCAAACCTCCCAACCATGGTTAAAAGATTGATAAACATCACAGGCATGAGCGAACAATGGGTTGCAGCCCAAGTTAAGGTCAAAGGCGATAACAAGTGCATCACGTGGAAAAGCCTGCGAGACTTAATATTGGCTCATCTAGATGCGAAGAAGAAGATAGACATTTTAGCCCAAAGCATCTACGGTTTAGTCATTTTTCCAAAGGCTTTGGGGCATATAGAAGACGCGGTGATAGATTTGTTCGATAGATTAAGTAAAAGAGTGACGCCTGTCTCGACTATATTAGCTGAAACTTTCAGATCTTTAAATGCATGCAGAAAGGAGGGAGAAGGTCGATTTATCGCCTGCGCACCGCTACTAATGGTATGGTTCCATAGTCACTTTTGGAAGACAGAAAAAGTCTCCTATCAGTACTTGTCTAAAGATTACTCACCTTTGAAAGAGTTCGTGGCAACGCAAAGACAGGAAAACTTCTCAGAAGAAAAGTGGATGGCCATACTCCAAAGCCTCAAAGACGAAGACATAGAGTGGCGAGCACCATGGTTTATTCCTGATGAAATATTACATCGATGCAGTGATCTCAACTAGGTCCCATTAGCCGGAATATGGGGAGCAACTGGATATGCACCTTTGCTAGTTTCAAGATAATACAGATCAAGACAGTTCATACCCGCGACACAGGGGATAGCTCAATGTGAATTTGTGTATCGGGGAGAAAATAATAAGAAAAGGATTCGAGAAATCTCAAATGCATGGAACCAGGTTCGAAAAATGAAAGCATTCGGCGCCAATCCCATGATAACTGCGAAATACGATTGGTGGAGAAATAGAAGGATCAATGACAATGTTCCTGTGCCAAACCCGAAAATTGTCCGCCCAATTGAAGAACACTTGCAGGTTGTACCAACTGAATTAGAAATAATTAAACAAGACTTCAAAAAGAAAAGTGCTGAGATGGGGAAGGTGAGAGAAAAGCTGGAGGAAGAGAAGGTGCTTTTAAGGTTGGACGTTGATGTTCAAAAGCTAGAGGCGGAGAAATTAAGAAAAGGGAAGAATAAGGCTGAAGAAGATCTTAGCAGCCTAAAGAAGGACTATAAAAAGCTTCAATTGTCAATGAGAACCGCTGGTTTAGGAAAGACATCAGAATAATGGCAGCAGGAAATCCGCGAAGAGAAAAATAAAACAAGTCACTGGAAAAACAAATTTCAAGACGCCTAGGTTCAGGAGAATGCTATGAAGAGTAGCCTTTTGGAAAGCCAAGCCGAAGTAATTGAGTTGAAAGCTCGAGTAGGAGAATTGGAGGAGTCCTTGTATAAGCATCGTAGCCGAAATTCAGTAATGGAGTTGAAAGCAAGCCAAACTGAGATTGAGAGACTGAGTAGGAAGGTGGAAGAATTAGAAGCCTCTTTCCAGGATAGTGAAATATGAATTGAGATTTTGGAAAGGACGTTGGAGACGAATGATTGGTATCTTCAGCAAACTCAAAACGAAGTCAGAGAAAGTGATTATGTTAGGGGTGAAGCTTTAAACCAAATTCGCAAAGTAGCTGATCATGTGCAAACACTGGCGGTTGAAGTGGAGGAGCTAGGCATACAGTACGAGACGAAGACAAAGCGAGGTCAAAAGCTATTATGCCTCCTTAAGAAAGTCAAGGCTTTGGGCATCAAAACAAAACTGTTTATGTAATTTGCTTTATGTTAAGGAACTTGTTATCCAAATGAAGTTTTCTAAATAGAAAATGAATTATAGAGTCAATACCTTTCTCTTGCATACATGCATAATTTTCACATCACATTTTTTGCATACTTCTGCATAATAATCCTAATTTATTAAAATTTACAGATCAGCTACGTCAGTAACCATTGAAAACTCACACCGCTATAACACTCGAAAGAAAACTAAAGCCATGGAATAAAGACTTAAACAAATCCAAAAGAAATTACAAGACCAGATGCAAGAACGCATCCAAAAGCAAATGAGCATGATGTGCAGAGAAATGAAGAATCAATTCATGGAGATGCAAAAAAGCCTAATGAATGAATTAGTGCAAGTAAAACAAAGCATGGTTGATAGAGGAAAGGGCCCCGCTCTTGTGGGAGAAGAGGACCCGATTGTCCCCCCAGGCTTTACACCCTTCCATAACCTGGCTTCGCATGAAATATCGACACGGGAGCCCACTGTTACTGTAAGGGCATAGCAAATGGCTACAGGCACATCACGACCGGCTAATTATCCAATTAGGTCAGGTTCAAACCCAGAGGATAATGTCGCGAATCTGGGTGTTCTGGACTTTGACGAGATGATAAGAGAAGATCTTCCCAGACAAATAGAAGAGAAATATAGGCGGTTAGAAGAGAAAATTGACGCGATACAGGGAGTTGAAATCTCCTATGCAGTAGATGCCAAAGAACTAAGTCTGGTTCCAGATCTGGTTCTTCCTCCTAAATTCAAAGCCCCGAAATTTGAAAAATATAGCGGGACGAGCTGCCCTGAAGCTCACTTAACCATGTTCTGCAGGAAGATGGCGGGACGCGTACACAATGACCAGCTGTTAGTTCATTGTTTCCAGGATAGCCTCATCGGGCCGACAATCAAATGGTACAATTAGCTGAGCCGATCAAAAATCCATTTGTGGAAAGATTTGGCACAGGCTTTCCTAAAACAATACGGCCATGTGGTCGAAATAGCTCCTGATCGGCTCACACTGCAGAACATGGAGAAAAAGTCAAACGAGAGCTTTAGAACATATACGCAAAGATGGCGCGAGGTGGCAACTCAAGAACAATCACTGCTAACAGAAAAGGAGACAACAATGTTGTTTGTCAATACCCTCAAAGCTCCTTACCTAAATCATCTGTTAGGGAACGCCACCAAAAGTTTCTCCTACGTGGTCATGTTAGGGGAAATGATTGAAAATGCGATCAAAGCCGGTAAAATTGAAATCGGAGAAAGTCCTAAAAGGCCTGCCCCCAGGAGAAGGGATAACGAGGTTAACAATACAAGCATATATAGACCTGGCTTCACCAGACCGTTTGTGGCGAGTCAGCCTAAAACTCCAATAGGCAATTATCAAAATGCCCCACGGCAAGAGACGAGCATTAGGCCAAATAGAGGGAGAGTTCAATATACTCCCCTTCCAAAGTCATATGGAGAATTGTACAAAATATTATATGATGCGCATGAGGTAGCTCTTCAACATGTAAGACCATACAAGCCTCCATTTCTTACTTGGTACGACGCTAAGGCTCACTGTGAATACCATGCGGAAGCGGAAGGACACTCAAATGAAGACTACCCCGCCTTTAAAAGACGAGTCGAAAGACTCATTGAGCATGGGATTGTAAAGCTGAAGGAGCCAGCAAAACCCAATATAGCTTGGAATCCGCTGCCTAATCACCCGGAGCAAGGGGTAATTGCTTTGTTGGAAGAAGGAGCCCGAAAAGTTAAGAGAAATGTTAAAAAAATTAAGTCTCCACTTCGATGGGTATGGCAAGAGTTGGTCAAAAGAGGAATGGTCGCGAAGGATAAGAGTAGTATGATAATCGAAGATGATAACCATTGCGAGTTTCATGCCATTAAGGGGCATGAAATTCAAAACTGCGTCGAGTTCAAAGCTGTGGTACAGATAATGATGGATAATCGAGAGCTAAAATTTTTTGAAGAAAGAGGAAAAGCTAGTGATGTTTGCACCTCCGAAGAAGGGACGGCTAAGACTTATGAAAGCAATCGTCCCAAGATGATTATCCGTGGTACGGCAATAGAACAGACAACTCCCCGCTTTATCATACAAAAGCCCGCGACGTTTCCGTACAAGGACAGCAAGAGGGTCCCATGGAGTTACAATTGTAACGTGGCCATACCAAGAGAAGAGGAACCCAGGAAAGATGTTAATCTCGTTACCCGTAGTGATAAGAATTATGACCTTGAGAATAAAGAAATGGAGGTCAACAAAGGGAAAGCTAGAGCGTGCGAGCTTGAGGATGAAATGACTTACAAGCTTGAAACACCTATCAATGAGCTTGTATATGAGAATGAGGCAAAAGAATTTTTAAAGTTCATAAGGCATAGTGAATATAGTGTAGTAGAGCAACTACACAAATAGTCTGATCGAATATCCATCTTGTCATTGCTCCTAAGTTCGGAAGCCCATCGAAGCGCACTAATGAAGGTGCTGAACGAAACCTATGTAGCAAATGACATCTCCATCAGCAAACTAGATCGATTGGTTGATAATGTGAGTGCTGATAACTTCATCTTCTTCAGCGATGATGAAATACCGACGGGAGGAATAGGGTCCACCAAGGCTCTACACATTACCACCCGTTGTAAAGGGTATACGCTACTTGGAGTACTCATAGACAATGGCTCAGCCTTGAATGTGCTACCGCTAGCTACACTGCAAAGATTGCCAATTGATAGCTCTCACATGAAAGGATGTAATAACATAGTGAGAGCATTTGATGGGACAGAAAGGAAGGTAATGGGGAAGATTGAAATACCCTTTCAAATTGGGTCGAATATATATGAAGTAGATTTTCTAGTGATGGATATTAGGCTCACTTATAACTGTCTATTGGGAAGACTGTGGATCCACTCAGCCGGGGCAGTACCTTCCTCTTTGCACCAGAAAGTGAAGCTAATAAATGAAGGGCTGCTAATCACGATTAATGCTAAAGAGGAAATAATCGCATCCATAGCAAGCGATTCACCTTATGTGGGGATAGACGAGAAGGCTGTGGAATGCTCGTTCCACTCACTAGAGTTTGTCAATGCAACCTTCATTTCGGAAGGGAGGAAAATACTTGTGCCTACAATATTATCGACCACCAGGATGAGTTTGAAATTAACGGTCGGAAAAGGAGCGAGACTTGGGAAAGGACTAGGAAAATACATCCAAGGAAGAGTTAATGTGCCAATGCTAATAGAAAAACGAGATAGTTATGGCTTGGGGTACAAGCTAGACGCAAAACAAAAGAGAAAGGAATTGGAGAAGGGGCAAGAAAGAAGGAGGCCCAGACTAGTTGGAAAGGACATCTTGTGGGAACCCATGATTTTCCCGCACATCTATGAGACTTTCGTCTTAGGAGAGGTGATCAACCAGTAGGAAAAGAAGCGAGTGACAATTTGAACCAAAGTGGGCATCGTAAAAGATCTAGGCATTAATGCTATATCAGATGAAGGAAAGGAAGGGAATCCATCGAGAATTGGTCCGTGTCCACCAGGAAGCACCTTGAATAATTGGACCGTGGAGGAACTCCCTGTAATTTTTAAGATTTCCTCAGAGTAATGCTCGAAAACACCTATTGCTTTAGGCTCGAAAGCAATATGGATCTTTTTGTAAAAGGGCTCATGGTCATTATTCAGTTATTTTGAATGAAGTACACTTTCCATTTTATACTCTTTCCATAACTATTTCTTAAATTTGGCTTAATAAACCATTCGTACATATCTAATAAACAAGATTAAATACATACATACTCATACATATACCACTTAGAACCCCACTTCGAGTAAGATACGTGTTTAGAAGGGCTTCAGGACCTTGAAGATAATCAAGATTGTGATCTACCTCTGTTAAGAATGATGGAACATGAAGAAAAGCAGATCTTGCCTTATTCGGACCCAATGGAAGTTATAAAACTAGGGCACGAAGATGAAAAGAAAGAGGTGAAAATTGGAACAAGCATCTCCGAAGAAACCAGAAGGGATCTTATCGATTTGCTTCAAGAATTCCAAGATATCTTCGCATGGTCTTATCAGGATATGCCCGGCTTGAGCACTGACATCGTGGTCCATAAACTCCCTATAAAGGAAGAAAGTAGATCTGTGCAACAAAAACTCCGAAGGATGAAACCGGATGTGTTGTTAAAAATAAAAGAAGAAGTCAAGAAACAATTTGATGCCGGCTTCCTCTAGGTGGTAAAATACTCTGAATGGGTAGCTAATATAGTCCCTGTTCCTAAAAAAGATGGAAAGGTACGCATGTGTGTGAACTATCGAGATTTAAATAAAGCTAGCCCGAAGGATAATTTTCCCTTACCCCACATTGACACTCTAGTCGACAACACGGCAGGACATTCCCTGTTCTCCTTCATGGATGGCTTCTCTGGGTATAATCAAATAAGGATGGACCTTAAGGATATGATCAAAACCACTTTTGTCACACTATGGGGAACATTTTGCTACAAAGTGATGCCCTTCGGACTAAAAAATGCAGGGGCAACTTATCAAAGAACCATGGTGACCTTGTTCCATGACATGATGCATAAGGAAATTGAGGTTTACGTCGATGACATGATTGCAAAATCCCAAACAGAGGAAGAACATGTAAGAATCCTGAGAAAGTTATTTGGAAGGCTAAGGAAATATCAGTTAAAGTTGAATCCAGCAAAATGCACTTTCGGGGCCACGTCAGGAAAATTGTTAGGCTTTGTATTCAACAAAAGAGGAATTGAAATTGACTCGGATAAAGTCAAAGCCATACAGGAGCTACCACCACCCAGCATGCAAAAAGAAGTTCGGGGTTTCTTAGGAAGATTAAATTACATTGCTCGTTTTATTTCACAGTTGACTGAGAAATGCGATTCTATCTTCTGCCTACTTAGAAAGCGTAACCTGGGGGTATGGGACGATGAATGTCAGGAAACCTTCAATAAGGTCAAAGACTATTTATCCAAAGCTCCCGTCTTGGTACCTCCAGTTCCTAATAAGCCATTGATCCTGTACTTGATGGTCTTTGAAAACTCCATGAGATGCGTACTAGGCCAACATGATGGATCCGAAAAGAAAGAAAGGGCGATATATTATCTCAGCAAGAAATTCACTGATTGCGAGACGCGATATTCGCCTATTGAGAAATTATGTTGTGCCCTAGTCTGTACTACATACAGATTAAGGCAATACGCTTGGTTAATTTCGAAATTAGATCCTTTGAAGTATCTGATGGAGTCAACGGCATTGAATGAAAGGTTGGCTCGATGGTAAATTTTGCTCTCAGAATTCGACATAGTCTATGTAAATCAGAAAGTAATAAAAGGGAGTGCGATAGCAGACTTCCTGGCCAGTAGGGCTTTAGAGGATTACGAGCCGATAAACTTCGATTTCCCGAATGAAGATCTAATGTATATAACAACTACTGAAAAGGCAATCATGGAAGAACGACCTTGGAGATTGAATTTCGACGAAGCTTCAAATGCCACGGGTAATGGGATTGAGGCAATCTTGGTATCACCAGAGGGAGATCATTACCCTTTCGCCAATAAGCTTGATTTTGATTGTACAAACAATATGGCTGAATTCGAAGCATGTATCTTGGGAATCCGTGCGGCCATAGAGCGGGGAATCAAAATTCTGGAAATTTATGGAGACTCCACACTGGTGATCTATCAACTAAAAGGAGAATGGGAAACAAGGGATTCAAAGTTATTGGATTACCGTAAATTGGTCCTCGAGTTGATCACAGAATTCGATGACATCACATTCCATTATCTCTCACGGGAAGAAAACCAGATGGCCTATGCTCTTGCCCCTCTTGCCTCGATGATTAATGTTAGCAGGATGGAAAATGTAAAGCCCATTCAGATGAGTATCTATGAAACCCCTGCTCATTGTTATGATATTGAGATAGAGGAAGAAGAAGAAAAAGATGATCACCCATGGTACCGGAATATTCTTCAATTTGTGAAAGATCAAAAGTATCCCGAGCAAGCCTCAGAAAATGAAAAGAGGACATTACGAAGGCTAGCCAGTGAATATGTCCTAGATGGGGAAATCTTATACAAGAGGAGAAAAGATCAAGTGTTGCTAAGGTGTGTCGACGCAATCGAAGCTAAAAAGATCTTAGAAGAGGTTCATGAGGGCATTTGTGAGACACATGCCAACGGTTTCACGATGGCCCAACAAATAATGAGATTTGGGTATTACTGGTCTAGTATGGAGGGCGATTGCATCAATTATGCTAAGAAGTGTCATAAATGCCAGATCTATGGAGACAAGATTCATGTACCACCGTCACATCTTCATGTCATGACCTCTCCCTAGCCTTTTTCTATGTGGGGCATGAACGTCATCGGGCTAATTTCTCCAAAGGCTTCCAATGGCCATAGATTCATCTTTGTGGTGATTGACTACTTCACTAAATGGGTAGACAACCTCATATGCAAATGTTACCAAGTCAGCGGTTAGCAAGTTCTTGAAAAAAGAAATTATTTGCCGATACGGGATGCCCGAAAGAATCATATCCGATAATGCCCTCAATTTGAACAATAGCACGATAGCAGAAGTTTGTGAACAGTTCAAAATTAAGCATCATAATTCCTCTCCCTATCGCCCAAAAATGAACGGAGCTGTGGAGGTAGCTAACAAGAATATCAAGAAGATTGTGGCAAAAATGACTGAGACTTACAAGGATTGGCACGAAAAATTACCATTTGCCCTCCTTGCCTATAGAACTTCAGTCAGAACTTCTACTGGGGCAACACCATTCTTGTTGGCATACGGTATGGAAGCAGTCTTGCCTATCGAGGTTGAAATACCTTCCCTTCGAGTCTTAATAGAACTTCAACTGGATGAGGCCGAATGGATCCAAGCTCGGTATGACCAGTTGAATTTAATCGAGGAAAAGAGATTAAAAGCCATCCGCCATGGACAGATGTACTAGAGAAGAATGATGCGAGCTTACGACAAAAAGGTTCGTCCCAGGGAATTTTATAAGGAAGATCTAGTTTTGAAAAAGATACTTCCCATACACAAAGATTTCCGCGGGAAATGGATGCCCAATTGGGAAGGACCTTATGTGGTAAAAAGGGCTTTCTCATGAGGAGGTCTCATCTTAACAGAAATGGACGGCAAGGAACTGTACAACCTCGTCAATTCAGACTCGATGAAAAAATACTTCGCCTAAAAACAAAATGGGAATTGAGATGAAAACCCGCAAAGAGCATCCAAAAAAAAAAAAGGGTTCAGAATGAAAACTTGTGAAGGGCGTCCTGGAACCAAGGGAACTTTGAGTTGAAAACTCGCAAAGGGCGGCTCAAGTCCAAGAACGGGTCGACGAGAAGGAGGAAGGTTACAACTTGAAACATCAACACAGTACTCTAGATCTTCTAGACACACATCTGAGCTAGGGTGATTCACAAGCAAGTTGGCACAGAGTAGCTCATTTTGCAATACCTGGGGCAACCAATTATTCTTCACTGTATACTTGACAATTTTCAACTAACGATTGTTTCATTTGATCCTCCTTTTAATGTTGTTTCCTTTATAGAATTTTTGAAATACGACTTTGTTTCTGTACAATTTTGTCCAAGCATTTTGCATCTAAATAATGGGTAATGAACTGATAAATCATACAAAAAGTTATGAGCATTATTCTGGAGTTTTCAGAAATTACAAAAAAACCGAAACAAGACCACCAACAGGAAGATAAGCTTAAAAAACAAGTAGTTCTAGAACAACCTAGAAAAGACGGAGCAACACATCAAAGACAGAATTTGAACGGGCGACAAATCATGCCACCCTTAATTAAATAAATCTGACATTCATCATACACATTCATATAAGTTAGAAGCATTTGATCATGACTTCCTAATTTAGGCCTATAGAAGCATGTTTCACAGGTCACACCCCCGCCACATGGCGAGATGAATCATTAAGACCACCGAGGAAAAGAAGAAATACAGAAATCCAAAACTTTGCCCCGATCACGGGGCAGATTGCGACCACCCACAAAGCAGGCAAAACCTTCGAACCCCAGCTCCTTGATGAGACATTGAGAAGCAGGTCGAAGCAATAAAGGTCAGCTTCCTGATGAGATACTGAGGAGTCAACCAAATTCGCCTTCCTGATGAGATACAGAGAAGCGAGTTGAAACAAACAACGCGGTCATCTTCCTGATGAGACACTGAGAAGAAGACCCAAACGAGGCTCAAAGTGAGCAAAATCTTCGAACCCAAGCTTCCTGATGAGACACTGAGAAGCAGGTCGAAGCGATAAAATGTTAGCTTCCAGATGAGATACTGAGAAGTGAACCAAATTCGTCTTCCTGATGAGATACAGAGGAACGAATTGAAACAAACAGCGATGTGATCATCTTCCTGATGAGGCACTGAGAAGAAGACCTAAACGAGGCTCAAAGTGAGCAAAATCTTCGAACCTCAGCTTCCTATTGAGATACTGAGGAGCAGGTCGAAGCAATAAACGGTTAGCTTCCAGATGAGATACTGAGAAGTGAACCAAATTCGTCTTCCTGATGAGATATAGAGAAGTGGATTGAAACAAGCGATGCGGTCATCTCCCTGATGTGATACTGAGAAGAAGACCAAATCAAGCCCATGCTCAAAGCGAGCAAAATCTTCGAACCCCAGCTTCCTGATAAGACACTGAGAAGCAAGTCGAAGCAATAAAAGGTTAGCTTCCTGATGAGATACTGAGAAGTGAACCAAATTCGCCTTCCTGATGAGGTACAGAGAAGCGAGTTGAAACAAACGATGCAGTCATCTTCCTGATGAGATACTGAGAAGAAGACCAAATCAAACTCACGCCTGATGTGAGCAAATCTTCGAATCTCAGCTTCTTGACGAGACACTAAGAAGCAAGTTGAAGCAATAAAGTGGTTAGCTCCCTGATGAGATACAGAGAAGTGAACCAAATCCATCTTCCTGATGAAACACAGAGAAATGGATCAAAACAAGTGATGCGGCCATCTTCTTGATGAGATACTGAGAAGAAGGACAAGTCAACGAAACCAGACTCAAAGGCTATGATTTTTCAAGAGAATGGAATGAAACTACAGTAGCAAATTTTGTCTTTTTGAAAATCGCCTAAGAGCAAGATGAAACCACAACATCGAAGATGTAAAGAAGCAGATGCAGTGAAATTAAACGACAGACATCAAACAAAGGCCGGACCAGTTGAAAAAAGAACAGCTGAGTAATAGAACTTGGCCAAAATTGGGCTTTCTTTTGGATCTTTGCTCTGTTCTCGTTACACAACAACGAGCAAAGAGAGGCAGCTGTTGAAGCCCAAATTTTGACTGGGCCCAAACTCCCTTTAAATTTATTTTAAGAATAAATTTGTTTAGAAATTTAAATTTATATTAAATTTAAATTTATTTCGAATTTAAATTTAATTTAAGTTTAAATTTATTTTCCAAATTTAAGATTATTATAAATTTAAAATAAATAAGGTTCAAATACAAAAAATGTCCAATTACAAAGCCCAATTGGGCCCAAATTCGAAAGACCCAAACTACCCTAAAATCACAATGGCCCAAATAGGCCCAAATTTTACACTGCCCTAAAGCCTAATCCTAAGTCTGCTACAACTAAGTGTTGCAGCTGTTGCCTCCCCTTTAGCCAACCAAAGGCTACCACGTCATCAGCAACTTGTCACCATTTTCAGCTCCAACTTGCGCTGCCACCGACTGCTCCAACCGCCACTGCCATAGCCGAACCTGCAAAAGCAGAGAATGGACATACATTAAGTACTGTAAAACAAAAAAGAATGATGGATACATAGGCTATAAAAGCCGAATTCATTTCAGTTGTAAATGGGGGACCTCTTGAAAAAATAAATACAAAAAAGAAACAGTAAATCATTGAAAAAGATATCAGCACCCGAAGCATAAGAAAGCAGAATACCAAACAGTTCATACTGAGCAAAGTATACATCTACTAGTAAGCACTCATTCATCAGTGTTAATCATTTAGATTTAAACTGTTAATGTCCTTTCGCATATATTCATTAATACCCATTCATGCATACATTATTACTGTAATTTATTATTTATATACGCGTTTTCAATACATATTAATTACAGAGATAAGTATTAACAGTAATATTAGTTAATAAGAATAATATTAATAATATATGGCAGTAATAAATAATGACATTAATGACAAGTGGGCGGTTTTCATAATATTTATTAATAATAATAATATTAATAATATTAATGACAAATAAAAAAACGAAAAGTCAGAGGGCTTATCCTCGGTCATCCCACTGTCGTCGATCGTCGTCGCTGAAAGTTGAACCCCGAACGAACATCGCCTTTGCCTCGTCGCGTACGGACCTGCAAAACCCAGAGAAACACAAGAGATTAAAAACGGGTTTTAAAAATTGAGGGTACGAATAGTTTCAACCCTAAACAGAACCGATTTGGTTTTTTTTTTAAGAGGGGGCAAAATCTTTTAGATCTAGGCTAGATCAGGTTCGATCTAGACCTAGATCTGTTTTCTTTTTTTAAAAAGGGCAGAGTGAAGAAATGAACCTTTTTTTACCTTTAAACAGTGGACGGCGGTCGAACACGGAGGCAAATGATAGCGCGTGACTGGTGAGGGCAGCAGCGTGTGCACCGGAGAACCCCAAGCGACGACGCGCGATGAACACGCGCGGGGATCGACGGCGCACGTGTGGCCCCATGTGACGGACGACGACTGAGCTAATTGGCCGGAGTTTGGCCGGCCATGAAGAGGATTTGAGAGAAAGGGGGGCAGGGCTCTCGTTTTTTTTTCTCTGAAAATCTGAAAAATGAGAAAAGGTTTCGATTTTGCAAGGGCTCGAGGGTTTAAATACCCTTACCAAAACGGCAACGTTTTGGTAGGGGTATTTCGTTACAAAACGGCGTAGTTTCTTTAAAGTATCCATGACCGACCCGAAATCCGATCCGACCCAACCTAGGATCCGCGTATTTTTGGAGAAAGGGATATTTATGTATTTGGTCATTCCGCTTTTTCCAAAATTTTCAATCAGATCCTTCTCGTACTTTTAATTAATTATAAATTGGCTCAAATAATTTTTACAGTTTTTCAATTTAGCCCCTCGACCTTTTAAAAGCACCAAGAGCTGCCACGTGTCTTGATTTTGGCTTATTTATGCAAATGGTCCCCTTTATTTCTAATTTGTTTTAATTTAATCCTTAAATCAGGTTCGCTTTAATTACAAAATTGCCCCAAAAATTTTCCATGGTTTTCAAAATAGTCCTCTGACTTCAGGATGCCTGAGGGGCTGCCACGTGTCACCTATCTTTGGTTTTATTACCCCGAAGGTCCCTAAGCTATCCAAAAATTCCATTTTTACCCCCGAACTTCCAAAAATCCCATTTTTAACCTCGAAACTTCCAAAAATTTTGTTTTTACCCCAAACTTCCAAAAATCCCATTTTTGACCTCGAAACTTCTAAAAATCTCATTTTTACCCCCGAACTTCCAAAATCCCATTTTTAACCCCAAAACTTCCAAAAATCCCATTTTTGATCCCTAAACTATCTAAAAACTTTGTTTTTACCCTCGAACTTCCAAAAATCCCATTTTTAACCTCGAAACTTCTAAAAATCTCATTTTTACCCCCGAACTTCCAAAATCCCATTTTTAACCCCAAAACTTCCAAAAATCCCATTTTTGATCCCTAAACTATCTAAAAACTTTGTTTTTACCCTCGAACTTCCAAAAATCCCATTTTTAACCTTGAAACTTCCAAAAATTCCATTTTTACCCTTGAACTTCCAAAAATCCCATTTTGGACCCCGAAACTTCCAAAAATCCCATTTTTACCACCAACCTTTCAAAAATCCCATTTTTGACCTTGAATTTTCCCAAAATTATCGTTTTGCCCCCGAGAATCCAAAATTATCATTTTTGGCCCCCGCGAATTCGAAAAGTCTCATTTTGAACTCCGATTGCATCATTCTTCTTTCTCATCAATATTTGCATTTAATTTTAAATTATTAAAGCACTCGTATTTTGTATTTTTTATTCTTTTTTCGTAATTAATTTATCTTTTTATTTATCTTACTTTGCGTTTAATATCTATTATTAATTGTTTATTCATATTTAACTCACATGCTTGTTTTCGAAATTGTCTTTTTTCATAAAAACTTTAAAATCGAGGCAATATTCTTTCATTTCGGGTTTCGAAAATTTACGCCTTAACTCACTAGGTGTAATTTTTCTCCAAATCGAAATAATCGAATACCCTTAATCGAGGCAATGTTTCCTTATCTTCGATTCTGAAATATTGCGCCTTAACTTACTAGGTGCAACCTTTCTTTAAATTGAGATAATCAAATATCCTTTTCGTAAAGATTTCAAAAGGTTTTACAAAGGAAAGCTCATTATTTCTGGATCTTGAAATGTCGTGTCCTAACTCACTGGACGTAGCTTTTCTTCCTCGATCACTTTGAAATAGCTGGATTTCCAAACAAACTCGATTTCTTTTAAACTTAACTCATGCATTCAAGGATCGTATTTTAAGCTTTATTTGAACTTTTAAATGTTACAAATTAAGACCCGAAAATAATCAATACGGTACCAATTTTGGGCGTATGAGGGTGCTAATCCTTCCTCATGCGTAACCAACTCCCGAACCTATTTTTCTGGATTTCGAAGACCTACATGTTCTCAAAACGATTTTTTTAAAACGTTTTATGGTGATCCAATCACACCGAACAAAGGATTGGTGGCGACTCCCATTGTTTTTCGATTTTAAAATAATTTTCGAAACTCGTCGTTTTCAAAAAAAAAAGGTTGATTTCGATAACCTTAATTACCAAATCGGTCCTCGATGATTTTTTTTGTCATGAATAGTTCATAACATTTTATCTTGTCACTAGTGGCCTCTAGACTATAACACTGTTAAAATGAATAGTTGCTACAGACCTCTCCCTCCAGCCATGATAAAGTACTCTAGGTTAACTTGGAAAACAACAATTGTATTGTCAGTGCTTGATCTTTTAAACCAAGATCCATATTAGATTTTTTCGCACAAATTCTAATCGACGATCTATCACAACTACCTTCAAAAAAAGGTGTCTATCACAACTATTCCAAACCAATGCTAACGGTCAAATTCCATTGCACATTACGGTAAGCTATGGACATCATGCTACGGTGAAATTTCTTATAAAGCCTTGTGAAGACACTATTGATGCAATATAAAGAAACTAAGAATGGGCAAATCGAATGCAATAAAGAAGATACTCGAATATATGAATCAGGAATACAACATGACTTACATGTAGCAACTCGTATGACTATGTTAAAATAGTCAATAATTGCTGGAATTTGAACACCTTGATTTTTCATATTTTGTTAACTAACCATGGGAATCCAGTTTACACACATACAAGTTAAGAGAAGGGATGGGCGCTTGCAAACTATATTATTAGAGAGTTTACTCGGGAGAGAAGAAGGAAAAACATATGTGAAAAGGGAAAGAGAAGAAAAGAAAAGAAAATTTAACTTATTCATTTTTCGCCACTAATCATGATTTTTTTAAATATTAAAGGTGAATTTGGAAATCATATAATAATTAAACGGAACTCATATGTAATTTAGTGATATTATTTTTAAGACACTTCAAACTTATCAATGTAATTTTTAGTGGTATTAATTTTAGTGATATTATTTTCATGGCAAGACCTTAACAGGAAGACGATAATGGAGAGCCTTCAAATGAATTTAATGTTCTTATTAAAAGGAAAATATGATTGTTTGGACAAGTCAATTGGGGAGAGATCATGGTGTAAATTGCCAAATGCTTTTTCTCCATTGTTGGGGGAGCCATTAGAAAATAAAAACAGATATTAAAGCTATGTTTGTCATGTACCAAATATTTCCTCATTGAATAAAACTTGTGGTTCCGAATACATAAAAATTATCTTCACCCTTTTATTCATTATAAATATTGGCCATCAATTCTTTTAACAGTCTTTTGTTCCATTTTATCATGCATTTAGATTATGAATATGCCCTAGTTTGATATGCATTGTTTGTAAATAATAAGAATGTAAGATAAATTACTTTGTATCTTAAATTATTGTTATAAAAAGAAATGTAATCATCGTGTAAATTAAGATTATAAAAAATAATTTGCAAAAAATTTGATCATTGAAAAAGAAAACGTAAAGCGTAATAAATGGTTTAAGGAAAAAGAAAACGAGGGATTTATTAGGGTAAGTAGTGTTGATTATAAAGCTCACCCTCAAGAAATTGTTGAGCCCTATTCTTTTCTCCACATTCTCATCTATCGCTTTTTTTTTCTTGATATATACATATAGTCGATATTGTTAAAACAAAAAATCTTGAATATTTCCTGTTGCATGGATCCTAAACTTAAAAATCTATAATTTGATTTAAATTTTCAATTTCAAATTATCTTTCTTATAGATTTTTTTTTTTGTGTAATGTCACGAGAAATTTCAAACTTAAATTAATGAATGATTTAGTAATTAAAATAAAAATTTTAATAAAAAAAGCCCGTAACAAAATCTAGCGAACAAGGTGTTAAATTCCAATAAAAAGAAAATCATAGACATAAAGTGAAAATTGAAACTCTAGGGAGCATATGTGCAATTTAGTTTACTAAGACATGTAGATTGTCGTATGTTCTTTTGGGTCAAACCCCCATACTGAAACTTCTTCAACTCTACTTAACCCTTAGGTTTGCAGCATGAAAATGCTATCAAAGATGCTAACAAAAAGCGATGTCGAGAAGAGCAATTCCCATCGGAAATGGTCACCTTGGCGTCATGGTGTGGAGTGGCATTGCTTCGAAAACTCTTCAGCTCAATGGTAGTTAGATTCCAAAACCACCCATTAGCTCTTAAATGATTTATTATCTTTGTCTTTGGCGGCTACACGAAATGATGGAAGAATCCAAAGGGAAGTTGTCATGGTAAAAGAATCCAACCAAAAGTGGATTTAAATGAGAATCCGAAGGGAATTCAGTACGATCGGTATTTGCTTATTTCTTCTTCACGACCCAAAACTCAGGTGTCAAACCTGCAGGGTATTTGGAACAAGGATATTGAGCCAGCATGGGAGTATGTTTTCACCACCTCTCTCAAACATAACATCTTGGTTTTTTTCTACTTGTTGAAATTTCATCCTATCTATGGTAATATGCTATGTCATATATTTGCATATGGGTGGTACAAATTTGCTTCATGTATTGCTTGTGCGAGTATAATATCTCAACAAAAGTTACCAACAAAAGAAATTTAAATTTCACTCATATGCTACCTATGGATTTGATAATAATTTCCCCTTTTTTTTCTCATTACCAGTTGTGCTCCTAATCTCAATATTAATCTTAAAATGAACTATTGGCCATCCCTTCCTTTCAACCTTAAAGAGTGCTATGAACCTTTGTTCGATTTTATTTCCAGTTTACCAATCAACAGGAGTAAAACAGCAAAAGTAATTTCCCTACGTTATTTTTTTCTCTAGAACTCTGCTTAGTGCATCTAAAATATAGTTTTCTAGCACACTTTCTTAGACATGGGATTCTCTTTAAATTTTGTTGGTGGTAACCCCTGAAGATATTGTCTTGTGACTTCATCGCCTTAGTTTTACATCAAAATTACATGTATGCTCATCCTGACATCTTCAATAAAGCTAGCATTATGACCATTTAACCTTGCAATCTCTACGATCTGTTCTATTGCCCCAAAATTTATTTTTCCTTTTGCTTCCTAGTTTTATACAACTTATGTCCTAAAGCATCGTCTAATCGTAAGCTTCATTATTTGGTCACTGAATGTTACAGGTGAATTATGAAACAAGTGGTTGGATTGCACATCAAGTGACTAACATATGGGCAAAAACATCACCAGATCGAGGTGAGGCTGTATGGGCAATGGGGGGATCATGGCTCTGCACTAATTTATGGTTGCATTTCACATATACAATGGACAGAGTAAGCTCATGTCTTAATAATTTTTTTGGCTTCAAATTACTTGTTTTGCTCTCATTTTTCTTGTCATCAACTTCACTGCAAACTCTTCAAAAGGCCATTCAAAAATGGTTTATCATGATGATGCTTAATAACTTCATATTTTTTGTATGTTAGAAAGATTTCTAATATTTTTCTATTTAATTATGATTTTTCAAAAAAATATGGCATATCCTTTATTAGAGGGATGTACATCATTTCTTCTAGACTGATTGATTGAGGGTCTTGAAGGGTATCTGGAAACCAACCCATCAACTTCTCCGAAGCATATGTTTGTTGCTCCTGATGGCAAGCTTGCTAGTGTAAGCTACTCGTCAACAATGGACATTGAAATCATAAGAGAAGTATTCTCTAAAATTGTTTCTGCAGCTGAGGTGAAGTTTTAATTTCATGCTATCTTAAATAGAGCAACTTTTCTATTTAATATCAGCAATATCATACAATATAAAGTAAAGCAAAGCAAAGCAGAGAAATATAAAAAGCAAAGAAAATCAAAGCAATATAAAAAGCAAAGCAAATAAAAGCAATATAAAGCAAAGTAAAGCACAACACATCAATATAAAAAGCACAGCACGGCAATATAAAAAGCAAAGCAAAGCAAAATAATATCAATATAAAAGCAAAGCAAAGCAAAACAAAGTAAAGCACAACAAAGCAATACAAAAAGCAAAGCAAAGCAAAGCAATACAAAAAGCAAAGCAAAGCAAAGCCAAACAATAAAAAAAGCAAAATAAAAACAAAGCAAAGCAAAGAAAACAAAAGCAAAGCACAACAATGCAAAGTAAAGCACAACTCATCACAACACAGCAAAGCAAAGGGAAGCAACAAAAAAAGCAAAGCAATTTAAAAAGCAAAGCAACATGTTGACAAATAATATTGACGTGCAGTCATTATTTTTATGTTTTATATTGTCTTAGTCAAGGTTGCCCTACTATTAAGGATCAAGTATAAACTATCTCCATAAAGAAGCAACATGTTGAAAACCAAAAAAGAAATGGACACTAACCGCAAAGTGTGGACTGGATGCAATAGACCAATTGGAATGTCGACATTCGATACCTAAAAGCATTCAATGATAAAGAGAGGCAATAGAATGAAAGAACAATGTCTCTATATTTATTACAGAGGTTCATCAAAATTTTAAAAATCGTGTGCAATAATTTGCTATCAACATAAGGCTTTAAAATGAGTAAATTTCAATAAATTCAAACTTGGAATTTATTAAATTTTAAATAAATTCAATAAATTAGTTGATAAACCTCTATCAATAAAAAATAAATGTAAAACCTATTAATCTAATGGAAAAGAAAATGTGGAATTTGTTAGGATAAGTAGTGTTAAGTTTCCAAAAAAAAAAATTAGAGGAAAATTATGTGAAAAATAAGAAATATACATGACTAATAAAATTTGTTGATTGCAAAGCCGACTCTCAAAAGATTGTTCAACCTTGCTTTCCATGTTGTGTGAATTCTTCACTTTTAATAATTAATTCTTGTAAAACTATAGATTTTTAAGTGGAGCATTTTTCAGTTTAAATTTTTTTTTATTTTTTTGTGTGTGTAAAGTCACAAGTGACATGAACGTAATCAATAAGCGAGTTAATGTTAAAACAACCAGCAATTTGTTGGTTTATTATCAAATATATTAAATTAATTAATGATGTAGTAATAAAAAGGAAGAAAAGATTAATAATAAAATCGATAACCTGATCTAACGCCCAAGGTATTGAATTCCAAAAAAAAAAATAGTAGGGACATAAAGTGAAAATTTTAAAAAATTGACTCTAAGGAAGCATATGCGTAATTTAGTTTACTAAGACACGTCGATTGTTGCTTGTTCTCGTGGGTCAAACCCCCATATTGAAACTTCTTCTACTTTAGTTAAGCTTACAACAAGATTGCAGCATCGTAATTTAGTAATATTGCTTTATACTACTTTGCTTTATATTGCTTTATATTATTTTGCTTTGCTTTGCTTTACTTTCTATTGCTTTGCTTTGCTTTATATTACTTTGCTTTGCTTTGCTTTCTATTGCTTTATATTTATTTGCTTTGCTTTACTTTATATTACTTTGTTTTGTTTTGTTTGCTTTATATTACTTTGCTTTACTTTGCTTTATATTGCTTTATATTTCTTTGCTTTGCTTTATATTACTTTATATTGCTTTGCTTTGCCTTATATTACTTTGTTGTGCTTTATATTGCTTTGCTTTTCTTTATATTGCTTTATATTACTTTGCTTTGCCTTATATCACTTTGCTTTGCCTTATATCACTTTGCTTTGCTTTGTTGTATATTGCTTTATATTTCTTTTCTTTGCTTTACTTTATATTGCTTTATATTACTTTGCTTTGCTTTGTTTGCTTTATATTACTTTGCTTTGCTTTGTTTTATATTTCATTGATTTGCTTTGCTTTGCTTTATATTACTTTGCTTTGCTTTGTTTACTTTATATTACTTTGCTTCGCATTGCTTTATATTGCTTTGCTTTGTTGTGCTTTATATTGCTTTGCTTTGCTTAATATTGCTTTATATTACTTTGCTTTGCCTTATATTACTTTGCTTTGATTTGCTTTATATTGATTTATATTTCTTAGCTTTGCTTTACTTTATATTACTTTGCTTTGCTTTGTTTGCTATATATTAATTTGCTTTGCTTTGCTTTGCTTTGCTTTATATTGTTTTATATTGCTTTGCTTTGCCTTATATTACTTTTCTTTACTTTGCTTTGCTTTATTTTGCTTTACTTTATATTGATTTATATTATTTTGCTTTGCTTTATTTGCTTTATATTACTTTGCTTTGCTTTGCTTTGTTTTATATTTCTTTGCTTTGCTTTGGTTTGCTTTGCTTTGCTTTATATTGTATTATATTTCTTTGCTTTACTTTATTTGCTTTATATTGCTTTGTTTTGCTTTGCTTTATATTATTTTATATTACTTTGCTTTACTTTATATTACTTTGTTTTGCTTCACTTTATATTACTTTGCTTTGCTTTATATTGCTTTATATTACTTTGCTTTGCTTTATATAGCTTTATACTATTACTTTGCTTTGCCTTATATTACTTTGCTTTGCTTTGCTTTATATTGCTTTATATTATTTTGCTTAGCTTTCTTTGCTTTATATATTGCTTTATTTGCTTTGCTTTATATTTTTTTTTTGCATCTAGTGAGATTTGAACCCATGACATTTGGGTTGATAAAACTTCCTCAACTCTAGTTAACCCGTAGGTTTACAGCATGAAAATGCTATCAAAGCTGCTAACAAATGGTGACGTCAAGAAGAGCAATTCCAATCGGAAATGGTCGCCTTGGTGCCATGGTGTGGAGCGGCATTGCATCGAAAAATCTTTAGCTCAATGGTAGTTAGATTCCAAAACCACCCATTAGCCCTAAAATGCTTTATTTAGAAAAAAGAAGAAGTTTTTTTAAAGATATTAATTTCAATACTTTCTTCTTTATATTATTATCTTTGTCTTTGGTGACTACACGGAATGATGGAAGAATCCAAAGGGAAGTTGTCTTGGTAAAAGAATCCAACCAAAAGTGGATTTAAATGAGAGTTTAAAAGGAATTCAGTACGATCGGTATTTGCTTATTTCTTCTTCACGACCCAAAACTCAGGTATCAAACCTGCAGGGTATTTGGAACAAGGATATTGAGCCAACATGGGAGTATGTTTTCACCACCTCTCTCAATCATAACATCTTGGTTTTTTTCTGTTTGTTGAAATTTCTTCCTATCTGTTGTAATATGCTACATCATATAGTTGCATATGGGTTGTACAAATTTGCTTCATGTATTGTTTGTGCGAATATAATATCTCAACTAAAGAAATTTAAATTTCACTCATATGCTATATCTGGATTTGATAATAATTTCCCCTTTTCTTTCTCATTACTAGTTTTGCTCCTCATCCCAATATTAAACTTAAAATGAACTATTGGCCATCCCTTCCTTTCAACCTTAAAGAGTGCTAGGAACCTTTGTTCAATTTTATTTCCAGTCTACCAATCAATGGGAGTAAAACAGCAAAAGTAAGTTCCCTATGTTATTTTTCTCCTCTAAAAGTCTGCTTGGTGCATCTAAAATTTAGTTTTCTGGCATACTTTCTTAGACATGGGATTCTCTTTAAATTTTGTTGGTGGTAACCTTTGAAGATATTGTCTTGTGACTTCATCGCCTTAGTTTTACATCAAATTACATGTATGCTCACCTTGACATCTTTAATAAAGCTAGCACTATGACTATTTAACCTTGCAATCTCTACGATCTGTTCTATTGCCCCAAAATTTCTTTTTTCTTTTTCTTCCTAGTTTTATGCAACTTATGTCCCAAAGCATCGTCTAATCGTAAGCTTCCTTATTTGGTCACTAAATGCTGCAGGTGAATTATGAAACAAGTGGTTGGGTTGCAGATCAAGTGACTAACATATAGGCAAAAACATCACCAGATCGAGTTGAGGCTGTATGGGCAATGGGGGGAGCATCGCTCTGCACTCATTTATGGTTGCATTTCACCTATACAATGGGCAAAGTAAGCTCATGTCTTAATAATTTTTTTGGCTTCTAATTACTTGTTTGCTCTCAAGTTTCTTGTCATCAACTTCACTATAAACTCTTCAAGAGGCCATTCAAAAATGGCTTATCATGATGATGCTTAATGCCTTCATATTTTTTGTACGTTAGAAGGATTTCAAATATTTTTCTGATTAATTATGATTTTTCTATAAAATAAGGCATATCCTTTATTAGAGGGAAGTATATCATTTCTTTTGGACTGATTGATTAAGGGCCTTGGAGGCTATCTGGAAACCAACCCTTCAACTTCTCCTGAGCATATGTTTGTTGCTCCTGATGGCGAGAAATTGTTTCCGCAGTTGAGGTGAAGTTTTAATTTCATGCTATCTAAAATAGACTAAATTTTCTATTTAATATCAGTAATATCATAAATTACACATCTCAGCAATGTCATACAATATAAAGTAAAGCAAAGAAGAGAAATATAAAAAGCAAAGAAAATCAAAGCAATATAAAAATCAAAGCAAATAAAAGCAATATAAAGCAAAATAAAGCACAACACATCAATGTAAAAACCACAGCACATAAATATAAAGAGCAAAGCAAAGCAAAACAAAGTAAAGCACAACAAAGCAAAATAAAAAGCAAAGCAAAGCAAAATAAAAGGAAAGCAAAGCAAAGAAAAACAAAGCGAAGCACAACAAAGCGAAGCGAAGCAACATAAAAAGTAAAGCAATATGTTGACAAATAATATTGACGTAATTCATTATTTTTATGTTTTATATTGTCTTAGTCAAGCTTGCCCTACAATTAAGGATCAAGTATAAACTATCTCAATAAAGTAGTAGCATGTTAAAAACCGAAAAAGCAATGGACACTAACCGTAGAGTGTGGACTGGATGCAATAGACCAATTGGAATGTCGAGATTCGATACCTAAAAGCATTCAATGATAAAGAGAGGCAATAGATTGAAAGAACAATGTCTCTATATTTATTACAGAGGTTCATCAGAATCTTCAAAATCGTGTGCAATAATTTGCTATCAACATAAGGCTTAACATGAGTAAAATTCAATAAATTCAAACTTAGAATTTGTTAAATTTTTAATAAATTCAATAAATTATTTGATAAACCTCCATCTTTAAAAAAGAAATGTAAAATCTATTGATCTAATGGAAAAGAAAATGTAGAATCTGTTAGGATAAGTAGTGTTAAGTTTCCAAAAAAAAAATTAGAGGAAAATTATGTGAAAAATAAGAAATATACATGACTAATAAAATTTGTTGATTGCAAAGCCGACCCTTAAAAGATTGTTCAACCTTGCTTTCTATGTTGTGTGAATGCTTCACTTTTAATAATTAATTATTGTAAAACTATAGATTTTTAAGTGGAGCATTTTTCAGTTTAAATTTATTTTTATTATAGATTTTTTGTGTGTGTAAAGTCACAAGTGACGTGAACGAAATCAATAAGGAAGTTAATGTTAAAACAACCAGTAATTTGTTGGTTTATTATCAAAGATATTAAATTAATTAATGAAGTAGTAATAAAAAGAGAAAAAATAATTGTAAAATCCATAACCTGATCTAACGCACAAGGTATTAAATTCCAAGAAAAAAAATTGTAGGGACATAATGTGAAAATTTAAAAAAAAAAAAATGAAACTCTAGGGAAGCATATGCATAAATTAGTTTACTAAGACACATCGATTGTTGTATGTTCTCGTGGGTCAAACCCCCATATTGAAACTTCTTCGACTTTAATTAACCTTACAACAAGATTACAGCATAATAATTTAGTAATATTGCTTTATATTACTTTTCTTTATATTACTTTATATTTCTTTGCTTTGCTGTATATTGTTTTTTTGCATCTAGTGAGATTTGAACCCATGACATTTGGGTTGATAAAACTTTAATTTTACCACTCAACCAAATCTTTAACATTTCAATTATACAACTTATACGATAGAGGTGATAGGTGGATTTAATTTTTTTAATGATTATTTGTATTTAATTATATTTATATTATTGTTTTTAATATTATTTTTCCTAAAAAAAAAGACATACATATCACGTTTTTCCCATATTTTCTCTCATGAATGTCTCATACTTTTTTCCCACCATTGTTTTCAATCCTAATTTGTTGGAAACGTAATCACTTCCCATCATTATTTTTTCTTTTACTTAAATTTTTGGTTATTTCTTCTTTAATTCGCATATCCGTCTATCAATATATTTTTTCTTTTTGAAACGAATTGGTGTGATTGAGGAGCTTTGATCAATCCCTAGCACCTTGGATTCGTTTCTCAAGTGTGCGTTCTAATCATTTGTGATCAGTGTGTGTGGGTTTCGAATATTGCATAAATGTTGTGAGTTTGCACCAATAGGTGTCTTAAATCTTATAAAATCCTCTTATAATCAAAGTAGTCCTTTAATGTTTGACTATCGTGAAGCCAATCCTTTTTGTTTTCCTACCAAATATATGTTCGCTAATGTCATTTCCCATTTCACTTTTTGGAAATTTATGCATGCTTGTTAAATTTATTGTATCCATTTTGGCTGTCTGACATGATTATGATATTTTCAGCAACACAACTTACCATATGATTTAAGTGGAAAACTTAACATTATGTCCCCTGTATTTAGGTATTCTATTTGTAGTACATTTAATATTTTTAATTTGATATATTTAAGTGTTTAAATTTTATTTACTCACAATTAATTTAATTTTTTTATTTTAATATTATACATATTGCATGTATTATTATTACTGAATTTTATTATTTATTGTATTCTATTTGTGAGGGGAGAAATCCACTTGCCTTAATATAAAACTTAAATTATTTAAATTCCTTAGTAAGTTTTTATTTTTATATGACTAATATTTTTAAGGAGGCATTTTTTCTAGGTAACATTAAAGGCATCTTTAATTTCTACTTTTTAGGAGGATTTAATTACACATCTATTATAGCGGATACCGTCATCTAGAAAAAGATAGTCAGCTTTGGTCAAGAAAAATTACAGGCAAGCAAGATTAATTACGAAAAATAAATAATATAAATACATTTTGAAATTTATACCATATAAATTAATATAACTATATAGATAGATGACAATTTAATTATGATGTAAAAATAATACAATTACAAAAAAAAAACATAAATAATAATGTATTTTTAGAAATTCACTTAGTAATTGAATTTGAGTGTAATTATTTGTAATTATTTAAGATGACATGTTCAAGTAACCATTTTAATTGGTGAGTCTCTCTTAATTGAGAAGAGTCATAGCACCCAAACAGGGACAAAGCTAAAAAAATTTGTACAACGCAGAAATTAAATTGTCTATATCTTTATAATCTTTAAAGGATTAAATTAAATTTTTATCATTTTTACAAAATTTCATTTTTACAAAATTTCACTTTTACTAATTTAAAATTTTTAAAAATTTAAAGGATCAAAATGTAAATTTTACATTTTAACGGGGAGCCGTGGCCCCGCCCGCTCCCCCCTAAATCCTCCTCTACAAATATAAACAAATTTCTTAAATTTTTTCATTGCAAATATTAACCTTGTGGAAATTGATAAATATTAATAGTGTATCAATATAATTGTAAATTGCATCTTAATGATAATTATGTCATGTTCTTTGTATGTAAATTAGTGATAATTATGTAACACTCTGAATAAATTTATCAAGTAGCATATTTCAATTAATATAAAGATGCATAAGAAATCATTTTACACAAATAAATTGAAAATAAACGCTAACCCACACTAGGCAATGTTTGACCAATGATGGGTCAAAGCCAATCTATTCAAGGTAGTTGCTGAGTTACGTAATCGGAATTGGAATGTTCGAGTGGTTCATACCTACAAGAGAGCAAGTCACAGTGGCAAATTTTGGGACGAAGTTTTGGGGCCTAAAAAAATTTTCAAAGGAGGAAGATAGTGCTAATTTTCACATTAATATGCTTCTAACTCACTAGTCTTGCTCTATCATGTATTAGCTCTAGCCTACTTTTCATATATCAGCATTGAAGTTGAAATTTTGAATGTAATTGAAGTAAAAACTGGAAATTTTCAATTGAAAAGAACTTTTCAAATTTCATTACTCGTCTCATAATTTTAATTTCCACTAAAATTTAACTACAAAATTTAATAATTACCATGAAAATAAAAACATAAACTCCAATAACTTATGGTATCCAAAAGACCTAATCATTGCCAAATCCTACAGCTTTGGTAACTTTTAAGTTTATGTTTTCTCTATCTTTTCCCCTCAAATTTTCTCATAAAAATCTCTCTCTATTATTTAAACATATTGGTCATCTATTGCTCTTTGCTTTGCTTTGCTTTATATTACTTTACTTTGCTTTGCTTTATATTGCGTTGCTTCATCGTTGTAAAGATACATACATACATCTGCAAACAAAATCTACAACAACAAAATTTGCTTCTCAAAGACCGCTGTTGCTCTATTAAGAGCAACTCGCAGTGGCAGATTTTGGATGAAGTTTTGGGGCCTAATAAAATTTTCAAAGGAGGAATATAGTGCTAATTTTTCACGTTAATATGCTTCTAACTCACTAGTCTTGCTCTATCATGTATTGGCTCTAGCTTACTTTTCATATATCATCATTGAAGTGGAAATTTTGAATGGTTAGAATTGAAGTAAAAACTGGAAATTTTCAATTGAAAAGAACTTCTCAAATTTCATTACTCGTCTCATAATTTTGATTTCCACTAAAATTTAATTGCAAAAATTAATAATTCCCATGAAAATAAAAACATAAACTCCAATAACTAATGGTATGCGAAGGACCTAATCATTGCCAAATCCTACAACTTTGGTAACTCTTAAGCTTCCGTTTTCTCTACCTTTTCCCCTTAATTTTTCTCATAAAAATCTCTCTCTATTATTTAAACATATTGGTCATCTATTGCTCTTTGATTTGCTTTGCTTTATATTACTTTGCATTGTTTTGCTTTATGTTACTTTGCTTTATATTGCTTTAATTCATCGTTGTAAAGATACATACATACATCTGCAAACAAAATCTACAGTAAAAAATTTTCTTTGCAAAGGCTATTGTTGCTCCATTAAGTCATTGTCACACACATACCTCTTTTAAATAAGGTAGAGGAAAAGAAGTAACATACATCTGCAGGATTTCCAACCAACTTGGTTGCTGCTGTAGTAGCTTTAGCAAATTCACGACTATCAACAAGCCTTCTAATCTCAGAGAGAGCATATGCAAATATGCCTTATTTTTTAGAAAATCCTAATTAACCATAAAAATATTAGAAATCCTTCTAATAAACCAAAAATATGAAGTTATTAAGCATCATCTTGATGAACCATTTTTGAATGGTCTCTTAAATAGTTTGCAATGAAGTTGATAACAAGAAACTTGGGAGAAAAACAAACAATTAGAAGCCTAAAAAATTAATAAGACAGGAGCTTACTTTTACAATTGTATAGATGAAATGCTCTCGTAAATGACTGCAGAGCCATGCTCCCCCCATTGCCCATAGAACCTCACCTCGATCTTGTGATGTTATTGCCCATATGTCAGTCACTTGATGTGCATCCCAACCACTTGTTTCATAATTTTGATGTAAAACTAAGACGATGAAGTCACAAGACAATATCTTCAGAGGTAACCACTAGCAAAATTTAAAGAGAATCCCGTGTCAAAGAAAGTATGTCAGAAAACAAAATTTTAGATGCATGAGTATCAAAAGAACATAGGGAACTTACTTTTGCTGGTTTACTCACATTGATTGCTAGACTGGTGTAAAGCTGCATATTAGATGCTATTCTTGCACTAACCTTTTCTTCTTTACCAAATACTAACAGAGTTCAGTATAGTTCTAATTTAAAGGATTTATAATTGGTTAGTACAGAGCAAAGAGCAAAACAAAGTAAAGCAAATTGAACTCAATTAGTGTTATGTAGAGAACAAAAAGTTAGTATAGCAGTAGCATCTAATATGTTGCTTTATACCAGCTTTTCAGCAATAGTAGCAGAAATGCTAGTTCAAATCACCATGAAAGATCTATACATACTCCGTGCTTTTTACAGGGATAAATGGGCCAACGACTATGTGACACGCGGTAGGGTGACAGACAACATATGCTGGCAAGAAGGTGATCTCGAGGAATTTGTGCTTTGGTCGTTGGAAGAAAACTCTATCAAAAGATTACATTATAGAGGAAGTACAATCATAGGAAAGATATCAACTGGAAAGGTTTACACATACAATATGTAACACCCCTACACCCGGTTCACACGTATAAACCCGGCATAAGAGTATTACATACAATGTCAGAGAATTAAAAACGAGTATAATAAAATTTTTCTTTCAATTCATGTAAATTTTCAAAACAATATTAGTAACCTGTTTATTAGGGACACCTAAGTATACCATTTGTACATGCCATTTTTCTTCAAAGTAAATTACCTAAACTTGAGCTTCAAAAGTGATGTGATGTGATGAGAGGTCCCTTGCTCTACTCTAGCTTTCCGTAGCTTTTGTACCTACGCGTTAAAATAAACGCGTTAAGCCGGTGAAGGCTTAGTAAGCACTACAAGCATAATAAATGATTATTTATTTATTGCTTAATTTTATCAAACATTTAATTACTCATGCGTATAAAATTTTTAACCTTTCTTGCGTGTAACACTTAACTTACCATAATTTCACCATAACACACATTCATCCTCATATTCCAACTTACCTCAACGGTGGATTTTACATTTTCATCCCTTTTTCACAACTTAGTCATTTCAATCACATTAGTTCACTTAATTATTAACCTATAATTACACATACAAATATAGTACTTCTCTTTCATGTATTTATCATTTCTTTACCTTAATGTAATAATTTGAACATTCTTTCACTTTTCACAATTTAGTCATCATAGCTTTCTTAACCATAGCTCACTTAGCTTATTTATCCAGTTGGCCCATAATAGACTTTTATAGAACCCATCAGATAAACGGAACAAACAGAGAGTACCGAAGAACTAAATAGAGAGCACATAAGTGCTAGGCAACAGAGAGCACACAAAGTGCTAAACAGAGAGTACACAAAGTACTGAGCACACACAGTGCTAATCAGAGAGCACACACAGTGCTAATCAGAGAGAACACACAGTGCTAATCAGAGAGTGCGCTAGTGTTCCTTAATGGCATGCCACTATTATCACAATGGTTCTAACTTGTCTACATGGGCATAATCTCTCATATTCATCATTTCTCATAATTTCATATATCACATTTACATTTCTCTTCACATATACATAATCATGTATTTTTTTCACCTTTATTTGCTCAAAGGCTCACACAATATCACCATTTTATCATATAATCAATATTCATAATTAAACACATAATATTTCACATATATATTGTTCATCACATATGTATCATCATATACCTCTTTACTCTTATTTTCACATTAATTTTCAAAGCTGTCCACTTGCGTCATAGTCACTAAATTATTTATATCTTGGGCTACAAAATTCGAAATTATAAACCACTTGATTTTTATACAACTAGACTCAATCATCTTCTTACCATAAAATTTCCAGAATTTTTACTTTATCCAATTTGTACAGTAAATTCTTTCAATTTACCCCTTCGCTGCTGCTTGACAGTTTCGACCTTTCTTCACTAAAAATTATCTATCTTTTAGTAAAAAGATCAAATGATGTTTCAATCTGTTTCTATTGAAAATAGACTCATTAGAGATTCAGCCATATAAATTTCAGTCTCTAATAATTTTTCTACATTTTTCTATAATTTTTCAAAGTCAGAACAGGGGAACTCGAATCTACTCTGACCTTATTACACTAAAACTAGTATATCTCGAAATATGCAGTTCCTTTTCTTTCACTGTTTATTCCATATGAAACTAAACTCAATAATATTTAATTACATATATAATTCGACCCTTAACTCATTATATACAACTTTTGGTGAATTTTCGAAGTTAGTCCCCTGTTACTGTCCAAACTGTTTTGAAGTGAATTTTCCCCTTCTCATATTTCCTTTGCACTAAATTTCATTTAATCACACCTAATCACCATATTTATAACTAAACATATCATCTTACTCATTTTTATCACAATTAATCATATAATTTAAAGAGAATAAATTTTCAATTTAAAATCTTGTAGTACTTACTACTCTAGTAGAAAACTTCCTTTCCCTCTTTGATCTTCTCTTTTCCTTTCTCTTTGATTGAGTCATTCTCCTTCTTTTCTTTCTCTTCAATTCCATACAAAACGCATATATTCACATTAAAATCATTCTAACATATCATAATCTATGTTTCTAAACCAAAACTAACATGTATTTAAAGAGGAGTTTAGCTTTCTTACCTTAATCACTTGTATTCAACACTAATTGCCATTTTCTTTCTCCTCCAAGACAAGTATGGATGCATTTCTTTTAACAATTTGATAGCTACTACACTTCTCTATCAATTTTATTCACTAATCTTGAAGAAATTTGGAAGAAACTAGCTTAATTGGTTTGTATTTGGTGAAAAAGGACTAATTTGTAAGAAAATAAAAAGTTGAAATGGTGGAAAAATGGTGGCCAACGTGAAGCACCATGGCTGATGGCTTTTATAGCCTTTTCATCCTTTCTTTTCTTCATTTCTCTAGACTTTTCTATCAATTTCTCTTTATAAAAATATCTTTCTTTAATAATGGGAAAATTGCACTTTTAGTCCTTGGACCTTCCAACTTTACACTTTGGCCCAAAACATTGCCTCCAAAAATATCTTCCACCAAATTACTCTTTTGCCCCTCCTTAATCAATCTAATTCCCATAATTACTCATAATTCAATTTGGATAAATTACTATTTAGTCCTTCTTCCTTTCTCACACTTACTAATTAATCCTTAATTTTCTAACTATTTTCTTATTTTAGCTATATAGTCTAATTCTCAATTCTACTCTATTACTATTCCAAATCCGGTTCAAGAACGCGGATGTTACACAATAGACAACTAAAATACGTCAAGACATACTCCTTGTAAGAAGTGGATTTTTCTTGAACATGGAGATCAATGCTATCTTCATGTTGAGCAATGCATTTTTTTGTTACTCCTAATAAATTTTGCAGAGGAACTTGGCGTTCTTTTGAATTCTTTGCTCCATTCATTCCATCTTTTCTTTCCTTTTTTCTTGGTTCTTTAATTGTCATGGTTGTTAGCTTAGAAGACATTACATTTTCTCTATAGAACTATCATTGCTAAGTTGGAGTTATTGGTTATAAACATCAATGATCACCATTATTTTCCTTTATATGGCTTTCTCCTTTAGGCTTTGAACTATACCTTAATTACCAAATCGATCCTCGATGATTTTTTTTTGTCATGAATAGTTCATAACGTTTTATCTTGTCACTAGTGGCTTCTGGACTATAACATTGTTACAATGAATAGTTGCTACAAACCTCTCCCCCCAGCCATGATAAAGTACTCTAGGTTAACTTGGAAAACCACAATTTTACTATCAATGCTTGATCTTTTAAACCAAGATCCATATTAGATTTTGTCGCACAAATTCTAATCGATGGTCTATCACAACTATTACAAACCAATACTAATGGTCAAATTCCATTGCACATTACGGTAAGCTATGGACATTATGCTACGGTGAAATTCCGTATTAAGCCTTGTGAAGACACTATTGATGCAATATAAAGAAACTAAGAATGATCAATCGAATGCAGTAAAGAAGATATTCAAATATATGAATCAGGAATACAACATGACTTACATGTAGCAACACATACGACTATGTTAAAATAGTTAATAATTGTTGGAATTTGAACACCTTGCTTTTTCATATTTTGTCAACTAACCATGGGAATCCACTTTACATACATAAAAGTTAAGAGAAGGGATGGGCGCTTGTGGACTATATTATTAGAGAATTTACTCGGGAGAGGAGGAAGGAAAAACATGTGGGAAAGGGAAAGAGAAGAAAAGAAAAGAAAAGTTAAATTATTCATTTTATGCTACTAATCATGATTTTTTTAAATATTAAAGGTGAATTTGGAAATTATATAATAATTAAAGGGAACTCATATGTAATTTAGTGATATTTTTGAGACACTTCAAACTGATCAATGTAAATTTTAGTGGTATTAATTTTAGTGATATTATTTTCATGGCAAGACCTTAACAGGAAGGCGATAATAGAGAGCCTCAGAATAAAATTATAGTTCTTATTAAATGGAAAATACAATTATTTGGATAAGTCAATTGGGGAGAGATCATGGTGTAAATTGCCAAATGCTTTTTCACCATTGTTGGGGGAGCCATTAGAGAATAAAAACAGATATTAAAGCTATGTTTGTCATGTACCAAATATTTCCTCATTGAATAAAACTTGTGGTTCCAAATATATAAAAATTATCTTCTCCATTTTATTCAATATAAATATTGGCTATCAATTCTTTTAACAGTCTTTTGTTTCATTTTGTCATGGACTTAGATTATGAATATGCCCTAGTTTGATATGCATTGTTTGTAAATAGTAAGAATGTAAGATAAATCTTTTCTCCACATTCACATCTATCGCTTTTTTTTCTTTATATATGCATATAGACGATATTGTTAAAACAAAAAATCTTGAATATTTCCAGTTGCATGAAATCTATAATTTCATTTAAATTTTCAGTTTCAAATTGTCTTTCTTATAGATTTTTTTTTTTGTATGTAAAGTCACGAGGAATTTAAAACTTAAATTAATGAATGATTTAGTAATTAAAATAAAAAATTAATAAAAAAAGCCGTAACCAAATCTAGTGGACAAGGTGTTAAATTCCAAGAAAAAGAAAATTGAAACTCTAGGGAGCATATGTGCAATTTAGTTCACTAAGACACGTAGATTGTCGTATGTTATTTTGGGTCAAACCCGCATACTAAAACTTCTTCAACTCTAGTTAACCCTTAGGTTTGCAGCATGAAAATGCTATCAAAGCTGCTAAAAAAAAACCGACATTGAGAAGAGCAATTCCCATCAGAAATGGTCACCTTGGTGCCATGGTGTGGAGCGACATTGCATTGAAAACTCTTTAGCTCAATGGTAGTTAGACTCCAAAACCACCTATTAGCCCTTAAATGCTTTATTTAGAAAAAAGTAGAAGTTTTTTTAAAGATATTAATATCAATACTTTCGTCTTTATATTATTATCTTTGTATTTGGCGACTACACGGAATGATGGAAGAATCCAAAGGGAAGTTGTCTTGGTAAAATAATCCGACCAAAAGTAGAAGTTCCCTATGTTATTTTTCTCCTCTGAAAGTCTGCTTAGTGCATCTAAAATTTAGTTTTCTGGCATACTTTCTTAGACATGGGATTCTCTTTAAATTTTGTTGGCGGTAACCTCTAAAGATATTGTCTTATGACTTCATCGCCTTAGTTTTACATGAAAATTACATGTATGCTTACCTTGACATCTTCAATAAAGCTAGCACTATGACTATTTAACCTTACAATCTCTACGATCTGTTCTATCGCCCCAAAACTTCTTTTTCCTTTTGCTTCCTAGTTTTATGCAACTTATTTCCTAAATCATCATCCAATCGTAAGCTTCCTTATTTGGTCACTAAATGTTGCAGGTCAATTATGAAACAAGTGGTTAGGCTGCACATCAAGTGACTAACATATGGGAAAAACATCTGTATGGGCAATGGGGGGAGCATGGCTCTGCACTCATTTATGGTTGCATTTCTCCTATACAATGGACAAAGTAAGCTCATGTTTTAATAATTTTTTTGGCTTCTAATTACTTGTTTTGCTCTCAAGTTTCTTGTCAGTAACTTCACTGCAAACTCTTCAAGAGGCCATTCAAAAATTGTTTATCATGATGATGCTTAATAGCTTCATATTTTTTGTATGCTAGAAGGATTTCTAATATTTTTCTGATTAATTATGAGTTTTCTAAAAAATAAGTTATATCATTTGTTAGAGGGATGTACATCATTTCTTTCGGACTGATTGATTGAGGGCCCTGGAGGCTATCTGGAAACCAACCCATCAACTTCTCCCGAGCATATGTTTGTTGCTCCTGATGGCAAGGCTGCTAGCGTAAGCTACTCGTCAACAATGGACATTGAAATCATAAAAGCAGTATTCTCTGAAATTGTTTCCATAGCTGAGATGAAGTTTTAATTTCATGCTATCTAAAATAGTCCAACTTTTCTATTTAATATCAGTAATATCATAAATTAGACATCTCAGCAATATCATACAATATAAAGTTTAGCAAAGCATAGCAAAGCAAGATAAAAAGCAAAGAAAAGCAGAGCAATATAAAAAGCAAAGAAAATCAAAGCAAAATAAAAAGAAATTCAAATAAAAGCATTATAAAGCAAAGTAATTATGATAAAGAGGCATTTTTTCTAGGTAACATTAAAGGTATCTTTAATTTCTACGTTTTAGGAGGATTTAATTACACATCTATTATAGCGGAGTTTGTCATCTAGAAAAAGATAGTCAGCTTTGGTCAAGAAAAATTACAGGTTAGCAGGATTAATTACGAAAAATAAATAATATAATACATATCGAAATTTATACCATATAAATTAATATAACTATATAGATAGATGACAAAAGTAATTATGATGTAAAAATAATACAATTACAATAAAAGAACATAAATAATAATGTAGTTTTTAGAAATTCACTTAGTAATTGAATTTGTGTGTATTTATTTGCAATTACGTAAGATGACATGTTCGAGTAACCATTTTAGTTGGTGAGTCTCACTTAATTTAGAGGAGTCAGAGCACCCAAACAAGGGCAAAGCTAAGAAAAAATTTTAGGGAGGGCAAAATTAAATTGTCTATATATTTATAATGTTTAAAAGATTAAATTAAAAATCTTTATCATTTTTAGGCGGCTAAAGTGCAATTTCACCTTTACTAATTTAAAAGATTAAAAAATTTAAAGGATCAAAATGGTAAATTTTACATTTTAAGGGGGAGTCGGGGGCCTCACCCGCTCCCCCCTAAATCCTTCTCTGCAAATATAAACAAATTTCTTAAATTTTTTCTGTGCAAATTTTAACCTTGTGGAAATCGATAAATATTAATAGTGTATCAATATAATTGTAAATTGCATCTTAGTGATAATTATGTCATGTTTTTAGCATATAAATTAGTGATAATTATGTCACACTCTGAATAAATTTATCAAGTAGCATATTTCAATTAATATAAAGTTGCATAAGAAATCATTTTACATAAATAAATTGAAAATAAACGGTAGCCCACACAAGGCAATGTTTGACTAATGATGGGTCAAAGCCAATTTTTCAAGGTAGTTGCTGAGTTACGTAATCAGAATTGGAATGTTCGAGTAGCTCATACCTACAGGAGAGCAACTCGTAGTGGCAGATTTTTGGACGAAGTTTTTGGGCCTAATAAATATTTCAAAGGAGGAAACTAGTGCTAATTTTTCACGTTAATATGCTTCTAACTCACTAGTCTTGCTCTATCATGTACTAGCTCTAGCCTACTTTTCATATATCAGCATTGAAGTGGAAATTTTGAATGATTAGAATTGAAGTAAAAACTGGAAATTTTCAATTGAAAAGAACTTCTCAAATATCATTACTCGTCTCATAATTTTGATTTCCACTAAAATTTAACTGCAAAAATTAATAATGTATTAAAAATAAAAACATAAACTCCAATAACTAATGGTATCCGAAGGATCTAATCATTGCCAAATCCTACAACTTTGGTAACTCTTAAGCTTCCATTTTCTCTACCTTTTCCCCTTAATTTTTCTCATAAAAATCTCTCTCTATTATATAAACATATTGGTAATCTATTGCTCTTTGCTTTGCTTTGCTTTATATTACTTTGCTTTGCTTTTCTTTATATTGCTTTGCTTCATCATTGTAAAGATACATACATACATCAACAAATAAAATCTACAGCAACAAAATTTGCTTTGCAAAGACAGTTGTTGCTCCATTAAGTCATTGTCACACAGATACCTCTTTTAAATAGGGTAAAGGAAAAGAAGTAACATACATTTGTAGGATTTCCAACCAACTTGGTTGCCGCTGCAGTAGCTTCAACAAATTCACCACTATCAACAAGCCTTCTAATCTCAGAGATAGAATATGCAAATATGCCTTATTTTTTAGAAAATCCTAATTAACCAAAAAAATATTAGAAATCCTTCTAATAGACAAAAAATATGAAGCTATTAAGCATCATCCTGATTAATCATTTTTGAATGGCCTCTTGAAGAGTTTGCAGTGAAATTAATGACAAGAGACTTGAGAGCAAAACAAACAATTAGAAGCCAAAAAACTTAATAAGACAGGAGCTTACTTTTACCATTGTATAGGAGAAATGCTCTCATAAATGAGTGCAGAGCTATGCTCCCCCCATTGCCCATACAACCTCACCTCGATCTGGTGATGTTATTGCCCATATGTCAGTCGCTTGATATGCAACCCAACCACTAATTTCATAATTCACGTACAACATTCAGTGACCAAATAAGAAAGCTTACAATTAGACGATGCTTTAAGACATAAGTGGCATAAAACCAAGAAGCAAAAGGAAAAAGAAACTTTGAGGCAATAAAAAAACCCTAGAGATTGCAAGGTTAAAGAGTCATAGTGCTAACTTTATTGAAGATACCAAGGTGAGCAAACATGTAATTTTGATGTAAAACTAAGGCAAAGAAGTCACAAGACAATATCCTCAGAGGTAACCACCAACAAAATTTAAAGAGAATCCCATGTCAATGAAAGTATGTCAGAACATAGGGAACTTAATTTTGCTGGTTTACTCCCATTGATTGCTAGACTGGTGTAAAGCTGCATATTAGATGCTATTCTTGTATTAACCTTTTCTTCTTTACAAAATACTAACAGAGTTCAATAAAGTTTTAATTTAAAGGATTTATAACTGGTTAGTACAGAGCAAAGAGCAAAGCAAAGCAAAGCCAAGCAAAGAGTAAAACAAAGTAAAACGAAATGAACTCAATTAGTGTTATGTAAAGAACAATAGGTTAGTACAGTAGTAGCATCTAATATACAGCTTTACACCAGCTTTTCAGCAGCAATAGTAGAAATGTTGGTTCAAAGCACCATGAAAGATCTACACTTACTCCGCGCTCTTTACAGGGATAAATGGGCCAACGACATTGTGAATGGATTGAAAGCACGCGATAGGGTGACAGATAACCTATGCTGGCAAGAAGGTGATCTCGAAAAATTTGGGCTTTGATCGATGGAAGAAAACTCTGTGTAAAGGTTACATTATAGAGGAAGTACAATCACAGCAAATATATCAACTAGAAAAGTTTAAGCATTTAATAGACAACTAAAATGCGTCAAGACATACTCCTTATAAGATAAGGATTTTTCTTGAACATGGAGATCAATGCTATCTCCATGTTGAGCAATGCATTTTTTTTGTTACTCCAAATAAATTTTGCAGAGGAACTTGGGGTTCTTTTTCATTCTTGGTTCTTCAATTGTCATGGTTGTTAGCTTCGAAGACATTTCATTTTCTCTATAGGATTATCATTGCTAAGTTGGAGTTACTAGTCATAAACATTAATGACCAGCATTGATTTTCCTTTATATGGCTTTCTCCTTTAAGTTTTGAA
This sequence comes from Kokia cookei, assembly GCA_039519145.1. Lineage (NCBI taxonomy): Eukaryota > Viridiplantae > Streptophyta > Magnoliopsida > Malvales > Malvaceae > Kokia > Kokia cookei. Next base: position 11,561,124 of record CM076908.1, read on the forward strand.
CTATATCTTAATTACCAAATCGATCCTCGATGATTTTTTTCATCATGAATAGTTCGTAATGTTTTATCTTGTCACCAATGACCTCTGGACTATAACATTGTTAAAATGAATAGTTGCTATAAACCTCTCCCCCCAGTCGTGATAAAGTACTCTAGGTTAGCTTGGAAAACCACAATTGTATTGTTAGTGCTTGATCTTTTAACATATCAGATTTTGTCGCACAAATTCTAATCGATGGTCTATCACAACTACCATTAAAAAAGGTGTCCATCATAAATATTCCAAACCAAGGCTAACGATCAAATTCCATTGCACATTACGGTAAGCTATGGACATTATGTTACGGTGAAATTTCTTATTAAGCCATGTGAAGACACTATTAATGCAATAAAAAGAAACTAAGAATGATCAATCGAATGCGGTAAAGAAAATATTCAAATATATGAATCAAGAATAAAACATGACTTACATGTAGCAACACATACGACTATGTTAAAATAGTCAATAATTGCTGGAATTTGAACACCCTAATTTTTCATATTTTGTCAACTAACCATGGGAATCCACTTTACATACATACAAGTTAAGAGAAGGGATGGGCGCTTGCGGACTATATTATTAGAGAATTTACTCGAGAGAGGAGGAAAGAAAAACATGTGGGAAAAGGGAAAGAGAAAAAAAGAAAAGAAAAAGCTAAATTATTCATTTTTCACCCCTAATCATGATTTTTTTTAAATATTAAAGGTGAATTTGGAAATCATATAATAATTAAAGGGAACTCATATGTAATTTAGTATTATTATTTTTGAGACACTTCAAACATATCAATGTAAATTTTAGTGGTATTAATTTTAGTGATATTATTTTCATGGCAAGACCTTAACAGGAAGGCGACAATAGAGAGCCTCAGAATGAATTTATAGTTCTTATTAAAAGGAAAATACAATTGTTTGGACAATTCAATTTGGCAGAGATCATGGTGTAAATTGCCAAAAGCTTTTTCGCCATTGTTAGGGGAGCCATTAGAAAATATTTTCTCATTGAATAACACTTGTGGTTCCAAATATATAAAAATTATCTTCTCCCTTTTATTCATTATAAATATTGGCTATCAATTCTTTTAACAGTCTTTTGTTCCATTTTCTCATGCACTTATATTATGAATATGCCCTAGTTTGATATGCATTGTTTGTAAATAATAAGAATGTAAGATAAATTACTTTGTATCTTAAATTATTGTTATAAAAAGAAATGTAATCATCGTGTAAATCAAGATTATAAAAAAAATTGTACAACATTTGATCATTGAAAAAGATAACGTAAAGCGTAAAAAATGGTTTAAGGAAAAAGAAAAAGAAGGATCTATTAGGGTAAGTAGTGTTGAGTTTCGAGAAAAAATCAAAAGAAAAATATTTGAAAAATTAAATGTATATATGACTAATAAAATTTATTGATTGCAAAGCCGAACCTCAAGAAATTGTTGAGCCTTGTTCTTTTCTCCACATTCTCATCTATCACTTTTTTCTCTTTATATATACATATAGACAATATTGTTAAAACAGAAAATCTTGAATATTTCCAGTTGCATGGATGCTAAACTTAAAAATCTATAATTTCATTTAAATTTTCAATTTCAAATTTTCTTTCTTATAGATTTTTTTTGTGTGTGTAAAGTCACGAGGAATTTGAAACTTAAATTAATGAATGATTTAGTAATTCAAATAAAAAATTTAATAAAAAACCCGTAAACAAATCTAGAGGACAAGGTGTTAAATTCCAAGAAAAAGAAAATCATAGACATAAAGTGAAAATTGAAACTCCAGGGAGCATATGTGCAATTTAGTTTACTAAGACACGTAGATTGTTGTATGTTCTTTTGGGTCAAACACCCATATTGAAACTTCTTCAACTCTAGTTAACCTTGAGGTTTGCAACATGAAAATGCTATCAAAGCTGCTAACAAAAATCGACGTCGAGAAGAGCAATTCCTATCGGAAATGGTCGCCTTGGCGCCATGGTATGGAGCGGCATTGCATCAAAAACTCTTCAGCTCAATGGTAGTTAGATTCCAAAACCACCCATTAGGCCTTAAATGCTTTATTTAGAAACAAGAAGAAGTTTTTTTAAAGATATTAATTTCAATACTTTCTTCTTTATATTATTATCTGTCTTTGGCGACTACATGGAATGATGGAAGAATCCAAAGGGAAGTTGTCTTGGTAAAATAATCCAACCAAAAGTGGATTTAAATGAGAATCCAAAGGGAATTCAATACGATCGGTATTTGCTTATTTCTTCTTCACGACCCAAAACTCAAGTGTCGAACCTGCAGGGTATTTGGAACAAGGATATTGAGCCAGCATGGGAGTATGTTTTCACCACCTCTCCCAAACATAACATCTTGGTTTTTTTTTCTGCTTGTTGAAATTTCTTCCTATTTGTTGTAATATGCTACATCATATATTTGCATATGGGTGGTACAAATTTGCTTCATGTATTGCTTGTGCGAATATAATATCCCAACAAAAGTTACCAACTAAAAAAATTTAAATTTCACTGATACGCTATATTTGGATTTGACAATAATTTCCCCTTTTTTTCTCGTTCCCAGTTGTGCTCCTCATCTCAATATTAATCTTAAAATGAACTATTGGCCATCCCTTCCTTTCAACCTTAAAGAGTGCTAGGAACCTTTGTTCGGTTTTATTTCCAGTCTACCAATCAATGGGAGTAAAACAGCAAAATTAAGTTCCCTATGTTATTTTTCTCTACTGTGCTTAGTGCCATACTTTCTAAGACATGGGATTCTCTTTAAATTTTGTTGGTGGTAACCTCTGAAGATATTGTCTTGTGACTATTTAACCTTGACATCTTCAATAAAGCTAGCACTATGACTATTTAACCTTGAAATCTCTACGATCTGTTCTATTGCCCCAAAATTTCTTTTTTTTTGCTTCCTAGTTTTATGCAACTTATGTCCTAAAGCATCGTCAAATCGTAAGCTTCCTTATTTGGTCACTGAATGTTGCAGGTGAATTTGAAACAAGTGGTTGGGTTACACATCAAGTGACTAACATATGGGCAAAAACATCACCAGATCGAGGTGAGGCTATATGGGCAATCGGGGCAGCATGGCTCTCCACTCATTTATGATTACATTTCACCTACACAATGGACAAAGTAAGCTCATGTCTTAATAATTTTTTTGGCTTCTAATTACTTGTTTTGCTCTCAAGTTTCTTGTCATCAACTTCACTGTAAACTCTTTAAGAGGCCATTCAAAAATGGTTTATTATGATGATTCTTAATAGCTTCATATCTTTTGTATGTTAGAAGGATTTCTAATATTTTTTTTTTGATTAATTATGATTTTTCTAAAAAATAAGGCATATCCTTTGTTAGAGGGATGTACATCATTTCTTCGGGACTGATTGATTGAGGGCCCTAGAGGCTATCTGGAAACCAACCCATCAACTTCTCCCGAGCATTTGTTTGTTGCTCCTGATGGCAAGCTTGCTAGCATAAGCTACTCGTCAACAATGGACATTCTAATCATAAGAGAAGTATTCTCTGAAATTGTTTTCGTAGCTGAGGTGAAGTTTTAATTTCATGATATTTAAAATAGACAAATTTTTCTATTAAATATCAGCAATATCATAAATTAGACATGTTAGTAATATTATACAATATAAAGTAAAGCAAAGCAAAGCAGATCAATGTAAAAAGCAAAGAAAATCAAAGCAAATTCACCACTATTAACAAGCCTTCTAATCTAAGAGAGAACATATGCAAATATGCCATATTTTTTAGAAAATCCTAATTAACCAGAAAAATATTAGAAATCCTTCTAATAGACAAAAAAATATGAAGCTATTAGGCATCATCCTGATGAACCATTTTTGAATGGCCTCTTGCAGAGTTTACAGTGAAGTTGATGACAAGAAACTTGAGAGCAAAACAAACAATTAGAAGCCAATAAAAATTAATAAGACAAGAGCTTACTTTTACCATTGTATAGCTGAAATGCTCTCATATATGAGTGCAAAGCAATGCTCCCCCAATTGCCCATACAACCTCACCTCGATCTGGTGATGTTATTGCCCATATGTTAGTCACTTGATGTGCAACCCAACCACTTGTTTGATAATTGACCTACAACATGCAGAGACCAAATAAGGAAGCTTACAATTAGACGATGCTTTAAGACATAAGTGGCATAAAACTAGGAAGCAAAAGGAAAAAGAAACTTTGGGGCAATAAAAAAAAATCCTAGAGATTGCAAGGTTAAAGAGTCATAGTGCTAACTTTATTGAAGATGCCAAGGTGAGCAGACATGTAATCTTGATCTAAAACTAAGGCGATGAAGTCACAAGACAATATCTTCAGAGGTAACCAGCAACAAAATTTAAAGAGAATCCCATGTCAAGGAAAGTATGTCAGAAAACAAAATTTTAGATGCACTAAGCAGAGTATCAGAAGAACATAGGGAACTTACTTTTGTAGGTTTACTCCCGTTGGTGTTATGTAAAGAACTCAATTAGTGTTATGTAAAGAATAATAGGTTAGTACAGCAGTAGCATCTAATATGCAACTTTACACCAGCTTTTCAGCAGTAATAGCAGAAATGCTGGTTCAAGGCACCATGAAAGATCTATGCTTACTCCGTGCTCTTTACAGGGATAAATGGGCCAACGGCTGTGTGAATGGATTGAAAGCACGCGGAAGGGTAACAGACAACATATGCTGGCAAGAAGGTGATCTCAAGGAATTTTAGCTTTGGTCGGTGGAAGAAAACTCTGTCAAAAGATTACATTATAGAGGAAGTACAATCACAGCAAAGATATCAACTAGAAAAGTTTACACATTCAATAAACAATTAAAATGCATCAAGACGTACTCCTTCTAAGAAGCGGATTTTTCTTGAACATGGAGATCAATGCTATCTCCATGTTGAGCAAAGCATTTTTTATGTTATTCGAAATAAATTTTGTAGAGGAACTTAGGGTTCTTTTGCATTCTTTGTTCCATTCATTCCATCTTTTCTTTTCTTTTTTCTTGGTTCTTCACTTGTCATGGTTGTTAGCTTCGAAGACATTACATTTTCTCTATAGGATTATCATTGCTAAGTTGGAGTTATTGGTTATAAACATCAATGATCACCATTGATTTTCCTTTATATGGCTTTCTCCTTTAGGCTTTGAACTATACCTTAATTACCAAATCGGTGCTCGATGATCTTTTTTGTCATGAATAGTTCATAACGTTTTATCTTGTCACTAGTGGCCTCTGGACTATAACACTGTTAAAATGAATAGTTTCTACAAACCTCTCCTCCCAGCCACGATAAAGTACACTAGGTTAACTTGGAAAATCACAATTGTAATGTCAGTGCTTGATCTTTTAAACCAAGATCCATATTAGATTTTGTCGCACAAATTCTAATCAATGGTCGTTCACAACTACCTTTAAAAAAATGTATCTATCACAACTATTCCAAACCAATGCTAACGGTCAAATTCCATTGCACATTATGGTAAGCTATGACAGTATGCTACGGTGAAGTTTCTTATTAAGCCTTGTGAAGACACTATTGATGCAATATAAAGAAACTAAGAATGATCAATCGAATGCAGTAAAGAAGATATTCAAATATATGAATCAGGAATACAACATGACTTGAATGTAGCAACACATACTACTATGTTAAAATAGTCAATAATTGTTGGAATTTGAACACCCTAATTTTTCATATTTTGTCAACTAACCATAGGAATCCACTTTACATACATACAAGTTAAGAGAAGGGATGGGCGCTTGCGGACTATATTATTTGAGAATTTACTCGGGAAAGGAGGAAGGAAAAACATGTGGGAAAAGGGAAAGAGAAGAAAACAAAAAAGTTAAATTATTCATTTTTAACCACTAATCATTATCTTTTTTAAATATTAAAGGTGAATTTAGAAATCATATAATAATTAAAGGTAACTCATATGTAATTTAGTGATATTATTTTTGAGACACTTCAAACTTATCAATGTAAATATTAGTTTTAGTGATATTATTTTCATGGCAAGACCTTAACAGGAAGGCAATAATGGAGAGCCTCAGAATGAATTTATAGTTCTTATTAAAAGAAAAATACGATTGTTTAGACATGTCAATTGGGTAGAGATCCTGGTGTACTACTCTTAACAATTCTTGTTGGTCTTCCATGGTTGCAAATTGTGGTAAATATTGAAATATAATTAAGTAAATATTATGTTAACAAATTATTTGTATTAATCACAATTAATTTTCATTTGGTTTGGGATTTAGGGTTTGAACTAAAAAAAGGCATTATATATGATCAATGAAAATAAGTTGACGAAAAGTTGTGTTTGTTTGTTAATTGAGTGAAAAATTAAATCAATTCACTCATAGATAATTACATACCTATTTACAAAAGTGTTAGTCTAATTGATGTCTTCTTTCGTCAAATATATAAAAGATTTTTGTATTAGAATTATTACCACTATCATCAAATATCATATTGGAGTGTTGGTTTTCCATGTTTGTAAATTAAGGGTAATACAAAGTGCAAGCTAAAATATTATTCTTGAGGAGATTGGTTCAAAGCAAAGTGAAACAATATATACTATTGTTCCCTTTTATGTTTGTTGCTGCATTTTTCGAGTGTTTTGAGCTTTTTTAATTAAAGATTTTATTTTTAAAGACTTGTAATTTTAGATGATTTTGGTTTATGTTTTTAGACTTTAAGTATGAGTAGGAGTAGAATTAAATTTCTTTTTGCATGCATAATTCATAATTTTTATGTAGGAACCCCACATGATAGAGACATAACATTTAGGGTCATTTACGACAAAAGGGAGATGGATAACCACCATTAGAAGAGGAGCTTTCACGATCAATCAGGTAACTTCGATCCTTACTTTTAGGGGCTACACATTGAGGACTATGTGTTATCTAAAGTGTGGGGGGTAACATAGGAATTATTGCATTTAGTTTTTAGCATTTTTATTTTGATGTGTGCTTGATCTTGTAGAAATACAAGTGATTGGTTAGGGGCATGTAGAATAAGTTGATTGTGTTTTTGATAAATTTATCATGATGATGAGAAATTTTTTAATTTTTGAGCATAAAACTATTAAGTTTTATAGGTTACATTAAGTATAAATAGAAATATATTATTGATACCAAATGATGTGAATAATATGAGGAAAGAAGCATGCTAGTATATATGATAGATAATAATTTTGAGATTGTGTGACTAAATTGATATTTGTGCATATTGAGGTGTTTAAGGATGACTTAAGGCATTGTTTGGTTACATCTAGAGCTAAAAAGCTAAACCTTATTTTGAATTTCCAAATTAGTACCAAACTTTGAGCTTTATGACCCTTCTTGAACTACATTACAAGCCTCTAAAGCCTAAAAAGATTATTTGTGTGTACCCTTTTCTTTGGTCTTATCTTGCACAATAATAGAAGTATGGCCATATGTGTTCAGGGTAAGTAGACACATTATGATGGAGATTGTAAAACAAAGAGAGAAATAGGAAAATCAATATGGAATATGAACTTTAGTATAGACAAAAAGAGAAAAAAAAATAATGAAAAATCAAAAAAGTTGAGTAGAAACAAAAGAGAAAATTCATGAGTGAAAAGCATATGTAAAGTGACAAAGTCACAAAAATACTAAAAAGAAGAAAATCTTGCTCAAGAAACAAAAGAAAACTCATAGGCTAGCTAAAGGGATTAGACTATACTAAGATTTACTAATTGGAGAGAAAGGAAGGTGAGAGAAGGGGAAATAAGGAGGTGAGATGGAATGGGGCATTAAGGAGGAGAATAGAGAACAATACAATGTGCCAAACTATTTTCATGTTTGTAACCTTTTGTGCTTAACTGTTCTTTGTAATTCATACCTATCCTAAGTCTCAACACGTTACAAGTTATGTGACTTAAACAATTTTATGCATGAATAGATATGTAAATTGTATGATCTCATTATAACTATCTGCATTGTACTAGGATAATCAAAGTATTTATTTTAGGCATTAATGGATTTATGTCGATAAAACTTTGATATTTGTATTTCTTGTAATTTACTAACTTTTTATTGTTTCTAACCCAAAAATGGTAAAATTGTTCACCCATCATGTTAGAATTATTGAGAAATACATAATGCCTAGAGTAGATGTTGTGAATCTAATCTTTGTATAATACAAATTCAAGCTCCTTTGTTTTTCTTTCTTGTTTTATTGCTTTATTGTTGTTTTTCTTGTTTTGTTTGCTTGAGGACAATCAAAGACTTAAGTGTGGGGAGTCTGATTTGTCGATTTTATACCTAGTAGATCAAACTAGTTTTCACACTTGAAGAGCTTGAAATTAAGCATTTTCCTTATGTTTCCATAAGAATTAACTTAGTTTTTGTGTATTTAAAAAATTGTGTAAAAAGGTATTTTTTGTGTCTTTAGGGCCGAATGAGGCCTAAAGGTTGGCTAACGTACTTTGTGAGTGTCTAGGAGACCATTAGAAGGTGCACCATATAAAAAACGGTCACTATGTCACAACACGAGACAATGAATGTCAAAACATAGGGACAAGAATGAAGAAATCATGAATCTGCCTTCTTCGTTGCGACATAGCATGCCTATGTTGCAACAAATGCTATGTTGTGACATAGCATTCCTACGTTGCAACAAACCCCTGAAGATGTCTATAGAGAAGTACACTAACTACTATGTCGCGACATAGGACCTGGTATGTCAAGACATCGACCCTTTGACGTGGATTTTACAAAAAGTGAAGGGCGTTTTGATCTTTACAATGGCACTTAAACACGAGCAACGACAACTAACCTAAGGTTTAGAAAAACAACCATCCAAGGCTATAAATAAGGCCTCTAGCACTAGGGTTTTACACACATTTTCTTAGTTTTTAATTTCACTGTTATTTTTGTTTAGAAATGAGATTGTAAATTTTGCATAAACGTTTGAGGAATTTTTCCCAATAGATTGACAATACAATTGAAGTTTCTTTTTCATTCTATTTATTCACTTATATGTTTTCATATATTACTATTTTAAAGATTATCAAGAAAAACATGAGGAACTAATTCCATTTTATGGTATTGCGGAGTGGAAGTACAAATATTTAACTGTTGTATAAACATGGATTTTCAATCGGATAAGTTGTTTAGGAAAGGAAGAGCATGAAACAAACACTAGGCCTGACAACCCTAGAAAGTCACTTAGGTGGGTATAAACCCAAAATTGGTATTGTCTATCTGTGAAAACCTTTTCCCCAAATTGGTTTAGACTGTGACATCTAGCGATAAGTGGTCTCTGTCGACTTGTTATGCTGGTGGAAGATCGAGAGATCCAATTGGGGTAATAACTAATTGATTGAAGAAAAAACCCTAAAACCCAACAGTAAACGAAATCATACTGAAGCGACCTAATCTTCCCTAAGTCGTTTATCGAATACTTACATCTCGACCCTTTACTTTATTTATTTATTTTTATGATCTTCATAACAAATCTCTTATTTTATTCTCGTACTATAATCCCTAAATTAAGTATTAATTAATTCTATTATTTGCAGGGATTCAATTCACTATCGCCTTATGCCTCCTTCGAGTATGATCCTCGGAATACTACCAAGTGTTTCGTTGTAACACACTATATTTACAATTTGACCCGTATACTTGCAAAAGCTGAAAACCTATACCAAAGGAGAGTACGTTCGAAGGCGATCACTTGCTAGGTGGAAGACTTTTTTAACAGCACTCTAACGAAATGATTTTTGACAGGTTCTAGTTCCACAGACAAAAAGGACTCCTCAACTAGAACTCATGCTATATCTATGGGGAAAATGAGGTCTTCGAGTGGACTTAACACCTCTAGAGGTCCTTCAAGAGGTATTAGTCCATCCTTGATAGTTGAAAGGAAACAAAAGAGGTTGTGTTGTTGGTGTTGGGTTAAGTTTCAAGCTGGCCATAGATGTGTTAATGGGAAACTCTACCATGTTCTTTTGGAGTCAAACTCGAATGGTGAAGGAGAGGATTTCCAGAAATGCTCTGAACAACTTGAAGAAAATCCTTGTGATGAGAAACCTCAAGGACCTGTTGTACCTCTGCATGACATAAAGGGGCCTCAAACCATGAGATTCGAAGCTTCCTTGGGAAACATCAAGGCTATTGTGTTGGTGGACTCTAGCAGCACCCACAATTTCATAAACCCCAAATTGGGGAGTAAATTGTCCCTCCCTATAGAACAACTAGAGCAGTTGAGGGTAACTATGGCAGATGGTAGGAGTATTTTCACTAGGGGAATTGTCGAAGTGTTCCATGGGAATCTCAGAGCTTCAAGTTTATGGTAGATTTTTTGTTGTTACCTATAAAAGGGTGTGACTTGGTCCTAGGGATACAATGGCTGCTCTCTTTGGGGACAATTACTTAGGATTTTAAAGCTTTTACCATGTAGTTTGACCTTTGGAAAAACAGATGCACGTTGCAAGGTATCCTACTTGGTAGCATCCACATCATGACAGTTACTCAATCTTCTCGCTATCTTACTTCTATTGATTAGTATTCATACTCATACACTATGCCTATGTGTTCCACTGGTCAACTATCAGTGTTAGCTAGTTCCTCTTGAGAACATTTAGGCAATGTTATCTAGTTCCTCTTAAGAACATTTAGGCAATGTTAGCTAGTTCCACTTAAGAGCATTCAGGCATTCAGGTTCTATTGACTAAATTTGTTGATTTTAGTACCCTTAGAGGTCTTCCTCCTTCCAGACCCCCAGACCATAAAATTCCTTTACAGGATGAAAGTGTGGTGGTTAAAATCAGACGCTGCAGGTATCCTACAGTTCAGAAAACACAAATCAAGAAAATCATTCAAGAAATGCTGAAGGATCTATGTTGATTACAAACAGCTTAATCAACTTACCATTAATGATAGATTTCCCATCCCCATTATCAAAAAGTTACTTGATGAACTTAGCTCAGCAAAGGTGTTCTCAAAATTGGACCTCAAATCATGGTATCATTAGATAAGGATGCGTGAGGTTGATATCCACAAAACCATTTTCAAAACTCACGAAGGGCATTACGAGTTTTTGGTGATGCCATTTAGGCTCACCAATGCTCCTTCGAGCTTCCAAGCGCTGATAAATGCTATCTTCAAACCCCTTTTGAGAAGAACCTTTCCAGCTACCATTGATTAATTCTTTCTTCTGGTTATAGATTCTTTTTTTTTTTAACAAAAAAAGGCCCAAAGGCTGAACTACAAATATTATTGAATAATGTCTTGAAAAACAAGGGATTTGATAATCTTTGGAATATCCAAGCTAAACTAATCATTACATCTATTATTCAGAGAAAATTTACTAAGGCAATTAGCTATAGAATTGCAGCTCCTAGGGCACCACCTAACAGAACACTGACTTAAGCTATCAATAAGCCTAACACATTCTTTAATTTTTGTGCCAATGATCGTGACGTCTTCACGTGGTTTAGAAAATCTGTTAATGATATTAGCACAATCTCCTTCAATCATCACGTGAGATTTATTATTATCAACCACCCAATTTAAGCCGCACCATACCGTTTCAAGCTCTGCCTAATCAGGACCAGCCACGTCATCTCAAAACTTCATGCAACCCCCATGCACAAACCCATCACAATCTCCAATCACGTAACCAATGCTTGCTTTATGATCCTTCCAAGCAGCGTCAACATTAACCTTCAGCACCCCATTAGGAGGTTTTAACTACCTAGTTTCACGAATTTCCTTCAGTATCATGGGATTATTATTAAGATTAAAAATATGAAAATCCTGACCAAAGTCGACCGCCCTTCTCCATATAAGGCTAGGACTCTCACTTCGCCCCCTGAATATCAAGTTATTACGGGCATTCCAAATATTCCATAGCAGCATGATAAAACACTCGAAAGCCCTAACATTAAGGAGCCTTATATAATATTCAAGCCAATCCACCCCAGCGTTCCAATCAGAAGTCAAAATCCTGTTATCCACACCAGCAAATCTCAAAACCTCCTGAGCGAACGTATAGTCTCGCAATGCATGCACCAAAGATTCATCCATTGAATTACACCTAGGACAACTACTGTTAACACTTTGAATAACACCCGCAACCTTCAAATTAGTAGGAAGCAAATCATGTCCAAGTCTCCACACAAACACACGAACCTTAGGGGGAATCTTAAGCTTCCATATAAGTCTCCAAAGCAAACGATGAGGGCCACAACCCATTTTCTTTAAGATAAGCCATGAATAACCGGATTTAGTGTTATAGACCCCGTTGACCAAATGGAACCATACCATTCTGTCATCAAGCCCATTGTTAAAGATGGGAATCTCATAAATTCTACTCCCCAGATCCTTGCCATAAAACCGAAAAACTTTTTCACTATTCCACACCACCCTGTTCTCATTCCAAAGATCACTCACAACTTGATAGTGCTCATCAATGCATGCCTCAATAATAGATTTTCCACCAAGACCCTCAAAACCCCAGTTGTGTTTCCGAATGTCAATACTTTGGCCATTAGTCACCTGCCACTCAAAGCCTTCAACCAAAACCTTCGACCAAACAAACTATGGTTTATCAATATTTTTCGAATAAAAACGATCACCTGTCGGGAAGTATTTGGCAGACATCACTTTAAAACACAGAGAATCTCTATTATTAATAAGCCTCCATAATTGTCTCCCTATAAGAGCAATATTGAATAAGCAAAAGTCTTTGAAACCCATGCCGCCCATGCCTTTAGGAATGCACACTCTATCCCAACTTAACATTGCCCAACCTCTTCTTTTGTTTTTTACTTCCCACCAAAAGGACCTAGCATAAGCCTCCAGCTTATCCGTGATACTCCTAGGAAGAACAAAAACTGAAAAATCATATGTCGGAAGCGATTGCACCACAGCTTTTAAGAAAACCTCTTTGCCACCCTAGACAGCAACCTTTTTGACCATTCTTGAATTCTATTAATACATCTGTCCACAAGAAATTTGAAAACATTAGTTTTGTTCTAGCCAACACTAATGGGAAGACCAAGGTATTTGTCAAAAATTTCCACTACCCTCATTCCCATAATGTTGGCCAGAACATCCTTCTATTCATTAGGAGTTTGGCACTAAAAAGGATAGTTGACTTATCTAGATTTATCCTTTGATCCGAGACCCTTTCAAAATCATAAAGAATTCTCCTAACAAGCATCGCATCCTCTTTTTTTGTTCCTGATAAAAAGGAGCACATCATCAGCAAAAAACAAATGACTAATGCGAGGACAAGTATGACACACACGGATGCCTCTTATTTGCCCATTATCCTGAGCATGAGCCAACATCTTAGAAAGAGCCTCCGGGCAGAATGAAAACAAATAGGGTGAGAGGGGGTCTCCCTATCTTAGTCCACGACTTGGATGGATAACTTCTGTCAAGCTGGAGTTACACTTCACGATATAGCTCACTGTACTGACATAATCCATAATCTTCTGCACCCAGGCCTCGTCGAAACCAAGTTGAAGCATCACTTTCTCAAGGAACGTCCACTCAACCTGGTCATAGGCCTTGCTCATATTGAGCTTCATCGTGAACCCCTTATTCGGACCATTTTTTGAGCTTTGGAGGTAGTGGACCAGCTCATGGGCTATGATGAAATTATCATGAATCATCCTACCAGGCACAAAGGCTCTCTGGCTGTGGCTTATACAATGAATTAGAATATTTTTCAATCTGTTTGCCCACACCCCAGTTTATAGAGTACCCGACATAAGTTATAGAACGGTAGCTAGTAATTTCTTTAGGTTGTTGAGTTTTAGGAATCAGGACCACAATAGTTTCATTGATATCACACACACCTCTACCACCGTTAATGATATATTTACACAGACTCAAAACATCAGTTCCCACCTCCGTCCAATTTTTACGAAAAAATAAACTTGAAAGACCATCGCTCCCTGGGGCCTTCCTCGGATCCATCTGATTAAAAGCACTCATGATTTCCTTATCATCCACCTCTTTCAATAAATCCAGGTTCATGCCCCTAGTGATGCATCTAGGGATTAAAGCCATAATATTGGAAGTATCACTATCGCAAAAGGTCGTGAACAGGTCCTGGAAATAGGTCCTAGCCACCATACAAATATCTTTAATCCCTGTAGCCCAGTTGCCATTCCTATCTAGAATGCCCTCAATATTATTCTTTCTCGCCCTGTATGAGGAATGAACATGGAAGTACCTTGTGTTCTTATCACCTTCCATTAACCATCTCACTCGTGATCGTTGGGCCCAGTAAACTTCCTCGGATTTGTGCAACCCAGCCAGCTCCTCCCTCGCCTGTAGCAATCTCTCAGTGTCTACAATCTTGCTTTTCTCATTCATAAGATCATCGATTTCTTTCATCAAGATTTTGATACGACCTTCTCTATCTTTGCGCTTCCTAGACTGCCAACTACCAAGAGAATTTCTGACATTATAGCACGCCTTCAACACATCCCCACATCCTCTATTCCAAGCTTCTTTAATCACATTCTTAGCCACCTTCTCCTTAGCCCAACATTCCTCATACTTGAAACAGAGTCTCGGATCGCGTGGCTCATTCTTAGGTTGTCTACCCAGCGTATCAAGGACAATGAGGTCGTGGTCTGATTGAGCTTGACGGACCATGTCCAAAGCAAGGAGGGGCATCTAACATAACCAATTGGTAGACACTAAAAACCGGTCCAAGCGCTCCCTAATCAAACCACTTCCCCTATGGTTGTTTGACCACATAAACCAACCCCGATCCTGCTTCACATCCACCAATTCCAAGTCGGATAAAATGCTACTAAAGTCTTCCATGGCAGCATCACTTTTACACCTGCCCCCACTCTTTCAGAATTGTCCAGGATTTCGTTGAAATCCTCCCACCACCCAATCTTTAGTAACCCTACTACTAATGTTCTTAAGAATCTCTCATGACTGGTTTCGAAGACTCAACTCAGAAAATCCATAGAAACCAGTAAAACGAAATCTCTA
The DNA here is from genome assembly GCA_039519145.1 of Kokia cookei. Lineage (NCBI taxonomy): Eukaryota > Viridiplantae > Streptophyta > Magnoliopsida > Malvales > Malvaceae > Kokia > Kokia cookei. The sequence goes on from CM076908.1 coordinate 11,576,178, forward strand.
AAAACCCTCCACGTCAATAATCGTACTGATATGATTTGCTGAAAAACTCTGAACATCAACTTTACAATCATTATTCCACAACATAGCTCATCCTCCCTTACTTTCATTGGCATCAACCGCAAAAACACCAGCCAAATTTCATCTGCGAACAATCCTATCAAAATCACAATGCCGTATCTTACTTTCACACAAAAAGGTAATATCGGGGCAAATGGCTGTGAGCAACTACCTAAGTTCTGAAACTGTCGCAGGGTTCCCCAACCCACGACAGTTCCAACTAATGAGTTTCATGGTTCACGGCGAGGCTGATCACCAGCCACCGCTTGGGAAGGAGAAGAGCCTTTCATTATTTTCCTTCTAACAAGTCAAGCCGGGCTTTGGTCTACACTATCCAAATATCCCTTGCTATTTTTCCTTTTATCTTTACTACGACCCTTTTTATCTTTCTAGAGGATTGCAGGTCGTTTTACTGAGGAGGATCCTGAATCCGAGACTTCCTCTATCGACCGAGCTAGTTCCTTAACCATCCTCAGTTCACAAGCTTGCTTATCTCCACTATATCTAGGATCGTTAGTTCCCATCCCTTGCTTCTCCTCTTCCACAAGTATTTCCACCCTATTCCTTAACCTTCCCCCATCACCACCAGTATTAGTAATTTGCACCCTCAACCATCGTCCATATTGGAATTCATTGGGATCAACTTGTTGATCGTACATGGCACATTTCTTGGTGATGTGTCTGATTTTACCACAAATGTAGCAGAATATTGGCAATCGCTCATACTTGATTATTCCCTTCACCTCCTCTCCCTTATTGTCCACAAAACAAGCAACTCTTCGTAGTGGTTTAGTCGTATCTAGTAATAATTTTATACGCATGAAATCCACCCACGCTCCTCCTCGATCCCTTCAGTCGATAGCAATGACTTTCCCAACAGCCCCACCTATTTCCAAAGCCACTTTCCTATCCATGAGGTCCATGGGAATGTTAAACACCCTTATCCAGAATGGAACCTTCATTAAATCATATTCTGACCAGGACTTATCTTTCACATACGGCAGCATTGTGATAGTGTGTTGATCAAACAACCATGGTGCCATGTTGAGGATACAATCTCTGTCTGCCACTGAACCAAACTTTATGAGAAAATGCCCTGACTCTACTTCAACAAAATTTACCCATTCACTAGTAAACCACAACGAGCGAAGAACCCTGTACATCGCATCCTTATTCACTTTAGTCTCAGTAAGCAGTTTCCCTACTGCCCAAGCATCACAAACCATCATTTTCAACTGCTTCGAGTCCATGGTAAATAAGTTTCTTGATTCTTCTTCTGAAAACCTTAGGTTAGCCAGCATATTTCATAGCTTTTCCTCCATCATTACTCCACACTATCCTTCACTTAGCGACGGAGGCCTCTCGTTCATACAGGACACGCTACATGCAATATAACAAACGCAAAACACCTCCAAAAGAACACAAAATATAAAGCAGAAAGAACTAGAAAGACAAAAAAAACTCAATATCCAATCGAAAGAACCAGAAAATGTCAAAAAAAGAAACCAACCAAAAACCAAAATTTAAAGAAAACCCCAAAAGGCACCAGAAACTAAAACGCAAAGAGAAAGACAACGTAGGTATATTATAATTGATGCAAGTGCATGCAAAAAGCACGTAAAAGTAAAAAAGACAAATAAAGTAAAAGGAAGTCAAAAAAGAAAGAAACTCAAACTGTCACCCGAAATCAGGAAAATAACCACACGACGGAGGTTCCCTTCGCACAACACCCAAGAAAAGAGAAACGAACGAGGCACGACACACAAACGCCTCAGCACCGTAGTCCCTACCGTCCCATCCACACCCTAGGCACGACAGACCTATAAACTCACAGATATCAAGAAAACCAAATAAAGAAAATAGGGGATCAAGAAATCCTCATAATACAAAGGAAATAAAATACTACCAACAAGACAAAAAAACATAAATTGGGAATGAAAACACCTAATTACACCTCTGAGAATCAGAAGAAATGGAAAGATGGGACAAAGATTCCAATGCTCCACCCCAAGGGAGACAAAGAAACCCCACTCCACCGCTTAACTATCTACGGACACCATAAACATACCCTACCATTCAATCACAAACGTGAGAATAGACGAAAACAAGAAGCAAAACTCTCGAAACTTGAAGAGACATCCACATTGTCAACTTTGCAATTGATTTTGATACGATGATTTTTTATGACCAAAAATCTTTCTTCTGGTTATAGATTCACGACCTTCCTTCAAGGTTATTTTTTAAAAGGCATAATGACAAAATTAACCTTTAATGTTTGGGTGTGTGGTTATTTTGGCTCTTAAAGTTTTTTTTGGATCATTTTCATACATAATCTTTGTTTTTTTGGTCAAATTGATCATTTTTTAACGGTCTTGCTTACATGGCCATTAAGGGACTAACGACGCTAATGTGGCAAAAGTTTTTTTCCACCTAAGCAAGTCCACGTACGAATATGCTGACGTGGCACTATTTTGTCTTATATGTCACGCCAGCAAATGATTTAAAATTATTAAAATTATTTTTTTAAAATAGAAATTTTTTTAAGTATAAAATTATTTTTTTTAAATAATAAAATTATTAAATAATTTTATTTTTCAATTTCATATCCTTCCCCATTATTTCATCACTAAAATACCTTAAATCACCAAATGAAATTTGGAAATGTATAAACCTTTCATCTGCTCAAACAACTACAACCCATTTTCTAAAAATCTAGATTTTTGAAATCTGAAAATAATTTTCCCATTATTCCCCATTTTCATGTCATCAAGCGACCATTTTTCCCAAAATGGTGAAATAGAGGAAGAAGAACAAGAAGATAAGATTGAGTTAAGTTTAGGACTTTTATTAAAATTATTTTAAAATCATCAGCATCACCTCCATTGTTTGTTTCTTTCATCATCATCCTTACCAATTCTTTCCTTTTTCCAGTAAATAACTAAATGATACATATATCAGTCAAACGATTCTACAGACTTTAGACTAATCATAATTCAAATGATAACCCAACAAATATCTCTTTTTTCCCAAACTAGAAATTACTTTATTCTATGAAAAACTTAAAAAAAACTAAATGAGTTTATAAAAGAAAACCCGACATAGCTTCACAATCTAAACCAAGCAAATCAACAAAATCTAAGACACATAAAAGAAAACCCAAACGATGAAATTGAGAAATTGAGATGAATTAATTTCTAGGTATGGTTTTAAAATTATTTGGAAATAAATAATTTACAACTTAAAAATACAGCAAGAACTCAAAAAAATAAATAAAATACAAGAATTTAGAAAACCCTAAAAATTGTATGGATCCAATGAATAATAGGGGCAACAATTCTCTGTTTTGATCTTGGTAACAACACTGCTACTGCTTCCTTTGGCTCCTTAACTTGCTCTCAGCATCACCAGAAGCCTCCTTAACCTTTCATTAGTAGGTTTAAGGTTTTTAAAAGCTCAAGAATCAAACTTTGAATACAATATTCAAACCCAGAAATAAGTTTTGAAATGCTCAGAAGAAAAAACATGAAAAAGAAATTTTGAATCATATTATGTTGGATGATAATGAAGAAGAAAAAAATACAAAGAACAAAAGAAGGAGGGGCACAGAAAAAATGAAAATATTTTGTTTTGATTAACTGATTTAAAAGTTAGGGTTCAATTTTTTGTTAGTGTTTAATTTGTTTTAATTATGTTAATTGTGGGTCCCAAAAAAATTTGAAATGTTTTTTTAATTTTAATTATTTTTTTAAGTTTAAATTTATTTTCTGACGTGGCATTATTTTGTCTTGAATGCCACATTAGCATCTACATGCGTGTGGCGCCTAGGTGGAAAAAAATTTGCACGTTAGTGTCGTTAGTCCCTTAACGACCATGTCAGCAAGATCGTTAAAAATGATCAATTTGACAAGAAAAAATATTATGTATGAAAGTTATCCAAAAAAACCTTAAGGGCCAAAGTGACCAAACACCCAAACGTTAAGGACCAATTTTGTCATTATGCCTTTCTGAAAATATGGCAAGACAATTTAGGAACTTTGTGGGTCAATTTGTGGAGTATGGTTCCAAGCAAATTGGTTGAGGCATCAAGAATTTTATGCATATAAGGGTGCTGGTTGAGGTTCAAGTCCCTTTAAAATGAAGGAAAAAAGTCATCTTGGCATCAGGGGGCAAGTCTACAAAAATTTTAAAGGTGATCCTGGCAAGAAGATCGACTATTACTACCAGTGTTTCGCTTAGGGATGACGAAGAATGTAACACCCTATACCTGGCCCGATTTCCAAGCCCTAATACTAGGATGTCACACCATCGTCTCACATCATACTTACCTCATTTTAAAGGTTTTATTTCACATGCAAATTTTTCTTTTAAGGGAAAAATCGAAGTGAATGTGAACCGTGCACCAGGTAAGGTCCCAAGAAAGGGAGGTAAGTCAAATTTGACCATGTAAAAACCAAGTCGTTCCTAGTCAGAGCCTATCCTAGACATGCACCTTCTCATTACAACAATTCTCACAATTATCGAAAAATCAATTTAATGTTAAATATTTCCAACTTACATCAATTTATCAACTATCAAACATTCATCGTATAAAACAAACCTCAAAATGTCTCAAATATCATATTTTCAAGTCTATAATGACATTAAAATAGCTAAAGGAACATAACAAAAACCAATATAAATCCACCATATTTCCTAACACATTCTCTTAGGTTTCCAAAACATAAATAACTTATAAACCTACTAATAAAAGTATAAAAGTCAACTTGGCTTGGATCACCCTCGAGACCAGACCGTTTACACCGATACTAAGTCTCTCCAATGGTTAAAAAGGAGTGGTTGAGCTTAACAAGCTCAGTGAGTGCCTAGAATAAACATTACATAAACGATCATCATGCATCAACCCAACAATCAAACAACATGTTCATAGCATCTTTCTTGTATTTATTTTCATATAGTTTTGAGCATACTTCATACAAGAATATTCAATCATATACACATATAATCACACTCAAACACAGTTTATGATAATTTGGCTATTGAGACTGAAACATATAGTGAACTCTATCATCACACATTGGATATGCGAATCTCCAACACACTAACACTAGACTTATAGAGTTGAAACATATCTCATGAGTAAAGCATATAACTAACAATCCCCAATACACCAAACATATCCAATTGAATGGAGCATACTCTTCAACATGTCCATGGGCCTCAGCGCCTCACATACATCACAACACAAAGGTGAGTACTCACAATCCTATGACATGCCAACTATATCCAAATGTCTCATAAAATCACAAAGCCAAAACATCCACATTATTATTATTACATATTTTTATCATATATTCAATGCATATTAACCGCCCCTGAAGTTACACCCGTTCAGTGTAGATTTAGGTTTTCCGCAAGCATATGGATCAGTTGTAAATATAGTGTGTTACAATAACACACTTGGTAGTATTCCGAGGATTGTACCCAAAGGAAGCATAAGGTGATAGTAAAATAGATCCCCACAAATAATAAAATTAATTAGTACTTACTTTATAGATTTATAGTACGAAGAGAAATAAAAGAGTTAGTTTTAAAGAGCATAAAATTAAAGAGAAAATAAAAATAGAAAATAAAAGCAAGATGACTGAGATGTAAAGATTCTTATAAACGGCTTTGGAGAGATTAGATTGTTTTCGTATGAGTTCTTCAATAGTTGAGTTTTGAAGATTTTCCTTCAATCAACTAGTCACTACTCCAATTGGATCTCTCGATCTTCCACCGGCATAGCAAGTCGATAGAGATTACTTATCGCTAGATGTCATAATCTAAATCAATTTGGGGAAAAGGTCTTCACGGATGGACAACACTAATTTTGGGTTCATTCTCACCTAGATGACTTTTTAGGGTCATCAAACCTAGTGTTTGTTCGATGATCTTCTTTTCCCAAACAGTTGATCTGAAAGGTAAAATCCCTTTAAAACAACAATTAATTATTCATACATCCACTCCTTAGTTCCCAAAAATGGAATTAGTTCCTCATGGTTTCTTTGATTATCACTAAAACAATATATGAAAACATATAATTGAAGAAGAGAATGAAAAAGAAACTAAAATTGTATTAGCTAATTGTCGAGAAAAATTCCTCGAACGTTTATGCGAGTTTCTACAATCTTGTTTCAAATGAAAATACAAAATAAAACTAAAAACTAAGATCTAGTGAATGGTGTGTAAACCCTAGTGCTAAAGGTCCTATTTATAGATTTGGACTGTCGTTTTTCCTTAACCCTAGGTCAGCTGTTGTTCCTCATGTTTAAGTGGCACTGTGAAGACCAAAACGCCCTTCATTTAGTGTGAAATCTGTGTCCAGGGGTCGATGTTACGACACACAGGAGTCGTGTCACGACGTAAAAGGAAGTCCACTCCTTTAGGTAAATTTCCCAGGCGTGGTCGCGACACGTCGTGCCCACGTCATGCCATAGGAGGCAGTTTTATCATTCTACAGTTTTGGTCCCTTTGTTGCGACATAGATCATCTGTGTCGTGACGTAGTAATCAGCTTCATATTTGTTCGTCTTCTAATGTTTCCTGCACACTCACAAAGTTTGTTAGCTAACCCTTAGGCCTTAAGCAACCTCAAAGATAACAATAAGCACATTTTTGCACTTTGTACACAATTTATTTAATAAAAGAAAACTAAACTAAATCTTAAGGAAACAAAGCGAAAATACTTAATTTCAAGCTCTTTAAGTGAGAAAATTAGTTTATTTGCTAGGTATGAAACCGACAGATCATCACTTTATTATCACAATATAATCAATCACATGGCATGAAGAACATACCCACATATGCACTTTCACAATAGTCATCATAAGCTTATACCATATGTCACAACATCTCATCTTTGTTCACAATATCACATCTTAATTCTCTTTTCACAATTAAACAAGCACATGTTTCACATATTAAGCATAGATATAAGAAAACTTACACTCAGAATTTAGAGTAGGGGTTTAGACTATCTTTAAATTCTAAAATACACAATGAATCGTCTACTAGCAGCGATTCCAAAACACTTACCAAATATACGCTTTCTTTAAAACTCGAAAGCTTAGACAAGCTTTCCTTTGCCTTTATCATTGCTTGTTAAAGGTCCTACTGATTCTGACACCTCAACCACACATATCACACAAATATAAAAGCAAAAATCAGTCATCCACATATCTCATACAGTCATAAACAATAGCCTAAGCTATGTTCTCTTAAACTGAAACATTAAACCTAGTAAATTTAAACTCTAATAACTTGGTCTAAACTTAATATTTTTGTATGAAACAAATTTTGTTCATCTACATATTTACCCACGACTGATTCCCAACCTTTAAATCATGCAAAACTACACGTTTTAAAATATTGAATATTTTTTACAAACAATGGCTATAATAACGAAAATTCATTAAAATTCAAGGAATTCTTAACAAAACTTCAAAGTAAATTTAGAAACCTTCTAATCATGTTAAAACAAGTTGAAAAACACTTTAATATCAAGTTTTTATACACAAACCTGAATTTCACCATTAAAGACCTTATTTTCAACTTTTATTCAAAACTTGTGTTTTAATGGCTAAAAGATTAGTTTAAAGGACTAGATATCATTTAAAACTCATAAGAAAATAATTGGTTACCTTTGCTTCAAGAAAAATTAGCTTTGACATGAATCCCAAAAAACTCACGTTTGGGGAAAATGATGAAAAAGATGAAAGTGATGAAGGTTTGTGGATGTTTCTCTTGGTTTTTATAGGTATATAAAGTTTTAGGGTTATTAAAATTCAAAGGAAATTATGATTTGGCGTTTAAAAGAAATTGGAAGAGATTAGGGGAAAAAGGGATGGCACAAATTATGGGGAGGAGAAGTTGACGTTAAATTGAATTCAGAAGGGGAATTTTTAAGTTGACTTTTAACATTTGGTCAAATTTCTTTATAAAACCTCTTAATTTTGACTCTTTTACAAATCAGTCCTATTTTCAAAATTAAAGTTATTTAAAACTCTTTTTCATAAATTGAACGTATAGGGTGTGATCAGTGGGTCAACCCAAATCATATCATGGGTCTTAATTTGGAAGAAGGTTATTTTTCTGGAAAGTCCACAAAACATGGGAAGAGTGATTTGGGGAGAATTAATGTTATGGATGACGATAATGAAGAAAATTACCTGAAAGATGTAGAAGGGAAAAAACGCCCAAGAATTTCCAGTCTAATTTGATTACTTCTGGTTTACCGGATTCATCAAATTGCAATGATGAACGTCTATTTGGTAGTCAAAATTCTAAATCGACGACCGCCTTTGGGTAGGCTGATCGACAACAATGAAGATTTTCAACTAGAATGTTCATTGTTTTGGGAACTATTCAAAGACTTCAACACATGTTGAAGAAAATTAATCCCCATATTATCCTCTTTATTGAGACAAAGCTGAGTTCAAGTTGTATGGAGGAAGTAAGGCACAAGTGTGGTTTCCTTTTTGGTTTAGAAGTGGCAGCAGAGGGAACTCGGGAAGGATTATGTATTGGTTTGAAGGAACATATCAGTATCTCCCTTCGAAATCTATCGAAAAATCACATTGATGTTGAGATTAGTGAAGAGGTGGATGATGTTCCTTGGAGATTTATCGGCTTTTATAGCTGACTCCATGCTCGATTTAGTGGAGACACATGGAACCTCTTGAAGTCTTTGGATCGTGGTAATAATCTCCCTTGGTTGGTTTGAGGAGATTTTAATGAACTCCTTTATACTTTTAAAAAGATAAGGGGTTTACCAAGAGAAATGAGTCATATGGAGAGGTTTCGTGAAGCCTTGGATGATTACCAATTAAATGATCTAGGTTATATTGGTCCTTGGTTTACATGGGAGAGGGGCAACTTTAAGTCCAATAATGTTCGTGAAAGACTTAATCAAGGTGTCGTAAACTCTACCTAGTTGCTCTTATTTCTGAATTTTTAGGCAAAACAGTTATCTCACTCATTCTCTGATCACTTTCCATTACTTATTTCCACTAATCTGGATGAGGAGAACAAAGGAATAAAACATTTCAGATTTGAGTCTTAGTGGACTCTTGAGGAAACTTATGAAGAAAGAATTCGATCCATTTGGAATTCGAGTTCTGAGGATGTTTCGATTCGACTATCTATTTTGGTGGATGGGTACAATGGGCAGATTCAATTCAAAGAGCTAGAAGGGGGTGTCCAAGAAGTATTGGACGAGGATTGAAGATTTAAATTGTGAAGATAGAACAGACGACAATATCGTTGCTCTTATTGATACTAAACCGTTGTTAAACATGGAAATGGATAGAGAATAGGCGTATTCAGAGTAGCGTTCTCGTGCTAATTAGTTTAAATTTGGAGATCTCAATGCGACATTTTTCCATCCATCTGCCTCCCAAAGAAGACGCACAAATTTTATTCGTGAGCTTCATTGATAGAATGGTATAGTTACAAAGACACATGCCGAGCTAGCGGAAGAAGCACGGGCATATTTTACTAATCTATTTCTTTCTCAAGGGATGGCTTCTGCTGAGCGTATTTTATATGGTGTCCATCGCTCTATCATGGAATATATGAATCGAGAATTAACGGAAGAATACAAGATGGAGGAAATAGTGTTAGCGTTAAAGAATATGGGCCAAACGAAGGCTGCTAATGTTGATGATTTTCCAGTAGGTTTTTACCAAAAATTTTGGCATGTGATGGGAATGGATGTGAGGAAATTCTATCAACAAATGTTAAATGAAGGAAAATATTTGGAATCTATTAATTCGACCCTTATTGTCTTGATTCCAAAGAATGCGTAACCTTCGAATCATATGCAGTACAGGCCTATTAGCCTTTGTGTTGTCTTATACAAGATTATTGCTAAAGTAACTGCTAATCAGCTTAAAAAAGTGCTAGGCGCATGCATTGATGTTGCTCAAAGCACTTTTGTTCGCGACAAAATGATCAAGGACAATGTCTTATTAGTGTATGAAATTCTCCACTCCTTTAAAGCGAAACAATGGGAGAATAAAGGATACTTTGCTTGGAAATTCGACATTAGTAAAGTTTATGATCGGGTCGAGTGGAGTTTTTTAAGAAGCATGATGGAGAGGATGGGTTTTGGTGACTCTTGTGTGTGATTGATTATGTATTGTTTTTCATTGGTCTCCTATTCAATCAATTTGAATGGTGTAAAGGGTGATAGTTTTATTCCATCCCGGAGGCTTCGTTAAGGTGACCCGTTAAGCCCATATCCTTTTCTGATATGTAGCAAGGGCTTGTCTACCATCATGTGTCTTGCTATTTCTAACAATAGCTTAAAAGGGGTAAAGGTTTGTAGGAGGGGTCTAGTGATTTTCACCTTTTGTTCGCTGATGATTGTATCTTATTTGGCGAGGCTATTGACAGAGATGTGGATGTTTTATTGAAGGGCCTAAAGGAATACGAAGTTTGCTCAGAATAGTGCATCAATTTTAAGAAATCTCTTTTGTTCTTTTGCTCGAACTTTTCATTTGAGAAGAGAGATAAAATTTCCCAATCTTTTAGGGTTTGACATCCAGCTGATCCTGAGGCGTTTCTTGCCCTGCCTAATATGGTGGCTAAGAGGAAGAAAAGTGCTTCTCAAAGTTTGAAGGATTGGTTTTCAAATAGAATTCGAAGTTGGTGCATTCGGCCTCTTTCTCAAGGTGGAAAACAAGTACTTATTAAGAGCATTTTACAAGTTATTCCCACTTACACTACATCATGTTTTCTTTTACCTAATTCATTATGTGGTGAAATGGAACAAATAATTGCAAAATTTTGGTGGCAAAAAAAGCCACAGTAAAAGAGGCATGCACCGGTGTGACTAGAAGACACTGTGTTGTTTGAAGGAGGACGGGGCGCTTGGTTTCAAGAGTTTATTTAAATTAAAAACGAATCTTTTAGCTAAACAGGGGTGGTGCTTACACTGTTATCCAGATTCATTATTGGCTCGTACTCTTAAAGTTAAATATTATCTAAATGCAACATTCATGGAGTCAAGTTTAGAACAAACCCCTCTTATACCTAGAAGAGCGTTTGGGTAGCGAAAGGACTTCTCAAATCGGGGTTTTGCTGGAGGGTAAGTTCTAGCTCTCGAATTTCAACCTGTAATGACTCTTAGGTGCCGGGAGTGCCAAATTATAAGATGCAAGGGAATGGAAATGGTCAGGAATATAATTTGGTATCAGATTTGATAGACCATAATACGAGAAAATGGAAAGATGAGATAATTACTGATATAATGACTGAAGATGAGGAAAGGAAAGTCATCAGTATACCTCTTTCTCGTTACTACTATGAAGATTCCCAAGCATAGAGTGGGGAAGTGTTTGGAGAATATTTTGTGCAAAGTGGGTACAAGATTTTATTGGATGAAGCTGTTAATCTAGCTCCCAATTTATGAACAGATACATCGAAACAAGTTGTTGAAAATGGCCAGCCATGTTACTGTTATTGTAACACCTAAAACCCGTTGTAGTCGCCGGCTAGGGTCCAAGGGTTCCTCTGTTCGAGAATCTTGGATTAACTTTCAATTTTTTCTTTATTCAAATTTTAACGAATAATTTTTAATATACATGTCATAAAACACGTATAAGAGGCCAATGCATTTCAAATAGGGGTAAAAAGGTCATTTCTACATTTTTGGGAGACTTTCACCAATATCTGTTGGACAAGTATCGGTAGTAGTCAAATCAATAAACAATGTTAAAATAGTAGCAGACTTCTACCGATACTTGAAATGGTTTTACCGAAACAAGTGTACTTCCTATCGATACTTGACATGCTTCTACCGATACTAAAAACTCCAAAGAGCTAGGAAGCTTTACCCTGCAACTTTTACCGATACAAGTAGACGTTCTATCGATACTTGTCTGTTTAGAACTACCGATACATCAAATTCTACTGCTGAAATAACACAAAATAGAATCTAACCTTTCTCCTACTCCGTACTTTTACCGATACATGAAAGAGAACTACCAAAACAAGTAAGCAGATTGCCAAAAATGCACATAGTTCTTCTAAGTATTGAAACTACTATAACAAAACATTTCATAGATGTAGATGCAATATAATATTCATCCAAAATGACTCAAAACAAGGTTACAATAGTTCATCACAAGTCATACTAACTAGATACAATCGAGCTAAACGTTTTGGAAACATTCTAGAGTTTTACAACAAATCATATCAAGTTCACAGATCCTACAACATAACATATAAGCCAGATGATACGAAAGACTACCAAACGAGCTCCCGGGATAGTATGATTCTTCTCGAGGATCCAATCTCTAACAGAAAAACGAATATACAAAATAGAGACAATACACAGATAAGCTTACAGAGCTTAGTAAGTTTGTTGTACATTTAACTTACAAATAACCATAAAAATGAGAAAGTGAATGTGAACTATCATTTCCATTCCTTTCGTCTTCAATATTCAACAACCCTTTCGGGTCTTCTAGTGAAATAACTCCTTGCGATCCAATATTTCTCTTAAGAGCCAGTATGCTCTTAGGAGCCAATATGGTCTTACAAGCCAGTATGTTCTTACGAGCCAATATGCTCTTACGAGCCAGTATGCTCAAACAACGTAGAATGCTCAAACGAGCCAATATGCTCAAACGAGCTAGAATGCTCAAATGAGCCAGTATGCTTAAACGAGCAAGTATGCTCAAACGAGCCAGTATGATCTAACAAGCCAGTACGTTATTCCTTCTGTGTCTTCCATCACGATCCATCATCGAGAATAAAACCAAACAAGTAAGGTTAGCATATAACAAGTAAAGCTTAGCATATAATAAGTGGAATATAGTACGCGAACTTACCGGACAATTTGGTAACAAAAAGAAAACTCTAGGGATTATTTTGTAACTTTTCGTTTTCCTCGATCAACCGCTCGCTCGTGATCTAAATCAAAAAATTATTATTTTTCCATCTTAAATCATTAAATTTAGATCTTTTCTTGTATTCATGTCCTTTTTAGGAAATTTAAGAAATTACCCTTATACTTTCACTTTTATTCAATACATGCAAAATAATCCTTCTACAACTCAACTTATGACAGTTGAATATTCATGGATATTCACCCAACATCTACATGCAATTATCTCACATCAAGGACATGCATTTCACCATTTTTACAATCTAGTCCTTAAACCTTAATTTCATCAAAAATCACTTCACAAGAGTTAGAACTCTAATCATCAAGCATACAAATCTATCAAAAAATTTCAAGAATAAACATATTCAACTATGGTGAAATTTTTAACTTCTGATAGATTTACAAATTACTCTCTGTGTTAACTAGATTAAGATAATACGGATTCAAAAACATAGAAATTATTGAAAACGAGTGAGATTTTACTCACTAAATCAAAGAACCTAGCTTGGCCGTGTACCTCCTTTTTCTTTTAGGGTTTCCAATATGTTTGATTTAAGAAGATGAAGAGAATGGCTTCTTTTCTTCTAAATTTACTTAAATACCATTTTACCCTTATCATAATTCTTCAATTTTCATCAAATTTCTAGCCCTTAATCGTCCACCCATATTCTTTATGGCTTATTTATCATTCAATACTTTCCTTTTCTTTTCAATTAGCATTTAATCTATATAATTCAACTTTATACCTTTTACAATTTAATCATTTTTACTTAATTAATTATTTAAATGATAAATTATCTTAACCAAAATTTAATATGCCTCTAATGACATCACAAATATTAAAAAATTAACACTTATGACTCGACTCGTTGGAGTTGTGGTCCCGAAACCACTATTTCTGACACCATTAAAAATCGGGCTATTACAACTCTCCCCCTTAGGAAAATTTCGTCCCGAAATTTCTTACCAGTGAACAGATTAGGGTACTGTGATTTCATTGATGCCTCTATCTCCCACATTGCTTCCTCTAACCCATAATGATTCCACAGAACTTTTACCAGCAGTACCCTTTTATTTCGTAATTCTTTTACCTCACGAGCCAAGATTTTGACTGGTTCTTCTGGATACGATAAATCTGGCTGTATCTCAACCTCACAGGGAGTAATAACGTGAGAAGGATCTGATCTATATCATCCCAGCATCTTAACATGAAACACGTTGTGAATCTTTTCAAGTTTTGGAGGTAAGACCAGCTTATAAGCTACAGGACCAACCCTCTCTAGGATCTCATACGGCCCAATAAACTGCGGACTCAGCTTGTCCTTTCTACAAAACCACAACACCTTCTTCCATGGTAAAACTCTCAGGAAAACTCGATCTCTAACGGTAAACTCTATACCTTTCCTCTTTAGATCTGCATAGGACTTCGTTGATTAGACGCTGCTTTTATACAATCAAGGATCACTCGAATTTTGTCTTCGGTCTCATGTATCAAGTCGGTCCCAACCAATTGAGGCTCGCTCAACTCTGACCAATACAAATGCGTTCTGCATTTCCTACCGTATAATGCCTCAAACGGTGTCATTTTAGTACTGACTGATAGTTGTTGTTATAAGCAAATTCTACTAATGGTAGGTATTTCTCCCAACTACCCTCGAACTCGAGTATACAACATCGCAGGATATCTTCCAAAATTTGTATCACCTGCTCTGACTAACCATCTGTCTGCAGATGATATACGATGCTGAAATTCAATCTGGTTCCCAAAGCTTCATGCAGCTTACCCCAAAATCTCGAGGTAAAAAGTGGGTCCTTGTTAGAATAATAGATACTGGTACCTCGTGCAGCCATATTATCTTAGAAACATACAACTCAGCCAAGTTCTCTAATGAATAATCCACTCGGATAGGGATAAAGTGAGCTGACTTAGTCACTCTGTTAACTATAACCCAGATTAAATCTTTCTTCCTCGATGTCATTGGTAATCCCGTAACAAAATCCATAGTAACTCGTTCCCACTTTCAATCGAGAATGGAAATCGGCTGTAATAATCCAAATGGTACCTAATGCTCTGCTTTCACTTACTGGCACACCAAACATTTACTTACAAACTCGGAAATCTCACGTTTCATACCTAGCAACCAGTACATTTTCTTTAAGTCAGTATACATTTTCATACTTCCCGGATGAATGGAGTATGTACTGCTATGAGCTTTTTTCAGAATATCCTATCTCAAATTCGGGTTGCTAGGAACACATACTCGGCCTTTAAAATACATCATACCTTCAGCATCAACCGAAAATTCTGTAGTGGAATCATCTTGAAAATTTTGTAACTCTCGAATCCGCAGTAAAAATACTGATCTTTTTCTGAGTTTGGCCGTAACAGAAACGTCACTCTCCAGAGATAAATGGGCATTCATCGCTCTCAAGGTGAACAAGGATTTTCGGCTCAAGGCATCAATAACCACATTAGCCTTTCTCGGATGATAGTAAATTATCAAGTCGTAGTCTTTCAGTAGTTCCAACCACTGACACTGCCTCAGGTTTAATTCTTTTTGAGTCATCAGATACTTCAAACTTTATGATTTGTGAACATATGACATCTCTCACCATACAAGTTCTGTCGTCAGATCTTTAATGCAAAGATAATGACAGCTAACTCCAAATTGTGAGTCAGGTAATTCCTCTCATGTGGCTCCAACTATTGGGAGGCATACACTATCACTTTTCCAGCTTGCATTAGTACACATCCCAACCCATTCAATAATGCATCACTGTAAACAACAAATTCCTTCCCCTTTTCATGTTGTATCAAAACTTGAGCTTATGTTAACATTTTCTTTAATAGATCTAAACTTTGTTGACACTTTTCAGGCCAAGTAAACAGAGTATTCTTCTGGAGTAGTTTCGTCATCGGCAAGGTTATGATAGAAAAATCCTTAACAAATCGACAGTAATAGCCCGCCAATCTCAGAAAACTACGTACCTCAAAAATATTCTTCAGATCCTTCCAATCAAGAATAGCGGAAACCTTACTCGGATCCACCCGAATTCCTTCTGAAGATACAATATGCCCCAAAAATCTAACTTCTCTAAGCCAGAACTCGCACTTACTAAATTTTTCATACACTGCTTCTCTTGTAAAATCTACAACACTTCTTTCAAATGCTATATGTGGTCATCCTTTGTATTGAACTAGATTAGTATATCATCGATAAATACTACCACAAATCTATCCAACTGAGGCTAAAAAACCATGTTCATTAAATCCATAAATGTTGCTGGTGCATTTATCAACCCAAACAGCATTACAAGAAACTCATAATGCTCGCACCACGTTCTGAAAGCAATCTTCAGCACATCACAGTCTTTTACTCGCATATGATAGTAACCAGATCGAAAATCTATCTTTGAGAACACAGTTGCACCTTTCAACTGATCAAATAATTTGTCAATACGTGGTAACAGATACCTGTGCTTTACTATAACCTTGTTTAATTATCGACAATCTATACATATCCTCATCAAACCGTCCTTTTTCTTTACAAACAGCACTGGTGCACCCCAAGATGATACATTCGATCGTATAAAACCCCTACCAGTAACTCTTGCAACTACACCTTGAGTTCTTTCAACTCAATCGATTTATTCTATACGGTGGAATAGATATCGGAGTGGTACCTAATACTGAATCAATGCAAAATTTCACCTCTCTGATTGGCGGCAAACCCAGTAACTCTTCGAGAAACACATCAGTGAATTCATTAACAACCGGCACCTGATTCAATTATGTTCTCGACCTTCAAGTATCAAGTATGTAAGCTAAGAAAGCCTCGAAGCCCTTACGAACCAGTTTCTGTGCAAAAATGGCTGAAATAACTCTAACGTCACTGTTCAATATACCGGACTCAACTGCAATTACCTCACCAGTCAGACATTTTAAACCAATCCGTCTTTGCTTGCAGTTAACCACCGTATCATGTTCAGTTAACCAGTCCATGCCAAAAATCACATCGAACTCATAAAAGGGTAGTAGCATAAGATCAGCAGAAAACTCACAGCCCTAAACTTTCAATGGACGCATACGACACACCAAATTTATTATAACACTATGACTCAATGGGTTTGTAACTTGCATATCAAATTCAGTTGACTCGACAAACAATTTCTTATTAGTTGCTAAAGTAGTATAGATATAAGAGTGTCGACTCTAGGTCAATAAAAGTACACACAGTTACATCAAAAAGATAGAATATGTCAGTCATAACATTGGGTGCAGTAGCCTATTCCCTGGCTCGGATGGCATAGGTTCTGGCAGGTGCACGAACCTCAAATCTATTTGTATTATCTCTATTATCATTACGATTTTCGCCCACATGACTGCTTTGACCCGTCCGTCGAACATTCTGCGGTGTGATTGGAGGCTTTACACTTCGATCTTCCTTTTCTTCAGGTGTCACCAGACATTTAAGAACCTGATGATCCATCGCTCCATCTAAAACAGGCTCCCTTCTTAACTCGACACTAACCATAGCGGAATCTACCACAGTGCTCACATGCAGAGTTCAGTGCATTGCGAACATTGGCGACACTATTAATAACTCAGTTTTGAAACCTCGATCTGCTACTGCCATGAAAACCAGATGATGCCATTGCTCGATGCTCATTCTCTCTAAACTTCTTTAGTGGCGGCATAGAAAAAGTTTTAGAAGGAGCTTTCTTGGTAAACTCCTTGAATCTCTTCTCTCTCTGCTACTTATGCTTGTAGATTTCTTCTATTTTTTGTGTTCGATCTGTCAAAACCATAAATGGTCGTAACTCTAAACCACCAACCATCATCTTGATTTCATCATTTAAATTGTCTTCAAAACGGATACACATAGCTTCATCAGTCGGCACGATCTCTAGAGCATACCTACTGAGATATACAAATTCTTGTTCATACTCAGCAACGGACTTGTTTCCCTTCTTCAATTCTAAGAACTCTTTCTTCTTACGGTCCAGATATCGTTTGTTGACATATTTCTTTTTAAATTAGTTTGGAAAATTTCCCAAGTGATCTAATTCTCAGGAACCACAGCCAATATCATCGTCTACCAATTGTAAGCTTCATCCTTCAGTAGAGATGCAGTACATCTCAAGAAATCTTCTGGGGGACAGGTCATCTCATTCAAGACCCGCAAAGTATTTTCCAACCAGTACTCAGCTATAGATAGATCATCCTCAACACTTCCTCTGAACTCTTTCGCCCCATATTTTCTGACTTTATCTGTGTGTATAAAGCGTTGCTGTGCTACTACTAAGGGAGGTGGAGGCACAACCGGTGGTACAGTAGGTCATACAATAAGTTACACAGGTAGAGGAGGCTGCAAAACTATTTGATTACCTCTCATAAATTCAGAGATCAATTGGCTCATCAAGCTGAAGAACATATTTTTAACTTCAATTTTAATCATCGGTATCACGGGTACACCTCAGCTCGTGCTGAAATCAGTAGTTGGAACATTACTATTTACATCATTGGTCTCTCCTCATTCAAAATCAGACATATTACTTACCTACAAAATTTCAAGGTTAGATTGGATCTATCACAATCACATTATCACAAGTTTATATGGCATGTAGTCTCTAAACTCTTTGATTCATAATTTCAGTCCAAGAATCGACTAAACCATAAGCTCTGATACCACTAAATGTAACACTCAAAACTCGTTACTATCGTCGGCTAGGGTCTCGAGGTTCTTTCATTCGAGAATCTTAGATTAACTTCCAATTTTCTTCTTTATTCACATTTTAACGAAGTGTTTTTAATATACACGTCATAAAACACGTATAAGAGGCCAATGCATTTCAAACAGGGGTAAAAAGGTCATTTTTACATTTTTAGACTTATATTGATACATGTTGGACAAGTATTGGTAGTAGTCAAGTCAGCAAATAATGTTAAAATAGTAGCAAACTTCTACCGATATAGGTGTACTTCCTAAAGATACTTGACATGCTTCTACCGATACTAAAAACTCTAGAGAGCTAGGAAGTTTTACCGTGCAAATTCTACCGATACAAGTACCGATACTTGTATGTTTAGAACTATCGACACATCAAATTCTACTACCAAAACAACACAAGAGAGAATCTAACCTCTTTCCTACTCTGTACTTGTACATATACATGCAAGAGAACTACCGAAACAAGTAAGCAGATTGCCAAAAATGCACAAAATTCTTCTAAGTATTGAAACTACTATAACAAAACACTTCATAGAGATAGATGAATATGATATTAATCCAAAATGACTTAAAACAAGGTTACAACGTACTAACTAGATACAATCGAGCCAAATGTTTTGGAAACATTTTAGAGTTTTACAACAAATCATATCAAGTTCACAAATCCTACTACATGCCATATAAGCCAGGTGATATGAAAGACTACAAAACGAGCTCTAGGGATAGTGTGATTCTTCTCGGGGATCCGATCTCCAACAGCAAAACGAATCTACAAAACAGAAACAATACACAGATAAGCTTACAGATCTTAGTAAGTTCATTGTACAGTTAACTTACGAATAACCATAAAAACGAGAAAGTGAATGTGAACTATCATTTCCATTCATTCCATCTTCAATATTCAATAACCCTTTCGGGTCTTCCAGTAAAATAACTCCTTGTGATCCAGTATTGGTCTTACGAGCCAGTATGCTCAAACGAGCTAGAATGCTCAAACGAGCCAGTATGCTCTAACAAGCCAGTATGCTCTAACAAGCTAGTACACTATTCCTTCCGCGTCTTCCATCACAATCCATCATCGAGAATAAAACCAAACAAGTAAGGTTAGCATTTAACAAGTAGAATATAGTACGCGAACTTACCGAACAATTTTGTAGCAAAAAGAAAACTCCAATTATTATTCTGTAACTTTTCCTTTTCCTCAATCAACCGCTCGCTTGCGATCTAAATAAAAAAATCATTAATTTTCCATATTAAATCATGAAATTTATATATTTTCTTGCGTTCATGTCCTTTTTGGGAAATTTAAGAAATTACCCCTATACTTTCACTTTTATTCAATTTAGTCCTTTAAGTACCAAACATGCAAAATAATCTTTCTACAACTCAACTTATGGCAGCCGAATATTCATGGATATTCACCCAACATCTACATGCAATTATCTCACATCAAGACATGCATTTTCACCATTTTCATAATCTAGTCCTCAAACCCTAATTTCATCAAAAATCACATCACAAGAGTTCTAACTCTAATAATCAAGCATACAAATCTATCAAAAACTTTCAAGAATAAACATATTCAACCATGGTGAAATTTTTAACTTTTGATAGATTTACAAATTAGTCCCTGGGTTAAGTAAATTACGTTAATACAGACTTAGAAACATAGAAATTACTGAAAACGTGTGAGATTTTACCAACCAAATCAAAGAACCTAGCTTGGTCGTGTACCTCCTCTTTCTTTTAGGGTTTCCAATATGTTTGATTGAAGAAGATGAAGAGAATGGCTTCTTTTCTTCTAAATTTACTTTAATTAACTTAAATACTTAATTACCATTTTACCTTCACCATAACTTTTCAATTTTTCAAAAAATTTCTAGCCTTTACCCGTCCACCCATATTATTTTTGGGTTATTTACCATTCAATACTTTCCTTTTCTTTTTAATTAGCATTTAATCTATATAATTCAACTTTTACATCTTTTACGATTTAATCTTTTTTACGTAATTAATTATTTAAACGATAAAATATCTTAACCAAAATTTAATATGTCTCTAATGAAATCACAAATATTAAATGATTAACACTTATGACTCGACTCGTCAAATTTTTGGTCCCAAAACCATTAAAAATCGAGTTGTTACAATTATGTTTTTATCAAAAGTGCATACAGCTTGTATGCATGCTACAACAATTGTGCATGTCGCAGCAACATTTTTTTTGTTTAGTTATATTGTAACTAAACTTAGTTGAAAATGAACAAGCTGATGAGAGCTTGATATGTTTAGGTGTTGAGTGACTTGTTTTAGGTGGCTTGTTTATGTGTATAAACAATGTTTTACAGTCTCAATGCTAAGTTTTATAGTCCCAATGCTGGTTAGTGGGATTAGTTGAATATTTGGTAATGTATTTTGATTATAAATGTAATGTTTTCACATTGAATGAGTAAGCATACAATTTTGTAAAGCAGATTGCTTCCTTACTACACGTTTGTGAGCAAGTAAATTGTATTTTGTTTTTTCTTGCCTTGCTCTACATTTTATTTTTTCTTTTACTACTGTTAAAACCCTAAAAAATAGTATCAGAGCCTAAGTATTTGAGGGCTTGTTTTTGCTTCTATTGCTTATTAAGAAAAAAAAGAAATTGTTAAAGCTTATCATCTTTTAGGGCTACTTGTTAAGGTAACAACAACTCACCTTTGTGAGATTCCCAAACAAGTTTAGGATAAGCTGAAGGAGGAGTTCCAAGGTAAGGCAACAGTAGCTCACCTCTGTAAGACTCCCAAACAAGCTTGGATAAACTGAAGGAGGAGTTGATGGAGCATATGCATGAAGACACTCCACAGTAGAAGGGAGTATGTGAAAGAAGAAACAAGACTGTAAAGAACAAGGCAAGATGTGTTGTCAATCAAGGCTTTGAAGGAGGAGAATACTCCATTTGATAAACAAATCTTTGGCACAAAAGACTGGGATAGTCAAGTGTGTGAGTTAGATTTGGTTGAGGCCAAGGTTGAAAATGAATTACTTGAGCAGAGTCAGCTTGAAACAAAGCATCAAAGGACTGTCAAACTCAAAAAACTTGATGAATGATTGATATTTGAAGCATGGAGACCAAGGAGGAGTGTTGAAAATGGCCAACCATGATGCTATTATGTTTTTATTAAAAGTGCATACAGCTTGTATGCATGTTGCAGCAACATATTTTTTGCTTAGTTATATTGTAACTAAACTTAGTTGAAAATGAACAAGCTAATGACAGCTTGATATGTTTAGGTGTTGAGTGACTTGTTTTAGGTGGCTTGTTTATGTGTACAAGCAATGTTTTACAGTCTCAGTGCTAAGTTTTATAGTCCCAATGCTGGTTAGCGGGATTAGTTGAATATTTGGTGATGTATTGATTATAAATGTAATGTTTTCACATTGAATGAGTAAGCATATCAGTTTTATAAAGCATATTGCTTCCTTGCTACACGTTTGTGAGCAAGTAAATTGTATTTTGTTTCTTCTTGTCTTGCTTTGCATTTTTCTTCTTTCTTTTACTGCTGTCAAAACCCCAACACGTCTAAAAAAAAAAATATGGCTCACAGACCTTCCAGATAAAATAAAAATTACATTCTAGAGAACCTATAAGGATTTCATTCCTATTTCTTCGAATCTACAGATAAGAACGCTACGTAATTCCTCTACTTGCCCTCGATGTACTCAGGCTGATGAATCTCTAGAACATGCTTTTCGCGATTGTCAAGCTGTAAAAGAAATTTGGAACATGATTAATATCTCGTGGCATGGGGTTACAAGAGATGGAAGCTACAGACAATGGATGGACTGGTTATTTATGAATTCCTTATTAAACACTAGTAAAACAATTGTGTGCCATATGGGTGATTTGGGGATAGGAACAAGCAAGTGCATGAAAGGAAAATCAGGCAAAATACCAAAATAGTTCGATTCATTGTAGCATATCTAAAAGAACTAGAGGTGGCTAGGGGTCACTTATCTGTTCCTGGCATCTAACAGGTAATTTTTATTGATAATCATTGAATATAAATACTCACTTAGCCCCAAAAGGTTTGAAAAATACTCACTTATCTCCTAAGATTTGATGAAAAATACATTAACTTACTTAAAGTTTATTTATTAAATGAATTTTAAATGAAAGGGCAGCTTCACCCTTATTAATTAATTATTATTTTATTTTTTATCTTTAATTTTTATATTCAATGATTTTCAATAAAAATAATAACATTTTAATCAATTATAAAAATACTTAATTATTGTTAAATTGTATTATAAATGGCTTTATATTCAAATATGATTTCAAATATAATCATATGTTAATCATAACATATTTTCAATTAATATGTAAGTATTTCTTTTGCTATTACAAGTACAAGCACATTATAATTACAAAAAGTATATTTGAATAAATATAATTAGAATTAATCATTATAAAACACAATTATATTATAACCAAAATATATTCAAATCTACACCAAAAAAATTTTCTGCCGTACCCAAATATTATGGGAAATAAACCAAAATAAATATGTTTTCATAACACACATGGTTTAGGCTAATTAAGCCAAATAGGCCGATTTTGATAAATATATTTAGGCCTTTAGGCCATTTTTAAAATTAATTAGAAAAATAGGTCGATTTTAAGGGAAAGCTCGTTTAGCTGGGCGAGCTTTCCTTACACGTGTCAAGAAAGTTCGTCTAGTTGGACGCGTTTTTTCTTTTAAGTTATATTTTTTGACTTTTCTAATATAAGTAATTACTTAAGTCAGATGATTAAATATTAGTAGCTTTATCCTTTAAGTCTCAGGTTTGATTTCTCTCCCACTCACATTTATATTTTTTATTTCATTTTGTTTTAAGCTTTTTATATTTTTCATTAATGATTTTAACATATCAACTCATTTGGTTATATGGTTAAATAATGATGATTTCATCATTTAGACCTAGATTCTATTCCCCTCTTTTAAAAACATTTGTAATTTTTATTTCATATTGTTTTAAGTTTTTTTTTATTTTTAATTAATATTATTATTATAATTATTATTTTGGGACTGACAACTAGAGTTGGTAAGATTATGAAATGGTTTCATTTTATGGTATGATATCTGCAAGTGAAAGAAGATGAATGAAAATTGTAAGGCCCCGAAATTTTTATTTTTGTTGTTGGATATGTCAATAAGTATATGCCTACTTCTGTGATAATGAATTCTGCTAGTTCGCCTAAGGTCTGGGGTTTGACTTGCTTTTTTTAAATTTTGTTATCCTCTAATAGAAACCTAGTTTAGAACTCCCGCCTTAAGCTTATTTAAATGTAAATTTTGTCAACGATGAGTTTAGTGATTTAATGGTTAAGGAATTATATTTTTTTTGGACTTGTATTCGAGTTTTTGCAAATACGATAGGAAAATTATAATTTTATTTCTCTCTCCAAATTATATTTTTATTTTTAATTAAATGGTTTTCCCTCTTTGCCTATTTCCCGCTTGTTTCTTCTTTTATATTTTTTTCTCTTTTTGTTTGTGATCTTTCTCTTTTTCTTTTAATTTTGTCCACTGCTGGTTGTAATTGTTGTTGCTATGAGTAGAAACGCTACGTATTCATTATTTTCTTCGACTGAAAGGTTAATTTGTAAAGTTTGTGGTTGAAATTTCGTTATCGTTTGCATTATTTTTTTGTCAAAGAAATTGACTTTTCTTTTCAATTCGTTCGAATTCTTGTTTATGTATTCGATTATTTACTCTTTAGGAGAAGGGCTTGATGGTAGCAATCTTCCCAATATTGATAGTTTGCGAATTGGCTAGTTGTGTGAAGGTAATGGTATCTTTTGATCGGGGTTCTTCGTCAAACTTTTTGACGAACTTTGTTTTGCTTTAACTTAGCATGTTGATGGGTTTAATTAAATGGTTGTTGTTTGGTGACTCATCTTTAGGTCTCGAGAACTACTTTGTTGCTTTTACTTTGTCCTTCGAGCAGGTGGGTACCGAAAACCCTGATTTTGTACTATTTAATTACTGGACTGGAAAAATGGATTTACCAACGCCACACGGGCGTGTGTGCAGATCGTGTGAGCCACACGATCGTGTGGTAGGCCATGTGGTGAACTAAGTAACTCACTGTTTTATGTATCTGAGACACACCGGTGAACCACACAAGATGACGTACGGGCGTGTGTCTAGGTTGTGTAACTCACTGTTTGTGTATTAGAGACACACGAGCAAGGGACACGGTCATGTGTCAGACTGTGTGAGGCACACGAGCAACCACGTGGGCATGTATCCAGGCCGTGTAACTCACTTTTTTGGAGATAAGATCACACGGTCGTGTGTCAAGCCGTGTTGAGCCACACGAGCTTGTGAGCCTAGAATTTGGAATTTTCGTTAAGGTTGTAGTTGTCGTGCGAGGCGAATGTAGGTCATTCGTAAGATTCGTATAAATTGAATTGAACTGTATAATTTGCTTTATTGTGATTTTAAACGAGTTCCAGATATCTATATGTGATGATTATTATCGTTATTGACATTTTGTTATTCTTGAACTGTATGATCATAACTGTACATGAATTATACATATCTGCCATCTAAATTTTGCATTCGCATGGGTTGGGAATTATGTAATGAAGAAAGTGTTTTGTGCTAATTTGGTGGCTAAGCCATCCATAATTGTATCTGATCTAGCTGCAAAACTGCTATCACTGAATTGTATCATACCGACACTATGTGGCGTGTAGGGTTGGATGGGTATTATATACATATTTGGTGTGTTGGATTGAACGGAGATTATGTGTAGCGATGAGGGTAAGATAATTGCATTTGTATTTGTATTTATATCTGTATTTGTATTTGTATCTAATCTGTCGTGTATCTAGATTGCTCTGTATCTAAAATTGTAGTGAATCATCAAATCTGATCGATGAAGACTGAATATGCTATTTGAACATGATAGTGACTATGAACTTTTGTTAACAACTGAACTATTCATAGCATGCTACATTTATCTATGTTATATACTAAGTTACAACTCGCAAACTGGATTGAATAAATTTCAAGGAACTCCCAAAACTGAACAAGTCAACGGATGGGGAGCTCGACCTTCTATCTGACTCTGTATATATGCTTTTAGTTTGTTTCTGTGTTTCTGTATTTTAAGTTCTCAAAACTTAACAATGTTTTCAGTCCATTAATGGTTTTCAAGATTTAACCAAGTATTGATTAACTTGCTTTAAGGGTTGATTTTATTCTAGAAAGTCAATGTAGCATTCTAGACTTGATCTTTCTGTCTAGGCTGAATATAGGGTGTTACAAAAATGACATATGTGGATTGAAAATTTAATAGACCAAAATGAGTTGTATATTTCTAATTTGATTATGAACTTTATTAATGGATAGTTTCTACATATATACTTATTAAAAACAGAAAGAGTAATAAAAGAAAAATAAAAAAATTAAATGAATAGAATCGATAATGATGTGTTGATTGAGTATTGGATTTTTAATTCTAATAATCAGATCAATATAAAAGGAAAAATCTGATATACTTAATATTTTTCTATTTTATAGCATAGAATATTCTCCATATTACTGTTGCATTGTAATTGCATCCACGTATATAAATAATTTGCCGACTAAATATATAAAAAAATCTAGTTTTTGGTTAAAAGTGACCAAGTTTAAGCACACATGATAAGAATGTTTTATTTTTTTTAAAAAAAACTTAAAACAATATGAAATAAAAATTACAAATATATTTAAAAGAGAGGAATAGAACCTAAGTCTAAAAGATAAAATCATTATTATTTAATCATTTAACCAAACAAGCGGATATGTTAAAAACATTAATGAAAAATATAAAAAGATTAAAACAAAATGAAATAAAAAAAATAAATGTGAGTGAGAAAAGAATCAAACCTAAGAATTAAAGCATAAAATTACTAGTATTTAACTACCTGACCAAATTAATTAATTATATTAAAAAATCAAATATATAATTTAATGAAAAACGCGCTCAATTGGATGAGCTTTCCATCAAAACTGACCTACTTCCCTAATTAATTATTAAAATCGGCCTATACACCTTATTTAGTCCATAATTTATATAAAGTTTGACTTGAATTAAAATCTTAAAGTTTTGAGGTCTTTAACATTGACTATTAAGCTAAGAACTCATTAGGTGTAAGATTAATTTTTTTTTTTCTAAATCAGTTAGTTATGATAATTATATTTTGTTTGTCTTCTCTCTTATTTGTTTCCTTTTTAATAATTTTTCATGCAATATATCTCAAGGTGGTTTCAAACCTAAGTGGAAAACAAACATTCTTGAAATCATAGGGAAATACGTATATTTTACACTAATACTAAGGGGTAAGTGCCGTTTACCCAATTTTAAATTTAAGGATAAAATTTAATGACTATTTTACTTAATTTATTTTATCTTTCACTTAAAGTATTGATATTATAATATAAGGATAAATATCAAAATTATACATCAACTATGGTTTAATGTGCAATTGTATACATGAACTTTGATTTTGTGCAATTTTATACATAAAATTTTGATTTAATCCAATTCTTGTAAATTATTAACACAATTATTGATATAACATCATTTTATGTTTATATATTGCATACATAAATAATTATATTTATCTAAATAAATTAATGTATTTATTTCTTTAAATGTGTATGATTGAATCAAAATTAAAGTTTCAAGTATACATTTGAACCACAATTAAAGTTTCACGTGCATAATTGCATCAAATTAAAGTTAATGTATACAATTGCACGTTAAATCAAAGTTCATGTACAATTTTGAGATTTATCTTATAATATATTAATAATAGTTTATATTTTATCATAGTCTTTTTACTAGATAAATATCAAAATTATATATGAATTTTAATTTAGTGCAATCATACACATGAAACTTTAATTGTGGTTCAAATGTATAAATTTTGATTTTGATTTTATCATACACATTTAAAGAAATAAATATCAATTTATTTTTTATATTGGATAAATATAATTATTTCTGTATGCAATATATAAACATAAAATGATGTAATATCAATAATTGTGTTAATAATTTACAAGAATTGGATCAAATCAAAATTTCATGCACAGAATTACACAAAATCAAAGTTCATGTATACAAGTGCACTTTAAGCCATAGTTCACGTATAGTTTTGAGATTTACTCCTTTTTTTACCGATTAAAAGAATTAGGTGCAATGTTAAAGCACATTATACTCTCAAGAAAAGAACGCAGGTTTGAATCTACATTGTTGGCATTAGCAGCTAGGATTTCATTCCAATTGAAGAACAAATAGTTTATGTACTTACTAAGCCTATGATGCCAGCTAATTTTGACAAGTTGAGGAGTAAGCCTATGATACCAGGGGAATGTTAGAGATCAGTCATAAGTCAGTAAGCCACTAGGATTGGTTTGTAGAAAAAACTGGAACGGTTGTTACAGGGTTGTTAGTCCAGCAGTTAGCGGTTACTCAATTGTAAGCTTTTATAAGAAGAGAAATGAAATAATCATCTTTACTCAATCTCTCATATTTTCCCTTGGTTTCTTAGTTACCAAACAGTCGGTTTACAAAGCAATGACAGCAAGTTCATGATACCAAATTCTATGAGAAAATTAGAGTTCATAACTTTTTTATTTAAACATTGTAATTTCACTTACAACCTTATTCAATGGTGGAACTAATTTTTAGTTTTGGAGTTTGGACTGACATAATTAAACGGTTATGGTATCCATGAATTCTTGATCATTTGCCATAGCCTCCAATGTTTGTGGAGAAAGGCATGCTTCAAGGTCAATACTACCTTCCTTTGCTCCAGTAAGCAATCTAAGCATCCCATCAAACTTGCCTGATGACCCACTTCTTACTGCAATTGGCTTTCCCCATCCAAAATCATTACCATACATAATGAATCGAGGAGAACTAGCTGTGAACAAAGTGTTGCTATTGCTCAAATTTGTAAAACTAGGGCTTGCTGGCCAAGACTTTAACATATTTTTGAAACTTTCTTCAGTCATTGCAGCAATCTTCCTATTCATTTGCCACGCCGGGTTGCCAATTCCTTGTTCCATTAGCTCCTTTGCTTTCACAGTGACAATCACAGGCATCAATGCATTCCCAAAAAAGTTATCAGGCAGCTCCTGCAATCTTTGTCTAGCACCAACTACAAGGCGGTAATTTGTCTCTTCATTAGGGTCAACTGTTCTGTTGCGGATAACACATCTCTAAAAATGAGACAAAAGAGCTTGAAGGGAGGAAATTTTATCGGTGCCAACCTCAGCGTTAGCTTTTGCTTTTAGTTTTGCAACGTTTTCCTTCGAGAAATGGAAAACCCTGTCTTGTACAGGTGGTGGAATGAAGTCTTCATTGCCTTGTTTGAAATTGACACAGGGTTGAGGAATACGAATGGGAATATCCATACCATCAGGAAACCATCGTTCAAAAACAGGGGGCTTGGATAACTGAATCGAACCCTTAGAAATTTCAGACCATGTGTTAAAGAAATGCCACAATGATGCGCCATCGGCCACAACATGATTAATGGCGCAACCAACAAATATACCATCTGCAAGATCAGTTATTTGTATTCCAAGTAACGGGTTTGTTATACCCTCATAGCCTCGGAGCCCATTCGGTGAGAAAAAGGAGTGAACAATAGGTGGAACGTAAACGGGTTTTATGATGTCAGAAATGGTTACTCCATCAGCTGCTGCATGTCTAAACAAAGCTCCACCATTGTTGTTGTCGACAAAAAAGGAAACGGTGTTATCTTCGTGTTGGGTTGTTGCTAGGCGACCAGCCAGTAGTGGAAAATGGTCTAGGGTCTGCGAGAGAGAGGTTTTCAAGTGGTGGATTAGGGTGTTTCCAGTTTCCTTCTCTCGAATAGGCTCTTTAGGCTTGGAAAAAAGAAGTCCCATCTAGCTATATTCTAATGGAAGGGCCCGAAGATCCCATGGACTTAGCTCTATCCTCCCACCTGATGCCCTGGGATTTGCTGTCTTGACTGTACTAGTGGATATGACTCGCACGATGGCCATGTTTCCTGAAATAAAAAATTTCGCTCAAACCTCAGTTTTCCTTCAATAGATTACTAACCTGTCAAGTACAAATCATAGATGTTAATTTCCATTATGATGAAAATTTTAATCTATCAGTCTTGTCAAAGGAAAATCAACTGCTAGGAAAAATATGGAATGAAGTCGGCAAGAACACAGGAAACAGAATAGTTGTTTGGAGCCTCGGAGTTTCAAACATCCAAAGAGACCCTCTTTCAAATCAAATTAAGTAGAAGAATTGACGAGATTCCACTGCTGCATTGCAAGAGTAAAATGGCATCTAACATTCCATCTTTTTTACCCTTTTTTTCTTTCTTGAAATTTTCTTGTATTGATTGCTTCCAACTTATTTTTGGTGTGCTTTTGGTTTTTCTGCTGCAAATCATTTATAGGGGTGAGCAACCACCTAGGATAGTTAGGTTGGTAACAACAATTCATTACAACAATTTTATTTTTACTACAACATTTCATTTGTATAACACTAATTTTTATTAAATTTGATATCTATAACATTCTTCTATCTCAAATTTTATTAAAATTAGTTCTATTCATGAAATAAAAATAATAAATTGTAATTAAGATATTATTTTAATAAAATGTTTTGAATTTATAAAAAATTATTTAATAAATGCAATCACATTAGTATCTTTTATTAAAGATTTAATTTAAATCTCACTAATTATTATAATTATTATCATATTGTTTTTTAATATGAATTTTTTTTTAAATCTCAAATGCTATTATAAGCGTCTCAAATGCCTTATAAATGTATAGCAGTCACTTCTCTATATCATCCAAAATTTTGACAAATAAATAGAGTTGTTATAAATAAAGATCTATTCAGACAAATGGAACAGTTATAGAGAGACTTGACTATATTAAAAATATACATGATTCTAATTCTCACTTTGTTTAAATGGGTGTATCTTTCATGTTCATTTACGGTTCAAGTTCGAAGTTCATGGTTACCCTCGTAATAATATTGCCTCCAAATTCGAAACTACACTCTCTCATTAAAAGTACAATATGCTTTACTACTGTACACACAACATTTGTTGATACTTACAATTTCAAAATTAAGGTTATGGTTTTAATCTCGAGTATTTAATTACTCATACATCTTGTATGCATGGATTGCATTATTAAAACACTATAGATCCACATCGAATAGGAAGGTTGTATCATTAGAAAACTTTTAGATTTTTTTTAAAAATTTTTCAATATATCTACCGGAGCGAGATTAGTAATTAATTTTTCGTATTCTATAGATTCATTAGGGGTAGATGTTAGCCACGAATTATAAAATTGCTCCATACGCAAGGCGAGGATCGAACCCTCGACCACTGGTTAGATTTTTAACTTTTTTGTAAAGCTAGTTTCATGTCATATGCATTGTAAATGATACGTATTTAGTTTTAAAATTTATTACATAATATATTTTATAATTTTTAAAAATGTATATTTGTTAATTAAATCAGAATTTATTTAATTTATAATAAAACTTGATTAATTTTAAAAGATAATTAAGAAAATAAAATAACATTTTAAAAGTAAAAAAAAAAAGTGAGAAATAACACATAATAAAATGTTAAGTAATTAGATAAAATGATTTGTTATTCGAATATGAGTTAAAAATAATTTTAATTAGTATATAACTGTAACACTAATTAATTGATAATTAATCTAAAACAATAAATGTAATTTAATAAAGATGCGAAGTCTAATTAAATGTAATAACTATTGCATCGATAATTAGAACATTATTAACAAATAAAAAAATTTATACATCATAAATTAAATTACCAATATATTGATCTATCTTTATATATATAATATTAATCTCATACATTTAACTTTTATTTATTATATAAATTTTTTTTTATATATTCATGTTCATTTTACTGTTCATATTTTAGGTTTGTGATTGTCTATCCTAACAATATTATCTCAAAGGTTCAAACTTGCATCCTCCCCTTATGAGTGCAATATGTCTTATTGATGCACCCAATCACTTATTGATTATAAAAAAAATAAATTTAACATTATTAATTATTATCATATTTAAAATAAAATTATATTTATATTATTTAATTTAAAGACTTAATTTTTATTATTTTTAATTTATCCAATGATATTCCATCATTTAATAGATTTATAATTTTATTAATGTTATTTTAAGCAGTATTTTTAAAATATATGATGACATTAATTAATTCCACATTAATACATTATTATATTACTTAATATTTAATTGTTATTATTTTTTTATTATCATATAATAATACTAATAAGTTATTATTCTAATATCAATTTAGTAATATAATTAACAATAAAAAAGTATTTTTATCAAAAAAAAAATTAAATTCGTCCTCTTATGTATATTATTATATTATATTATAAAAGATTATAGATTATATATATAATAAAAGATGTAGTATCACCTAAATAAAAAAATTATAATATAAACAAATAATATCTTTTAAAAATCACAGTTGTAGAAAATTTTATCACCAAATCAATCGTTAATCCAACTCTTCATCAACAAACAAATAATAATTCTGAATGGTGCCTAATTTCTAAATCACTTAAAATTTAGGCAAATGATTATCCAGTCCTGGGGTTTAGGGACCGATGGGATTTATAATTAGTTTTGTACAAAAATATGCAGTACAAGTTAAATATGCCATAGTTATTTATATTCTTCACAAATGTAGAGTTTAATTCCTCTGCTTTGACTTTTAGGAATTTAATCTTATTTTTTAGATTTCAAAATTCAAGTTTAATGTTATTGTTAAATTTGTTAGTGTGACATTTTGAAATAAAAGAAATATTCACTTAATAGTAATGTAACTAAAAAAAAGACATTGTAATGAATATGAATTTAACAGAATAATTTTAACAGTGTTAACAGTTGGAACTGAATTTTAAAAACTAAAAAGTAGAGGGATTGGATTCCTAAAAATAAAAATACATGGACTAAATTCCAAATTTATGAAAAATACATTGACTAAATTCTAAATTTTCTTATAGTACAAAGACTTATTTGCATATTTAATTGTTAATTTATTATCTTGCTTCAGCCCTATTTGGTGTGTTTTTGCCTTTTTTGCTGCAAACTATTTGAAGGAGTGAGCAACTAGATTTGATCATAAGTCGGGCTGGATCAATGCAAAATTTTAGGTTCATTTTATAGATCCGGACTCGATCTAGATAAAAAAGCTAAACTCAAGCCTGACCCGACCTGACTTTTTAGCATCCTGGTTCTAGCGGGTACAAGATTTGGCATATAGCCCAAAAATAGTTTGATTAGCAAAGTAGTAGTCGCCCAAGTACATCTTTTGGCGTATATAGTGGCATATATAGTTATGTGTTTAAGTTAATGATGGTTTTATGTCAGATTACTATGTTAGTTGGAATAAGATAACAACCGAGTAAAAAGGCAAAGATGGTATGAGTTCACGTCCGAGGTATATGATAGCATTGGAAATGACACTTATTTCTCTCTAAATTTATGTATTAATTGTCTCTTTTGCATTATATTTAGCATGCATGATAGTCATTTCATACTTAGTATTTACATTTTCTAACTCAATGTTGTGTGGCTTAAATTCTCGTTTTTTATCTCTTTTGTGTACTAATGTCACCATATGCAGCATATGTATTGTGTCTAAAATTGTCAATACAGGGATCCATCTCGGAAGATCGATGCTAGAAAAAGTTCAAAGATGCTGTTGGAGTCCAATTTTGACCGGGACCAACATTTAAACCCAATTTTTAATTTTTTTCTTAAATTTTAATTCATTTTTGGGTTTAAATTTAGTTTAAGTTTAAACTTTTCTTTTAAAGTTTAAATTTAAATTAAGTTTAAATTTAAATTGAATTTAAATTGAAAATTGATTAAAAAGTCCAATTACAACCTTTGACCCAATTGGGTCCAATTCAAATGTCCAATACAAACCCAAATATTAACTTAAGCCTAATTGACCCTAAACAATGACCCAAGCCCAAACACTAAACCTGAACCCAATTACACGAGCCCAAATGCCCCCAAAACAAAAATCCCTAATCTGCTAAAGTGTTGTTGCTGTTGCCTCCACCTCAGCCAACCGGGGGTCATCACGTCATCATCAAGTTGCACCATCAGCAACTTGCTATTGCCACTGCTACCGCCACTACTATGGCCACCACTGCACTTGCAAAGGAGAAGACAAACATTTAGTTGTGTAAGACAAATTAGAATCATTGTAAATATGACTATAAAGCCAAAGTTGAAACGATTGTAACAGGTTATGACTATTTTTGCTTGAACTTCAAGAAGATCAATACATAGTCAATTCTTAAATTCATATAGATTCACGAAACCATACGGGAGTACAAAGTAGCATTTAAACTCAAAGAAGACAGTAGTAAAAAGGGGAACAGACTCCAATTGGGTTAAGGAACCCTCTGACCTCAAGGCACGAATGAATATACATTTATTACATGCTTATTAGCCATGATCGGAGTTCTTCAGATTCCTTCCAGATTTGCAAAGAACACCATTTTCGAACATGCACAGGATATCGAAAGGCAGATTGAAAAATAAACTGGTTTTTAAGAAAATGTACACAGAAATACTGAAATATTTTAGATCCTAAATAGATTTAAAAGGGGAAAAAGGATTTCAAAGAAAAATCAAATATTTTAAAAAGAAAGGGAACGATCGGTTTACCTCAGCAGCGCGAGCATCGGCGGACGACGGATATCACGGTACGCACAACGATTGGCGACATTTGATGGTGGCTCGCGGTGGCGCGTGGCGACGGAGCGACAATGGTGGCTGAGGATTCGACCAGCCATGGTTTGAGGGAAAATGGGAGGTCTGAGAGAAAAGGGAAAAAAAGGAATTTGTTTTTAAAAAAAGAAATGGCTAAAATGAATTTTTTAGAAAATTTTTGCCTTAAATACATATTTAGAAACGACGCCGTTTTGAGGGCTGAGTTTCAGCCCCAAAACGATGTCGTTTTGACCTGGCCTGATCCGACCCGATCCAGCCTTAGGATCCACGTTTTTTTAGAAAAGGAATATTTGTGCATTTGGTCCTTTCGTATTTTTTTATTGTTTCAATTTCGTCCTTTTCATACTTTTAATTATTTTTAAATTTGCCCAATAATTTCATTTTTCATTCAATTTAGTCCTTTAACCCTTTTAAAGCCCCAGAAGCTGCCACGTGTCAATATTTTGGTTTATTTATGCAATCGGTCCTTCTCCTTTCATTTTTGTTTCAATTTTGCCCTTAAATCAAGTTCTGTTTAATTACAAAATTGGCCCAAAAATTTTAAATGGTTTTTAAATTAGTCCCTTGACTTCAGGATGCTTGGGAGGCTGCCACATGTCACTTGTTTTTGGTTTTATTACCCTGAAGATCCCTAAACTGTCCAAAAATTACATTTTTACCACTAAACTTTCCAAAATTCCATTTTTAACATCGATTTTTTCAAAAATTACCATTTTACCTCCAAACTTCAAAAAATTTCATTTTTACCCTAATTTTTCCAAAAATTACAATTTTACCCCTAAACTTCCAAAAATTCCATTTTAACCCTGATTTTTCAAAAAATACCATTTTACCTCCGAACTTCCAAAAATTCCATTTTTGACCTCGATTCTTCAAAAAATACCATTTTACCCCTAGATGTCTAAAAAAATTTTTTGACCCCCGACATTCCCAAAATTACTATTTTGCCCTCGTGTGACCAAAATTACCATTTTGCCCCCGGGTATCCAAAAATCACATTTTCAACTCCGATTGCTTTATTTTTTTTCTTCCTCATCAACATCTGCATTTAAATTTTAATTATTATGCCTTCGTATTTTTGCATTCTTAATTTTTGTATATTGTTTATCTGCTTTATTATTTTGCTTCGTGTTATCTAATCTCCATTATTAACTACTCATTCATAATTAAACTTACATATTTGTTTTCAAAATTATCTTCATAAAACTTTAAAATCAAGGCAATATTCTTTTATTTCGTGTTTTGAAAATTTGTACCATAACTTACTAGGTGCAATTTTTCCTCAAATCGAAATAATCGAATACCTTTAAATCGAGGCAATTTTTTTTATCTCTGATTCTGAAAATTTGCGCCTTAACTTACTAGGTGCGACTCTTCTTCAAATCGAGAAAATCGAACATCCTTTTCCAAAGTTTAAAAAGTTTACAACAAAGGAAAGCTCGTTATTTCTGGATCTCGAAATGTTATGTCCTAACTCACTGGACGTGACTTACTTTCTCGATCACCTTGCAATAGTGAGATTTCCAAACAAAATCGGTTTCTTTTAAACGTAACTCTTGCATTCAAGGATCGTATTTTACACTTTATTCGAGTGTTTTAAATTTTACAAATTAAGACCCGAAAGTAATCAATGTGGTACCAATTTTGGGCGTATAAGGGTGCTAACCCTTCCTCATGTGTAACCGATTCCCGAACTTGTTTTCTAGATTGCGAAGACCAAAATATTTTTTAAAACGGATTTTAAACGTTTTGAGGTAATCCAATCACACCATATAAAAGGATTGGTGGCAACTCCCATTTTTTAAATTTAAAATAATTTTCGAAACACGTTTTCAAAAAAGATGGTTTCGATAGCTTGGTGACTCCACTGGGGACTTTTTTTTAAAATAAAAGAGAGTCAAGCCAAAATTGATTATTTTCGGGGCTTTTTGTCAAAAGTTTAAGTACTTGATTTTGTTTAAATATGATCCTTAAACATTTTGTGTGATGCTATACTGCTAGTATAAATTTGCATTCATCTGCATATGATTCTACCCTTCTTCGTGAAGTCTTCACCTCCGTGTAGGATAGTGGATTGCTTTCGGGATTACATCCGTACCCATGTTTTCGTGAAGTTTTCACTTCCGTGCAAACATGTGGGAAATGTGTCCCCTAAATCGAACTCGTCTGTATGAGTCTGTAATGGGTGAGGATCGAGGAATCTGCTAGTTTGGGTACCTTTACTTTAGAGCCTAAAACCACATATAGCTACTCGAGACAAACTCTTAGGTTCTATGCTCTATACTTGTATATTGATATTGAAGTGTTTTCCTAACTTGTTTATTTTGTCTCCTTTTACATTGCATTTCATCATCATAAAAAGGAAAGGTATAGACTCAAAAGTTCAGTTACCGATAAGAGAATCGATCATGAAAAACAAGTACCTTGATAAGGTGGAAGACAATATGGTCGTGCGTATGTGGTCAGAGGAGACTCAACGCCAAAAAGGGGATAACTTAGTGGAAGGATATGAGTCAGAGCTTTGGGATTATACCAGGATCAATACGGCTCAAAACAGTGTTCTAGAATTAAAAGAGATATGGGGCAGTTGGGATAACGACATGAAGCAGACCTTTTACCAAGAATACGGAGATTTGCATACTTGTTCGAGGTTAAGGTAAATAAATTCCTCTTTCAAACTTTAACGCAGTATTGAAACCCAGCCTACAATTACTTCACCTTTGGGAATGTAGACATGACACCAACGATAGACATTGATGTTCAGAAGCTAGAAGTAGAGAAATTGAAAAAAGGAAAGCATAAGGCTGAAGAAGATCTCAGCAGCCTAAAGAAAGACTATAAAAAGCTTCGCTTGTTAATAAGGACTGCCGGTTTAGGTAAGACCTCAAAACAATGGCAACAGGAAATCCGCGAAGAGAAGAATAAAACAAGTCACTGGAAAAACAATTTTCATGATGCTCAGGTTCAAGAAAATGCCATGAAGAGTAGCCTTTTGGAAAGCCAAGCAGAGGTGACCTAATTAAAGGCCCGAATGCGAGAATTGGAGGAATCCTTGTATAGGCATCGTAGTTAAAATTCAGTGATGGAGTTGAAGGCAAGCCGAGTTAAGATCGAGAGACTGAATAAGAGGGTGGAAGAATTAAAAGCCTCTTTGCAGAATAGTGAAATACGAACCGAGATTCTAAAGAGGACATTGGAGACAAATGACTGGCATCTTCAGCAAGCTTAGAAGCAAGTCAAATACAGTGATTATATTATGGGTGAGACTTTAAATTAAATTCGCGGAGTAGCTGATCACATGCAAGCACTGGCAGTTGAAGCAGAAGAGTTAAGCATACAATATGAGACGAAGACAGAACGAGGTCAAAAGCTAGTGGAACTTCTCAAAAAAGTCAAAGCTCTAAGCATCAAGGCAAAATCATGTATGTAATTTGCTTTACGTAAAGGAACTTGTTATCTAATGAAGTTTTCTAAAGGGAAATTGAATTATAAGTCAATATCTTTCTTTTGCATTCACGCATTCATTTGCATTGCATACTCATGTTTTAACACAATAAATCCCATTAAATAAAATTTGAAATAGTTAAACCTGAAAAAATAGAGAACTCACACCCTTACGGTACTCGGAGAGCCATGGACCAAAGAGTAGAAAGGTTGAAGCAGTTACAAAAAGAAATGCAAGAGCAAATGTAGGCTCAGTTACAAGACCAGTTGGAAAGGGTCCAAAGGGATATGAGAGACCAGATTATTGAGTCTCAAAGCAACATAATCAATCGGTTGACCCAACTATTGTAAGAGGTGAAAAAAGGGAAAAATCTTGCAATAGGCCCAAGGGAGGAAAATGAAGATCCCCAATACCCTCCTGGCTTTACTCCCATGCACAACTAAGTTTCACCGGAAACAAACTCACGAGGAGCTCCCATCTTCATTCGAGCACAACCACAGTCAATCAATACTTCAGGCCAAGCTAATTATCCAACTGGATCAGGGTCTAACCCAGGGGAAACCGTTGCGAATCCCATTAATCTCGACTTTGATGAAATCATGGAGGCAGAGAAAACAAAATTGAAAGTTTCCAAACAAATAGAATAGTGGTACAAGTGGTTGGAAGATAAGGTCAAGGCAATAGAAGAGGCTGACAGTTGCTGTGGGATAGATGCTAAAGAACTAAGTCTAGTTCTAGACTTAGTGCTGCCCCCAAAATTCAAAACTCCAGAGTTTGAGAAATACAGTGGAAGTTGCCCAGAAGCTCACATTACGATGTTCTGTCGAAAAATGATAGATAACGTCCATAACGACAAATTACTGATTCACTGTTTCCAGGATAGTTTGGTAAGATCCACTGCAAAGTGGTACAATCAATTAAGCCGTGCAAAGATCAATTCATGGAAGGACCTAGCCTAGGCCTTTATAAAACAATACGACCATGTTATTGACATTGTTCTTGATAGAATCACTTTGCAGAATATGGAAAAAAGGTCGAGCGAGAGTTTCAGGCAATATGCTCAACAATGGAGAGATATGGCCACCCAGGTGCAGCCGTCATTAACGGAGAAAGAGACGACCATGCTTTTCGTCCACACACTAAAAGCACCATATCTCAACCATTTGTTGGGAAATGCTACTAGAAGTTTCTCGGATATGGTCATGTTTGGAGAAATGATTAAAAGTGCAATTAAGAGCGATAAAATTGACGTTGGAGACAGTGGAAAAAGAATAGCCCCCAGAAAGAAAGAAGCTGAGATAAACAACGCAAGCATGTACAAGTCAAACTATGTGAAGTCGATCATGATGACGCAATCTAAAACCCCTGCAAGCAGTTATCAAAATCGACCAAAGTCGGAACCAAGCTTAAGAAAAAATATTGAAAGCATTCAGTTCACTCCTATTCCGATGATGTATAAAGAGTTTTAACAGTAATTATATGACCAACATGCAGTGGCCCCATATTACACGGAGCCAATAAAACCACCTTTTCTGAAATGGTACGACGTCAATGCTCAGTGCGAATTCTATGGAGGAGTAACCGAACACTCCATCGAAAACTATTTCGCTTTCAAGAAGATAGTGGAAAGATTAATTAAAATGAAGCGTATAATATTCGATGAGTCGTCTGGACCTAACGTAGCTAGGAACCCTTTACCTGCCCACCTTGATAAAAGGGTGAATGCGATTGCAGGAGCAAAAGGTAAAAGGGTTAAAACCAATATCGGAGAGGTTAAATCACCTTTGAAATGGGTCTGGAGTCAAATGATAGACAGAGGAGTGATCGCGCAGAATGGTGGAGATATGATCATACTATTGTGACTTCTACAATATCGAGGGACACGACATTCAACACTGTACGGAGTTCAAGGTTTAGGTACATGATTTGATGGACCGCAAAGAACTGGAGTTCTTTGAAGAAAAAAAGGAATGGAGGATATTTGTGCCTCTGAAGAGAAAGGGATGAACAAGCCTAATCGCCCCGTGATAATTATCTCTACGTCCAAGGGTATTGAGACAAGAAGACAAACAAAACCTTGTGTTACCATATGAAAACTTGCACCGTTTCCCTATGAATATAGCAAAAAAGTCCCATGGAATTACGGGTGTAACATAATAACGACCAAAAATGAGCAATCCCAAGAAGATGTAAACCTTGTTACCCGTAGTAGGAAATGCTATGACTTGAAAGAAGAGAAAAAAGAAACTGCAAAAGGAAAGGCCTTGGCAATTGAACTAGAAGAAAAAGAGACTGACAAGCTTGAGCCGATAAATGAGCCAGTAGAAAATAAAAAGAAGTGAAAGAATTCTTGGAATTCTTGAAGCACAGCGAGTATAGTGTGGTCGAGCAGTTACACAAACAACCAGCCCGCATATCAATCTTAGCCCTATTGCTAAGTTTAGAAGCTCACCGTAATGCACTGAAGAGGGTGCTCAATGAAACATATGTGACTAATGACATATCTGTGTGTAAACTGGATCGCCTGATCAATAATGTCAACGCTGACAACTTTATTTTCTTCAACGACGACGAGATCCCGTCTAGGGGAATGGGGTCAATAAAGGCTTTGCACATCACTACTCGTTGCAAGGGGTATACTTTTCCTGGAGTGCTTATAGATAATGGCTCAAATTTAAATGTATTATCTCTAGTCACCCTGGAAAGATTACCGGTCGATAACTCTTACATGAAGACATGTCACAACATAGTTATAGCTTTCGACGGAACAGAAAGAAAGGTGATGGGCTGAATTGAAGTACCGTTGCAGATAGGCCCGAATACCTACAATGTGGACTTCTTGGTGATAAACATTAAGCCCTCCTACAATTATTTAGTAGGGAGACCTTGGATCCATTCAGCTGGAACGGTACCATCCTCACTTCATCAGAAGCTTAAACTGGTAGCCGAAGGAAGATTGGTTACAATAAATGCAGAGGAGGATATTATCGCATCTGTGATAAGTGACGCCCCGTACGTAGAAGAGGCGGTAGAATGCTTCTTTCAATCGTTAGAGTTTGTTAATGCCACATTCATTGTAGAAGGAAGTAAAATTCCCGAACCAAAGTTGTCACGGACCACAAAGATGGGGTTACGATTGATAATTGGAAAAGGAGCACTACTAGGAAAAGGGCTTGGGAAATATCTGCAAAGGATAATCAATGCACCAGCACCACTAGGAAAGTAGGACTGCTTCGGGCTGGGATATAAGCTAGATGTGAAGGAAAAGAAGAAAGAGATGGAAAGGAAGCGAGAGATGAGGAAAGCACGACTGGCCGGGGAGGAAATCAAATTGGAGCAGATGACTTTTCCCCACATATCGAAAACTTTCATTTCCATCGGAATAAGGTTTAAAGAGGAAGAGAACACTGAAAGAGTTGTGATGGATTTGGACATTAATGCCATCTCTGAAGAAGGTGAAGGAAGGAGTTTATCGCAAATTTGCCCGTACGCACTAGGAAGTATTCTGGACAACTGGACGGAAGAGGAGCTCCCTGTAACCTTTAGGATCATTTTAGAGTAATACTCGACGCATATCTATCGTTCTATGCCCAAGAGCGATAGAGATCTTTTGTAAAGGGCATTTGACGATTATTCATATCTTAATGAAAATGCATTTTGTCTCCTATTAACAAATATCTCTTTATATTCTTTCATTCTAATTCAAATAATTTGTTTACCCTTAACCTACAAAAATTAATCATTCTTGAATTTTGTATACATACACTCATACTCATACCATACAATCATTCTTAAATTTACTTTGTTCATTAGACCACTCTTATTCTTTGGACAGATCCTTGGATATCAA
This sequence comes from Kokia cookei, assembly GCA_039519145.1. Lineage (NCBI taxonomy): Eukaryota > Viridiplantae > Streptophyta > Magnoliopsida > Malvales > Malvaceae > Kokia > Kokia cookei. The sequence goes on from CM076908.1 coordinate 11,618,068, forward strand.
TAATATGAGCAACAATGCACTGTGAACCTCATTTCGAGCGAGATATGTGTCTCGAAGAACCTCAGGACTTTGAAGATGACCAAGATAGTAACTTATCTCCTGATTTGCTGCGAATGATGGAACAGGAGGAAAAACAGATCTTGCCCCATAAAGAGTTAATCGAAACTATGAGCATAGAGGATGAATATAAAAAGAATGAAGTGAAAATTGGAACCAGCATCTAGGAAGAAACACGAAAAGATCTTATTGAGCTGCTCAGAGAGTTCAAAGACATCTTCGCCTAATCTTACCAAGACATGTCTGGGCTAAACACCGATATTGTAGTCTATAAGCTACCGATAAAAGAGGAATGCAAGCCCGTCCAACAAAAACTCCGCAGGATGCGACTAGATGTGTTGCTAAAAATAAAAGAAGTTCAAAAGCAGTTTGACGAGGGTTTCCTCCAAGTGGTTAAATATTCAGAATGGGTTGCCAACATAGTCCCCGTCCCCAAAAAGGATGGGAAAGTACGTATGTGTGTGTATTATCGAGACTTGAACAAAGCTAGCCCGAAAGACAACTTCCCACTACCTTACTTTGATACCCTAGTAAACAATACGGCAGGTCATTCCTTTTTCTCTTTCATGGATGGCTTCTCTAGGTATAACCAAATAAAGATGGATCCTGAAGATATGGCGAAAACTACATTCGTCACAATGTGGGGAACATTCTGTTATAAGGTGATGTCATTCGGACTTATCAAAGAGCCATGGTGACATTGTTTCATGATATGGTGCACAAGGAAATCGAGGTCTATGTCGATGACATGATCGCAAAATCTCGAATTGGGGAAGAACATGTAAAGGTCTTGAGAAAGTTGTTCTTGAGATTAAGGAAGTTCCAACTAAAGTTGAACCCAGCCAAATGTACTTTTGGAGCTACTTCAAGCAAGTTGTTAAGTTTTGTGGTCAGTCGAAAGGGGATTAAGATCGATCCAGACAAAGTTAAAGTCATACAAGAATTACCCCCGCCTTGTACGTAAAAAGAAGTTCGAGGTTTCCTTGGAAGGTTAAATTACATCGATCGGTTCATCTCATAATTAACTGAGAAATGTGATTCCATCTTTCGTCTTCTTAGAAAGCACAATCCAGGTCTGTGGGACATTGAGTGCCAAAGAACTTTTGACAAGGTTAAGCAGTATTTGTCTAATGCTCCGATCTTAGTACCACCAAGTCCCAACAAGCCATTAATCTTGTACTTAGCAGTTTTTGAGAATTCTATGGGATGTGTCTTGGGCCAACACGACGAGACTAGAAAGAAGGAAAGAACCATATGCTACCTCAGCAAAAAAATTACCGACTGTGAAGCGAGGTATTCATTAATAAAAAAGCTATGCTGTGCGTTGGTTTGGACTACCTGAAGATTACGATAGTACATGCTGTACCACACAACTTGGTTAATCTCAAAATTAGATCCTCTCAAATACATGATGGAGTCAACTGCATTGAACGGAAGAATGGCTAAGTGGCAAATCTTGCTTTCAGAATTCGATATAGTTTATGTAAGCCAAAAGGCAGTGAAAGGAAGTGCAATAACAGATTTCCTAGCCAGTAGAGCCCTAGAGGATTATGAGCCTATAAATTTTGACTTTCCAAATGAGGACCTAATGTATATTGTAACCACCGATGAAGGGACCGCGATAGAGCATCCCTGGCGATTAATTTTTGATGGTGCTTCAAATACCGTGGGCAATGGAATCGGGGCAGACTTAGTATCACTAGAAGGAGACCATTATCCCTTCACAAGTAAACTCGACTTCGATTGCAGAAACAATATGGCAGAATACGAGGCATGCATTATGGGGATTCAAGCAGCCATAGATCGAGGAATTAATGTGTTGGAAATATATAGAGATTCAGCGTTGGTAATCTATCAGCTCAAGGGAGAATGGGAGACAAGAGACTCCAAGTTAATTGATTATCGAAATATGGTCCTCAAATTGATCAAAGAATTCGACTAGGTTACATTCCAGTACCTCCCACGCAAGGACAACCAAATGGCTAATGCTTTGGCTACTATAGCGTCGATGATAAAAGTAAATAGGCCAGAGGATATAAAGCCCATTCGAATGAGCATTTACGAGACTCCAGCCCATTGCTGCGAGATCGAAAAAGAAGAAAAAGAGGAACATCCTTGGTACCAAGACATCCTCCAATATGTAAAAGACCGTAAATACCCCAAAGGAGCTACTGAAAATGACAAAAGGATATTAAGAAGGCTCGCAAACAAGTACGTCCTAGATTGAGAGATTTTGTATAAGAGGAGAAAGGATCAGGTGTTGTTAAGATGTGTTGATGCAACCGAGGCTAAAAAAATCCTAGAAGAAGTAAATGAAGGGATCTGCGGAACGCACGCTAATGGATTAAAAATGGTCAGGTAGATAATAAAGTTTGGGTACTATTGGTCAACTATGGAAAATGATTGCATCAACTATGCTAAGAAATGTCACAAATGCCAGATCTATGGAGATAAAATTCATGTACCTCCGTCACAACTGCATGTCATGACTTCTCCGTAGGCTTTTTCTATGTGAGGCATGGATGTTATCGGGCCAATTTCACTAAAGGCCTCTAATGGGCATAGATTCATCTTTGTAGTTATTGAATTCTTCACCAAGTGGGTGGAAGCTGCCTCTTATTCCAATGTTACAAAGTTTGCAATTAGCAAGTTCTTAAAAAAGGAAATCATATGGCGATATGGAATGGCAGAAAAGATCATATCAAACAATGCATTAAACTTGAATAACAGCACGATATCGGAGGTTTGTGAGCAATTCAAGATCAAACATCATAATTCATCTCCATATCGCCCAAAGATGAACGGAGCAGTGAAAGCGGCAAATAAAAACATCAAGAAGATCATTGCAAAAATGACAGAAACCTATAAAGACTGGCATGAAAAGTTACCATTCGCCCTCCTTGATTATAGGACTTCAGTTAGAACATCTACTAGGGCAACGCTGTTCTCACTTGTATACGAGATGAAAGTCATTTTACCCATCGAGGTGGAGATTCCTTCTCTCCTAGTCTTGTCAGAGCTAAACTTAGACAAAGCAGAATGGATCCAAGCCAGATATGATCAGTTGAACTTGATGAAGAAAAGAGGTTAAGAGCCATTCGTCATGGTCAGATGTACCAAAAACGGATGATGCGAGCATACAACAAAAAGTTCCGCCCTAGAGAATTCCACGAGGGAGATATAGTCTTGAAGAAGATACTCTCAAAACACAAAGACTCTCAAGGAAAATGAATGCCTAATTGGGAAGGGTCGTATATGGTGAAGAAAGCCTTCTCTAGAGAAGCTCTAATTTTGACTGAAATGGATGGCAAGGAGCTATACAACCCAGTGAATTCGGACTCGGTGAAGAAATATTTCACCTAAAAAAATGGAGAGGTTAGGATGAAAACCCATGAAAGGGCATCTTGAAACCAAAGGGATTTTGAGTTGAAAACCCGAAAAGGGCAGGTCAAATGTGGAACGAAGGCGATCAATTGTTCCCTCAAATGTGACAAGATGGAGAAATTTTACATCTTGGGGCATCGACAAAGTACTCTAGGATCTCCAGATACATATCGAGCAGAAAGATGATCCTTAGATCAGAGAAACTCAAACTTGATATCTAGGCATCTAATACTGTTCCTTATCATTGTTTTGTTCCTTGTAAATATTCGGCATTTTTCTTTTTGTAGCCAACAAATCTTCAAGTTTTGACTCTAATACAATCTCATTCTTTCCCACACTGTCCATGTATTTTCATACCAAGATAATGGATAATAGGCTAAAATCGCGTGAAAAAGCAAGGATCTGTGAGTATTATTTTAGAAATTTCCTAAATGATACAAGGACCCTAAACAAAACCACCATTTAAAATAATCAAACCTGGAAAGAACGGTTCAAATTAAGAATCTGCCAAGTCATAGATTCGAGAAGACGTCGAGAGATTATCCCAAAGCAGAAGAAACTAATCTTTGAAAAATTAAACATTAATCATGCACATGCATCTAGTTAGGAGCATTTTGACTCATTCTAGGCATGGCATCCTAAACAATCTGGCCTACCTAAAGGCTCATTTGAGCATATTCTACAGGTCTCAGCACCATGAAACACGAAGGGAAAGATCTAAGTCGCAACGACGGATCCAGTATCGTAAAGATACAAAATGGAAAGATTTAAGCCGCAACGGCGAATCCAGTACCAAAAAGATATAAAGGGAAAGGATTAAGTCGCAACGGCGAATCTAGTACCTCAGAGACATTAAGGGAAGGATCTAAGCCGCAACGGTGGATCCAATACCACGAAGACACAAAAGGAAGGGTTTAAGTCGCAACGGTGAAGCTTGTACCTTAGAGACATGAAGGGAAGGATCTAAGCCGCAACGGCGGATCCAGTACTGTAAAGACATGAAGGAAAAGATTTAAGCCGCAACGGCGAATCTAATACCATGAAGACACGAAGGGAAGGGTTTAAGTCGCAACGGCAAACCTTGTACCTCAGAGACATGAAGGGAAGACTCTAAGCCGCAATGGTGGATCCAGTACCGCAAAGACATGAAGAGAAAGATTTAAGCCGCAACGGTGAATCCAATACCACGAAGACACGAAGGGAAGGGTTTAAGTCGCAACGGCGAACCTTATATGGATCCAATACCGCAAAGACACAAAGGGAAGGGTTTAAGTCGTAACGGCGAACCTTGTACCTTAGAAACATAAAAGATCGAACCCACGATGGTGAAACTTCTACCTCGAAGTCATAGTGGATCAGATCTAAAATACAATAGCAAGTCTTTATCTCTCTGAAGTTATAGTAAGAGCAAGATGAAGTTTCGACATCGAATCCTACCTTCCTAAAGTTGCAGTGAAGCTGGATTAAAACTATAGTAGCGGATCTCAATCTCCATGAAGTTGCAGTGGAAAGGAGTGCAGTTACATCACCGATCTTTTACCCCGAGCTTGAGGCAGATCATTATCAACCAATCTCCTACCCCGAGTCTGGGGCAAATTGTAGTTATCCAAAACAACGAGGAGGTCATACTCCTGACACTGAGAAGAAGGCCAAATAAATGATACCAGACCATTGGAATTACAAGCGAATCAAACGAAGTTACAGCGGTGAAACTTTGAAATGGCCTTAATACAAGATGGAATCACGACATCACTTCCCATTGCAGAAAAGTGGATGCAGTAAGTTGAACGACCGACGAAGCTGAAGGTGGGTCAGTTGGAGGAAGATCGTCGAAGAAGTGAGACATGACAAAATTGGGCCTCCTTTTAGTCTTTGCTCCGGTCTTGTTACACAGTAACGAGCAAAGAGGGGCAGTTGTTGGAGCCCAATTTTGATCGGGCCCAGCATTTAAACCCAATTTTTAATTTTTTTTTCATAAATTTTAATTCATTTTTGGGTTTAAATTTAGTTTAAGTTTAAACTTTTCTTTTAAAGTTTAAATTTAAATTAAGTTTAAATTTAATTTGAATTTAAATTTAAAATTGATTAAAAAGTCCAATTACAACCTTTGACCCAATTGGGCCTAATTCAAATGTCTAATACAAACCCAAATATTAACCTAAGCCTAATTGACCCTAAACAATGACCCAAGCCCAAACACTAAACTTGAACCCAATTACACGGGCCCAAATGCCCCAAAACAAAAATCCTTAATCTACTAAAGTGTTGCTGCTGTTGCCTCCACCTCAGCCAACCGAGGGTCGCCACGTCATCGTCAAGTTGCACCATCAGCAACTTGCTACTGCCACTGCTACGGCCACCACTGCACCTGCAAAGGAGATGACAAGCATTTAGTTGTGTAAGACAAATTAGAATCATTGTAATGGCTATAAAGCCAAAGTTGAAACGATTGTAACAGGTTACGACTCTTTTTGCTTTAACTTCAAGAAGATCAATACATAGTCAATTCTTAAATTCATACAGATTCATGAAACCATATGAGAGTACAAAGCAGCATTTAAACTCAAAGAAGGCAGTAGTACAAAGGGGAACAGACTCCAATTGGGTTAAGGAACCCTCTGATCTCAAGGTACGAATGAATATACATCTATTACATGCTTATTCATTGTAGGTAACTTGGAAAGTTTTATAGTATATTAATTACACATTTTTATTACTATTTATCATTCATTCTAAAATGTTTTAAATAGATATTAAATAGTTATTAATAACGTTAGTAATAAATAACATTAATAACAGTAATAATAAATATGACATTAATAATATTAATAATAAAATAAAAAGGAAATTGGAATCGACATACCTAACCGTGACTGTCGCCGTCGTCGCCGCCGCCGTTGGAGCCATAATCGGAGTTCTTCAGATTCCTTCCAGATTTGCAAAGAACACCATTTTCGAAAATGCACAAGATAATGAAAGGCAGATTGAAAAATAAACTGGTTTTTAAGAAAATGTACATAGAAATATTGAAATATTTTAGATCCTAAACAGATTTAAAAGGGGAAAAAGGTTTTCAAAGAAAATCAAATATTTTAAAACGAAAGGGGACGATCGGTTTACCTCAGCAACGCGAGCATCGGCGGACGACGGATATCACAGTGCGCATAATGATTGGCGACGTTTGATGGTGGCTCATGGTAGCGCGTGGCGACGGGGTGACGGCGATGGCTGAGGATCTCGACCGGCCATGGTTTGAGGGAAAAGGGGAGGTTTAAGAGAAAAGGGAAAGAAAGGAATTTGTTTTTAAAAAAAGAAATGGCTAAAATGAATTTTTTAGAAAATTTTTGCCTTAAATACATATTTGGAAACGACGCCGTTTTGAGGGCTGAGTTTCAACCCCAAAGCGACGTCGTTTTGACCTGGCTCGATCCGACCCGACCCGATCCAACCTTAGGATCTGCGTGTTTTAAAAAAGGGATATTTGTGCATTTGGTCCTTCCGTATTTTTTTATTGTTTTAATTTCATCCTTTTCATACTTTTAATTATTTTTAGATTTGCCCAACAATTTCATCTTTCATTCAATTTAGTCCTTTAACCCTTTTAAAACCCAAAAGCTACCACGTGTCAATATTTTGGTTTATTTATGCAATCGATCCTTCTCCTTTCATTTTTGTTTCAATTTTGCCCTTAAATCAAGTTTTGTTTAATTACAAAATTGGCCCAAAATTTTATATGGTTTTCAAATTACTCCCTTGACTTCAAGATGCTTGGGAGGCTGCCACGTGTGACTTTCTTTTGATTTTATTACCCTGAAGGTCCCTAAACTATCCAAAAATTACATTTTTACCCCTAAACTTTCCAAAATTCCATTTTTGACCTTGATTTTTTCAAAAATTATCATTTTACCCTTAAACTTCTAAAAATTCTATTTTTTACCCTAAATTTTCCAAAAACTACCATTTTACCCCCAAACATCCAAAAATTCCATTTTTTAACCCTAATTTTTCCAAAAAAAACCATTTTACCCCTAACTTCCAAAAATTTCATTTTTGACCTCGATTCTTCCAAAAAGTACCATTTCACCCCCAGATGTCTGAAAATTCTATTTTTTGACCCCCGACTTTTCAAAAAATTATCATTTTACCCTCGAGTGACCAAAATTTCCATTTTACCCTCGGGTATCCAAAAATCACATTTTCAACTCCGATTGCTTTATTTTTTCTTCCTCATCAACATCTGCATTTAAATTTTAATCATTATGCCTTCGTATTTTTGCATTCTTAATTTTTGTTTATCATTTATCTGCTTAATTATTTTGCTTCGTGTTATCTAATCTTCATTATTAACTGCTCATTCATAATTAAACTTACATATTTGTTTTCAAAATTATCTTCATAAAAACTTTAAAATCAAGGCAATATTCTTTTATTTCGAGTTTTGAAAATTTGTACCTTAACTTACTAGGTGCAATTTTTCCTCAAATCAAAATAATCGAATACCCTTAAATCGAGGCAATGTTTCTTTATCTCTGATTCTGAAAATTTACGCCTTAATTTACTAGGTGCGACTCTTCTTCAAATCGAGATAATCGAACATCCTTTTCCAAAGTTTAAAAAGTTTACAACAAAGGAAAGCTCGTTATTTTTGGATCTCGAAATGTTATGTCCTAACTCACTGGACGTGACTTTCTTTCTCGATCACCTTGAAATAGTGAGATTTACAAACAAAATCAGTTTCTTTTAAACGTAACTCATGCATTCAAGGATCGTATTTTAAAATTTATTCGAGTTTTTTAAATTTTACAAATTAAGACTCGAAAGTAATCAATGTGGTACCAATTTTGGGCGTATGAGGATGCTAACCCTTCCTCATTCGTAACCGACTGTCGAACTTTTTTTCTAGACTGCGAAGACCAAAATATTTTTTAAAACGGATTTTAAACGTTTTGAGGTGATCCAATCACACCATATAAAAGGTTTAGTGGTGACTCCCATTTTCTAATTTTAAAATAATTTTTGAAACACAATTTTAAAAAAGATGGTTTCGACAGATGCAACCACAAGTTTAGCTTGGAATTACAGTCAGAAATGTCACCGCATGGAAACATCTACTTTGTATGGGTGAATTCACGTTGTAAACACATCTGGAAGCACCAGCGCAAGAGAATAACATGTTGTCGCTGCAATTAAAGATTACAAATTGTGCCCAGCGATGTCGTGACAACCTGCAGATTCATGAAGAACACACCAGATCTGCGTGAGTGTACAGCTGGATTTTAACAAACTTTGACAGCTGCAAAAGGAGTTGGATCTGAGATGAGATGAGATCGACAATTCTCAAAGCTTATAAATAGAGGAGAGAAGAAGGAAAAAGATATCAAGAGTTGAAGAAATTAATTCTGCAAATTCTCTAAAGCTTTGAAGCTTGGTTCTGGAGTTCGGTAAGCTGATCGAGCAAGTGTGCGACAACTTCTGACGAGGAGTGCTTTATGCGATACAAGAGGAGCGATTATGGGATAATCCTAGTAGCTTAAGGATAGTATGCTTTGATTTATTTGTTAATCCCTCTTTTAATGCTAATGAATTCTTATTGAAAATTGATTGTATATAGAAATATCTTTTAATGTTAGATTACTTTCATTCCTATTCAATTCTTCTCATATGTTTTCCCTTGGATTTAACTGTTTTGACCACGGAAGTGCAATTGCAGTCTACCGACATTGGAAAGTGTGGTGACAAGTTAACAAGCAAGTCAGTGGAAGTTGCTTGAGGCAAAGAGGAATTCTAGTCACTTGTTCTTAAGTGCAAGGTATTGCCAACACTGGAAGGTGAGGTAAATGTGGGCGCTTGAGTCTTGGTTAAGCAAAGAGTTGTTATTGGTATGAGTTCATTGGAACCTTATTACTGCGATAGTTCATCTCTAAAATACCTTGTTGTCACATCTAGCGTTGCTACTTAGTGAAGTCAATGATCCACTCCATTCTTCACACTTGATTATCAACAACAATTTATTTTACTTTCAGCTACTCTGACATTTTATTTTTATCTTTGCATTGACAACTTTGATTAACTTAGTAGTGCAAATCTGATTTAATTGCGCTAACATCCTTACTAGCATTTTCTTTAATTTTAACTTTAGTTGCTTTGACAATTAAACATCAAGAACTCTATCCTCGTGGGATCGATATCTAATAGAGTAATTCTATCAACTATACTTGCATCGACGAGTGTCCGCTTGCACTTAAATGTTGTGACGTTTATAGGCTGATCAGTATAGTACGCCTTTTAACTATAGTAATCTGCAGGTTAAATTGTAAGGTAAGTTGGTTAGGAACAAATTGGATATAAGTAAGGGTAATTAAAATAAGGTATACTCAATTAGGCTTCTCGAAAGTTGTAGACCTTTGGAAAAGATAATTTAGAAAGGATGTGACATTTATCAAGTTCCAATAAGGACTTAGGTTATATTAATAGATATTCAAGTTAGAGAAAGAGAGAGTTTTTCTTCTTCTTTCTTCTAAAGTACTGCTATATGAAGTTTGAAGTACCAAAAATATTTCTTTAAGCTGAAGTTGAAATTTTGGATTTTATCAATGATTACTCTAAGCCAAGGTGAGTTTTATAACTCTGCATGTTATGTTATGAAAGATGAGGTCTGTAAGAGTGCATGAACAGTAAGATGAAGAAGTAAGACTTTGCATGAGGGTTATTTGGGTTTAAGATGATGATAAATGTTATATGAATGAGTTTTAATGGTGTACCTATGTTTTATAAGCAATGGTTGTTGTAGTTTCTTGTTGGATTTGGAGTTCAAGCTACTATTTGTGGTTGTCAAATAAGTCTCTAAGCTAACTTTTTCATGTTTACTGTTCATACGAGATATTTCTATGGAAATTGATCGAACTATGAAATTGAAACTAGAAAAATATAGTATGATGATTATGCTATTGTATGATTGTTTGTTAGGGTTAGCATGTATAATTTGTATGGAATCTGACAAGTTTAAGTATGTGATAAGTATTGTGATGTTAAAGTAAGGTTGTATGGGTACATCTGGAATGTATGCGATGAGATGTGTGTTAATTTGGGTGTATGCTAGTGAATTAAAGTGTTAAGCCTTAAATGATGTTAATGCGTGAAGAGTCTATCAAGTGAGTTTGTGTCTGTTCACCGCAGTGGAGTCTAAAGGGGTCCGTCGAGACTAAAAACACAAACTTTGATATGAACATCTGAAGGAAAAGCCCACGGCCATGACACCCTCTGAAAAGGAACTAAAGGATGGTGATTACCCAATGAGGTTCTCTGCGTGTGCCAAGATGATGATGGGCAAACCTCACACAATGTGAGTTTAGGCAAATCCATATCGTAAACACGTCAAGAAAGGAAATGTATTTGTGGCAAACTTTGTAAGGAATGCCTTCATGATACACTCTTAAGAATCGGCCTTGTGGCGAACTCTGAAGGGATAGCCTTTGTGGCAATCTCTGAAAGAAGAGCCCTTGTGGCAATAATCTGAAAGAAAATGCCTATGTGGCACACTCCAAAAAACGAATTTTGTTGCAATCTTTGAAAGAAATGCCCTTGTGACGAGTCTAAATAAGGCTCTCAGTGGCGCACCATAAAAAATGTTCCTTATGGCGGGCTCTATATTAAACTAATTTGGTAGGTCCAATATGGCTTTTAAATGAATCAATAAAGTTAATAAGGAATAAGGTGACTATAGATTATGTGGTAAAGTATTATAAGACTATGAATCGACTAAAAATAATGAACAAAAGAGATATAGAAAAGTAATGAAATAGTATTGAAAGCGTGTTTTGATTAAGGATTTGAGTCTGTACGTTTGAAGGAAATATTTTTCATCTAAATATGAACTCATTTATGAATTGTGATGGTACATTGGTCCAGAGTTGAGTATGCAAAAGAAATGTTGATTAGGTTGTATTGATTAATCAGATGGAAGGAAGTAAGTGATGTATCAAAGACATCGATGGGAAGAAATGAATTCAAAGTAAGGTATAGTATCTGATGTGTACATGAGAACAAAATTTAAGGAAGTCCTCACCAAAGACAAAGTTAAGAATGATAAGATCGTCATTACGATTTATCAGCTACAATGTGAAACTATTACTCAGGTAAATGATGTATCTCTCACTAAGTTCTTATGAACTTATCTTGGGTGTGTTGTGTGACAGGTGAAACAACGTGAGTCAACGTCACGAGGGACAATGCCAAGACTACGAATGATATGTTGGGTTATTATGCATACAGAGCAAGTTTGGTGATGTGTTCAAAATTTGAAATGTTACTCCAAAAATCCATATTTTGGAATCACTGTAATAAATTAGGATTTCAATTTAGATTTACTTGTAATTAAATTACTGTGTGTTGCAGTTGTAATTACCTATTGTATATACATATGTAATTTAGTTTGAATTTCTGTGTAGTTAAGTTGTGATTAACTGTATAAGTAGATTCGACAAATCGGATTGGGTTGAGGGTGTTACAAACCCGCCCATATTAATTTTTTATATTATTTTTATATAAAAACAAACTTAAAACATATAATAATAAATCAATAGTTATACAATATTCAAATAAGAGTTATATAATATCCAAACAATAGCAATAAAATAGTAACAATATAATAGCAAAATGACAACAACATCAACATGGTAGTAAATATCAACAAAATAATAGTGAATTTTTTTAGGCAAATTCGAGTCAGATCGAGCCCGAGCATAAAAAAACTTACACGAAACCTGACTCATTTAAAAAACAGTCTTATTTTTTGAATCTATACTTTTACCCAAACCTTTTCACTTTTCAAGTAAACTTTCAAACCTGAATAGACAACAACCACCTTTACACTTAGAATTGAACTCCAAAGTTTTCAAAACTAATAAAATTAAGATGGCTTACAGCTTCAAATATTTATTTATTTATTAAAACGATTTTAAATCCACCTTCGGTAAGCGAATTTTACCAGAAGAAATGTTTTAGACTGATAATGTTTTAAAATATAAAACAACATTGCATTTTAAGGTTAATCAATTTTTCTTTAGAAATATGCTTAATATAATTTTTGGTACATAAATTTGACATTTTTTTTATTTGGTACTTAATTTTTTTATTTTATTTGATATTTAAACTTAACAAGTTTTTTTAGTATTTAAGCTTTTTTTTGGGTTCAACTTGATAATTAAATTTGATACTATTTTTTAATTTGATACTTAAGTTTTTTTTATCTAATTTAGTACCTAAACTTGTCAAATATATACAAATGCACTCCAATATACTAACAATATTGTTTTTTTATGAGGTAACAAAAATCATTAATGTATTACCGACATGAGACAGATGACTTTTAGTTTAATTTATTTAATTTAACATAATACATTTGTGTTTTTTTTCTTTTGAAATTCTTGTCTTTTTCTTCAATATCCATTTGTTAAGAAAATTTGAACATATTGTTTATTGAAATAGAGGAAACTTCAAATAAATGCAATCATTCCTGCAATTAAATTTCATGGCATCCATCACATGTTTTTCATAAATTAGCTATCTCGGTCCCTTTATTAAAAAAATTAACATCATTAGTGTTTTCGGGGTAATCTGTATAAATTGACAAATTTAGGTATCAAATTGAACAAAAAAAGCTTAGGTGCCAAATTAAAAAAAAATGTCAAGTTTAGGTGCTAAATTGAACCCCAAAAAAGCTTAGCTACCAAAATAAGAAAATTTGTCGAGTTTAGATACCAAATTTAACAACAACAAAAAAAAAAAACCTTAAGTATTAAATTAAAAAAATATCAAGATTAGGTGCAAAATGTTATATTAAGCCTTAGAAATATAATAATTTCAATGGGCATCTACTTTTTTGTATAACCACAAGTGTTATTATCCGTTTTACAGTTTGATTCATCATGTTTGGGTTGGGATAATATTCAAGTAATGCCCTTGGAATAGTTATGGCTCTAAGATTTAAATTCACTACAAATGCTTAAAAAAATCAACTCTTCTTTTAACCACCTAATTTTAGAAATGTAAAAATATGTCATAAGTTCATGTACTTTTCGTGAATTTCGAATTTAGTATTGTACTTTTATTCACAGGAATTCAATCCCTCTACTTTTCAAATTTAAAAATACAAGTCCAACTGTTAACATTTTTAAAATTATTTTGTTAAATTTAGGTTTATTATAACATCATTATTTAAGTTACATTGCTATCAAGTGAATTTTTTTTTAATTTAAAATATCACACCAACCAATTTAACAAAAATAAAATAACAAAATTTAACAAATTGACCTGAATTTTGAATTTTTTTTAACATTAACTTCATTATAGGTTTTTATTATATATGATCTTTTTAATATAATGTTTAGAACTACTCATATCCTCTCTTCAACCCTTAAATATGAGAATAATGTACTTCAACGTACTCGAACCCACGTCTTCCAGCATTGGCAACAATAACGATACTAATTGAATTAAAACTCAATTGACTAAAATTTTGAAATTTTAAAAATTAAATTAATTAAATTTCTAAAAATAAAAGTAAAAATATAAATTTCAAATTTGTGAGTAGGGTATATAAGTTAGGCAAGTGATTTAGGGCCTTTAGGCATAAATACTAATTTCACATTAATTTCACATTTATTTTGTACAAAAAGGATACCAGCTTTTATTTCCTTTGCGAAATTTACATTGCTTTTAAATCACATTAATGATAGCTATGTGTGCTGACCTTGAGCTTTGCCCAAGTGACAGGCGATAGGTACGGGATTGAGCCTAGCTATTTACATTCCAACTTTTACCACCGAGCAATTATTCTGTTAAAATATCATAATTTCCGTTTAACAATATTTTTTAAAAATGTTTTTGAATTAAAAAATACTTTTGAGAAAAAGTTAAAATTTTTCTTTATCTTTTTTTAGTTAAAAAAGTTTTTTTTTTAAAGTATTTTTTATGTCAAAAACATTTTTGAAAATTTCAAAAACATTTTATTTAATAATGTTTTTATCTCAAAAGTATTTTTGTTTCAAAAGTGTTTTTGAAAAACAATGCTAAACAAAACCAACTTCTACAACTTTCCACAATAACTTTTTAACTTTTAAAAGTATTTTCTCAATTAAAAATTTTAATATATACTAAAGCAATGTTAAGAGACAAATATGACGAGTAAGCTTATTTGTCATTGTTAGAATATCCTTCGCTAAATTAGTTATATATGTCACTCTTTTAATTGGTTAAACAGGTTGGTTTTTCTTTAAATATTTAAGGAAATAAATCGATTTTAGAGAGAAAGTGTAAAATCGCATCCAGTTGTATGAATTTTTTGCTAACAAGTCAGGAAAACGTATTCAACTAGAAGAGTTTTTTGAAATTCCAAAGAACGTGCTTTCAACTGAGCGCGTTTTCCCTGACATGTCAACAAAAGTTTATCTAGTTGGACGCGTTTTTCATATTCTCTCTCCAAAATCGATCTATTTCCCGACCTATTTAACCAATTAAAAAAATGATATATATATATATATAACACTAATTTAGCCAATATCGTCATTTGGCAAAATAAAATTTTGGAATGTGAAAACATAATTATTAAGTGAAACCTCTAAATGTTAATAATCATTTGCTTGTTAAGTTACACTAATTTTTGTGTTATTTAAGTATAAAAAAATTTTAATTTAATTTTAATTTATTGAAAAATATTTTTTTTAATTTTTTTAATGTTTTTATTTATTGTATTTTTTAATTTTTTATATAAAAATAAAAAATTATACGGGTTGAGTTAGACCAGGTTTGGGCAAAAATTTAAATACATTTTTTAGCTTGGGTCTATCTAACAGACCTAGAATTTTGTTAGGACCTGACCTAAATTCGGCCTGACTCAACTCGTGGGCTAATTTAAAATTTAGTTAAAAAGACCAAATTCCTAAAAGAGATTAAACGCATGGAACAAGAAAAAAAATAAAAAATTCCGAACAAAAAGGATTTGGATTCAAACAACTCGAACCACAAGCCTACAAAAAGGGCTAAGCCACAACCCAAACCCAATGACAAACACACTCCAAGTTGTTAGTATTGTGAAAAACACTACATGGGAAAATGTTGGAAGAAAATCGATATTATCTTAAGTGTGGGTTGAAAGAGCACCAAATTAAAAAGTATTTTTTTCAAACATTTTTTTGTGTCAAAAATACTTTTGAAAATTTTGAAAATATTTTATTTAATAATACTTTTATTTCAAAAATATTTTTTAATCTCAAAAATACTTTTAAAAAATAATGCTAAATAAAATCTAAGTATTGTCGCTGTTGAAACAAACCTGCTTAGCCGCAAAATCAATGCCAAAATCAGACTCAGACACAAAGAAATCATGGTCCCAACCGGAACAACGAAAATCGAGGCTAGAGAGCACCGACACAGGGTGCGAACCATGTGGAAACAGGGCAACCTGCCTTAATTTATGCAACAGGAGGACAAGAGGAAAAGGATGTCGCCGATGCCATCACTGGTACATTCCTTATCCATTCTGTGCTTTTGCTTGCTTTAATTGATGTGAGATCTAAATGTAGCATTGAATATAGTGAAAAAATTGGAAGAAAAAGTGAAAAAAAAAAACAATGTTATGACTGCAATAAGCCCATTAGGATAAATAGTTAGGGTACATAGAATTTATAAAAAAAATGTCAGCTGGAATTACAAGCGGACATTCTGACTCGATTCACGAATTGATCTAATAAAATAATAAAAATTAAGATAAAATTAAAATATAATGATAAATTTATTTTAATTCAAAAGTATAATGACAAAAATTAATTAAAATAAATTATTGTGGCAAATATTAACTTTAACCTAAAATATCGTGGGAAATTTACACATTAACCTTATTTTAAATATATTATTATATAATTTTTATTTATACAAATGTAATTGATTATAATCTTTATAATGAATTTATTATAATTGTTTTTACCAAACAACTAATGTATCATTTCAACAATTTCACTACATAAGCTTTTCAATATGATAACTATTATATCATTATATACTGATCTAACTTATATATAATTCACCATTATGCATGTGTATGTATCCCATTTATGTTCGAATTCCTGGTTTCATCACCCAATTTTAATTTTTTTTAATTTGGACACAAATGTTTGAATTTCTTACTGCTTTGGTCACCTGCCAATAAATTAATAACGGAAAGCTTTTTTTCTAACTAATATAATAACACATTTAGTCCTCAATACTTACATATTCTATCAATTTTATCCTAATTCCAAATAATTCAATAAATTTAACTCTTCACATTTACAAAGTCCATCAATTTAATCCTCAAATCTCCTAACCAAAATGTTCAACTTTTAGAGGTATTCTACATCTATAAATTGTTTTAATTACAGTTGAGATTATCCAATTCGGTACATAATTTTTTTTTTTTTATATTTTTAAGAAATTAGTGTTAGAAATTAACTAAACACTATTAAAAATAATAAGAAAATACAAATTTTAAAATATAATATATAATAAAATTATATTATTTGTAAAAAGATAATTATATCATTTTTGATGAACTCGTTTTTCATGAACGAAGAGCCTAAAGAACTTGCATAGTCCATTTCCCCTTAAAGCAAAGGTCCTAATGACCCGAGGTTGAACCTGAGTTGTATCACCATTAACGAGCTGACTGCTAGTTTGGTATGTAACAAGACACCGGCCTGTGTTGCAGTGAAGGTTTTTTTTTAGAGAAAGGTGAGTGGGTTACTTTGAAATGGTGAAGAAAAATGGGCAGAATGGAGTTATCAAAATGTTTTTATTTGTTAAACCAGATATGAGAAAGCTTGTAAGTCGATGGATCAATTTCTTCTTTTTGGCAATAGTTGGAACGATGAAACTTGAAACTCTCAGGGATCAATTTGTAAAATGGTGAAATTTTAAAGCCTGCATTGTTGAAATAAAAGCCATCAGTAGGATTTTTTGTGTTTTTTCTCTTATTTTCTGTTACAAGGTTTTTGGAGCGGGATTGATAATCAAATTGGCCAGATTATTGATTTCGATTTGATCAGTTTGATTGGTTCAATTTTTTTTTTTTTTTTTGCACGATCAATGAAGTACAAATTAAGGCTTTGGAGACGACCAAGCCAATCCAGAAAGCAGAATACTGCAGATTGCAGCAAAACCACCCGCATAGAGAAAAGGCAACAATAGCAACCACAAAACAATAATCGAGTTCCCCTTTCACAGCTTCCTTACCACCACGCTTTAAAAGTCTTAGAACGAGTAATCCCTGCCACTGCCAAAGCAATCGCCATTTCATTTTCCTTATAACCATCTCTTTCGAAGGACAAGAAAGGACGAAACCGAATTGCAGCTAAGAGCTGGTGCACTTTTCCCGGCCTCCTCTCTAATCCTTTCAACCATTTATGCACCACTACTGATCCCACTTCGACAACTAAAGGATATCCTGTACCCCATCCCATACTGTCAAAAATGTCCAATGCCACCACCACTGCTTCCAATTCTGCTACCTCACGCTCAACAGCCACACACAGGCCTGAAAATAGAGCTTTAGCCACACCATCCTCATCCCTTAGCACCCCGCCACCACCTGCTTTACCTTCAATCATAACAACACTAACATTAAACTTAAGGCAGCCCTTTGGAGGATGTCTCCACCCCACTTGCCATCTCCCACAATCAGAAGACAAATTCCTGCATTTAAGAGGACAAAACCACCAAACACTCTCAGACACCATCACTTCATTATACACCGCTCTTACCTACATCAATGCTCTCAATTTTGCTTGAAAGATCAAAGCATCCATTGGGGTAATCTTTTGATTGAACACAACCTCATTCCTTGCCAACCAAACAGACCAGCAAGCAGCAGAAATCGAAATAAACCATAGACTTTTTAATACTCCTACCAAAGGTATTCTATTGCACAAGTTAAAGAACTCCAAGAAATCATTCACTGGAACAATCCTCATTTCCCACCAATCGAAGTTTTTTTCCTAGTAACCCCTTAAAAAACAACAAGAAAAAAACAAATGATCAATACTTTCCATTTCTCTACTACACCATGGACACAACTTTCTCATATCTTGAGCGATTATGCCTCTTTCCAAAAACGAGAAAGTAGGAAGCCTTCCAAACGCCAACAACCAAAGAAAACTTCTTACCCTCAGTGGTATCTTGAGTTTGCAAATTTAATCAAACACAAAAACCATCTCCTCACCCTTCGAATTCATCAACAAATCCGTCAAACGTTTAACCGAAGAATACCCTTTCCTGTCATGAACCCAAACCAAACGATCCTCCATATCCTACTGTAATTTTATTTTTGATACCACCTCCATCAACTTTTCAAGCAGAACCATCTCTCTATCAAACAGCCTTCTTGAAAAAAACTCCTCCCACCTCACACCCTCAATTTCACCATTATTTGAAAAAAAAACTCCACCCTACCATATTTAAAATTTGCCAAGCGAAAAAGTCTCAAGAACACAGCTTTTAAAGGTCGATTGCCACACCATAAGTCACACCAGAATAGCATGGATTTTCTATTACCTACAACCCATCTAAATGACTCAAATCCTGTCCATTCTGCAATTCTATCGTTTAATGCATTTTCCACTGTTCCTTTCTAAACCGCTGACATCTCCTTTAAATTTATTGTATTAAACATCCACTGTTGCTCCCACACTCCATATTTTTCTTTAATCACCCTCTCCATATAGAGTCTCCTTGGTAGCAAACCTCCACTTCCACTTAGCCAACAAGGCTTGATTTTTTACCTGAATATTCACTACCCCCATACCTCCCCTACTTCTCAGCAAGCATACCTTATTCCAGCTTACCTTTGCCATTTTTCTTTTCCCTCCCTCACCACCCCACAGAAAATTTCTTCGGATTTTATCAATCCTTTCAATAATCGCTTCCGGTGCTTTGAAAATTGACATAAAGTAAATAAGCAATGCAGACAGCACCGCGTTGATGAGCACCACATGCCCCGCAAAAGAAAGAGATTTACATTTCCACCCAGCTAATTTTTTTTTAACTTTATCAATAATCGGATTCCATGTCGAAACTCTCCTCGGATTAGCCCCCAAAGGGATTCCAAATACTCCATTGGTAGAGAGCCAATTTTACATCTACATATAGCTGCCATTCTATGCAACAACACCTCCTCCACACCGAACCCAATTAAGCATGACTTTTTAAAATTAATTCTCAACCCCGAAACTAATTCAAAGCTTCTCAAAATATACTTCGTATTTTTCACAAACTTCTCATCCGCTCTCAGAAATAAGATTGTGTCATCCGCAAATTGTAAGCATGATAAAGGTTTGTTCTCAATCACACCCACAATTCCCCCTATTAACCCTTCCTTTTCAGCTCTTTCTAACATCACATGTAGTACCTCCGTCACAAGAATGAACAAAAAAGGAGATAATGGATCACCTTGGCGGAGGCCCTTCCTTAATCTAAATTCATTTGTTGCCGAGCCATTTACCAACACCGTCGCTCTTGCCGTACTTACGCATTCCATCATCCAACTCGTTCGTTTTTCACCAAATCTCATTTTTAACAAAACCAACTCCAAAAACTCCCACCATACACAATCGTAAGCTTTAGAAAAGTCTATCTTAAAAATCAAATTGCCCTCACCCTTGCTCTTTTTCTTGATTGTATGGATGATTTCATTTGCTATTAACATACCATCGAAGATATGTCTCCCTTTAATAAAAGCACTTTGTGAATCGCTAACCACCAACCCAACCACTGTTCTAAGCCTTCTAGATAATACTTTCGCCACGATCTTATACAAGGAACCAACAAGTGAAATATGACGAAAGTCGATAATCTCGATCGGATTTTCTACCTTAGGAATCAAAGCTATGAACGAAGAATTAATGCCCCTTTCCAATTTTCCAGATTTGTAGAATTTATCCATCATTTCTACTAAATCGTCCCCCACGACTCCTCAACACTTCTTAAAGAAGAAGAAGTTGTAACCATCCGGCCCAGGTGCTTTAGAATCATCACACGACCATATTGCTTCTTTAATCTCCTCCTTCGAAAATGGAGCTTCCAGACCCAAAGCTGCCACTTTTGGTAATTTTTTTAGTCCCATATTAAACAACAATTTCCATGCCCTCGGACTGCTGCTAAAGTAAGAGCTAAAATTTAAACACTCTTGATTTCAATTTCTTAGAGTCATCACACCACTCCCCATCAATTCGCATGCCATTCACCATTTTCCTTTCGGATCGTAACTTAATTACTCTGTGGAAGAAAGCCGAGTTTGCAACCCCCTCCTTTATCCATGTCATCCTCGATTGTTGACGCCACATTAATTCCTTGAATTTTATTCACTCCCACATATCAACATTTAACCTCTTAAATTCCTCTTCTTCCTCCCTAGACAGCTCCCTCCTCTCATTCAATTCCTCCAACTCCTGCAGTTTACCTTCCACAAAACTAATATGCTCTTCCATTCCACAACATGCGCCTTCATTCCATTTCTTCAATTTACCTTTTTAACACTTTAGTTTCGCTGCCTACCAGCTCTTTTACTCCCGAACTGCTCCATTCCAATTTTATCAGCCTCGAACATTCCTTTCTTAAGAGCCAAGCATTATAAAATTTAAAAGGTCTTGGACCCCAATCAAATTCTTCAGTAGTTAAAAGAATCGGGATATGGTTGGAAACTGATTTGCTTAAACCTCTCTGTTGCACGTCTTTGTACTTAAAAACCCAACTTTCATCCACAAGAAATCTATCCAACCTGCTTTTCTTATTCCCAAACCAAACCACGTAAACTTCCTTCCGATCAACGGTAAATCCACCAAATTACCATTATATATAAAATTACAGAACTCCTTCGCACCAATCTCCATTCCCACACAATTAATTCTTTCGCTCCTGCTCTTAACCATGTTAAAATCACCTGCTAGAATCCAAGGAGCTGAGTAATCCTTCCGATGAGCAATCAAAATTTCCCAAAAAACCCTCTGTTCTGATAAGATATTTGGGGCATACAAATTGACCACTGTTGCAACAAATCCTTCTTCCTTCCACTTCCCCTCCACAACCAACACTCTGTCCTCACTGTAAATCTTAGACACCTCAATATCCCACACTGAAACAATACCCCCCGATCTCCCATTAGCTGCCACAAATCCAAACCCAAAATTATTATCGTACCAAAATTTTCGCACTAAATCCATTGAAACTACCTCAAATTTACTCTCTTGTATACAACAAAAATTCAAATTCGACTTCCTAATCATTCTTCTCAGACTAGAAATCTTTGTATCTGCACCTAAACCCGTTACGTTCCAAGACAATACCCTCATAGCTAGCCAACTTACTAACTAAAAAATGAACAGAAACAATCTACATAAATTGAACACTAACCCGATACTTAATTACGCTTCCTTCCTTTCATGCCTCTGAACCTTCCTTCTTCCTCCTTTGAAACACCCCGAATCCTTTCTATTGAAGCTCCGCTCGTACAATTTCTTCAATTACATCTATCTCATCTCCTCGAACACCCAAGCCTAATTTCTTTCCAACCTCCCAAGTATTCCTTGCTTCCCTCAGAATCACCCTTCCACAGTTGCTGATATCCGAATCTAAGAATGATATATTTACGATCCTATCTCCTTCCTCTCTGTCTCCCCTCCCTTTCTCTTTCTTCAACGCTTTGTCCCTCTTCTTCCTTTCTTTAGATGTTAAGAATTTGTCTTGAATATCATACATAGAATGAATTTTTTTATTCAATCCCTTCTTCTTTTTCCTATTGAATCGTACCTTCTCAATTTCTTCCTCCAATTCCAGCGAATTTTCCCAAAATTCCTTTGACACAGCTTCTGCTCCTTTAAACGCCTTATTTGCTCTTAAAAGACCTGCCTCTAACTCCTCTTTATTCTTATTCCCGTATATACTGCCCAACTCAACTTCCTTTTCCTTTGCAATTGGGTCAACACTTGGGTTTTCGACACCCAAGCCCGTAAGACTTACATCCTCCCAGGCGTTACCTACACTCAAATTACTTTCTAAAGTGATATCCTGCTGTACCTCATCTGCTACAACCCCCTTCCTTCCCCTACTTTCTCGCACGCCCTTTCCAACAATTCCTGACATGCATTACACTCTTTTTCATTTTCCATGCAGCCATCCATTGGCTCACTTTATTTGTCGTTTCCCCTCCCCTCCGATGGAATCTTCGGCAGCGATTTCGACACCGAGCCAATCTCTAAAATTTTGTCTTCTTCATCCTCCGTACTTATGATTCAATCTTTAGACCTTTCTTCCTCCATTTCCGACAAACCCTTCTCTTTCACTCTTACAGGAAAATGAACATTCCCCACTTCTAAGACAATTACATCATCAACACTCTTTGGCTGAGATATGGATATCAACAGTTCCATTTTTGTAAAACTTGTAACACTCGTTAGGCTACTTCCTGTTGAAATCAAGTTCCCCCACAGACCTGCTATTCTACTAAAAGTTTTAAAATTCCAATAATGAAGTGGCACCCCCGATACCTCTACCCTTGCTACCCTTTCCATTATTATCATCTTTTCTGACCAAGGTTCAATATTAATGAATAAGTCTCTCAAATAAGACCAATCAGTTTGTCTAAGTAATTCTAGAAGTTCTTCATCTGGTATTTCAACCAAATAAAACCTCTTTTGAATCCTTTTAACAGATATCTCCCCTAGACCAATCTTGTTCATTCAAAATCTCTGTATCACCAACAATCAAAGCTTCACCGACCAGACATCTCTATAGCTTCCAAAGATGTTTTTCTTCAACATAACTTGTACCCTGTTTCGAACTGTTGTCATCGTATTACTACTTCCCGAGTTCGTTTCCACTCCTTTCTCTTTTTGCTCTATACCTTCTTCTTGTGACTGTTTGGTTTGGTTTGGGATCTTCCTCCAAATCTTCCTTTTACCTCCATCTCTTGCCATTTTCACCTCGATCTTATTTCCCAGAAGTTTAAAACCATCAAGTCTCTTTATCACCCTAATTGCATCCTTTCTATTCATAAATCTCACAAATCCAAATCTATTGCCATTCCTCCTTCTCTTTGCTGGTATGAAAGCATCCACCACACTGCCATGATAACTAAACAACGCCCTTAGCCCCTTCCAATGCATAGATTTCGGGAGATTGTCCACGAATACTGTAACTTCATATCCGCTCATCTTGCCAGTTTTGCTTTTTTGGTTGGAAGTGGTTCCGGTTTTGAATTCTACGGTATCTATGAGGCCTGAAGCTTTTAATCAATTTTAAGCTTAAAAATAAAACAAAAAGTTATTGATTGGTTGAATTTAATAAATTATTTATAAAAATATAATATTAAAAATAGATAAAATCGGTTCAATCATTATTTGTTAGTTCGATTCAATTATCAAACTACATTTTCTTATTAAAAAATTTAAATAAATTTATTAATTTGATATATAATATCTTATTTCAAGCATATTAATTTTTAGGGTAAATTACACTATTAATTATTAAATTATGAGTAAATTTTTATTTTAGTCATTTAATTAAAAAAATTACAACTTAGACACTAAATTTTTTAAAACTATTTTTTTTTTGTCGCTTGACTATTAAGTGACACTTTCTAATTGGTATAAAAATAATTTTACTCCTCATTTTATATATATTTTCAATTTAACTATGGTTTTATATAAAAATTATTAAAAACTCAAAATTATTTAAACAAATAGAAATTCTATATACAAATTCTAGAAAAATAAAATCTCGAAAATAATGTTGTTAAAGAACTAATAGGTATGAGAAACAAAGAAAATTATCATTTAATAAAATCCAATAATAGATTTTAAAATAGAACAAAAAACGGTTAGATCATTGCATGCTTCCTCCATGTTTTTGGAAACCAAATTAGTAATATCTTTAAATCAAGTTTCATGCCCCTAAAGAACATCCAAAACTGATATTACAAGTCTTGTGAAATCAACTCTAATGCTATTTTTTTTAGCAAAATAGTAATACCACAACATTATATTTTTTCAAATTTAATTCAAAGTTTTAATTCGTTTAAATTATTTTCTTAAAACCCAAATTATAAAATATATATATATATTCAATTTTTTTCCTTCTTATAATGAAAAAGCCATGTCAAGAAACTAAAATGGAAAAACTAGGGAACCAATAATTTTTTTCTATGTTTTTCAAAGAACATGTATTGGAAATTTCTATACCGATAATACAAAGAGAAAAATTGGAGGGTTCAAAACAAATTTCCCTCATTTTCTCTCACTTTATCTATTTTTGATTATTTTTAGAATTTTTTAAAATTTTAAAAAAGAATCACTTTTTATTATTTTATATATAATTAGGATCAAACTGACAGAAAGTATAAAAAAATAAGGACTTTTAAAACTGAAGGCTTATTAAACAATAGAAAAAAATATATAAAGCTTAAGATAGCACGGGTCCAAAGCAACTCGTGAAATCACTTATTATTCTAAAATACTCTCAAACAGATTAAGAAGATGATGAAAAGTCACTACTAGCCGGTGAAGTTTTAGCGAACAACAGGTGTCATCATCTATCCATCAAAACTTGTGAAGACAATAAAGATACCTACAAAATAGATCTGCTAACTGAAAAGAGAAAATCCACGTGTAATGAATGAGAAGAAGAAAGAAAGAAAGGATTGATGGAAGGGTGAAAAGGCGGGAGATAGCCAGTTCGAAGGCTGGCACCACCACTGGGTGAAACAAAAGATAAAAAGCAAACGTCACTTATAAAACTAAGATTACATGCATAAGCAAGACTAAAAAATGTGCTACAAGAGTAGACAAAAACTTTTAAAATAGAAGACTTATTAAACAATAGAAAAACAAACAAAAAACATATAAAGCTTAAGACAACACAGGTCTAAAGCAACTCGTGAAATCATTTATTATTCTGAAATACTTTCAAACAGATTAAGAAGTTGATGAAAAGTCACTAGTGGCCGGTGGAGTTTTAGCGAACAATAGGCACCATCATCTATTCATTACAACTTGTGATGACAAAAAAGATACCCACAAAATAGATCAGCAAACTGAAAAAAGAGAAGACACATGTAATGAATGAGAAGAAGAAAGAAAGAAAGGGTTGATGGGAGGGCGAAAAGGCGGGAGATAGCTAGCTCGAAGGCTGGCACCACCGCTGGGCAAAACAAAAGATAAAAAGCAAGCGTCACTTGTAAAACTAAGATTACATGCATAAGCAAGACTAAAAAATGTGCTACAAGAGCAGACAAAAACTTCTAAAACTGAATACTTATGAAACAATAGAAAAACAAACAAAAAAACATATAAAGCTTAAGACAACATGGGTCTAAAGCAACTCGTGAAATCATTTATTATTCTGAAATACTTTCAAACAGATTAAGAAGTTGATGAAAAGTCACTAGTGGCCGGTGGAGTTTTAGCGAACAATAGGCACCATCATCTATTCATTACAACTTGTGATGACAAAAAAGATACCCACAAAATAGATCAGCAAACTGAAAAGAGAGAAGACACATGTAATGAATGAGAAGAAGAAAGAAAGAAAGGGTTGATGGGAGGGCGAAAAGGCGGGAGATAGCCAGCTCGAAGGCTGGCACCACCGCTGGGCAAAACAAAAGATAAAATGCAAGCGTCACTTGTAAAACTAAGATTACATGCATAAGCAAGACTAAAAAATGTGCTACAAGAGCAGACAAAAACTTCCAAAACTGAAGAATTATGAAACAATAGAAAAACAAACAAAAAAACATATAAAGCTTAAGACAACACGGGTCTAAAGCAACTCGTGAAATCATTTATTATTCTAAAATACTCTCAAACAGATTAAGAAGTTGATGACAAGTCACTAGTGGCTGGTGGAGTTTTAGCGAACAATAGGCACCATCATCTATTCATCACAACTTGTGAAGACAACAAAGATACGTACAAAATAGATCTGCTAACTGAAAAGAGAGAATACATGTGTAATTAATGAGAAGAGTAAAGAGATAAAGGGTTGATGGGAGGGGAAAAAGACGGGAGATAGCCAGCTCGAAGGCTGCCACTGTCACTGAGCAAAACAAATGATAAAAAACAAACGACTTGGAGAAAATGAGAAAAAAAATTTAGAGTTTTTTAATCTAATTAATTAAATTGGTGTTTAACGCTATCAAAATAGGTGATAAATATATATATATTCAAATTTTATAAAAGTATATTAAATAATTTCCTTAGTTAGTAATCATATTTAAAATCTAAAACTAATATAAATTTTATTTTATTTATTTTCTACTATATTTTATAATCAAATATGCAGTAATTATTTCATATTTTACACCATGATATTTTTTAACATCAAAATAATTATGTAACTATAATTACGGAAAGGTTAAAACAACATAAATAAGTGTAATTGTCATGGGGATAGACATTTTGTCTCGCAATTCGTGTGGCTTTAGGGGATTTTTTTGCTTCAAATGTGCTTAAGTCAATATTTCCCTCGAACTTGAGAATTCTTGCAGAAATTCTCTAAGGCACTGAAACAAAGCGGAAGCAAACCTTGAAACGGAAAAGGTTACGAACAAATAAAGAAAGCCACAAAACAGAGTGCACACCACGTGTTTGATTAATTGTTCTCAAGTATATTGCTCTGAAACAAATGAAGTGATTACAAATGAAGGGGGCAGACTCTATTTATAGTTGAGCTCCCCTAATCGAAAATGAGCAAACTGATTGAAAGACTAATATGTCGTCTATCAAGTCCATTTGGGGAGATGCTTTGTCTTGTACATTAGAGTGAATGACTCCCGGAAGATAGAGACATAGACGTGACTGGTTGGATTGATAAGACATCGAACTAAACCCAATAAGAATAGTTCATGAATCTGTTTATGGATTTATTCCCTTGTGACATACCTAAATCCTGAGTAGATGACAAACTATGTATGCTTGACTTGTACACTTTAATGTAAGTAAAAGTCGAGTTCGAACAAATAAGGAATTGAAAGCTTGTACATTGGGTGTACTACTTTTGCAGTACGTAGCATCATTCACAATAGTGAAATTCATAGCTCGAGACATGGGTATATGATATCATGTCATTAACAGTACATGGTTGATGAAAAGTAAACGTGGCTCATTTGTCTTTGTGATGAATGATTTGATCTCTATTTGATAGTGATTGAGTTTTCATGAAGGAAGACGTAATGATTACTAGGAGATAAAATAGGATCATATTGGGAGAACGGATATTACCCTAAAGAGATCAAAGATATCCTATGAGGGTAATACACTTATGACATGGTCATTGGACGAGCACTGAGTAGATGCTTTCATAATGATATGTCGTTAGGGAGAGCTCAGTCACAATACTATAGTGGAATGATTTCGTGACTAAATGAGTTTATAATTAATAGGAGAAAAGTCGAAACTTAATTATAAAGCATTTGAGTCCTAATTACATATGTTCAATCGTTGCCTCCTCAGCTAGTTGAAACCAAAATATGGTCAAAATTTTACCGGGAATAAAATCGTCAATATTTTACTAGGGGTAAAATAGGGATGAGAAAATTGTTTAATATAGAAAATTATTATTCGGGTAAAATAGGGATGAAAGAACTATTTTTTATTTTGTGTTTGATTCGAATCGTTCGAGCCCGCACTCAAAGTAGTTTGTAATACGAGAATAGCGAAGAAGACCGTTTTGTTGAAAGTCGGGAACAACAAACGTCTCTTAAGCCGAAAACACAAGTATGGATTCGGTTATGGTTTATTGCTATAAATATCATAAATCGAGTCCGTTTTCAAAATTCTAATTTTCCTCTGTGCAAGAAAATCGTTTTCAAACTGAATTTTTACCGACATGGTGTCCATAAGTCTAAGGTTGAATAGACCCTTCTTGTGATTAGACCTTACATAATTGAAAAGAGTTGTTTGCAATCCTAGAAATAGGACGATATAAATCTATCAGATTAGAGTCAAATCTAATAGGAGAATTTATAGAGTGAATTAATGTGATAATATGGGTTTTAATTAGAAAGAAATTTTACTTAATCAACCTAGAGTTAGTTGCTCTTATACTCGAAAAAGATATTAGAACAAATTAGGGATTCTATGGATAAAAGAAACTAAGAGAAGAAATTGCATAAAATAGTGATGGGTGTCGAATCCAACAAATATAAATATTCCAACGACAAATAATACAAAACAGTAGTATAAGGCAGTAGGGTCGATTCCACAGGGACTGGTACTATAATCTACTTCTCGTGTCTTCCTCTTAAACGTCGCGTCGAAGAGTGTGCCCACGACATGTTATTGTCTCCTAAATAAAAATAAAAGAGTGGGGGATTAGAGTAACGTTAAATTAAGATAAAATAAAAGTGAAATAAAAACAGCAAAATAAATCTTGACGAAAAGTAATCAATCGAGAATAAAAGATGAGAAAAACTATATTTAATAAGCTTAGCCTTAGCCTCGGTTTCCTCCGATCTTGAATCGATCCTTGAAAATTAATCTTCCCTTTTTAGTCGATAAGCTGGTTATATCGCTCGAAAACGTCCTAACCGCCAACTTTTCCTCTAGTAGCCGGTTTTGGATACGACCTGCAAACCGACCCTTGCCGAATAACTAACCACGTTGCACGCGCTCGCAATTTAAGATTTCAACAGATTTGCGTTCTGAAAAGCCCAACTCGGATTAACAACCTCAACCACGCAAGTCATTTAAATCCTGTCTCTACCACCCTTGACGGAATCCAATTAGCTTTTCCCACTTGGACACGCCAATTTGTTCGCGGGAACTCGAATACGACACAGCCGATTTGACTTCCCAACTGTACACCAACCTTCCTCAACTCAACGCGCGCTTTTTAAATTGAAGTCGAATTAACTTTAAGGGGCGAATTTGTACTATCCCATAAACCAGAGTTATAGCGAGTACCGATAAAAAGGTTTTTAGCACGGTTTCGTAACTCACGATTGTTTCTTAACGGAGTGATAATCGGACTGAGACTAAAATGAATTTAGTGACGCATGATTTTAATCATGCTTGATGGATGGATATGGTGATGGGTTGCTTGTGAATATGAAAGATGGAAAGGGAAGGGGTCAATGTAGCAATTGGACAAATTTATGAAATAAAATGAAATGGAAATGGAAATGGCAGCAAGTGTACTGACGAATTGAAGAGAAAGTAAGTAATTGCTAAATTGCTTCAATTGCTCACCAAAATCAAGTACATTTAATTGAGTCCAAGTAACCCCTATTTATATACAATTGGATTACTAAATATAGCCTAAGTCCTATTAAACTAAATTACCCATTTGCTAAAAATAAATAATTTAGTCAAAACAAAATAACAACTTATAATTATAAAAAAATATATAAACAAAAAGAAAATAACAATTTGACTAAGTCTTATTTGACCATTCTCACTAAAAGTTTCTTTCTTCTAATTCAGTCCTCAATGTCCCTCAAATTCGAATTTACCCAATCTCTTCACATATGTCTCCAATTTAATCCTCCTTTTGTTTGCTTTTAAGTAGGAAAGCATTCATTTGTGTACCTGATAAGAAATGTAAGAAATTAAAAATATTTTCCCTCAAAATTAATCAAAATATACAAATAAATTGCTCAAATAATTTACTTATCAAAATCCCCTCTACTTAGCCTATGTTTGTCCTCAAGCATAATGTTTATTTTATATTAAAACTATTTGACAAAAAAAATCTAAAAAATCCAAATTTCTTTCATTGATTAAGTATCATGCAACAATTAAAGAAATTAGAAATAAATAATTGCTTATATCTACTCAAACCACATTTTATAAACTTTCAAATACTATGAAATAAATTTATTTTACACACACATTTTTTTTTTATTTGAGACCTAAACAAATTTTTTTACGCGAATTGAAATGACAAGCCAAGCACCTCAACCTGGTTACTCAATTTGAAAAGTCGATAACTTATTTTTCAAGGTAGCTCGGTTAGTGGAGTGTTACAAGTTTTGGTTCGTCACACGAATCTTTTTACGCGAGTTGAGATAACAAGCCAAGCACCTCAACCCGGTTACTCAATTCAGTCACATTTTCGAGTCTTCACTCATAACCAAGTCTAATTTATTTATTTACAATTAAATTTATTTATGTACATGATATGGGTACATACTTAGACAAGTTTAAAAGTCCCTAGCATTGTGAAGATGTCTGACTTTTTCCATAACATTCTCAAGTTTATAGAATGCGTATATGATTAAAATAAGCAACCATTTATTCATAATTTCTTAATTATTTAAATGAACCTAGCAACAAAAGAAAGATGTATTTGCAAAATAAATTATCAAATAAAATTAACACAAAATAAGCATATTTACAAGAAAGAGCATGGCATGCAAATAAGTCCCCTCCCCCCTACTTAATTCACATTGCCCTCAATGTGTGATATAAAATAATAGAAAAGAAAGGGCAAAGTGTACTCCCCGTGTAGTTTAATGCGGTAGAGAGCGACATCGGTGCTCGTGCTCTAGTATCGAATGGATGCGTTCAATGTTAGCTTTCATTGTGTCCAAGCGAGCTTCAAAACGGTCCATTCTTTCCTCCATGGTGGAATGGGGCTGCTCATCTCGATCTCTCGGAGCAAAATTTCATGTTCGTCGGAACACTCTATTATTCTGAGGTGTGTATGTACCTGGAGGAACAAAATGAAAAGAAGAAAGGGTGCCGACAAACAATCCCATAAAATCCAAGCAATATGTATCTAATGGATCCATGTTAAAAGCATGTGTAAGAGATGGAAAATTGAATGAGGGAAACAAATTCATAACCAAATGAGAGATGTATGCACCTAAGATTAAAGGTCTAGTGCTCTAATTACCGTATGAAAATTACATGCAAACCAATATCCGAGGTTGACTCTATAACCAGAGAACATGCACCATAAAAAGAATAATTCAGTTCTTGTTAAAACAGCAGAAGAATCATTACGGCCCGAAAAATTGAAAGCTAGGAATCGATGAATATTTCTAAGGGCCGGTTCATGTACCAACAAAGACTTCGCAATTCTAGAATTATATGTTCGATCACTTGAGTTGGTTAGAGCCGAGTAAGCTTCATTAGCATCATTAGCATCAAAATCTCGAGGTATGTCTAACAATGCACGATGGTATGAGTCGGTGCCAACATCTACATTACTAGCAAATCCCATTGCAACGTTAAAATCAGAAACAGACATATTGAACATTCTACCAAGTAATTGAAAGCAAATAGTATTTGGAGTTTCAACTGTTCGAATGGCATACATGTTAAAATTAAACGTGGCATAGAATTCATATACAAGTTCATAAAATGTACCACATTTAATTTCACCATATGACGACCAACCAATAAACTCAAAATATCCCTCTACGTCATCATGCAAGTTAAGTGTTTCAAGAGTGTTTACATGAATGAACTTACATACAGGCATGGATCGGTGTTGAATCTCCTCATATTTCGATTGATGCTTCGGTATCGTAAAATTGAGAAAGCCTCGAAATCTTGATTCCGGAGGCATCGTACGAGTGCGCCTTCGCTGTTCGCTCCTATTTCGTCGATGTTGTTCTGCTGGTAGACTGTTTGGTGGACACGACATATCAGCGGTATCAGTACCGCTGTCCTGTTCTGGTTCATCTTCTTGCTGATTTCTTGAAGTCCATCTAAGACGTTTCGTTCTATTCGATGGTGGCTCATTTCGATTTGATGGTTCTACTTCTTCATAAGACGAGGTGCTGGTCTCATCCGATACATCTGCATGAAGTGTTGTCAGTGGTAAAACTGAATGAGAAGTGGAAGTGTTATACCTTAATGTTTCAGGTGCATCCGATTGACTTTCTGGCTCATCTGGTTCGACTGAAGTCGGACTCCTACAAAGTCATCGTCGGGTTAGTCTAGTAGCTCGTACTGGTGGCGATGGTGATGGTGAAGGAGAGTCAGAATCATCGTCATTAATGTTGATGACCAGAGGTGCTGTGAATCTATTTCGACCTCGATTTATGGGTGCTGGAAGTTGGTCAGCTGAGTAGCTTCGTCTTCGAACCATCTTATGTCTGTCCTTGAGGTGGTGCACGGCATAAGACGGAAGTGGGTGCGGCAGTGAACGACAACAAGTACGGCGGTAAACGATAGCAAGTACGACGAAGGTGTTCGACAGTGAGGTGTTTATGGTTTGATGATGGTGATATGTTTTTAAGGTAGTGTGTGTGGTGGTATTAAGTGGGTGTAAAACAAAAAGAATGAAAAATGGAGAGGAAAAGAAAATATGGTGACTTGGTAGTGAGGAAAAGTAAATATGGTGGTGGTGGTTTGCGGTTCTGGTAGTACGCACGGTGACGAAGGAAAGAGGCAACGGTGGTGCAACATCGGTCAGAGGGGGTGCGTGACGATGGTGCAGCGTGAACAATAGCGGTCGGCTTTTGTGCTTTAGAGGCCAAAGTATGGTGGTGTGGGGTGTGTTAGTCGTTTATGGAGGAAAGTGAACCGACGATGGCGATCCTTTAGTAATGGTGGCCAACGATGGGGGTTTAAAAATAGAAAAAGAAAATGATGAAGAGAAGGGAAAATGAAGGTGTGTCTTGGTGCAAGGAAGGAAAAGGGAGAGAAATGATGGAACGGTGACCGGCGGCGTGCGAACGTTGGACAAACGGCGGCATTGCTTGCGGTGGTGGATGGTGAGTGTAAAGGTAAAATTTTTATTTTGATTTTAATTTTTTACTTTCCCCCTTTTTTTCCCTTTTTTTTTCTTTCTCTGCTTTTGGGTTGCCCAAGCTGCCCAATTTCTTCTTTTTCTCTTCTTAGGTCGAACGGCCTTAACCACTTCTTCTTCTTTTTTTTTTTCTTTTTCATTTGTTTTGGGATGGTTGGGAATTCGGTTTAGTTGGGTTTGGGTTATAGTGTTGATTAAGGGTTGGTTTTATTTGGATGGTGAATTTAAAGGTTATGGGTCTTTAATGGTTATTAGGTTTTCTTGTAGGAGTTTGGTTAATTTAGGAAAATGGGTTTGGCAATTTGAGTGTTTTAATTTAAGGGGCATGGGTTGTTTTATTTGGTTTGGGTGTTTTATTTTGGGTTAAATTTTTAGGAAATGGGTATTTGGAAATTTGAGTATTTTTGAACTGGGTATTTGTTTTTGTTGTCCACCGTATGCCTATCCAACGACTCATACAATATTCCCGAAAATAAAATAGCAGCTTCCACAAATGGACCTGAAAATAACAAGTGGAAATTGGATCAAATAGCTTTTATTAAAAATTAAAATACGAAATTAAATTCAACAAATTTGGGTTGCCTCCCAAAAAGCGCTTTTATTTAACGTCGTTAGCTCAACGACCTGAGAATTTATTCAACTGGTTCTTCAAGCACCAACTCTTCAACCACATGAACTTGGAAGTTTTCGTAAAACGATTTTAGGCGTTGACCATTTACTTTAAGAATTTTTCCAAATTCTTCGCTTTTTACCTCTACTGCACCATGTGGAAAAATGTGAGTAATAATAAAAGGTCCTAACCACTTGGTTCGAAGCTTACCTGTGAAAATTCTCAGTGTTGGGTCATAAAGTAGTACTTTTTGACCAACTGAAAATTGTTTCCGAGAAATTTTCTGGTCATGGAACGCCTTGGTTTTTGCTTTATAAATTTGAGCGTTCTCATACACGTCTTGCCGAATTTCTTCCAACTCCTGAATACTTAGTTTTCGAAAATCACCTATAATGTCTAACTCCATATTGCACCGTTTCACCGCCCAAAATGCCTTGTGCTCTAATTCCACTGGGAGGTGACACAGTTTACCAAAAATGAGTCGGTAAGGAGACATACCTAATGGAGCATTGAATGCCGTATGATATGCCCATAATACGTCATTCAAGCGTAGGCTCCAATCTTTACGGTCTGGTTTCACGTTTTTTTCCAGAATTGACTTTATTTCACGATTCGAAATCTCCGCTTGATCGTTTGTTTACGGGTGATATACCGTGGTCACGCGCCACCCCATATTTTTTCAACAACGCACGATCACTTTATTGTAAAAATGTGTTCCTCGATCACTAATCAGTACTCGCGGTGTGCCGAACCTGGAGAATATAAAATTCTTTAAAAAGTCCACAACGGTTTTAGCATCATCGCGACGAGTAGCTTTAGATTCTACCCATTTAGAAACGTAATCAACAGCAAGTATTATGTAGATATTACCGAATGATGACACAAATGGGCCCATAAAATCAATGCCCCATACATCAAAGATTTCACATACATGTACAGGATTTAAGGGCATTTCATTTCGTTGATTTAGATTTCCTACCTTTTGGCATCTTTCGCAAGTCTTACAAAACAAATAAGCATCACGAAAAATGTGTGGCCAAAATAATCCACATTCTAATACTTTATGTATAGTGCGCTTAGGACCAAAATGACCTCCACAAGCATAAGTATGACAGAAAGTTAAGACAGACTGTATCTTAGTTTCAGCAATACATCGTCTAATTACCTGATCCGAGCAATGCTTCTAAAGGTATGGATCGTCCCAAATGTAGTACCTAGAATCTTACTTAAGTTTGACTTTTTCAGAACGAGTAAAGTCAGAAGGAATTTTACCTTTGCAAGATAATTTACCATGTTCGCGTATAATGGATAGGCTGATTCGGCTGTAAGTAGATATTCACCCGAAAAATCATCTTTAAGGGGCGTGCCTTCTTTCGAAATTGTTAATCGACTTAAATGATCCGCTACTAAATTTTCACACCCCTTTTTATCCTTAATTTCGAAGTCAAATTCCTGTAGAAGCAAAATCCACCTAATCAGCCTCGGCTTCGCCTCTTTCTTTTCGATTAAGTACTTTAATGCTGCATAATCAGAATAAACGATTATTTTAGTGCCTAACAAATATGATCTGAGTTTTTGCTTTGGGCAGCATCCAATGTTTTAGAGGCATAAGTAATGACGTGCAGCTCCTTCTCTATTTTCTGTCCAAGAACAGCTCCGACACTATGATCGCTTGCATCGCACATAAGCTCAAAAGGGTAGTCCCAATTTGGTGGCTATACTATTGGAGCTGAGACTAGCTTCTGTTTAAGAGTGTCGAATGCGTCTTTACATGCTTTATCAAACTCGAACTTTATTTCTTTCTGGAGCAGGTTACAAAGTAGTTGAGAAATTTTTTAGAAATCCTTTATAAAGCGCTTGTAGAAACCTGCATGACCAAGGAAAGAGCGAACTTCCCTTACAGTTATAGGGTATGAGAGTGAGTTAATAATATCGATTTTAGCTTTATCAATTACAATCCCTTCAGCTGAAACGATGTGACCTAGAATTAATCCCTTATCGACCATGAAATGACATTTTTCATAATTTAACACAAGATTAAATTCTAAACATCTCTCTAAAATTTTTGTAAGGTTTGACAAGCATTCATTGAAGGAATTTTCGTAAATCGTAAAGTCATCCATGAATACCTCTATTATTTTCTCGACATAATCGAAAAATATGCTTACCATGCACATCTGAAACGTGATCGGTGCGTTGCATAGTCGGAACGACATTCTTCTATAGGCAAACGTACCAAAAGGGCACGTAAACGTCATTTTTTCTTGGTCCTTTGGTGCCACTGGTATTTGGAAGAAACCTGAGTAACCATCGAGACAACAATAGTGAGATTTTCCTGCTAATCGTTCTAACATCGATCTATAAAAGAAAGTGGAAAATGATCTTTTCGAGTTAAAGAGTTCAACTTCCTGTAGTCTATACAGACCCTCCACCCGTTTTGGACTTGAGTGGGAACCATCTCACCTGCCGAATTTTTATTACGATAACCCTAGTTTTCTTATGTACCACGTGAACCGGGCTAACCCAGTTACTATCAGATATGGGGTAGATCATCTCAACATCAAGCAACTTCAGAATTTCCTTCTTCACAACCTCCATCATTGGTGGATTGAGGTGTCTTTGTGCTTCCCTCTTCTTCAATTGGTATTCTGTGCATACAAGTTAAGGGATTTAAATATCAGCAATCGACCATCCAATCGCTTCCTTGTAATCCCTCAAGACTCAGACTAGATTTTCCTCCTCTAACTTTGAAAGTTTACTCGAAACAATCACTGGTAAAGTGTTTCCGTCTCCCAAGAAGGCGTACTTAAGGTGCTCAGGTAGAGGCTTGAGTTCTAAATTCGGAGCCTGTAAAATCGACGGTAACAATTTAGTTTCAGAAGAAGTTAACTCGAAATTCTTACCTTGACTTCACGAAAACTTCGGAGCTTCCATAAGAAAAACGGCTTTACAAACTTGATCCTTGATTGTCATTAGTTCTTTTAATTCTTCTATATTTTCAAGATCTAGACTCCTGGACAAAACGGTTTGTAATCTGTCTACCTTAGAATATTCAAAATGCAAATTCTTTAGAGGTTCAATAATATCAACACAAGAAACATTCGACGTTGATTAGGTCGGCCCATGGCTTCATAGACATTAAATTTAACAACCTCACCATCAAATTCCATTGTGAGTGTCCCACTACGAACATCAATCTTTGTACTCGTAGTACTAGGAAAGGTTTCCCAAGTAGAATATCAGAAGAGCTTTTTGAGTTATCATCCTCCATGTCAATGATATAGAAATCTGCAAGAAATATTAACTCATTTACCTTAACGAGGACATCTTCTAACACCCCTTCTGGATATACGCATAACCTGTCCGCCAATTAAATTATCAACCCCGTTTCTTTCAAAGGACTAGCATTTAGAGATTTAAAAATAAATAAAAGCATGACATTGATGGATGCTCTTAAGTCGCACATGGCTTTCTTAATGCTAACATTACCTATTTTACAAGAAATCAAGAACATACCTTGATCCTTACACTTTGGCGGATTTTTTCTTTGTAACACGGCGGATACGTTTTCTCTCATGTTCACTCACTCGTTTCCTTGAAGCTTCCTCTTCCCGGTACATAGTTCCTTCAAGAACTTTACATAGTGAGGAACTTATTTGATTGCATTGAGTAGGGGAATATTGATTTCCACCTTCCGGAATGTCTCTAAAATTTCTTTATCCTCTCGCTCCTTTTTGCCTTGGGCAAGCCTTCTTGAAAATAGAGGTTGCACAACAAGTGGTTTGTGTGGTGACAACTCTATTAAAGTTTTTGAATCTGATTTTTGTTCTTCACGTTCAACGTTGTGGGCACGACTCGTGCCAATCACGGATTCCAAGACCTTACCACTTCTTAACGCCATAGTGCTTGCATTATGTCGAGGGTTGGGTTCCGTTTGGGATGGTAGCCTTCCTTGAGACTCCAAACGGCTAACCGTGAGTGCCAGCTTGCCCAATCTACTTGTCTAACTCCTGAAAATGCATGTTAGTTTTTTCTTGAAACTTTTCAGTGCTAGTAGCTAACCTTTTAACAATAGCTTCTAACGACGTCTTCGGAGGTGGTTGTTGCTGATTTAGAGACGACCTTTGCTGATACGACTGATTGAATCGAGGATTCGATCCATAACTTAAATTCGAATGGTCCCTTAATCCCGCATTGTATGTGTTCGAATAAGGATCGTACCTTCTTTGAGGTGGACTTGGAAAATTTCCGACAGCATTTGCTTGCTTTACCAATTCTTCGTGTAAGATTAAACATGAATCTGTCGGGTGATCTGACATAGTACAGATTCCGCAAAACTTCGTTGGACCTAACTTATCTGCAAGCAAATTTTGCACTATATTAATGAGTTTATCTATTTTATTTTCTAAGGTCATAGTACTTAACCCATTAACCCGTCTCGTGGGTTTTGTAGCTGGTCGAAACTGTTAAGAGTTTGCAGCCATCGTCGAAATCAACTCCCTAGCTCTTTGAGGGGTCATGTTGACAAGTGCTCCTCCACTAGCTGCGTCGATCATCTTCATCTCCATGGGTAGTAGACCTTTGTAGAAATACTTCAATAATGACTGCTCGGAAAGTCCATGTTGTGGGTAGCTTGCGCGCAACTTTTTATATCGCTCTCAATAGTCGTAGAGCGTTTCAGTCTCCTTTTATCGAATACCTACAATGTCTCGTCTTAGCTCAGTTGCTCGTGCTGCTGGAAAGAACCTATCAAGAAATAAACGAGACATGTCAGCCCATGTGTTAACAGATCCCGATGGTAAATAAAACAGTCATTCTCTAACAGAGTCAGCTAATGAAAAAGGGAATGCATGAAGTTTAATTTGATCTTCTGTTACTCCCTAAGGTTTCATGCTCGTGCACACCATGTGGAATTCCTTCAAGTGCTTGTGCGGATTCTCATTTTGAATCCCGTGAAAAGTGGGCAATAGTTGTTGTTCCTCCCTTTGGATAAGTTATACACAACGGTTGTTGTTCGTCCGGTACTGCTGCAAGTTGTCGAATAGTCTGATTCTGATCTTTCATTTTCTTTGCTTCTTCATCTCCGAATATTTCTTTAGTGAAAGTTTTTTCTTCAAACTTTGTCTGTAAACGTTTTCTGTGAGCTTCCTTTCTCAACCTTCGAGCTAATTTCTTTATCTCCAGTTCAAAATCGTTGAGAGGTGTCTACTCAGACCTTGTCATAAAGAAAACAAACGAAAGTTAGAAAAATGTTACCTATCCCCGACAACGGCGCCAAAATTTATTGGATTCAACACCCATCAAATTTTGAAAAATGTTAGCTGTCCCTGGTAACGGTGCCAAAATTT
This sequence comes from Kokia cookei, assembly GCA_039519145.1. NCBI lineage: Eukaryota > Viridiplantae > Streptophyta > Magnoliopsida > Malvales > Malvaceae > Kokia > Kokia cookei. The sequence goes on from CM076908.1 coordinate 11,657,245, forward strand.
GATGGGTGTCGAATCCAACAAATATAAATATTCCTACGACAAATAATACAAAACAGTAGTATAAGGCAGTAGGGTCGATTCCACAGGGACTGGTACTATAATCTACTCTCTTGTCTTCCTCTTAAATGTCGCGTCAAAGAGCGTTCCCACGACACGTGATTGTCTCCTAAATAAAAATAAAAGAGTGGGGGATTAGAGCAACGTTAAATTAAGATAAAATAAAAGTGAAATAAAAACAGCAAAATAAATCTTGACGAAAAGTAATCAATCGAGAATAAAAGATGAGAAAAACTATATTTAATAAGCTTAGCCTCAGCCTCGGTTTCCTTCGATCTTGAATCGATCCTTGAAAATTAATCTTTCCTTTTTAGTCGATAAGTTGGTTATAACGCTCGAGAACGTCCCAACTGCCAACTTTTCCTCTAGTAGCCGGTTTCAGATACGACCTGCAAATCGACCCTTGCTGAATAACTAACCACGTCACACGCGCTCGCGATTTAAGATTTCAACAGCTTTGCGTTCTAAAAAGCCCAACTCGGATTAACAACCTCAACCGCGCGGGTCATTTAAATCCGGTCTCTACCACCCTTGACGGAATCCAACTAGCTTTTCCCACTTGGACACGCCAATTTGTTTGCGGGAACTCGAATACAACGCAGCCGATTTGACTTCCCAACTGTACGCCAACCTTCCTCAACTCAACGCGCGCTTTTTAAATTGAAGTCGAATTAACTTTAAGGGGCGAATTTGTACTACCCCATAAACTGGAGTGATAACAAGTATCGATAAAAAGGTTTTTAGCATGGTTTCGTAACTCACGATTGTTTCTTGACGGAGTGATAACCAGACTAAGGCTAAAATAAATTTAGTGACGTATGATTTTAATCATGCTGGATGGATGGATATGGTAATGGATTGCTTGTGAATATGAAAGATGGAAAGGGAATGGGCCAATGTAGCAATTGGACAAATTTATGAAAATAAATGAAATGGAAATGGAAATGGCAGCAAGTGTACTGACGAATTGAATAGAAAGTAAATAATTGCTAAATTGCTTCAATTGCTCACCAAAATCAAGTACATTCAATTGAGTCCAAGTAACCCCTATTTATATACAATTGGATTACTAAATATAGCCTAAGTCCTATTAAACTAAATTACACATTTGGTAAAAATAAATAATTTAGTCAAAACAAAATAACAACTTATAATTATAAAAAAATATATAAACAAAAAGAAAATAACAATTTGACTAAGTCTTATTTGACCATTCTCACTAAAAGTTTCTTTCTTGCAATTCAGTCCTTAATGTCCCCCAAATTCGAATTTAGCCAATCTCTTCACATATGTCTCCAATTTAATCCTCCTTTTGCTTGCTTTTAAGTAGGAAAGCATTCATTTGTGTACCTGATAAGAAATGTAAGAAATTAAAAGTATTTTCCCCTCAAAATTAATCAAAATACACAAATCAATTGCTCAAATAATTTACTTATCAAATAGATTAAGAATTATAGATGAAGTCTAGTTGGATTCTTACCTAGATATTGTTTTGTCACTCGGTTGATATTTGATTTTTTTTTTTGTGTGTTTTATTTCTTTGACGCCTTCATTAGTTAATTTAGTTAGGTAATTTTAGTTTTAATCAATCTTTTGAATTATTAGGTTAAATAATAGGAAGACAATAATTACTAGTAATTGTAGTCATCTAAGGAACGATATATATGTTCACCATAACTATACTATTAAGTGATACATTTACCTTAGTCGATTTATTTGTTAGTTTAATGAACATCAATAAACATGAACAAGAGGTACCTACCGAAGAAAATACTTATTCTTTTCTTTTTTCGAGGGAAGATGTGGCTCTAAATAAAATCAATAAAATTAAAAATTAAAGTGACTATAAATAAAATAAAATAAAATAAAAGACGAATTCTACTTTTGTTTTTAAGAGATATACCATAAATATAGATCGATTTATGAAACTTCTTATCTGGATGGAAATAAAAAAAGTCTGAAGTTAGAAATATTAATATATATATTATGGGTTGAAAAATCTCTTGTGACCCTTATTTTTTTTATTCTAAAAGATGTAATATTATCATATAATATTGTCATCATCATCATCCGTTTTAAGTTTGTAATGGTATGACTAATAGTAGAAATCATATAAAAATAATAATTAGCATTTCCATCAATTGTGAAATCGTATAAAAATTTACAAAAATATAAAAGAAGGATTTTAACATAAGATATTATGATTTTATTTATTTTAATTTTACAATTTCAATCAATTTACATTTTAACTACACTTTTGACTCTTTAAGTGTTCTTCGTTACTTGTACAATAGTAATTACCGCAATAAACAATGCACCTTTAAGATAATATTTTTTCGTAATTATTAAATATGTCATAATTTGTATAGTGTCTAAACTAGCACATAACTAGACTTATCGTTGGGATAGGTCTAAATAATTTTTTTTTTTAATTTGAACCAACATGATCTAAATCAAATTACTATTAATTTAATAATATTTTTAATTAAACATAATTATAAATTATATATATGTAAAATATTTGAATATATTTTAAAAATTATAAATAATAAAATTCCAATCAAGAAACAAACATGAACAAGTTTATTTCGAGCCATGAAAGATTATGATCACCTCGTTTAGAAAATACAAATTTAATACTTTGGTTTAATCTTCAATGAATAAGATGTATAAATAATGAACTCTATGTAATGGCGTGAAGGTTAACAGTGTTCACTATCTCAAGTGTGATTTAAATTCGAATCACATTAATCGCATTTATTGTTCGGATTTTATGTGATGGCGTGAAGGTTAACAGTGTTCACCATCTCAAGTGTGATTTAAATTCGAATCACATTAATCGCATTTATTGTTCGGATTTTACACAAAGAAAAAAATTCACAAATAATATAAGACTAGTCTTAGAAATATAGGCTAATAATACCCTAATATTCACGTTCCACTCCATTTCACAGGAATCGAATAACATTTTCATTACCCTCTCAGCTTTCACGAAGAGAAAATTCGTGAGAAAAACAAGAAAACCAGTTAAAGAGCTTGTTTGATTTGGTCTCTAAAACCAGAATATTATTGTTTAAAATTTCAAACTGAAAACATGATACGGCAATAGAACGAGGGAGATGATAAAATGTTTCCATCTTCCACTATTTTAACTTTTATACTTAAATTATAAGTTAATTAATATTAATTAATTAATTAATCAAACATTAATTTATATATTTTAATCATAAATTTAACATAATGGAAATCATCATTATCCACCAAAAGATGCTAACTAATGGTTAAACAACCATTTTAGCCCTTTAGATGATTGTTATTTAAGTCCCTAAATTTTTTATTAAGTAAAATTTAATATCAATTAAACTTTTACAATTTAATCTCTGAATTTTATTCAATTGCTTTTCGATTAAATTATTTAACCGATTTTTATTATAATTTTATATTAACCCATAAATATTTTTATTTTATATTTGCATACTCATTTACAAAAATAACATTTTGAAACGATATTTTCTGACATCATTAAAATTCAAGTCATTACAACAAGAGCTCAAGTTGACGCACAAAATTCTTCAACTTCAATATTATTTTATTATTATTCCTATTAAGATTAAATTTATGTTAAAGAGAGCAAGTAAAGACTTGTTGTATAAGCTTGTCTCTTTGACATATATGGGAGCGCATAGGCGCACAATCATCATATAACATCCTCATATTCAACCCGCTCATTGGGATCGAGTATCAGAATGTTACATTTGTTATCGAAGTAACTTGAAAAAAAATTAATTTAAATACTCTTCCTAATCAAGTTAATAAAAAGATTTGTAGTTAGTATTAAATTTATAAACTACATTTCAAGCTTTAATCGAATTTTTGTTAGCTCTATTTAAGTTTTATTGATCACTTTGGACCTATATACAATCTTTTTTTTTTTTAACCTCAAAGGCATTGTCGCAATATGCATTTTGTTTTTTTTTTTTCAATTTTTCCGAATTTTAAATTTTTTTTATAATCTAATGCTTATTTTCTATTCCACTTTTTATTTCATTCGCTAACCATTCATTCATATAATTTATTATCAATCTCTTAGCATCATATATTCACATTAAAATATTATATTTACACTTTATGCAATTTAATTATTATACCATATATTTCGAGTTTCAACACTATTTGATTCTCAATCAAATTTATAATTTTGACACAATTATCGAAGTTTTACAATTCATTTAAACTATTTTTATGTGTTAGTAATTCTATCACCTAGAATAATTTTTTTAGTATCATACTCATCTACTATTTTATCTCCTCCTCTCCATTTCACATCCTTTACATATGTGTATTTATACGAGAATTTATGATTTTTAGTATTGTATGCCTATATGTAACATTAATTTCAATTTTACTAAATACATAACTTTAGCAAAGTTATTCACTTGAGTAACTGTCACTAAATTATTTATATCTCAATCTAAAAAATTTGAACTTAAGATCCGCTTTTTATTTTTGAAACTAAACTCATTTAAATTTTTAGAATTTATTCCTAAGCCAATAAATACAGTTTATTCTTCAAATCTTCCCCTATTCTGCTTCTAGGCAGCAATGATCCCTCTTCACTAAAAATTAATTATCTTTTAGTATAAGTCTTATAATGTGTTTCCGTTTGTTTATCTTGAAAATAGACTCGTTGAATTTACATTAATATAAATTTCATCACCTAAATATTTTTGTACAAATTACTATAATTTTTCAAGTTTAGAACAGAGCATCCCGAAATCATTTCTGATATTGTCTCACAAAACTTATTATCTCATAATATGCAATTCCATTGCTTACACCAATTTTTCTATGAAAAACTAGACTCGTTAAACTTTAATTTCATATTTGATTCAACTTCTAATTCAATTTCTACAATTTTTTGTGAATTTTCAAAGTCAAATCACTGCTGCTGTCTAGAAACTGTTTTTATTTCTTTTTCATGACTCTTTTGCACTAATTTTCATCTAATCACACATATTTACTAAAATTTTGGTTATTATTCAATTTAATCCTTAAAACTCACATATCATTGATATATATTTTATTATAATTTTTCTTATTTCAATTATAAATTTCACAATTTTATAATTTAATCTTTAACATCTTGAAAATTCATCGTTCAATATAATTTCACTTTAATATCACATTGTAATTTAAACTCTAACATCTAACACATCATTTAGACTCATTATCACAATATTTTATTTAAATCGTAAACTTTTGTACACTTGACAATTTAACCATCACTTTTGTTATTTCATCATGCATCATTTGTCTTCTCATTTCATATTCCTCTTCACGTTAATTAATTTGTGTACTTTACAACTTGATCATTCTTCCTACCACTTCAACATGCTAATTTAATTTCAAGCATAATATTTATTTAATTCAACTATTTAACATACTCTATACCAGAAATAAAATAAAATCAAGTAAAACACTTGAAGTACTTATTTTGTATCTTTAATCTCTTCACTTTCTTCTCAATTTTTCTTCTTTTGAAATTCCAATTTATTGCTTCCAAAAAAGTATTCTAACTCTCTTGTGTTTCTATTTCACTTCTTCTTTTGGGTGGTGATGAAAATTTCAAAAGAATTGAATAAAAAAAAGTGGAATTTCTTGGAGAATGATTAAATTGCAAAGAAAGCAAAGTTTTCTCTCCTTCTCCTCTTCCACCAACGTGATATGCATGGAGAAAGATGTTTTTTTTTCTTTATCTTTCTCCTTTTTTATGCTAGTATTAAATTAATAAAATATTAATAAATATCTAAATAAAATATCATTTATTCATTAAATATCACCGACATAATCATTACCTTCTAGACTTCTCTTTCTTGATAGTTGACCATTTTACCTTTTATGATCTTTCAAAATTTTCATCTTAATTATCATTTAATTTGGTAAAATTACGATTCAATCCCTTGTTTTCTTTTACTTATTCAATTTAGTTCTTATTAATTCATTTTCCTTATTTACTAAACTCTTTCACCCTTAAGATATTTTCCATATTTATACTTTAATCTCTCACATGTTAAATATTTACACTTAAACCACATAACTTTTCATATTTCTATGATTTAGTCCTTAGCTCAAATTAATATTTTACAACATACTTTTTATTTCATTTTTCTCTAACATCCTTTATCATTTACTTTCTTTATATATTATTTCGCTAAAAATCTATCTCATGTTATTTTGGGATGTAACACAACAACTTTTGTCCTTTTTTTATTTTTGCTAACTAAATTTTTTTTCTTTAAATTTATTTCTTGTTCTTAATTTATTTTATGAGTACATAATTTCACCTAGCTTTAAGCTACTTTTTGATTCGGTGTTTGAATTGTGAGACTCGAAATCATATTTAAATGTACATAATATATTGTGTGATTATATGGCAGTGTAATATTTATTCATATTTTTTAATTTTTTGATAAGGTATATACAGTTTGTAAATATAAATGTTTGAATTCAGATATCTTAAAATAAATAACATCTTTTTTATTATTAAAATCACTCGTTGAATTTAATAAGCATTGTTTCTGTATTAGGTTACTGATGTAATATCTCATCACCGACAATTACATATATTGTTGTCAATAATTGCATATATCTTGCTTGGAGCAAGAAAGTTGAAATTGGCACAGGTATGTCCAAATTGTTATGGGATAGATTTTACTTAATCTGTTTCTTTCTATACCAAACTATATATTTTATTTAAATATTTGTTTTATATATTTTATTTTTTGGTGAAAGCAAAAACCCTAAAATCACATTAATCTTGTTGTATCATCCCTATTATGTTGTAAATGTGTCATAAGATTAATTATTTATATAATTTTAAAAAGTTACAATAAGTTATAAGTTTCGTAAATTTATAATTTAGTAATGTTATAATTTATAATGAAGAAATGTACAATTTGAAAATAACCAAACATATTCATGTAATATTTAATTACTAGTTTGTTTTTGTGGGGTGAGTAGGTTGATTGTGTGTAATAATTAAAATATATTATATTTCATGTATTAATAGTTTAAAGTACTTAAAAAATAAGTTATTAAATGAAAATATAAACTTTACGATAAATTTGTTATAAAATAAATAATCTAAAATTTAAATATTTTTAAAGTAATAAAATGATAGAGATCATTAACTTTACCTAAAAAGGAAAACCTATTTTTATACAAAACATTAATAGCGTAACTTTTAATCTAATTAATTATTTTAAAGATAAATTTATTAATTTATTCAATGAATAGAACCATATAATTCAAGAAAAAAAAAATACTCATCGTAGATGGTGAAAGACAAATTCCATCAACACAATAAAGGCTTTAGCCTCAGCATCAATAGAACATTATGACACGTTGACAATTGATTTTGTCACAACTCAAGGACATATTTGTAGTGATTGCAAGCACTTAATACGATAAGAAAATCAGCCTAGAATGGTCCAAAGCGGCGAGCGAAAATCGACAAAAGAATCGAGCATTCACCAAACTAGAGAGGACGACAACAAAATCATCCTTAAAATCATTCGTAAAACTAATATTACATGCATAAGCAAGACTAAAAAAACGTGTTATAAGAGGAGACAAAACTTTTAAAACTGGAGACTTATTAAACAATGAAAAAAAAAACAAAAAAAAAAACATTTAAATCTTAAGACAACACAGGTCTAAATCGACTCGTAAAATCATTTATTATTCTGAAATGCTCTCAAATAGATTAAGAAGTTAACGAAGAGTCACTAGTGGCCGGTGGAGTTTTAGCAAACAACATGCACCGTCATCTGTCCATCACAAGTTGTAAAAATAACAAAGATACCTACAAAATAGATATACAAACTGAAAAGAGAAAAAACATGTGTAATGAATAAGAAGAAAAAAAAAGAAAGAAAGAAAGGGTTGATGGGAGGGAAAAAAGGGGAGAGATAGCTAGTCCGGATACTAACATCGTTGTTGGACAAAACAAACGATAAAAAGCAAACAACTTGAAGAAAAGAGAAAATTATTTAGGGTTATTTTTAATCTAATTAATTAAATTGGTGTTGAACATTATCTAGGTGATAAATATATATAAAAGATCTAGATTTTATAAAAGTATCTTAAATAATTTCCTTAGTTTGTAATCATATTTATAATCTAAAATTAATATAAATTTTATTTTATTTATTTTTTACTATATTTTATAATCAAATATGCAATAATTATTTCATTTTTTACACCATGATATTTTTAACATCAAAATAATTATGTAACTATAATTACGAAAATGTTAAAACAACCTAAATAAGTGTAATTGTCATAGGGCTAGACCTTTCGTCTTGTAATTCGTGTGACCTTAGGTGATTTTTTTGCTTCAAATGCATTTAAGTCAATCTTTCCTTCGAAACTTGAGAATTCTTGTAGAAATTCTCTAAGGCACTGAAACAAAGCGGAAGAAAACTCTGAAATGGAAAAAAGTTATGAACAAATAAAGAAAGCCACATATCAGAGTGCACACACGTGTTTGAGGAATTGCTTTCAAGTATATTACTCTAAAAAATGAAGTGATTACAGATGAAGGGATAAACATCTATTTATAGTTTAGCTCCCCTAATTGAAAATAAACAATCCGGTTGAAAGATTAATATGTCATTTATCATGTCCATTTGGGGAGATGCTTTGTCTCGGACATCAGAGCGGATGACTCCAAGAAGATAGAGACATAGATGTGACTGGTTGGACTGACAACACATTGGATTAGACCCAAGAAGAGTAGATCCTGAATATGTTTATGAATTTATTCCCTTCTGTCATTCATAGTGTGGCGTACCTAAATCTTGAGTGGATGATAAACAATGTATGCTTGACTTGTATACTTTAATGTGAGTAAAGGCCTAAGTTCGAATAGATAAGGAATCGAAAGCTCATACGTTGGGTGTATGACTTTTGCAATACGTAGCGTCATTCACAACAGTGGATTTCATAGCTCAAGACATTGGTATATTATATCCTATCATTGACATTACATGGTTGATGAAAAGTAAACGTGGCCACGAATAATTTGTCTTTGTGATGAATGACTTGATCACTATTTGATTGTGATTGATTTTTCATGAAGGAAAATGTAAAGGTTACCATGAGATAAAATAAGATCATCTTGGGAGAACAGATATTATCCCAAAAAGATCATGGATATCCTATGAGGGTAACACACTTATGATAAGATCATTGGACAAGTACCGAGTAGATGCTTTCATAATGGTATGTTGTTAGGGATAGCTCAGTCATGATACTATAGTGGAATGATTTTATGACTAAATGAGTTTATAATTAATAGGCGAAAAGCCGAAAGTTAATTATAAATCATTTGAGCCCTAATTACATATGTCCAATCGATCCTTCCTCTAGCTCGTTGAAACCAGAAATTAATTGTGTGTTGAATTGAAAATGAACTGAATGAATAAAAATAAAGAAATGTAAAACATTCAGAAATGATTATGGTTTTCTCCAAAATAGATAAATGAAATTATTTGGAAATGAATGTGGTTTTCTCAAAATGAAAATGAAAATGAAAATGTGAAATGATTCATTTGCAAACGTACACGGATTACTAAAAAATTATTAGAAGAATGAGTTTATGTTTTTGATCAATTTTAAAGCTTGAAAATAAAAATAAATCATTTGTTCATAGTGAACAAGTTGAGTTTTGAAAAATTGAATATATGTTTTTTTGAAATTTTATCAGGAGTAAAATCATCATAATTTTATCGGGAGCAAAATTCATATGAGAAAATTATTTAATTGAAAAATTAATATTTATTTTTAGAAAATAGAAAAATATGTATTGGGTTAGATTAGATTATAAAGTGTTGGGTTAAAAATCCAAGAAGCATATATAATTGGATCCAATTTAATAAAAGGCTCGAATCTCTATCATACATACATGAGAAAGCATACCCTATTAGCCCCTCTCCTTTTCCTAGTTTAACAAAGAAAGTGTTTTTCAATTTGAAATAATATTTATAGTTTAACAAGAGTTTTACCTTTTTTCCCTATAAATATATGGCATAAGTAGAGCTACTTACACAAATTTAAGATATTGTTACTCTACCGAAAAATAGAGAGAATTTATTCTTAACTATTAAATATATACAAAACATGTTGGGCGAGATAGCAATAAGGGAGTTATCAAACATGTTAGGCGAGAAATAAAAAAACATATTAGGCGAGATAGCAATAAGGTAGATATCAAACATGTTAGGGGAGAAATAAAAAAACATGTTAAGTGATTTTTTTTTTAATTTGATATATGGGGAATCGTACAAATTTTTGTAATTGATATTTGTTATAATGATCTAGGGATGACAAAAATTCACTTCCACTTCGCAATTGGCACGCTTTACTCCATCACTCACCCTACTTCACTATAAATGTATAATCTTGAAAATTATTATCACTTTTATGGATGTCAGACGCATCCATCCCTATCCTACCCCATCCCACCCTACCCTACTCCGCTTCAATTTAAATTTTGTTTCTTGTCTTTAATATTTTTAATCTTTTTAAAGTCAAGTAATGTTTAAACATGAAATATATTATTTTTTATACATTATGTTATTACACTTTTACTCTTTTAATAGTTTATATGTACAAGGATACAATGGTAATTTTATATAATGGAATGGGTCGGAATGGGATAAGAAATTATTATAATCGCTCCATGCCCACTATTCGAAGGAAAAAAAATCCACCTCACCTACATCCACTTTTCAAAAAAAATTCCACTCCATTTGATGTAGATCAATTCGAAGTCAATTGGACAGTTTGAATTTGAATTTTACAATCCCTATAATAATAAGATCTTACTAAATAAAAATTTAACATTTTCCTTTTTTTTTTATTTGTATATAGTGTTAGTTTCTTTATAAGTTGCTTGCATCTTTAAATTTTTTTTATTAGATTATTGTTACATTATGTTAACAGTAAAGCTCTCCACAACTTCAATATTCGAATTTAATTCAAATTTCCAAATTTAATCCAAATGTCTTGGAAAGAAGTCCACCTCTACTTCTTTTATCCAGGTGAAATAACCTTTTTCTTTATAAACTAAAGAATGATTTTAAATTGTTTTGTGTCAACAATGGCGAATGAGGTAAACGTTTCAAGCAAATTGATTCTTACTAGGGGAAATTTTCATAACAATAATGGACATATGTATCATATGTTTAATGCAGCAATGAAGTCTTCGTCGTTTTCCATGGCCTGAGTTGTCTCAGGCGATAGGCAAACTTTAATCTCAATATCTCCTTCTTCAACTCCCGGAGACACCGTCACCATCCCTTCACACTTGGACTCTGCCCCATGACTCAATGCAATCGGTCTTCCCCATCCAAAATCATTGCCATATATATCGAACCTGGGTGAATTTCCTATTAACAAAGCATTGTTCATCATCGTCCCTGTTTGGAATAGCAAAGGACTATTCACCCACCACTTGACAAAGTTTATGAAGTTTTCCTCTCTGTGATTTGCAACAACCTGGTTTATTTCCCATGCAGCGTTTCCAAGCCCCTTCTCCACCAGCTCCCCTGCTTTCAAATTCACCACTGCACTATGAATTGCATTTCCAAAATATTCTTCTGGCAGCTGCTGCAGTTTTTGTCTAACACCAATCAATAAGAAAATCATGGTCTCTTGATTCGGGTCCATCTGCCTATTCCGCATGATGGATTTCCAAAACAGAGACAAGAGTGCTTGAAGAGAGGAAATCTTGTCGGTGTTCATCTCAGCATTAGCTTTTCTTTTGATCCTCACGATGCTCTCTTTTCTGAAATTAAAAACTCTTACTTTCAAATTACCAGGTTGAAAAAACCGTTCTTGAATATGCTCCACTTGCAAAGGAATCCGAATAGGGTAATGTAAATCATCAATAAGTGGTCTCTTAAATATGGGAGGTCTAGATAAATAATCAAAACCACGAGAAATTTCAGACCAAGAATTAAAGAAATGCCAAAACGAGGCACCATCGACAACAGAATGATTGGCACTGCAAGCAATAAAAATACCATCAACAAGCTCAGTTACTTGCACTGCAAGCAATGGTTTCGAAGTGCCCTCAATATTCTTAACGTTATCTAATTGGAAAAAGGCGTCGACGGTTTCGGGAACATAGACGGGTTCCACAAGATCAGAAATGTTTACATTCTCAGCTGAGGCATGGACAAATAAGGCTCCGGCATTGTTGCAATCAATGAAAAAAGACGTAGTTCTATCTTCATGTTCAATGGTGGCAAGGCGACCCGCGAGCGGAGGAAAGAAGTCTAGCGTACGTGAAAGAGAGGTTTGCAAGTGATGGATCAAGGCCTCCGGCTGTTTGGGCTTATCGAAGAGCAATCCTGCCTGCAAGTAGCCGACTAAAAGGTGTCTCAGATCCCATGGAGTTAGATCTATCCTGTCGGTTTCTTTGCCTCGGCTCCCTGCCTGGATGATTCTCGAGGAAATGAAGCGGATGCTTCCCATTATGTTCCCTGCAAACTTGACAATTTTTTATGTTAAAACTTACCTATTTTTCTTAGAAAAATCTTTTAGGAAAGTGAAATTGAAATTTGGGTTGCTTCTTATAGTTGATCTTCATTAACATTTATGGCTTTCTGGAATCTAATTTTTTGTATTTTCTTTTCTCTTTTCAGTTTCATGTTCTGTGAAGGTTTCAGGAACGTAATTAAGCCTAAATGAATTTTAATTCCTTGTATGCTAATGTAAGGAGTTACACGGTATTATATCCCATTTATAAGTATTTAATACAAGAAATAAATAAATAGTTCGAACAAGAAATTAGTATGAGAAAGTAGAAATTATACTTATTATTTTTATGGTTAAAATATGCTACCAGTCCTTATCCTCTTTATACATTCGAAATTTTAGTTCTTCTACTTTTATTTTTAGAAATTTAATTTATTTATTTTTCAAATTATAAAATTCAAATACAATTGTTAATACAATTAAAATTCTTCTTTTAAATAAATAAATAAAAGATATTCCTTGACAGCCATGTAATAAAAAATGACATTGTAATTATTTGAAGTTAACAAAAAAAAATTATCGATGCTAACAATTGAACTTACATTTTTAAATAAAAAATTAGAGTGAGTAAATTGTTTAAAAAATAAAAGTAAATGGATTAAATTTTTAATGTATAAAAATACAGGGACTTCAAGCATATTTTAATTATTTTTATTCAATAAAAAACAAAGCTGAATTTGGATTATATAATGACTTATTTTATTTTCCAACTTTACAAAAAAATTATTTTAATCCTTCATTTAATATTTCACATTTTTAGCTTTTAAGCGTGTGTTATTTGTTAAATCACCTAAAATAGATAAAAAAAAATAATATTTGTTAGCTCTGCTGACATTTGAGTTGATCAAGGGTCCCGAGCTTGGCTCGTCCGCATTAATTTTTTTAGATTGTTTTTTATGTAAAATTTTTTAAATATTTAATAATCAAATAGACTAAAAACATTAAATCAAATGTTTCCCAACAAATTGAAAATACATATAAAAAATATTTTATACTTAAATAACACTAACATAGTTACAATTTAACAAGCAAATACCTTTAAAATAGTAGCAAATTAACAATAAAACAAGAGTTATACAATATTTAAACAATAATAACAAAATAGTAGCAATGTACTAGTAAAATGGTAGCAAAACAACATGACAGTAACAAAACAACAACAAACAACAATGAAAATTTTTTGTCAAATTCAGGTTAGGCCTAATGGGGGCAAAAAAGTCTTGATCGAGGCCTGACCCATTTTCTAAACGAATCTTATTTTTTTATTCAAACCCATTTTTTGGACCTAAATTTTTGCCCAAATCCTCCTACTTTTCGATCGGGCTTGGGACAACCCGACCTATATCAATTCTATTGACATGACATACATGTGAATGCGATGCCAACAATTAATTAAATTTTAAATTTTAAAAATTTTTAAAAATTGAAAATTATTTATTAAAATTATTAAAATTGTTTAAAAGTATAAAAATCATAAAAAATAATTTTTTTAATTTTTTTAAAAATTAATTAATTGTTAAGGTGTCAATCATGTCTATGTGTATGCCATGTCAGTTAATTATTCATTTTATTTTGAGATGATTTGATAAATAATACAAGTTTAATGGCTAAAATAAATAAATTTCATGTTATAGTGATTTGACAAAAAATAAATAAAAATTCGAAGATTAAAATAAATAAAAAATTAAATGAAAGGATAAAATAATTTTTTATAAAGTTGGAGCACCAAGGGCTAAAAAAATCATTATGCTATTTGGATATTAGCTTTTGGTCCAATATGTGCACATGTAACTCAAAAGCCTTTTAGATTTGGGCTTTCATTGGATCTTCGGTTTCCTTTGAGAAAACCCTGTATGTTACTACTGATCCAGCTGGTCGTCTCGCAGTAGCAAGGTCATGGCGTTTTCATCACCACGTGCCACTTCTCTGCTTCTTGGCCATGGAAGATGCGCCAGATTCCTTTGTTCTTCATCCTCTTCTTCTTCATTTCCCGGTAGGTGTTTATGTTATTATCTCTTCTCCTTTTTGTCCTTCCATCTTTTTCATTTCCTGGTTTTGGCTTTTTAACGTTTTTAAGTAAAGAAAATATACTATGGAAATTGCAGAACACATCAGTTTCATCAATGAAGTGGCTGCAACTCAACCTCCTCAGCATCTCTCTCAGCTTTTAAGAATACTCAATGGAAGAGGTAAATAAAAGTTCCTTCTCTTTTTTTATGATATTGGATTTGGTTTTTTCAATTTCATATTTTCATTTCTTGCAGTTTTGATCTTGAATTTTTTTAATTTTGTTGGCTTGGATCCTATTATGGAGAAGACTAATAAAAGCATATTTTGTAGTGATTTAAAACTCTAAAGACTTATATAGTCTCCTATGTATCGGGTGCATTCCAACAGGTGAATCAATTCTTTCTCCTGGAGCAAAGAAAGGGTTAATGCCGCTAGCAATTCCGCTATCACAAAGCAACTCAGGTACTGATGAAGTATATCTATGTTGGAATTGGCTGTTAATAAGAAATGCTTAAATTGATACTGTTGCATAATTTTGCTGGTAATAGGTGCTGTAACTGCATTACTTAGGTGGCCAACAGCTCCCACTGGGTGAGAAACTTAAAATGTCTGACCTTTTATAATTTCTCAATTCTCTTTAGCCTGATTCAGATTCCTCTCATCCCTTAGAATGGAGATGCCAGTGGTGGAGGTTCGTAAACATGGAGTTTGGCTTTTGGCCAAGAATGTAAGTTTTTCCCTCAGCATGACACGGCAATGTGACCGTTTCTCCTGCTAGGGTCCAGAGCTGGAGTACCATTGTATTTGATATATTCAATATCAGTTCTTTCCCATGCTGGATATCTCCTATACCTTGTAATTTGTCTCCCTCTCTCTCTCTCTCTCTCTCTCTCTCTCAAATAGGTAGACCAGTTTATACACAGAATCCTGGTTGAAGAAGATGCCAATAATGGAAGTGATGAGTTATTTCATGCTGCATCCGATGCTGGGGAGAAACTTTATAGAAAGGGTGACTTTTCTAAATCTCAGATTATGGATGTAGATGTTTATCTTCTAAGAAAGGTATTAAAACTATATATTTCTTCTATTGTGCACTTGAAACAGATTTCAGCCATGTTAACGGATGACCATTTCAGGTTGGTTTATTTCCCGATGTCCTGGAGCGCAAAGTGGTGCAGCATTTTGAGAATGGAGACCATGTAAGACTACTTGGCTGCCCTAGCTACTTTAAATAGTATTCATTTCTGCACGAAAATTAACATTGTTTCTTTATATGTACCTGCTTGTGAAAGGTTTCAGCTTTGGTGACTGGAGAATTCTATACAAGGAAAAAACATTTTCCAGGATTTGCACGGCCTTTTGTTTTCAATGCAGAAGTTTTACTGAAGTAAAAACTCCAGTTATTTCACTTCATTTTATTCTGCTATGTTCAACTGACTTGTCCTACTAAGACGCTTCTTTGGCATTTTTTTAGGGTCGGGCATAACGTAGAAGCTAAAGATGCTGCAAGGGGGGCTTTAAAATCCCCGTGGTGGACTTTAGGTTGCAAGTATCATGTATGGGAACCGCAAATATTCATTTTCATGAACTTTCATTTCTATTTTCTCTTTCAAGATAGTAAATAGAACTTACCTTCTCATATTAAAAAAGTTGCTTCGTCTGCAGGAAGTTGCTTGTATAGCAGAATGGAAGGATGAGCAAATTGATTATAGAACAGAAAAAATGACAGAAGAGGGAAGGCAAGAAGATTTAAACGAGGGAAAACCAGCTTTCCAGGTTTCTAGTTATTGCTTGTTATGTTTATTGATCTGAATATATAGATATTAAAGGTGTGTATCTATCTGTTTCTTCTTTTTTCTTCTCACTAATTCTCTTTCTTTTGTGTATGATCCATCTTCTAAACAAAATCTGCAGATCGCATTGGATGAAGCGGCCTTTTTGTTGGATTTAGCTTCTGTGGAAGGGACTTGGGATAGTGCTCTGGAGCGAATTGCTGAATGTTACAAGGAGGCTGGACTCCATGATATGGCAAAATTTGTGCAATACAAAGACTGATTGTTAAGGCGTGGGAATTTAGTCTGCAAGCTCTTAGATCTTCAAATTTTCATGGTACTTTTTTATTTCTTAAAAATCATTGATGGAATTGGGGATTGATTAGCCTCATCACAAGTGTAAGCATGTTTTGCAACGGGTTGATTTTAATCTATAATAGAGAAAAGTTGTACTGTCTCTTGTTAGTCAATAAACACAAACGAACATTCCAAACGGTTAAGAAAACCAGAATATTATACACTCTTCCTGACTGAAATTTTTACCTTTGTTCAGGTTTCTGTCATGTATATATATTCACACACAGACTATAAACTTGATGTTCTCTCTTCGACCATTGAAAACCCAGAATTTTATTCATTCCCACACAAAATGTGAAAGAGAAACCAAAAAAAAAAAAAACTGTGACAAAAGCCGAGCCCCTTCTCGTCAACACTTTATTATTTTTGCCTATGGAGCAAATGGAAGAGATGTTTTCTTGCTCTTACTTTTTGTTTTCCTCCACAAGAGCTTTTTCCATAAACTCCCACCTTGTTTTTTGCTAGGAACGATTGCTAAAGATCTCACTACATCCTTGTCTTCCTGGATTTTCTCTCCACTTGAAACGAGGATGCTGTCTGGAGGTGCTACCGTCCTGTTAGAAATGAAAGATGAACTCGGATTGCCTTTTTCTTTGGACTTGGGAGATGCAAGATCATTGGTTTCAGCATTATCTTCAGCTATCATCTGATCTAGTAGAGATGATCTTTGGCTCATCAACTTCTTCCTTGGTGGAGTTGGGATTGCAGTCGAAGTTGGACTAGAGACGATGTTGTCAAAAAGGACTGCTTCCTTTGTAGATGACAATGCTTTCAACTGCTTTCCCAAGTTTAATATAGTCTCTTGGCACTCGGCCAACTTTTCTGAAGCAGCTGCAATCTCCCAGTCCTGCCAGATTAATCAAAAGTCAAAATATCAAAACTACCAGAGTAATGATGTGAAATGAAATTATGTTACATGCATACGTGTGATATGAACTTACTGTTCGAAACTGGTTCTCGTAGTGCTTGATTTCAGGGTTTGGTATTTCCTTTTCTGTCACACTGAAGAAAAACAAAATATCAATTGCACAAATTCTAGATGCTGCAAACAGAATTGATCATGATATTAGGTTCAGAAGGTAAAATTGATATTACCTGTCAAAACGTGTGACCTCCAATTCTTCATGGCCGTAATTTTTATTCTCAGATTTCAGATCTTGAGGAGACTTTGGACAAGCCTCATTTAGTTCAACTATGGTTGACAAGAGCTCATCATCAGGGTTTTCATTCGTTGGCTCATGCTTTTCAACTTGACCTTCAACCATTTCCTCAGTTCTTCTCAAAGTGTCTAACTCTGCCTGCAAGTTTGCAATGGTTTTTCCAGATTCCTCAAGTTGATTGGATAGAGAATCACTCCTATCTGTGGTTGATTGGAGCTTATATTCTATATCTTTCTCTGCAGTTTCCTTGTTAACTGATTCATCTCTTAGTTTTCGGTTTTTTTCTGTCACACTAGTCTCTTTCTTTTGGAGGAAGTCATCATTTCCATTTGGAACAACAAGGTGTGATTTATCTGCCTCTGCAAGTTGACTGACTATTCCAGCTTCTGCTTCACTTTCAGTTTGCGATTCATCCCAGTTGAAATGCTTCTTAATTGCATCTTTCATGCTTGAAACATCTTGAAGGGAAAAGCAATGATTAATGATCCAGTCCAGAGCAAAAGTCAATTCTTGGGTAAATGTGTTGAGGTCTGTCTTTCCTTTCAACAGGTCATAACAAGCTTGCACAAATTGCTGTAAAACAGCACTAAGTTCAGAAGCTTTCCACTGGAAAACACGAACCATGTAGTCTGATGGTGTTTCAGAGTGCTTGTATGACAAGGAATTCCTCTCTTTGAATAAGGACTCCAGGATATTATTATCTGTTGATGATATGTTGATCCCTTCAATAAGCTCAATTATCCTGCAAATTGATGTACTCAAATCAGGATGGAAGCTTGGGTCACTCTTCTTGTCTGAGCAAATGTTAACATCAGCATCCCCATTAGATGGTGAATCCATCTTTGAAGAACCATTTGAGGGTTTCCATGCGATGTAGCCACTAATACAGGAGGGATTGAAGCCATTGGGATGGTCTGAGCCCTCCCTTTCATCAAACATTTCACCAGTGTTTGGATAGCTCATGCAGGCCAAAGATTTTCTAATACCCTCAAGTATTTCATTGGGGTTTCTTTGAGTTGCACGATTTTGCTCCATGATCACCTTAAGTATATCCCGAAGCCAGTCACACTCTTTGCTAAGCAATGGGCTTTCAGACTTCATTTCATTGTTCAACATGCTACGGTCTGGCTGACTGTCAGGAACAGGGACTATCTCCTTACATATTGCCTCCAAGGAACTTCCACTTGACCCAATTTGCATAGTTCCAAGGGTCCCATTAGCATCATCCAAAGAAACATGAGAATTTCCAGAAAATTGATCAGCAGAAACTAAAGCTAACTTTTCCATTTCGACAAAGTCATCCATCAGATTTATTTCTGAAGATCCAACAGTTTTACATAATGGCGACTCCCTCAACTGTCTATTCCTGAATTGCTCCAGTTCTGAAATTAAAGCTGAAGCCCAGGATTCGGCGCAGCTGGCTTTATCATCGCCACCAACATCAGATATTGATGCTAGAGAGACCTCATGTGGCAGTGCACTAATCCTGGTTGCCTCATTGTTTACTTCACTTTTTAATGATTCATCAGTGTGAGACTCAAACTCGGATAATTTGGAAGCTGTACGTGCATACATGACTCTCGAGAAGTGAAGTTCATTCATTTTCTTATTAAGGGCTTCCTTGAGAGCCTTATTTTCTTCTTCCATAGCACATAACCGCTCATTTAGGATATTAATGCTCTTCCTCGGACTGTCTGAATAATTGTCGACCACAAAGTCACGCCCTGGACTGGTAGGACTAGGATTTAACTTTCTCCTACTCATTTCAATAGAGTCCTTTCCCAGCATTTCAACTTCATTTTTCATCTTAGCCAAGGCAGCAGGACCTGGCAGTCTTTTCCGGACTAGGAGACGGAGTCTTTGACATTCTGATTCTAGCTTAGCAATTTTCTTCACACTTTCTAAATGTTGCTTGTGTGATGCTTCAGCTGTGCGACGATTGAATTCTCTCTCTTCATTCCTGATGTCGAGTTCCTTCCCAAGCACTCGAACCTCATATTTCAGAGAAGCATTTTCTTTCTCTGTGGACTCTACTTTTGCCATTAGTGCATTAAAATCAGTCTCCATTTTAGCCCTTTGCTTGTTTAAATCATCAATCACTTTCTCCTTTGCGAAGAGAGCCCTACTTAGATTACTATTCTCAACTCCTAACTTGGTAACCCTTTTGCTAGACTCTCCCAACTGTGTCTCTAAAATCGTCTTCAATTTCTCGAACTCTTTTGAAGCCTTCATTACGGCATCATGAATTCGTTGCTCCTGCTCTTCTCGAACAAACCGTAGTTGCTGCATGCATTGCTTGAGGGCTGTGTCAAGATGATTTAGCCTTTCTTCGCAAGCAACCCTCTTCTGCAAAGCTTCATCCCGTTCTTGCTTTAGAATAACTGCTTCTGCTTCTACCTTTTCCTTGCCTTTCATGTAATTTGTTGGTTAATTAGCTAAATAATGTAGAGAACAACGAAATCTAAAATGCAGATCATCAAAACAGCAAAATCTAAAAGGGGAAAACAAAAATATACCAACAACAGCTTCCATTGCCATCTTTTCATGTTTCTTCACAAGTTCATCTTTGGAATTACAGTCAGAAAGTGCGGAAGAAAGCTTGTTATTTAAAATTTTCAGCTCATTATCCAACTCTCTTCTGTCAGCCTCCAGTGTCTGTACTTGGGAACCCAAATCACCCAGAAAACTTCAGTATAATAAAACAACACCAAAGCAAAAACTTCCCAGAAAACATCAATCCTAATATGGTCCAAGAATTTATATAGTACATTAAGTGAAGTCTTTAACTTTTTCTCACTCTTGCTTTGTCGTGCACACATTTATGCAGCTGAGTTTAACTTGATCGCTCAACAAATGATAACTTCAGGAAAAAGAACAGGTCTCTAATCTGACGCTCATGTACTTGAACATCTCATATGAATGCAGAAGAATATATATTTAAGGGAATAGTGTGGTAAGATTTATTTATTTCTAGTAGTTGAGTTGGGATCTTTTCTGACCTTATCAGCAGTTCAGAAAATCCTGAACATAGTTTAAATTTTGGAGAAAGTTTACTAAAAATAATAATTCTTAATTCACCTCATCTTCATTGTCTTTCAGTGACGGGTTTACTTTGTCAGTTGCAAGAATGATCTTCTCAGTACCCTTTTTCCTCCAAAGCCATGTTTTCTGGTCCATTGTTTCACCGGTGTTAATAATTCAAGGCTTTCAACCCAAAACACCTGCATCAGTCATTAGACAAAATATATATATGTTTCATTCCAACACGTAAAAAGCTTTAAAATATTCGTTCATTGAAGATGCATGCGTACAGTTCATGCTAGATACTTCCAAATTATGAACATAGTTTCGAAGCCGCTGTAAATATCCTTTACCTCCGATGATTAGTGTCAGAGTAGGTTCTTAGTGTGCATGGACCATCAAAGCAGAGAACTGAAGGCAGGGGAGGGAGTGTTGGAAATTCCAGTGACAGCAAGGAGTGGAACAAAGAAGAGGAGCTAAACCAAGCAACATAAAGGAAAGAGGAATAGAGAGAAAAGTGGAGTGTGTTTGGTAAACAGGAAAAGTAAAATGTAGGAAAAGGAGAGAGAATGAAAGCGTTTAAAGGGAGGGGGGGGGGGGGGGGAAGTCCTGTTTTGTTGGTTGTTTACTTT
Source organism: Kokia cookei (assembly GCA_039519145.1). Classification (NCBI taxonomy): domain Eukaryota; kingdom Viridiplantae; phylum Streptophyta; class Magnoliopsida; order Malvales; family Malvaceae; genus Kokia; species Kokia cookei. The sequence goes on from CM076908.1 coordinate 11,678,860, forward strand.
CATCTGACGTTGTGGCAGACCGTAAGTCTTTGTCCTTGTTTTTGTCTTTGTCTTTTTTTCTCTAAAATATGTTTTAATAATTCAATTAAAAGCTTAAAACTCACCTTCTATCATTATCCTCACTTTTTTTTCTTTCCTTTTAAGTCTGAATTACTTAATTTTTTTTAAAGCTTAAAAGTAAAAATACTACTAGTAAATGATAACTTATTTTCCTTTTCTAGCTACAAGTATAATTGATTTAGGAAAAAGATGAGTATGATTAATTTTTTCTATCGTTTCGGCTAAAAAAATCATATCATGTAAATTTTAGTTTAGTGTAATTATACGTATTGTTGATTATTTATATGAAGGAGTTTTACTTTTAAAAATAGTGGATAAGTTTTTAAAAAATAAATAAGTAATATTTTAAAATGACAAGTACCTCTATTTATTTTTAATATTATAATTATATTTAATATTTAGGGACAAAGTTAGAAAACGTTTTGATCTATCATTTTAATAGATTATATTTTTATAATTTTTAAAGTATTAAAACAATTTTTTCTTATTTTTGGGAGGTTAAAGTGTAATTTTACGATATATTAATTTAAAATTTTTAAAATTATATAAAGGTAAAATTTTCTAGTCGAAACTCTTACCAGCGCCCTTAACTTTGCCCCTGTTAATATTATCAATTGATTATACTTAATTCGTGATACCAAATTTAGCGAAACATATTATAATTATAATTAATATAGATGAAAATTAATTAAATTTTTTTTGGTGAATTACAATAACAAGGTAAAGCCCGAATAATAAACATGATTAACGCGATTCAAATCAAGATCATACTTGAAGCGGTTAAAAATGTTATTAAACAATGTTATTTGCTGGAAGTGTTGAATGAACCTACCCATCACCTTTACCTTTTTGTTTTCACTAGAATTTGCAAAAGAAAATTGATTTGGGTTAGGTAAGATGCTCCTAATTACACCTTTCATTTATGTTTTATATTGTATATAATAAAATGTTGAAGATTTGTTTTTGTTATGATGATTTTTTAAATATAAAATCATTGTAGCAAATGGTATATTACCGCTGTTATTAATTCAGTAAAAGATAATATATAAAATAAAAATAATTTATCTAAAATAAAGTTTGATTATCTTTAACAAATGCTTCTTATATTCCATATGCATATAAATTAAAAATTGAAAGTACAAGAACAATAGCCAAACAAGTGGAAGTCATTGATCCGGAAAAAAGTTTAAATTCAGCTATTGGTATGTGTATTTTATGAAAGTTATGAATTTAATCCCTATGCTTTAATTTTATTAATTTTAGTTTTTTTATTTTTTGAATTCGTCAATTTTAATCTTAGTTTAAATAGTAACAGTTAAATTCGATTGGTTAAATTCAATACTAGTTCAATACTATGCATACCATTGTAGATTTAGTCTATATTCTACAATTTGATCATTCTAAGTCCCTATACTTTACAAGTTTTGAAATTTCAATCTTGATGCAAACAACAGACATCAACCCATTAATTGAATTTTTATTGAGTAACATGTGAAAATAACAAATTAACATGACACGACATATATGATAATATATTTGTCACATTAGGTTCTGAAAATAGTAGAACTTAACTTATTAATAAAATTAACAACTATCATTTAGTAAGAACCGAAATTTTAAAATTTAAAAAATACATGGACTAAAAAAATATCAAATTAAAGTATATGAACTAAATAAAAAAAAAAATTTGAGGCAGTAACAACAAATCTTATAAAACAAGATTAAGCACAAAAAATTAATTAGTAAAAAGGAAAGTTGATCTAATCACATGTCATTTTAGCTTAAACACATAAAGCTTGAACTATAATTTGAGTATTATTGCATCATTCAACCCAAATTTTATGAAGTTGCTTTTTGGTCACAATGTTAAAGTACATTATGAATAAAGCTTTGACATATATTCTTGCTCAAACCATGGGCATACTTTATTAATCACTTTCATTTTATTATTACTCTTGGAATCTTTCTTCTTTAATTATGCACTAAACAATCAATGCCATTTTTGGTGGTTTAGTTCAACAGTGGTCCTTTAATTCCCCCCACCATAACTGCTTTAATTTTTTTCTAAACAAGAATCCAACGAGTGACTCCAATAGTTAAGAGGATGTTGTTCATCTTAGGAGACCCAGGTTTGAGCACCTGTGTATGCAAGGTGTGTCTGTTATCAAAGGATTAAGAAAGTATGAACAAATATTATCATATAATCACACCAATATATTCATAAAAAAATTTCTCTAAACAACACATTCTTGTATTAGAAAATTGTAATTCTCATTCCTTGTAGCGAAGTTAGAAAATTGTTTTAGGAGAGGCCAAAGATGAATCATAAATTTTTTGGGATCAAAGTGTATTTTTATCATTATACTAATTAATAATTTCATAAACTTCAAAGGTATTAAAAGATATATTTACCATTCCTCACGCCTATAAATATGAGTTCTCATGACTTATTTGAGTGCTTTTGACACATTGGAATTCTGACTTCCATAAACTATATTAAAAACTCTCTCAACTTATTCCTTCGCTCAACCTTATTCTCAATCATACATAATTTTTCTCCACCTTACAAACTATCACCTGCTCTTACACTCAGCATTATTAGATTTGTTCTAGTCTTCCTTTCTACTTTTATCCAGAATATTTCATTCACTTATTTACAATACTTCCTTTCTTTATTAGAACAACCCTCTACCGTTTATTATTCACAATTTGCCTTGTTAGATTGCAATATAGTTAAAATTATACATAAATCCTAACCTCTTCTCTCAACATTGTTAATATGGTGTTATTTTATGGCGTTGAAGGAATGTTTTGACAAGCCCTTAATGAAGAAAATTGAAGTCCTAATAGAAAGTTTCTTGGAGCCCAAAGAATGTCTTGAGGATGAAAGCCCACTAATTTGTTGAAAATCAGGCTTCAATGACAACTTCTTACAAATTGACATTGTCGAAACCATCTTTCTGAAAAACGACGTGTTTTGAAAATTATTTTAAAAATCGAAAACTAATGGAATTCACCACCAATCTTTTTACACGGTGTGATTGATCACCACAAAACGTTTAAAATCCGTTTTGAAAAATATTTTGGTCTTCACAATCAAGAAAAACGAGTTCGGCAGTCGGTTATGCATGAGGAAGGGTTAGCACCCTCATACTCCCAAAATTGGTACCACATTGATTACTTTCGGGTCTTGATCTGTAAAATTTAAAAAGTTCGAATAAGGTTTAAAATACGATCCTTAAATGCATGAATTACGTTTAAAAGAAATCGATTTTGTTTGGAAGTCCCACTGTTTCAAAGTGATCGAGGAAGAAAGTCACGTCCAGTGAGTTAGGACACAACATTTCAAGGTTCAAAAATAACGAGCTTTCCTTTGTTATAAAAAGAAATTTTAACACTTTTGAAAAGGATGTTCGATTATCTCGATTTAAAGAAAAAATCGCACCTAGTAAGTTAAGTCACGAATTTTTGAAATCAAATATAAGGAAACATTGCTTCGATTTAAGGGTATTCGATTATTTCGAAAGAAAATCGCGCCTACTAAGTAAAGACGCAAATTTTCAAAACTCGAAACAAATGAATGTTGCTTTGATCTTAAAGTTTTTTTATCAAAACGATTTTGAAAACAAATAGGTGGGTTTAATACGAATGAGCAATTAACAATGGATTTTCGATAACACGAAGCAAAAATAATTAAGCAGATAAATGATATAAAAATAAAAAACACGCAATATGAATGCATAATAATTAAAATTTAAATGCAAATATTGATGAGTAAGAACAATAAATCAATCGGAGTTGAAAATGTGACCTTTTGGATACTCGGGGGCAAAATGGTAATTTTGGACTCTCGAGGGTTAAAATGGTAATTTTTTGGGAAAATTTAGGGTTAAAAATGAAATTTTAGACATTCGAGGGTAAAACGGTAATTTTTTAAAAAAATAAAGATCAAAAATGGAATTTTTAGACATTCGAGGTTAAAATGGTAGTTTTTGAAAGTTTCGGGGTCAAAAATGGAATTTTTGGAAGTTTGGGGGTAAAAATGTAATTTTTGGAAGTTTTAGGGTCAAAAATGGAATTTTAGAAGTTTAAGGGTAAAAATGTCATTTTTGAAAGTTTTAGGGTCAAAATGTAATTTTTGGAAATTTGAGGGTCAAATGTAATTTTCAAAAGTTTTTGGGTCAAAATGTAATTTTTGGAAGTTCGAGTGTTAAAATATAATTTTTGGATAGTTTAGGGACCTTTAGGGCAATAAAACCAAAAAATAAGTGACACGTGGCAATCTCTCAGGCATCTTGATGTCAAAGGACTAATTCGAAAACCATGAAAAAATTCTAGGCCAATTTTGTAATTAAATAGAACTTGATTTAAGGATTAAATTAAAAATAAGAGTGATTATTTGCATAAATAAGCCAAAATCATGACACATGGCAACTCTCGGTGCTTTCAAAAGGTCAAGGGATTAAATTGAAAGCTTTGAAAATTATTGGGTCAATTTATAATTAATCAAAAGTACAGAAAGGACTTGATTGAAAATTTGAAAAAAAAAAAACAGAAGGACCAAATGGGTAAATATCCCTTTTTCGAAAAACACGCGGATCCTTAGTGGGTCGAGTCGGATTCGGGTCGGCCATGGGTTTAAGCTCAAAACGATGCCGTTTTGGAAGCTTATATATAACCCTCATTTAGTTTTTTTTCATTTTTACTTTTCCTTTTTTCAAAGAAGTTTTAAAACTCTCTCATCTCTCTCATCCTCTCTTCTCCCCTCCATGGTAGCCGTTCGGCCGTTCCAACGAAACTCAACCACACACGCTCCTCCGACCATCGCGCCACGCGCCGTCGCTGCCCTACCGTCCGACCACTGTCGTCTCCGACCGTCTGTAAGTTCGAAAGTCCGCCACACACATTAACTTTTTTTCTTTTTCATGAAGGTTTTCTCCATTTTCAGTCACGGCGATGACGGTCTCATGAGGAAGGCATCGATCGGCTCCGACGGTGGTGCAATCTAAGGGACAGTAACCCTAATCGCCCTTTCCTTTTCCTTTTTTTTATCACTAATGTTATTATTAATATTATTTATTATTTATTATTATTATTATATTTATTATCATTTATTGTTTGAATAAAGTAATTAATAGCACTGATTAAACCGTTCCCAATATTAAAAAGCAAATGCATTTAATGGGAGTACTAATGTATATGATAAATAAATATGCTATTGTAATTAATGTAAAAAAACTTTTGAATTCGAAAGAAATGATGATCAAACAGTAAACATGCATTAAGATATTTATTATGTACCTGGAAAACTTTAGTGCTTGAAACTCTGAAATTATTTAGTTTGTTTATATGCTTACTATTAATTGCTCCATGTTTTCGATTTTAGATGCTTGCTACTTCTCTGTTGATTTGTATTAAAAAAGATTGTCTTTGTATTGATCTTTTTGGATGTTCGAAAAAAGAGTTTTCTCCCCTTTACAACAGAATTGAATTCGGCTTTTAAAGCCTAAATTGCATCATTACAAATTTTTGTTTTCAATTTAAAATGTTGTCTATTCTCCTTTTTGCAGGTTCGGCAGTGCAAGTTGAAGTCGGTGGTAGGGCAAGTTGCAAGGTGCAACTTGGTGGTGATGACGTGGCACGTTCTAGTTGGCTGAGAGTGGATGGTGGCTGCACAAGTTGAAGCAATAGATTGGGTTTAGGTTTAGGTCTTTTGGGCCAATTGAGATTGGGGTGTAAATGGGTTTGTTTGGGTTAATTTGTAATTAGGCCCCAATTTGGGCTTTTGTAATTGGACACTTGTGTTTGTATTTGGACATTAATTTAATTTTAAATTTAAACTTAAATTTATAATAAATTTAAATTTTAAGTAAATTTAAACTTAAAATAAATTTAATTTTAAAATAAATTTAAATTCTGTTGCGGCCCAGATAAATTGGGCTTTAACAGCTGCCCCTCTTTGCTTGTTATTGTGTAATAGGAACGGGGCAAAGACCCAAAATGATTCTCAATTTGTCAAGTCTCATCTCTTTGATGCTATTTCTTCAATTGGTTCGCTTTTCGTTTGGTCAGTTGTCCAATTTTCCCCGTATCCACCTTTCTACATCTTTGATGTTGTGATTCCACCTTGCCCTTAAGGTAATCTTCAAAAAGACAAAATTTGCTACTATAACTTCACTTCATTCTCTTGAAATTTCAAGGAGATTGGAATTCGTCGCCGTAGTCTTTGAGTCTAGTTTTATTGACTTGGCCTTCTTCTCAGTATCTCATCAGGAAGATGACCGCATTACTTGTTTTGATCTACTTCTCTGTGTTTCATCAGGAAGACGAATTTGGTTCACTTCTCCGTATCTCATTAGGAAGCTAACCATTTTATTACTTTGATCTGCTTCTCAATCTCTCATCAGGAAGCTGGGGTTCGAAGATTTGCTCATATCGAGCGTGGGTTTGATTTGGTCTTCTTCTCAGTATCTTATCAGGAAGATGACTGTATCGTTTGTTTCAATCTGCTTCTCTGTATCTCATCAGGAAGACAAATTTGGTCCACTTCTCTGTATCTCATCAAGAAGATAACCGCCCCGTTTATTTCAATTCGCTTCTCTGTACCTCATCAGGAAGACGAATTTGGTCCACTTCTAAGTGTCGTTTCTCTGTACCTAGAATCACGACTCTTTAAGGTGATGTTTGTTTCGTGTTCTGTTCAACCATCCATAGCAGATCGAGAGACAAGTTACATTCTTGATCATTTTCAAAGCCTTAGTTTTCCTGGACACATGTCTTACTCAAAAGGGTTTAAATTAACAGCAGTGTTGTTCGTATCTTTGATATCAAAGGATCCAGCATAAAGGGATCCAAAGAATAATTGAACTAAAGAATGATTAATTGTGGTATGAACAAATGAACCCATTGGCTTTCTTACATAAAACATAAAACTTATGCTTTTAATTCTTCTTCATTTTTCTTTCTTTTTCCAGCTATCAGTTCAAGAAATTTGCCTGTTTGACTGAATAGATTTATGCAACACGCCAACTTTGAATTTTTTGTTGTTAACAAAGTTCCCATTATTTTCTTTTTGTTTAATGTAGAAACCAAGGATAGCACAAATCGTTTGTACCATATAAAAATCTCGATTTTGATTTTGCATATTCCTCTCAACTTTGACAAAATTGTAAATAAACACATTGAAGTTCGAACCAGCTGTTTTTTTAATGAATCTCTGATAATTTTGCATATTTAATTGGTAAGATAATGATAACAAAAGAAGGTGGGCCTGACCTTTCTTCTTATAGAAAATGTCCTTTTTAAAACTATTAATAAAATAAAATAAAATAAAACCCCTTCCACCCCATCTGCAACCTAATAAAAAAAATGAAGAATGACGACCCAAATGACGAAAACCACAATTCCTATTTTATTCATTAGGTAACCAATTTCTTAATGCAAAAGCACATCAATCATTCACAATTGGACTCTTATAAAGTAACTTTTATTGGCATCCAAAATAAAATAAAGTTGATGGGAATTTCCATTCATATTTAAAACCAAAGAGGCAATGCCACTTTATTTTTCTTTTTTCCTTTTTTCCTCGTACACTCCTCGCAGGTTTTATCATAGATATTTTTTTGGTCCATGGGAGGGAGAGAGATGAGATAACACCGTATATATTTAATTTAGTCGTCTGCATGGTGTAAAAGTAAATCCAAGAGCCAAGATATTGTAGCCGTACTTGCCTTTTAACACTTTTTTAAAGTCATTTTCCTCGTAAAACTGACACGGGTTGGGCGGATTTAACGCTTTACACCCATAAACCCTTTTCGTCTCTTTCTCACTTCTTTCCCTCGCAAGTGTCGAGAGGAGAGGGGTGGGGGTCTGTGAGTGATCAGTCCCTATCGTCATTATAGCCATGTCTGGTTTTGGTTCGTGCCAAAGTGATTCTGTGGACAGCATATTGATGCTGACCATTCATCACCATCGTGTTATATTTCCAAGATAATAAATCGGCTCTCTTTTGATTCCAAGCTTTCGTTTAGAGGTCAAACAAGGAGAAATGCTGCCAGTATTGCATTACAACGTTGTAATCAAAGATGGCAAACTCAACTTATATACTAATTTAATTTTATATAGCAAATGGAAGTGGGTACAACAACGAAGCCGACTGTATAGGGCGGAAAATAACTTGCATTAAAGACAATAGAAAAAGATCTGCAGTTTCCGTCAGAACCCGGAATTTATATAGTCCAACGTTTTTCATCGGTTTGTTAGTTTGACCGATGCCCAACAACTCCAGGAGAGTCAGAAGTTTCACTCTTCTTCCAATGATTTTCCTTGTAATTTTCCGAGAAAGTAGTAAAGGGAAAAGAAGGCGAGATTTTTAAAAAATCAGCATCTTGAAGCATTGATCTTTTACATACATACAAAGGCAATAAAGAGAAGGAAAAAATATATATTTTTTAATTAGCGGAGACATTTTTTATGGCTACTTTTTGGGTTAGGAGGGTCTCATGAGTGAGTGGAACCCAGTTTTCTGCAGCCAAGTTTGGGAAGAAGGTCTAATCTGCGATCGGAATCCTGATGATGCTGCAGAATTTCCAAACATTTGGTGAGGACCTGATTGACATTGTTGTTCACTAATGGATAGCAAAAGGTCGCTCCCTATTCGGCCTCCATTGCTGCTGCTTGGAAAATGAATCTATTAAGTCAAAAAATAACAATTTAGTTAGTAGCCGGAGGCTTTCCTGGTATACATACATCCCAAATCATATGAACTGAATCATAAAGTTCAAACCTGATAAGATGATGGAGGAATGTGAAAGACATTGTTATCTCCAGGTCTCCTGAACTGTCCATATCTTTGCATTTCATTAGACTTAATCGATGCTGGAGATTGGATATGAGTTTGGCTCAACAGCTGCATTGTTTCTGCTTCACTATATCCATCCGATCTTCCATGATTAGCACCACCGTTTCTGTAAGGTTCCTGCTGCAGATTTACCTGGTAACACAATCAACAATCAGCAAAATCAATCATTGCTAAAGCAAAGCACAAGTATAGATCTCCCATTTTTAATCAGGATTTAAACAATACCAACCTTAGACCTAAATCCCCCATATTGCCAATCAGCTTCAGGTGGCAGACTATGCTTATCGCTCATAGCAATTTGCCTATCACCACCTAACTCTAGATTCGTTTTCTTTGAGGTTGAATTCCCTAAGCTCAAATCAAGGTTGTGATCTCCAGCATTACCCGAAGTTTCTAAACAACACAATAACTTGGATGAATCTTCTGAAGGGGCAGTGAATGATATTTTTTGTATATATCCTAAACGAGCAAATTTACTTACCTCCACAGTTAAGTTCATTGTCGTATATGCTGGGATCAAAGTTAGTGACAGCATCTTTACCATTGCACTTAATTGCTGCTCTGTCATAAGCCCTACAAAAGAAAGGTACCAGAGAATTCAATAACCTACCAATCTCACCAGATTTGAATCAAAATCAAAGCACATGGAGAACACGAACCTCGCAGCTTCAATCTCTGTGTCAAACAAGCCTAAATAAACGTACCTGTAAAAACAAAGAGTGGGCAGTGAATACAATTGGGAGCTGAGAAATGGAAACGAAGAAGGGAGAGAAAAACAATAAATTTTACTTTTTGCCTAATAATTGGCCCATTCTAGCTTCCCATCGGCCACATTTGTGTAAGGTGACTCCCCTATATTTGGAGCTTCCTCGAGGAAATCCGGTGCTTTGTCGGCGAAGTACGTGCACAAATTCTTCCTTGGTTAGGTTACACATCTGTTAAAACAACAAAAAGAATCTTCCCTTCTGTGAACGATGTGATTTACGTGTCTCCAGACCAACAAAATATAAAGCCAGAAATAAAAAAAGAAAAAGAAAGAAACTTTACAAGATAAAGATAGAACCACTCAAAGATAAGATAAACTATGCAATGTTTTCATATCTCTCTTTCTCTCTCTCTCTCTGAGTCTCACCTGCTTCAAGTCATCTTCATAATCTTCAATACTAAAATTTATGTCGGCTTCGACTCCCCGGAACTTGATTGCTGCCCTATCGTATGCACTGCCACAAACAATGAAGGAAAACTTTCATGCTTTGAAAAACAGAAAGGAAAAAGAAAAGGTTAAAACTTGAGGACTTACCGAGCAGCTGCATGTGCTGTGTCGAATCCACCTATATATATAATCAAAGCCGATGAGAAGAAAAGACCCATCTTATCTAACTCACAAAACATAAATTGCAAAAACAAAATTCTTCTTTAAATGTATCTTTAGAAAAAAGAAAAAAATAGCCATACCTAAGTAAACTTGCTTTCCACAATCCCTGTACGTTAAATGAGAAACCCAAAGAAAAAAAAAAGAGTTAAATTCTGATTGGCTCGAGAGAAAATTAAAAAAAAAAAAAAGACGAAGAAAATTCGAAGTTTTGTTAGAAATTGAAAAAAAAAGAAAAGAAATTAACAAACCAGATATGAGACTCCCATCTGCCAGTTCTTCTATAAAAGGTAACTCCTCTATATTGAGAGCTTCTTGACCTGGGTCCTCTCCTGCTTTTCTTCATGGGCTGAGAAACTTCAACAGATTTAGCATGGGGGAGAGGCTCCGATTGACAGAATTTGACACCAACCCAGTGAGCCCGAGGGAAACCTGGTCCACTTCCGACACAGCTGGCCCCCATTTCCGGGTCTTGATCCAGAGGGAAAAACTGACGGGTCACAGGAGCCGGGTCACTGTTCTCCGTGAAATCTTCTTCACCAGGCACCGTGAACCCAAAAATCATCTTGTTGCTTCGCTTCTTCAAAGCTGCTTTCACCCTCTCTCCTTCTTCTTCTTCCGATCCATCCTCCACCACCACAGCTGACGAGCTCGAATTCGAAACGGATCCGACCCGTTTACCCTTATCTTCATCTCCATCTACAGAAGTTTTCTGTGATGAACAGCCCTCGGATTCATCGTCTCTAGGTTGCTGATAAGGAGAGTCATTAAGGTCCCACATTTTCCTCCCTCTCTTTTCACAACTTCCCCTACTTATAATCTTAATGAAACTTGATATGTATCCTTCAAAAGAGAACAACTTAAAAATTCACGATCACCATCTTCTCTTAGAAGTAATAAAAAAGAACAAAAAAAAACCAGAGAATTCAGAGAGAAGAGAAGAGAGAAAGAGCTAAAAACTCTCCCTTTTATCTCTCTTTCTGTTTATATATAAAGGTGGAACAAATAAATGAGTAATAAAAGAAAAAGAAAACCTAGGAGAGTTGTGAGATAGCTAAAAGGCAGTATAGCTAGGAAGGCAAGGGAGAGGAGAGGTTAGCTTAAGTTAGAATATCTTCTATAAACCTGACTGCCCAATACAGCATAGACGAGGCCAGTTTGAGCTAAGCATCCACAATCTCCTTTATTAGTAGTTTTCTTTTCTTTTTTTTTCTTCTCTCTCTTAGCTTTTGTTTTTCTTTTTTTGTACTTTACTTTCTCTGATGAATGAATGAATGAAATAAATTTGTTTTTGTTTCTAAATAAGTTCAATTCTTCTTTCCAGGCATTAAAAAAATCAAATGAAATTTGGGAGTAGAAGAAGAAGTTGTGAAATTTTTAATTTCTTTGGTTTTAAACCTACAAAAGGTAAATTTCGTTGGCTTTATTTAAATTTAAGAAATAGCATAAAACAAAAGCAAAGTCTAAATATGTTGTTATATTCAGAACAGAGTAATGGCAACCGGATTAGTCAATTAGTTCCATATGCTTTGACAAATCTAGTTTTTACTTTTTACCGTAAAAAAAATAATATAGAATGGTTAAAAGGTAAAATTAAAAAATAAATAAATAAAAAAGGGTGAAGTAGAAGAAAGGGAAGGAGCGTTTGGAAACATAAAAGGAAATGAGAATAATGTTAGGAAAAGGAAAAACTTTCCAGAAAAGTCCCATCCAAGAGTACGGGAAGAGGCCCATCTTCCCCTCTTTCCTTCCATTAATTATCTCACCAATGGATTGCCCCCTCCTATTTTCTTTTTACCCTTTTCTCCTTCTTCACTCGCTTACCTTTCGCGCGTCTCTTCTAGTTCCCCTCTGCTTCACTGTTCTTACCCACGCTTGTCCGTTACTTACAAATGGAAGTGAAAACTGCTTTCGTTAGGGTTAATAACCGATGGAAGGGAGTGAAATATTTATGCAAACATGGTCGGATAGATTTATTAGTATGTCGGTATTTCACCAATATTTTTATTTGATTCATCATCCGTAAATATCATTTTCAATCATTTTTTTGAGACAAAAACATCGTTTTTTTATTTTTTATTGTTAAAATAAATATTTTTAAAAATATTACGAGTTTTAATCTCTAATAAATATATTTTTTAAGGTTATAAAAGAATTTATTTATAAGCTAAATTTCTAGATCAAATGACAATAAGATAATCTAGACTAATCAAAATTTGATTGAAACAAATAAATAGAGTTTAACTTAAAAATTATTTCTCAAATTTAACTGAAATATAACTCATACTCAACACTTCCATTATCACATAACTTGCATATACCCATTTTGTACTTCAATTCATTACATGATCTCCTAAATGCACCATTCATGTTAATCAATGTTAGGGTATCATTTCTTTCTTTTGACGTATCAACTAATATCATAAACTAAATGATTAATTCACATAATGAACCATGCCAGATATATGTACTTGCCATATCATCTTTATTTCATTTCACATTTCACCTATTCATTTCAATTATTATCATCTATAAGCATATACTTATTCATATACAATCATCAACTGTATGTATATACTCAATTTCATCTCATCATTTCAATCATTTCCTAGCTTAATAACTCATTCGTATTCAATCGCCCCTGAGGGCTTGTTTTTAGCCAATTCACATGATCTTCCACATGCTATTGAATATCACATTTCATATGTGTGCAATTATACCAAATCAATTCACATTTCATTTCAATAAACCATATAGTCAAATTAATTTTATATAACCCTATTAACTTGACTCGAATTTCAAGATGAATACACAAATTATTCAACCTATATCTCACTCTGGCACCTTAGTGTATCATCGGATAAACCGAAGAAAATATACTGGTACACATAGTGCATCATCGGACAAGTCGAAGCAATTACACTAGTACACGAGGTGCATCATCAGACAAACTGAAGCAATTATATTGGCACACATAGTGAATCATCAGATAAATCGAAGATATCATATTAGAACACATAGTGCATTATCGGATAAACGAAAGAAAATATTATGGAACTCGTACAATTAATAGGGTAATCAATTTTCAATTTCATCACATAGTTCAATTTACATTGCATGATTCTTAATTCGTCATCAAATCACCATTCCAATACGATATATAACATGTTTCAACTCAATTTCATACCAGGTATCACATAATAATTAAATCATACTACTTTCTATTTTGTTCAATTTAACCTTCTATCTTGATAAACCATATCAATCACCACAATTTAACTCATGCAAGCACTATATACTCACCTCATTACTAAATCATGCAATTTAACATGAATTTGCAATAATTAGATTGATCTCAAATCATAAAAATACAACTTGAAAGCTCGCGTCACTCGTCATCGGCTCTCATCTTTCCTTTCTCTTTTGACGGCCTAAGGTCGTCTTTAACTATTAATAGATGGCCGAATGTTCTTGAGTTTAAAACCTTTCTCCTTTAAGTTTTTTTTTTATGCTTGGAAGGTTGGGAACTTATGGAAGATGACAATCTTTCACAAACATTTCTATATATACTTATATTAGTCTTTGATTAACTTAATTAGTTATGTCTTTACCTTAATTAATTAACATACATCATTATCGTCCACTATATCTTATTTATTAAGGGTTTAATTACCATTTTATACATTTGGCTAATTGCAATTTAAGTCCCCAAGCTTTTAGTCAATTAAAAATTTATAGCAATTAAACTTTACAATTTAGTCCCTAAACTTTAATTAATCACAATTTTGGCTAAATTGTCTAACCAAAATTTAATTTATCAACATATTAACTCCATAAATATTCCTATTTAATATTTATAGACTTGATTTACGGAAATGAGGTCCCAAAATCATAATTTTTGACACCATTAGAAATTGGTTCGTTAAATTACTATTATTGTATTATGTCTTAATTTTAATATTAAAATTAGAAAGTTATTTTACCAATAACCTTATTTCCCTGTTAAGATATACTTTCTCAATGATTTAAATTATTCAAAATTTTAAGTTACATTTTTCAAAATATAAAATCAGTGTTATCTCAATTAATCAACGATTTAGAATGATTCAACATCAATTACATACTCTACTACCTTAGCTTTCCACTAGTAAAGACTTTTTTCCAAATTCACTAATTTGATTATCCTTTGTGGACAATGTTTAACTTTACAACTCCCTTAAGATTTCTACCCAAACCTTAAAATATAATCTTCTCAAATAGTGAAAACAAATAAGAAAACTAAAAGTTAATCCTTACAAGATTGGATTGTTTGCCAATTGAGCACAAATGAAACAAGAAAACATATGATCTAAATGAATAACAATGAAAGCTCACAAGTGTGTACAATAAAAGTATGAAAATTTATACACAAAGGTTGTTTGATTGAAATTTGAGCTCAAATAATCTCTCTTGTTGTTGTAGAGCCTTTGGAAGCTGGTATTTATACTCTCTAAATGATTTCAAACCGTTAGGGATGAAATAATAAGTGCATTAATGTCATCTGTAGCAACAGATATCGATACTTTTTCTACAAGTATCAATACTATTAGCATTTAATGCCCAATGTAGTGACTGTTGGAGCTATCAATAACGATACCAAGGGAAATTTATCGATACCAAATAGAAGGCATCAATACTGTATCGATACTTGATAATTACTTTGAAAGTTAAAATGCCAATTTCGTATCCATACCGAAAAAGGAATCAATAAAAATGTACCACTATCTCGATACTTGAAGAAATTTATCAATACCAAGCAAAGGTATTGATACCGTATCGATACTTGATAAATACTTTGAAATGCAGAATGTCATTTTTGTATCGATACTGAAAAAGGTATCGATAAAACTGTGAATCTCTCAAACTAGTAAAAATATAATTTTTAGTATTATTTATTAACATTAATAAGTTAGAAGTATCTCGAAAAGAATGAGGTATTAAAGTTATGGTTTTTCAAAGAAGAAATATTGAGTCATATTCAAATAAAAATGACATTGAAGAGGGATAAAAAATTAGTTTAGTCAACGATGAGAAAATTTTATGATATTTATATTAATTTTTTGTTCAAATTATTGTTATAAAAATATATTACAACTGAAAAAAGTTATGTATACCTCCGTCATTAAAAGTATATGCCACAACTTTGAGAAAAAGAAGTTTTTTTTTTGTGAATTACAAGAGGAAAGTAAAGTCTTAATAGTAATGTGAATAACGTGATTCGAACCCAGGTCACACTTAGAGTGATGAACACCTTGACCATCAGACCAACACATAGGTTAAAAAAAAGTTATTTTAATTATATATATTAACTACTTTTGCTCTTTACCAAATATATTGATTTTTTGGCAACAAATTAATTAAATTGGGCTAAATGATAAAAAAGTCATTAACAAAACAATTCAATTAACTTATTATAAAAAATACATTAAATTAAGTCATTGATGATAAAAATATCAATTAGGCTCTTTGATTAATAAAAATCAACATTGGTCAATTTAACTGTTAACAAATGTTAACGTGGTTAATGGAAGCAATGAGATGTTGATACACAACAAACCATATGAAAGGATGCTAATGTGGCATGCCACCCATTTGTCAATATGTATATTAAAATTCCTTAAAGAATTGTTAAAGATTCACATCGAAAGTGAATCTAGACAAATAGTCTTTATTAGAATTTAAACAATTATTTGTGTAAATTCATTCTAGATGTGGTTATTAGAATATGACAAGATATTATCTAAAAATTATAAAATGTTTTTAAAAATTTTAAAATTATAAAGTTATTAAAAATTGTAAAAAAAATAACATAAATATGAAAAAAAAATACTCAATTGAGCTCTTGAAAATCAAAATTTTAATCAATTAAGCCATTTGACTGTTAAAGTTAACAGACTTGAAATCATTCAAAATAGCAAATTATAAAAAAATCATAAAAATATTAAAAATTACAAAAAAAATTATAAAAGTGCAAAAAAATCATAAAAATTAAAAAAGTTATTAAAAATGAAAAGAATATATGGATTAGAAAAATATTAAATCATTGCAAAAGCATTAAAAATTATCATAATAACATAAAAATTTTAAAGTAAATAAATTATGAAAAAATAAAATTTATAGAACAACATTTAAAAATATAGATAATTATTAAAAATATTATAAAAAATAGAAAAAGTACAAAAATTATAAAAATTATTTGAATTACAAAAAAATAAAAAAAAATATTTTTTAAAAGATATTGAAAAATATAGGTTGATGGCCCTTACATATAAGTTATTCTATACCCCTATTATGGTCCCTATCTACATTGGATTACCAGCCGATGTAGATTGATGGCCCCCAATATATGTGCTTCCACCACAGGACATCAAACCACAAAAAACGCACAGACTAAATGCATTCTCGAGTGTCGAGGTTCGAGTTACATTCAAACACCAACTAATAGTGGTCGTCAAAGTTGAAATTGATGCTTGAAACCAAAGAATGTTTACCCATTTATGCTTTGGGGACATTGTAATAAGTGCTTTGCAACAAACCAGTGAACCTACTGCACAATTGTGCAGTAGGACTTTTTACTTCTGTTTCGATTCCCACTTTAGCCGCAATAGTGGTCGAAGATGGTTTAACTCCATCAACCTCGACAAACTCAACATATAATTCCATTATAGCATTTTTGCTTTAGCAGTGCAATGATATAATCGCCTCCAGCTCTAGCTCGCCTTTCACATAAAATAGCTCATACTTAAAGGGATCAACCAATGCTAGCTATCTATATTGTAAACTCGAAATTCTTCCCTGGCTCGAACCCCTAACTTCCCTCTTGATTCTAGTTCGTAGCTCATGAAATTGAATGGTATGGTTGAAAGCCAATTCTACAGACTAGGCTCTTGCAAATACGACCCCTACATTTGTAGTGCAAATTTGATCGTTGTAATAAATGATAGATTTCACTCATCGACTCATTTCAATTTGAAACGAATTAGATATTTAGAAAAAAAATCTTCAGGTGGTTCTCTAAAGAAATGCAGACGACACTCACAGTGCAACTCTTCAATATTTGATGTGAATTTGATGCATGTCTAAGTTCTGAATACTTTGGTAGCTTAATAAAAAAAAAAAACGAGGAAATAGGGAAGGTGTGCTTCAAAAAGCGTTTTAGAATACGTTCTTTCGTCGAGTAATAATAATGAAAGGTTGTTCTATGCTAAAAAATACGTTTCAGATATCAACTAATTTCATCATACACGTGCTTCAAAGGGTCTTCAACGCTTCAAAACGTGCTTGAAAACATACTTACCAATGTTAGGGCTTGGAAAGCGCAACCAGTTAGGTGTACTTTCCTGCCATGTCAACAAGAAAGCTTACCCAGTTGGACGAGCTTTCTTACCATTTCCACTAAAAATCTACCAAAAGTACCCTGACCTCGAAATTCTCAGATAAGATTTTAGGCTCATCTTTTAGATATTCGATGAAAATGCCTCTCTTATGACACATTTTCAATCACGAGGTTATTTTCCTTTTCAATCTCATCCCTCGTGCCAATAAAAAAAAGGGCTTTCCCTCTATACTCCATCATCCCTAAACTTATCATCTCTCACGACCTCCATCCCTTCACTTTACAATATTTCTCTTTCTCAATTTTCTTCTTTGCTTTAGTGTTAAAAATTTTCATCACTAATAAAATTTCTTGTTTGAGGTATTATTAAGTCGTGGTGCGATATCACTCTAAGACACACACATTTCATATATCTTGTCAATATGAGACCATTAACTTAGAAACTTATCTTGCGGAAGTTAGGTTTTTGAGTTATTTTGATTTATTCTGTCATGGGTTGAAGTCTACGTAGAGGTCTCAGTCGACGGTCGTTATGAGGTTGTGGATCGAAGTATAACGAGTAGTTGACAGTCATTATGCAAGCACCAACTTAAATGTTATGGATACCTGGAGATGTTGCCTTATAAATATCGTACAGAAGTTTGAGGGCATAATTATAGGGAAAAACTGTAGGGCTTCCCGTTATAATCGATGTAATTTTTTTCTTTATTTCCATGCAACTGGTATCTTTAACCTTCATTCTTAATTGAAGGTCGGCACTGTCGTAGACATAGGAGGACTCTCAAGCGAGCAATGACTGTTATGGTGTAGTAAAGGTGATGCTCCTTTCGAGGTGACAACAGTTGTCATTATTAAACAACTCATTCATAACTACAATCGCTATCGCATCGACTCGAGTTTAACCTTTATTTTGTCGAAACATTCACTCTCCACTTGAGAGCCCTCTTGTGTCCACCTCGGTGTCAACTTTCGGATAAGAATGAAAGGTTAAAGATACCAGTTTTCTTGAAATAGAGAAAAAAATTACGTTTATTACATTGGAAAGCCCTTAGTTTTTCCCTATGATTATGGCCTCAATCTTGTGTATTGTATATATAAGGCATCATTTGTGAGTATCCAAAAAGCTTAAACTCATGATCGCATAATGACTGTCAACTGGCCCCAAGTTATACTCAAACCCATGACCGTATCACGGTCGCTGACTGAGACCTCCACTTAAACATCGACCCATGCTCGTATCAAGCACTGTCACCTTGAAACCTGATTTCCATAGGATGAATTTATGAGGTAATGGTGCTATCTTGACATGACATATGAAATGTATGTGTTTTGAAACGTGTTATCACATCCCCGACCCCTCAAATCTACCTATAAATTTTCACAATTTCACTCTTAAACCTTAAACACTAAACCATAATTCCTAATCGTAACCTTAAAATAAAAAAAGGAGGTTGGGCATGCTTTTACACACTCTCTCTCCAAAATCGGCCTATTTTCTTAAATTCAAAAAAAAAATGACCTCTTTGACTAATTTAAAAACAAAATCTACATATTTGACTAAATTACCCGTAAAATTAAAACTTATTAGTATAAAATAGATGTATTAACTTTTAACATTAGGTACTTTCACTCAATTAATAGTTAAAATATCATAAAAAGTTCAAATTTCATTAGCATTTCCATTTAGACTTTTATAAACTTAATATAGCTTTTATAAACTTAATTTGGTATTAGGTTAGAATTTGTGATATTTGGATTTGATGTATCCAATAGCAAAATATTTTTATTCATTAATAAAAATATCATTATATTATTTAAAAAATAAAATTGATGTCTTAAAATTAAAATATTTTATTATTTATTTAATAAAAAACTTTAAAATTTATATAAAAAATAATTTATTTAACTTAAATCATGTATGTGTATTTGGAAAGTTATTGGGTAATTGATAATTGCTTGTAATCATCCGCTTAATTACTCCAATTCTTAGCCTCCTTCTAAGGATTGAAGAGTGTCAATTCAATAAGATCCATCAATTACAATGGTTACCCAAACATGTTAAACTTATGTAATTACAAACAATTACATTCATATCCAATTTACTAGATGGTTTTTTCAAACACTATCTTAATAAACACGTAAAATTATATGCATATGACATTAAAAACAAATATATAAAAAGCTCGAGTTTGAAAAAAAAAAAAACTAATAAAAATGCCATTTATTGTTTTTATATGACAACACTGAATGCATGTTGACATTAACGACTAGTATACATAAATGCACAAATTTGTTAAAACTTTTAAGCTCATAAAAATGTAATTTATTTTTTTTATTTTTACATTTGAATATTAAAAATTTTATTTTTGAACAATCTTTTATAGATTCTGATCATATCGATTTTTTTTGACACAATGCTTAGAACTACTCATAGCACCTTCTCAACCCATAAATAGGAGGATAATGTGTTTCAGCGTACTCGAACTCACGTCCTCTTACATTGCCAACAATATTCATATCAATCGAGTTAAGATTTAATCGGTAATATTAAAAAAATATTCATTGTTGAAAGTTTAATTATGACATTTCATTAAATAAGTAAATAAAAATTAGAGACTATTATTTTTCCTTTGGAGTTTAATTAATACATGAAATAAATATATGTAACATTAGAAATTGGTTATACTAAAACCGTGAAATGAATTATTTTTAAAATCCATTATTTATAATTTTTAGAAAATATACTTATATTCCATACCTAATTTCCATATTATATCCAACAATTTTAATAATAAAATTTAATGCTTATAAATTTTGCATTAAATTTTGGACACCTATTTAACAAAGTTGTGAGATGTGACTAGTATTTTCGATTAAATAGACGACGATGTCATGATGAGAAGTTTATCAACGCTATGTCGATGGATGATGTCGTGACGACGCGAATGGCGACGTCGCGACGTGACGACTTGTTCTCCACATAAATCGGGTTTTTTCTCTCAGTTAAACTTTGATTACATCAGGGATATTTTAGTATGATTAGACCTTTAATCTTAACCTATAAAAGGAGCCATTGTATCCCTACTTTGAGAGGTCAATTAACAGGAAATAAAAGATGTAGTATTACAGGATTTTTCTTTTGGGAGCAATAAGATGTAATCACAGATGAGTTTTGGTGTGAGTTTCCGTGATAACTATGAAGAGAAATTTGAACCCCTTCTGAGATAACTCTATGAAAGTTAGGGTTTTGTTTTCGGGTTTGCTCTATGAGAGTTAGAGCTTTGTTTTCAAGGTTTTGAGTTTGTAAGTTTAGCATATTTAAGTTTAGTTTTTTCATATTGTACTTTCGTTTGTTTATTAATTTAGTGAAAAATCGAAACTTTCTTTACTCATGATTTTTATCCTCTTTAAAAAAAAATTGATAGTTTTAAAATTTAAATCTAAACCTTCTCTTTAAAATATAATATACCTTGCAACTACATTTATTACAAATAAAAATGTTTTTAAAGGGCCTATATAGATTAAGTCCAAACTATAAATTAAACCAACTTTTTTTAATAATAAATTAAACTAAGTTTATATTTAATTATGGAACCTTTAACGAGCCAACTTTTTCATTAAATACTGTTTAATGCAATTTTACAAAGTCATGCACTTCATCTATTTATCCAAAATTAAAAATTTTAGTCCCTGTTGTGTATAAATTATAGGCTAAGTTATAAGAGGATATTAAGATTTTTTTTTAATATATTGGTGTGATTATGTGGTAATATTTGTTCATACTTTTTTAACTATTTGACAACGCATACACACCTGCATACACAAATGTTCAAATTCGGATCTCTTAAAATGAACATCATCCTCTTTTCTATTAAAATCACTCGTTACATTCAAGTACACTAAGATTTAAAGCATCACTTTCAAGAATTCCCACTTAATCTAAGTCTTGTAGATTAGGCCTTCATAATTGGAGTATTTCTTAACCAAGGTTGGGTAATTCGATTAGTTGTCATATTTGTACTAATTTCGTCATAATTATTCTAACGCTTTAAAAGATTTGAACAAATAAATTTTCTATATGTTTATTTTATATTATATTGTTAATGATTTTGCATGAAAATTAAAATAATTAAATAAATATTGATTCATTCATTATTTAAGATTTAACTAATCTTGACTCAAATTAAGGGTAAAATATCAGCTTTTGTATATTTTTAATTTCAAAATAATAATATGAAAATATAATATTTTATGAAAAATTTAAAAATATAAAAAAAACATGTCTAGAATGAATTTGAATAAATTATTGTTCAAGTGTATTTGAACTGGGATACCATTTGTTTATATTCATTCCAACTTTAAATAATAATTATGAATTTATATATTTTAATTTTTTTAGATTATATATATATATTAATTAAAAAATAAGAACACAAAAACCATTATATGTTATAAAAATTTAATATATATATACTAAAAAATGTATGAAATGAATTTGGACTAATTTAGTTGTCCAGATTCAGATGAACCTAGACAACTAATTTGTTCAAGTTCATTCCATAAGTCAAATTTTTTAATTTTAAATGTATTTTATATATTCTTTTAATTTTTTTTCCAATTTTGTTGCATGTTGCTATGTTATTAGTTATCAATGTCATATCAGCATATTTTAATGGCATTACTACAGAGGTATCAAAGTGTATGACAAAATACAAGTTTAGGTGCCAATTAAGTCCCCAAAAAATTAGGCACTAGTTAGGTATAAGTGAACAAATTCAAGGGGCAAAATATATATTAACCCTTTAAAAAATATTTTTTTGAAAAAAATTATTATAATAAATAATAAAATACAATGTATTATATTGAGGTAGTTATGTGAGTAATAGGTCACCCGGTGTTACAATCAGTGGCCACCATCATGCTCAACATTGCGTAAAGAATCTCATAACTTGTTATTTTAGTGTTGGCAATCTTTTGAAGCAAAATCCATTTGGCTATAATTGTTGTTGATATTTTGAATGTATGATATCTCATCTTTAAAAACCAATCCATTCGAATAAACATATCTTGAAGATTGGATCGGATCAAGCAATTGGATCACCTTCAAATAAAGAGATTGGATCAAGACTACGTGAAGACTTATCTTTAATATCTCCATCTTATCTTGGATTTTATTATTATATTTTATATGTTGTTTTAGTTTCATTTTTATAGGAGAGATTGATTGTAATTGATCTAGCATGTTAGTAAGTTCAAATCAATTGAAGAGACTTGTGTATGTTATGTACGAAGAGTTTTAGCATTTATTTGTTCATCAAGTAACTTGTAATTATGAGTGCATTGAGAGTGTAAACAAGTGTTTTACTTGGTTTATAGCCTAAGTTTTCAAGAGGAAAGCTTATGGAAGAGAAATTTAGATATTTTGTACAAAAGTGAGGTTGTTAAAACAGGGTGTGTTAGGACTTAAATCACTTATTGTACAAGCTTGAAAGATAATATATTATCTCTCTAAGTAAGATTTTATAGATACAAGGAAATCAAATTGCGTAAACAACTTGATTGTGTTTTAATTTATTCATTGTAGTGACACTTCTAATGACCACCACTATAATAGTGCTTGTTCCATTCCTTCTCTATTCTTGCAATTATCAATTTGTTTCTTTATAATATTTCAGTAAAAAAATTCATTCAACAAAAATTTAAAATTCAATTTTACCACAATATATACAAAAAGTTTATAGAGAAAAAAAATATGTACGAAATTTTTGGCTTAACTGCAAAATTGACCCTGTTATACCTCTACCCAATTTGAACATGTGGCACATGAGAAGTTACTCGAGAAGCACCCACGGGTAACTCTCCACCTCTCATTGCTTGGCTAGTCACTGGATTGGTCACCATCCAAATAGACCACTTGTTACGTTGTCACTAACTATTAAGCCACCTACGTTGAGCAAGAATGATGTTATCTCCAAAGGAGCCCACTTGGGGACCATTAAGGCATAACAACCTCATACTACCTTAACAAAGAGAATGTCAAAGTAGTATCGCGCTTGACAACAATCAATATATAACCAACCTATCACCTGGCAGACCACACATTCACCATCACCTTAAAATTGATGATAGCGTGGCATAAGTGGACAAAGAACCCTTTGCCTATAAATACCCTAATGAACAAGGAAGAAGGAATTGAATCCTAGATTCTCTTACTAGCGCTAATCCTCAATCTTCCTTATCATACTACCTCCTCCAACTTTTTCAGCTCTCTGCCTGTTGCGTCTTGACCTGCCATGAAATGTAGTAGTTAATTCGGATCAATTTCATACTTAAGGAGTTTGTTTTCTAGTCAATTTAGTATTTATTATTGCATTTTCAGTATTTAGTAGTTAGGATTAAAATTTAATAAAAATAAGTGTTTTTAACACATTTTATGAGTGTTAATAACTTATTAGGTCGACATGGGCCTTAGGTAGGTTTAATTTGTGTATTTAAGTATGCAAAAGGTGTAACACTCGAATCCCGTACACCGTCGCCGGTTAGGATTTCGGTTCTAATATTCATTTTATATTGTTCATCTTTTACAAATATCCGACTATTTGCATCTTCATTCAATACAAAAATATTTCTCGCAATTTAAAACAATATCTAAACATAACACAATTTTATCAAGGATAAAATGGTATTTCCAACATTTTAGGAGACTTCTATTGGTATTTGATGGTCAAGTATCGCTAGTAGTCAATTCAATGAACAATTTTAGAATTGTGCAGATTTCTACCGGTGCCTATACTAGTTCTATCGATACAAGTATGATTACTACCGATACAAGTCATGCAGCTACCGATACCAAAAACTCCAAAGAACAAAAATCCACTTCCTGCAACTTCTACCGATACAAGCTTACATACTACCGATACATCAATACCATGAACTACCGATACTTGCAATTCAACTACCGATACAATCCAAGTCAAAGAACAACCTCTCTCCTACCCTGTACTTCTACCTATACATGCAGTAATTCTACTGAAACAAGTTTGCAGAATTTCATTAATGATGCCAAGACACAAGTTTAATACCTCAACACAACCCAAATAAGTTATGCATTAAAACATCACAACACACATATAACTTCTAAGTCTTTACAAGCATTATAAGCCTAAGCATAAAGCTATAATTCATGCATTTACAAAATCAAAATAGTGTGATTTCAACATCTATAGTTCCATATTAAAGGTTAACAACATCCTAGTAACCGAGTGATGTAAATACTACCGATCGAGCTCCCAAGATAGTGTGATTGTCTTTAAGATGATCAGATCTTCAAGTTACAAAACGAGATCTACAAAATAACAACAAGTTCACTGGCAAGCTATATAGCTTAGTAAGTTCACAAGTTCATCAATTTACTAAGTCTTATAAGATAAGCAACTCTATAATCTGTCAAGTCAGCACAATTGGACTTCAAGAGTTACTATTCGTTTTTGCTCCCTGTTGACACAAAGGTCATGTTGCTTATTTGCTCCCTATTGACCCAAAGGTCATGCCTATTACCAGTATACGATGTTATTATTAACCATCGATACGGTACAATTGTACATCTGTTCCCTACGATGCTGCTCACACTAAGCTGACGAGAACATGCAACAAGCATGAATCTCACCATCGTAGGTCTTGTAATCCATTCCTCAGATTCTATTCACCTTACGGTGACTCACGATACTATAGAGTATCCACAAAAAATGCAGGATATTAGCCAACGGACCATTTTCTATCTTTGGCACAAGGCCAAAAAATTCTCATTTCGATGTTTCTCATTTTTAAAAATAATTAAAAGGAAGTTATAGGCTATTATTAATAAGAATTTGACATTATGAACTTATCGAACTGAATTGTAGTTTAGGAAAGACTTTAGGGACTAATCCGCTAATTTTTCTTTTCCACGGTCGGTAGTACGATCATGGTCTACATTCACAAATCATTCAATTTTCACATTAAATTACATAATTTAGTCATCCAACACAATTTAGCCCTTTTGGGAAAATTATAATTTTACCCTTACTAGTTTCTCTTTATTCAATATAATCCTTCCAACACAAAACATACAAAATAATCATTCTCTTACACAACTATCATAGCTGAATTCTCTTGGGTACTTACCCAACTCATTCAGATATCTATTTTCACAACAATACATGAATTTTCACCAATTTCACATTTTAGTCATTTAACTCTAATTTCATCAAAAATCACTTTACAAAAAGATTTAGCCCAACTATCAAACATTCAAATATATCAAAAACTTCCAAGAACAAGCAATTTCAACAATGGCAAGTTTTCTAACATTTGACAGATTCACAAACTAGTCCTTGCATAAGCTAGATTAAGCTGATACGGACTCAAAAACATAAAAATTACTAAAAACGATCAAAGTTTGATTACCCAAATCAAAGCTCAAAGGTTTGAGTTGATAACCCTAATTCTTTCTCCTTATTGTCGTTTGAAGAAGAAGAAGATGAAGAAAATGGGATAAAAATCAATTTCTTTTCTTTTAATTCATATATATACATAATGGCAATTTTGTAATTATTGAAACTTTCACCATTAAGCTTTAATTAACTATTTTTTAACCTTTATTAAGTCTATTTATAAACAATATAAATCATACTAATCCACTAACTAATACTCTTTTGGTTAATTTACTCATTTGGTCCTTCTAATTAAACATCAATACTTTTATCCTTTTTATGATTTAGTCCTTTCTATTCAATTAACTATCTAATCAATGCTATTTTCAACTCATAATTCGTACGATGCATATATCACCAGTAAAATTTAAAATAACTAAATTTACGACTTGACTCATCAGAGTTATGGTCTCGAAACCATGATTTTCGACACCACTGAAAATCGAGTTGTCGCAAAAGGCTTAATTTAGGTCCAATTGACATAGGAACTTGGGACAAGTGATGCATAAGCTTCTCGAACCATGAAAGCATAACAAAAACGTCTAAAGCCACAAAAAGACTAACGTGGCGTGACACGTAATGTCTGTGTTGCAACCGCACCCTATGTTGAGACATAGCCTAAACGTGGGCTACAAGCAAGGATGATGCCGACAACCGTATTTTGGCATATTCTCAAATATTTTATTTCTTTCTTGCACCCAAAGTATTGGAGGCATATCAGGCATAAAGTGCACATATTTTAGCCTATAAATAAGAGCTTCTATTCACAAATTAAGGCATAAATCAAACCACCCATTCATCAAACACATTTTTTAGTTTTTTTTTCTTTTTATGTTTGTTTAGCTAGAACTTTTGTATTCCGAAATGAAGACAATAACGAGCGAAGATTGCTCTAAATCTGCGCTTCAATATATATTAATGAGCATTCTCGTTACTCTTCTATTTTATTCTTTTATTTATATTTCGTTTTTTTATCAACTAATGTTTGTATGAATATTAGAATAAATCTTGTGCTTTATTCATATCGTGCATGATTCATTTATTGAACTAATTAATTAGTTAAGTAGATTAATTAACAAAAGAATAAAGGTTCATAATAGGATTAGTTGATATAGATTACGTGTTCCTAAACCCTAAACTTAACAATCCTAGGTAGTTATCATAGGGGAGATGAGATCGAGAGATAAGTCGAATTGAGTAAATCATAGTTTATCTTGGTGGAGAAAGTGAGGTCGGGAGATAAGCGAGTATGCGCCGATTAATTAATTAGTAGAAGTCGGGAGGTAATACTAGTTAATTAATAGCTAATTTATATAAAATATTGAATTATGAAATTAGTTAATCTTACGTTTATTAATTAGGGATTTAATCAATAATAGGCTAAAGCCTCACATTGTCAACACTAAGAATATGAAAGTCCATTGGTTTAATTTAGGTTTAATAATTTAATTGTTTAATTAATATTTCAATTTGGATTAAAATACTAATTCGTAACTCGATTAGATTAGTACTTTTTTTTGTAATTGATTTAATAATAATTTCTTCAATATGCAATCCCTTAAGTACGATCTTTGAAATACTTATCAGTGTTTTGTTGTAAATTTTACTATATTACGATTTGACTCGTACGCTTGCAGACACCGTCCATTTAATTTTATATATATTTTTATGTGATATTTAACTATAAACTATAACACATTCATAAGCAATCACACCAATACCATCTTCTCCTTATTATATCATTTTTCCTATTTAGGTATCTATTTTATTTTGTCAAAAATGTATCTTAAACTATCAATGTTATTTTATTTTATCCAAAAAATATCATGTGCCCAATAAAAATATATTACATGTCACGTTTTTATTAGATGATATTATATTTTGAGTAATATGAAACGAATTAATAATTTAAACACCACTTTTTATAATAAAAAAAAATTAAATATGTAGATAGAGAATGAGATACAATTTGAATTTAAGTAAAATACATTAAACAATCTACAGAGAAGCGGTGGGAGCACTCTCTAATGTAAGAGCTTGGTTCTAACTCAGACTCACAACTGGTAAAGCCGAATTCAACCCATATGATAGATTGATAGATTCGTAGATTTCATCATGCTTGACATCACCACCAATATACACTATCATAATTAAATTAAATAAATATTTTGTTAAATGACACAAGTATAACAATATTGTAAAGTTTTTTTATACATTCAAATTATTATACAAAAAATTAAATTTTAATAATTATAAAATTATGTGTATAATAATGAGGAAAGTGAGAAGGAGGAGGTGTGTCAGAAAGAGACAGACATCATGTGTAAAAGAGGGTCCATTTGGGAGTGGAGGGAGGGAATCCATTTAGATAAATTTCCCGATATGTTCCCTTGAGAAATGGTGGTGTAAATGACAATCGCTTCATTCATGTTATGTATCTATTTATATCTCCATTTTCCATTGCAGATATTTCCATCACATCCCATCTTTCTAATCCTGCAATCTGAGCCTCTGCTGATTTGCTTGAGAGGGTTGAAAGAATAAAAGAAAAACCTTCCAATAATGGAAGCGGGATGAGGCTAGTTTCCCCAAGTGGATACAGTACCCACTTCAAAATCTGCGCCTTTCAACTATTATTTTATTTCCTTGGTTTTTCTTTTTAAGTTATCCAAAACTTTTAATTATTTATGAGTAGTATGTAAGTAAATGATTTGTTTTAAACAATAAATTTATTATTATTATTGACGACACCATC
Source organism: Kokia cookei (assembly GCA_039519145.1). Taxonomy (NCBI): domain Eukaryota; kingdom Viridiplantae; phylum Streptophyta; class Magnoliopsida; order Malvales; family Malvaceae; genus Kokia; species Kokia cookei. Next base: position 11,707,753 of record CM076908.1, read on the forward strand.
CATCATAATCATCAATAATTTTATTTCTCCATGTATATTTAGATGCAATCACTTAACTAAATGAGCTTAAAAATGAAGTTCAGTTTAGATTTTTCATGTCCAAAACTTGACTTTTAAGCTACTCTTTATGGTTCACCAAACCTCAATGCATACTTGAGATTATGTTTGTAGAGTTTCCATCAATTTTTCTTTTTAGAAACTTCTGTTTGTGGAGAACAAATGGGGAAAAAAGGTGTTTTAAAAGTCTTTTTGGACATCAAATCTAAATTTAGTTGTGTTGTCAAGCACTTTCCTATCAAATGTATGACCTAATTTCCATGAATTTGTATTTGATGAAGGGATTAAAATAATAGATTGTCACAATAGAAGGACATGGTTGGTTGTAAATGATTCTTCTCTTAAAAATTGAAATCATAGTTAGGTTGGTGATAATGGTCTCACTTAATCTATGCAAGTTGTTTATTTAGGGTTTTTTTTTTCAAATATTTCTCTTGTAAGATTATACTTATATATCACTTGTATAATGCATCAAATCAATGAGAAGGTGTATCTTTACTTTTTTTTAATATTTAGAATTATTCATAGTCTTTTTTCAATCCATAAATACGAAGATAATACGTTTCAGTATACTCAAACTCACGTATTCTTATATTGACAACAATACACATGCGAATTGAGCTAAGATTCAATCAACAACAACAATAAACTTATTTATATTTACTTTTCTAACTGTGACGATATCTTTACTTTCCTAACAGTGGATGTAATGTAAAATTCAAGATCTCGATTTTATACGATTTAAATTTAATATAATGTCAAAAAATTTTAAAATTTGATATTGTATAAATATTTTTTAAAGAAATATTGTATGAATATCATTTTACAAGATTTTACAATAGTATGATTTTTAAAATAACAGTTATTTAATGCAAAATTAAAACCATCGAAGAAAAACACTATGATAAATTGATTTATCCCATTTTAACTTTGTTTTGATACAAAGACATTTAATGGAGGGTGAATTTTTTATTTGTTTTTTAATATTTGTATATATGTATAATTCATAAGTAGATGAAGGATAGAGGCTAATTTACCAAAGTAATTTAAAAATTCTGATTATTTACAAAGATGACCTAATTTTAAAAATATACACCAAAATGATCTGAAATAAACAGTAAAAATTGATATTAGCCATCTAATGGCCGACACCACTTTGCCAATGATTGGTGTTAGACATAAAAATTTGTGTTTTTTGGTGTCGGCCATTGCATGGCGTACACCAATGTATTTTTTTTAAATACGATATTTTATTGATATACGAAAATACGAGAATTTGAAAAAAAAAAATTGAGGTGTTGGCCATGTAATTACCGACACTCCTTTTTTGTAAGATAAAAACACAATTTTTTTTGTGTTGCCATCAAATGGCTGACACCCTCTTTTCTCGAAAAAAATTTGCATTTTTGAGTGATAGCCATTGTATGGTCGACACTCCCTTTTTGAGAAAAAAATTTTCAAAATTTTTTGATGTTGGCCATCAAATGGCCGACACCCCTTGTTCTTGAAAAAAATTGTATTTTTGGGTGTCGACCATGCATTTTCTCGAGAAAAAAAATTCAAAATTTTTTTGTGTTGGTTATACAATGCTCGACACCCCTTTTTCTTGAAAAAAAAATTGCATTTTTGGGTGTTGGCCATGCCCTTTTCTCGAGAAAAAAATTTCAAAATTTTTTGATGTTGGTCATGTAATAGCCGACACCCCTTTTTCTCGAAAAAAAATTACGTTTTTGGGTGTCGGCCATGCTTTTTCTCGAAAAAAATTTCAAAATTTTTTTATGTTGCCCATGCAATGGTCGGCACCCCCTTTTTTGGAAAAAAAATTACATTTTTGGATGTTGGCCATTACATGGCCGACATACCCTTTTCTCGAAAAAAAAATTCAAAAATTTTTAGTGTTGGCCATGCAATGGCCGACACCTCCTTTTTTCGGATAAAAAAATTGTAATTTTTTTTGGTGTTGGTCATGCAATGGTCGACACCCTCTTTTTATTTGATAAAAAATTAATTTTTTTGGGGTTGGCCATGTAATGGCCGACACCAACTTCCTCTCATTCTTTATAAATAGAGTTTAGTTTTTTGATTTTGAAATTGTAAGTAAGAAATATTTCTCTCAAAATAACAAAAAAATGAGAGTGTTTTATTATTTATCATTAGATGAGTGTTTTGTTTTGGAGGATAGTTGTTAAGTGTACAATCGAATTTCGGGGTTGACCTATATACTGTAATGTATTGTCGAAGTTGAATTATATACTGTCATGTGAAGCGGTAAAGATATGTCTTCAGTGGTTAGACGGTTTTCTGCGCCATTGAGGAAAATCTTATATGTATATGATATAATTGTCGCTAAATTTAACTATGTGGTATAACCGTAAAGGTTATTCTATCAAAGGTCGGATTGATGGAACTTTGCCATCGAACGGCCGATCGAGATGACTTGGCCTAGTATTCAGTCAATATGGACCGATATTACTTGAGGGTTAGAAGAATTTATTGAAATTGGTCAGGTTTTCAGGCAGATGAACATTATCTAACTGAGACGAGTTGCGCAAGTTTAGGGTATTGTAGGTTATTTTGTATTATTGTTCAAAATTTAAAATTTCGTGTATTAATATTAACAATTATTTATAATTGTATTTTATCTGTAAATTTAATTTGTATTGTTGTAATATTTATCAAGATTTATTATTTTATCGTATTAATATAATTTTGATTTATTAAAAATTATTAAATATTTTGTTGTGAAAATGTTAAGGAATAAATATTATCGACAAATTAAAAATATATTAAAAAATATTAATTACAATTAAATTTACGAAATAAACGAAAATAATCAAAAGAAAAGAGCACTAGTATAATTAATGGTCAAGATCGACTTTTAACTCCAGCACCATATATATATATATATAACCGTTAGTACTAAAAATTTGAGTTTTTTGTTCTTATTAACAGTACAACAATTTCTTTGTTTATGTTCATTTTGATGGAAAAATTATCAATACAGACGATGAAGGTTGTGTATTTGAAAGCAGAGAAAAAATCGGAATGAGACTGAACAAGCGTGTTTCGTTGGATGAATTGAAACAGAAAATCAGTACAAAGATAGCTACTCGTTGCGGGAACCAAATGTTGAGACTGTTTTACAAATTTTCGATTTCATCAGATCCGATAAAGTTCTTCGAAATGGAGCTTGTTGATAATAATGATTTATGGACAATGATTGAAATTTATTGCCCATCTGAGATCGAAAATCCATGCCCCATTGAGCTGTTCGCGGAGATATCACACCCCGAACCAATTCAAGTCTTAAATCCAGTAAGCCAGCGTTCTGGAATTGATATTGATCTTAATGTATGCTGGGAAGATCAATCGGGTTATGGAGGGTCCACTCCAGAAAATCCAAACACCGGTGGATGTTCGTATAACATCCAAAACACGTGTCATCGTTTGTTTATGTTCATTTTGATGGAAAAATTATCAATACAGACAATGAAGGTTGTGTATTTGAAAGCAGAGAAAAAATCATAATGAGACTGAACAAGCGTGTTTCGTTGGATGAATTGAAACAGAAAATCAGTACAAAGATAGCTACTCGTTGCGGGAACCAAATGTTGAGACTGTTTTACAAATTTTTTATTTCATCAGATCCGATAAAGTTCTTCGAAATGGAGCTTGTTGATAATAATGATCTAGGGACAATGATTGAAATTTATTGCCCATCTGAGATCGAAAATCCATGCCCCATTGAGTTGTTCGCGGAGATATCACACCCCGAACCAATTCAAGTCTTAAATCCAGTAAGCCAGCGTTCTGGAATTGATATTGATCTTAATGTATGCTAGGAAGATCAATCAGGTTATGGAGGGTCCACTCTAGAAAATCCAAACACCGGTGGATGTTCGTATAACATCCAAAACACGTGTCATCGTTTGTTTATGTTCATTTTGATGGAAAAATTATCAATACAGACGATGAAGGTTGTGTATTTGAAAGTAGAGAAAAAATCGGAATGAGACTGAACAAGCGTGTTTCGTTGGATGAATTGAAACGAAAAATCAGTACAAAGATAGCTACTCGTTGCGGGAACCAAATGTTGAGACTGTTTTACAAATTTTCGATTTCATCAGATCCGATAAAGTTCTTCGAAATGGAGCTTGTTGATAATAATGACCTAGGGACAATGATTGAAATTTATTGCCCATCTGAGATCGAAAATCCATGCCCCATTGAGTTGTTCGCGGAGATATCACACCCCGAACCAATTCAAGTCTTAAATCCAGTAAGCCAGCGTTCTGGAATTGATATTGATCTTAATGTATGCTGGGAAGATCAATCGGGTTATGGAGGGTCCACTCTAGAAAATCCAAACACCGGTGGATGTTTGTATAACATCCAAAACACGTGTCATCGTTTGTTTATGTTCATTTTGATGGAAAAATTATCAATACAGACGATGAAGGTTGTGTATTTGAAAGCAGAGAAAAAATCGGAATGAGACTGAACAAGCGTGTTTCGTTGGATGAATTGAAACGAAAAATCAGTACAAAGATAGCTACTCGTTGCGGGAACCAAATGTTGAGACTGTTTTACAAATTTTCGATTTCATCAGATCCGATAAAGTTCTTCGAAATGGAGCTTGTTGATAATAATGACCTAGGGACAATGATTGAAATTTATTGCCCATCTGAGATCGAAAATCCATGCCCCATTGAGTTGTTCGCGGAGATATCACACCCCGAACCAATTCAAGTCTTAAATCCAGTAAGCCAGCGTTCTAGAATTGATATTAATCTTAATGTATGCTGGGAAGATCAATCGGGTTATGGAGGGTCCACTTCAAAAAATCCAAACACCGGTGGATGTTCGTATAACATCCAAAACACGTGTCATCGTTTGTTTATGTTCATTTTGATGGAAAAATTATCATTACAGACGATGAAGGTTGTGTATTTGAAAGCAGAGAAAAAATCGGAATGAGACTGAACAAGCGTGTTTCGTTGGATGAATTGAAATGAAAAATCAGTATAAAGATAGCTACTCGTTGCGGGAACCAAATGTTGAGACTGTTTTACAAATTTTCGATTTCATCAGATCCGATAAAGTTCTTCGAAATGGAGCTTGTTGATAATAATGATCTAAGGACAATGATTGAAATTTATTGTCCATCTGAGATCGAAAATCCATGCCCTATTGAGTTGTTCGCGAAGATATCACACCCCGAACCAATTCAAGTCTTAAATCCAGTAAGCCAACGTTCTGGAATTGATATTGATCTTAATGTATGCTGGGAAGATCAATTGGGTTATGGAGGGTCACTCTAGAAAATCCAAACACTGGTGGATGTTCGTATAACATCCAAAACACGCATCGTCGTTTATTTATGTTCATTTTGATGGAAAAATTATCAATACAGACGATGAAGGTTGTGTATTTGAAAGTAGAGAAAAAATCGGAATGAGACTGAACAAGTGTGTTTCGTTGGATGAATTGAAACGGAAAATCAGTACAAAGATAGCTACTCGTTGCGGGAACCAAATGTTGAGACTGTTTTACAAATTTTCGATTTCATCAGATTCGATAAAGTTCTTCGAAATGGAGCTTGTTGATAATAATGATCTAGGGACAATGATTAAAATTTATTGCCCATCTGAGATCGAAAATCCACGCCCCATTGAGTTGTTCGCGGAGATAACACACCCCGCACCAATTCAAGTCTTAAATCCAATAAGCCAGCGTTCTGGAATTGATATTGATCTTAATGTATGCTGGGAAGATCAATCGGGTTATGGAGGGTCCACTCCAAAAAATCCAAACACCGGTGGATGTTCGTATAACATGCAAAACACCTGTCATCGTCTATAATTTCATCCGAAAGTGTTGGTCCCAATAGAAGATGATGAAGAAAATGAAGCTTTGAAAGACCTTGATTTGGATGACATCCTCGAAGACTTAGATGAGGAGGGGTCGGTGGATGGTGATAATGTTAACACCCATTCAGGAGGAAATACGAGCTCGAGTATAGTTATTAGAAATAATCCGGGGGCCTTCATTAGCGACGTAGACCCAGATGCGGATCGAGCTCGAAAGTTTTTGGAATATAGAAACATAGTTCCGGCTCACCTACTCGACGAGCAAACCGACGAAGACGAGTTGTTCGTAGGACAACAATTTGAGAACAAAAAGCACTACTTAAATTCAATAAAACAATACAGCTTAAAGTTAGCTGTGGATTATAAAGTAACAAAGTCGTTGCAGTTTTTGTACATTGGAGAATGTTTGAAAGCTGAGAGTGGGTGTAAGTGGCATATCCGAGCCGTGTTAATGCAACAGACTCAACTGTGGACAATAAAGAAAATGGAAGGTCCGCACACATGCACCATGGCTCGTATGATGCAAGACAATTGAAAGTTAGATGCAAAGACCATATGCAACTGCATCATGCCTATGGTGAAAGAGTCTCCATTGAATAAGGTATCGGTCTATATTTCGGCCATGCAAGCTCGTTTCAATTATAAGGTTTCGTACCGGAAGGCATGGTGGGTGAAGTAAATGGCGATGCGGAAGTTGTATGGTGACTGGGATGCGTCATACAACAAGCTCCAAGGGTGGATAGTCGCGTTGCGAGAGTATGTGCCAGGGATTGTAACTGATTTACAAACATTGTCGTATGAAGGTCCGGACAGGGTGATTGATCCTAGAAAACAACGTTTTCACCGATTATTTTGGACGTTTGACCCGTGTGTTAAGGTCTTCCCTCACTGCAAACCGATGATGTAAGTTGATGGAACCTGGCTGTACTGTAAATACACGCAAATACTACTGATTGCTGTTGCATAAGACGGTAACCGAAATGTACTTCCGATCATATTCACCATAGTCGAGAAAGAGTGCTTCGAGTCATGGGAATTTTTCTTAAAAAATCTGAGGAGGCATGTTGTTAGACAAGACAATATTTGCCTTATATCAGACAGATCGAAGGGACTACTTGCTGTAATAAGGCGATCGGAGATTCCGTGAAGGTCTGTTTATTGCATTCAGTACATGTCGGTAAACTTTCATAGTAATTATAAAAATAAAGAATGGAAAGTAGAATTCGTGGAAATGGGTAATAATTATTGTTTGTATTTTTTTATTTAATTTAATTTTAAATTTTATCAGTTTGTGAAATATAAAAAATACTTATTCGAAATTCCATATGCATATGCAACTCATCAATTTGAACCGCGGAGATTCAGAAAAAAGTTCGCAAAGCTTGAAGCTAAGATGAAACATTTACCAAATGACAAAAATCATCGTAAGTGGTTGGGTAGCGTCCAGACGTATCAATGGACACAAAGTTACGATGAGGGGGCTCGGTATAACCAGATGACGACAAATCTGGTCGAGTCAGTTAACTCTGTCTTAAGGCGAACACGACATCTACCAATTGTTGCTATTTTCTCGGCAACCTTTTATAGGTTGGCCACATTGATGCTTACGATGGGGTAGTGACAAGTGGCGCAGATGGAGGCCGGACACGTGTACGTTGAGGACATTCAAAGGGTCATGGCAGCAAACAGTCAGAGAGCTCGAACGATGAATGCAAAAATTTATTCGCGGGAGTTGGAGATTTTTCGGGTTTCAGAGTACACCGATCGTCGCTCGGGTGTTCCACCGAGGTCGTACGCAGTTGATCTGGCAAACAGGCGATGCGAGAGCTTTAGATTTCAAGCTCTCTGATATCCTTTTGCGCATGTTCATGCAGCTTGTGCGACTGCAAATTTAAATGTCGACCAATTCATAGACGAGGTGTACACGCTACAATGCACATTGCGTATATGGGAGAATAATTTCCCGTAATGCCCGATGTATCGAACTGGGAAGTTCCACCAGTTGCTTTTGAGATGCTATCGGATCATAGTCTCCATACAAAGCCTAGAGGTCGACCACCTTCGACGAGGATTCGCTCTGATATGGACATTAAGGAGATGAGGGAACCGAAATTGTGCAGTGTTTGTCGAAAGCCTAGCCATAACCGATCCACTTGCCCACATCGTGTCTATATTTTCGATCAATCCTCTCGTATTGCCGGATTGTCTGACGAATAATGAGTGCATGTCCACTAGTAAACACGAAAAATATTTGTGTAAAAATTAATTTGAAAATTAATTTAAGTTGAAATTAATTTGGAAATTAATGAACATGTTTAAATTTAAATAATTTAAACTTCATTATTATATAAGTTTGAATTTAAAATTCTACTTTAAATTTGAAGTTGAAATTTAAATTACATTTAAAATTAATTTAACATTATTTAAATAAAAAAGGTTATCATTATATTACAATTTATATCAAATATTGTGTTAATTTGACAATACATTATTTATCAAATTTTCATATTTAAAGTACAAATTATTATTATATTACAATTTTTATCAAATAATGTGTTGATTTGACAATACATTATTTATTAATTTTATATATTTAAATAAAAATTATTATTATTATATTACAATTTTTATCAAATAATGTGTTGATTTGACAATACATTATTTATTAATTTTAAATATTTAAATAAAAAATATTTTATTATTATATTACAATTTTTATCAAATAATATGCTGATTTGATAATACATTATTTATTAATTTTATATATTTAAATAAAAATTATTATTATTATATTATAATTTTTATTATATTTTAAATTTATTAACCAAAAAAACTTGGACCACCCGAAAATTACAAAAATGCCATCAATAGTCCCCTACTATAAATAGCATTGGACCACCCACTTTCCACCTCACTTAAACCAATATTCCAGCTCAGGAAAATCGAAATTTCAGCTCACCAACACCTCGAAACCGCCGTTGACCGAGTTTTGTCCATCATATTATAGATCCCAACGTCATTCTTCATAGTCATGATGAACACCGTGTGGGCGCGATTCGAGCAAATCCAGAATTCTATAGGATGGTTAGATCCCAGCATCATTATCCGGGTTATAAGCCCCATAGATTGGCTGAACAATATATCGAAGATGCGAGGTTCAGGATTGCTGCCCGCATTAAAAACATGAATATTCGAGCCGATTTAATAATGGCCTTGGTCGAAAGATGGCGTCCCGAGACTCACACGTTTCACCTCCCGTGTGGAGAGGCAACAATAACATTAGAAGACGTTGCAATCCAACTCGGGCTACCCATTGAAGGTGAAGCGGTAACGGGTCCGAGTATACTAGACGATCCTTATGACACTTACTACCGGTTACTTGGCAAGGTACCCCCGGATACTGAAAACGAAAAATTACCGTTTTTAAAGTTTACGTGGCTATGCGAAAACTTTAGACATCTCTCGCAAAATCCAACGCAGCTGGACATTATCTACCATGCTCGCACTTTTCTTCTGCAATTACTAGGCGGTATCCTTATTCTGGATACTAGCCAAAATAGAATAAGCATCATCTACCTTCTATTGTTGGATGATTTCAAGGCAGCCGAGAAATTAAGTTGAGGCTCAGTAGTGTTGGCGATATTGTACCGGGAGCTTTGTCGAGTGACAAATCCCGCAGTTAATGTCATGGGCGATTGCACATATCTGCTTCAATATTGGATATTATATCGACTACCTTCCATCGCCAACATCGAACACATGCCATATTCAATGCCACTAGTTAATAGGTGACTCAATGTCTCGATTTTATATTTTTAAATTTTATTAATTTTTTTTTTTCTAATTATTTTTCAATTTTTCAGATGGCATTCAATTCCGGGACTTGGGCGACACGAAAAATGTCCCCATATACGTCGCTGGTTAGACAAACATGGAGGAGATGATGTAAGATATATTTTCTAATTTTTTATAATATATTTTTTTTGAAATGTGTTTTAAATTTTCGAATTTTTAAAGAAATAAATATCTGATATTTTTTACAAATATTTTTTTACATTTTCGAAATATAAAAAATACATTTTCGAAATATTATTTTACAAAAAAAATCTGTTTTTTAGATTTTCGATATTTTTGTTAACTAAATTCGTGTTTTTATACTGTACAGTTCGTGTGGCAGCCTTATCTTTTAGACGAAATTATCATCCCACCATTTGTTTACCAGCACAATTACCAACTGTTCTCGTGTAATGTGTCGGTATTCAATTTTCATATGGTGAAATGGCACGCTGGGGATCGGGTTTTGCGACAGTTTGGTGGTATACAACTTATCCCGAACCCTCCCTTCCAACTCGGTGAGGTTCACCAGCTCGACAAAAAGGGACATGGTAAAAACCGAATAAATTGGGCTCACGATCTTCAAGCATATATGTGCTTTGGAATGACCGGGCAAATAGGTGTTCATCCTTGTATTGGTGTAACGGGGATTATTTCGGTACCTCATATTACAAGCAATGGTATATGGCATACAAGATGTCGATGCTTGATCCCTGAGAGTATAAGCCAAGGAGACTTATTCCGGAAGGCAACCGATGAGGTCCGACGAATAACACATATGGACGTCGTAGTTGGATCCCCGGTTCAGATTCCGAGCCCGAGGATGAGCCCACGGACAAGGCTGATTACCAGCCTGATTATGAGCCTCAAGACCAACCTGAGTATCAGTTGGAGCACCAACCCAATCCCCAGTATCAAAAATCTGGCTCTTCGTCTTTTTTGCTACACGATTATTATCATCGTTCCATTGAGGACATTTTTGGTGTCGGCCTCGACCTTCAACGTACATGTTACTCCGATTCTTCCTCATATCAATAGGAGATCCATCCGGAAGAACATACTCCAATAATGGAGGATATTTTTGGCTCGATACCTTAGGTCACTCAACCTACTCCCGATTACGTTGATGATACGTACGATTACCGCCTTTCTACGTACACCAATCGGGACACCCAACGTTGACACCATCGAGGATGAGCCGACGAACACCAATGTAACGCCTCCTGAACAAACTGTACTACGGCATCGACCTTGTCGAGCCAGGAGGAAGCCGAACTGTTACACACTACTGCCGGAGACATCGTCGGGATCTAGTCAATTTTGATTTTTTTTCCGTTTACTTTTTAAATTTAATTTGTAATTTTGTTTTTATTTTAAATTTAATTTCTAATTTATTGTATATTTTAATTTTTCTTTCTAATCTCCTGTATATTCTAATTATTATTATTTTTAAAATTTATATCATCTTTGTCAATAATATTTATTTCCCCACATTTTGACAACATATTTAATATTTTTATATATAATTCGAAATTATTTTAATACAAAAAAATACAAATATTGTGTTTGAATATTAATAAGCAACAAATTAAATTTACAGATATAATAAATTACAATTATTTGTTAATATTAATACATGAAATTTAAAAAAATAAATTTACAGATATAACAAATTACAAACATAGATAATGTCCATCTGCTTGAAAACCGAGCTGCAAACATTAGTACCGAGAAACTTGTTCGGGTTACGGTTAAACATAACCTTTTTCAATTCGTAAGACACAATGCAGTCGGTCTCGGTTACCTGTTAAATGACGGATAAAGTTATCCGACCTTTGATAGCATAACCTTTACGGCCTTACCACAATGCCTACATAGAGCAACAATATATCTACGTTGGAATAGCTATTCTATAGTATTTTCTGTGATAACAAATTATTCCAACTTAGATAATGTCCATCTGCGTTGGGTATCTCGGATAGTCTTCAATGGCGCAGAAAATCGTGGTACTGCTTCACATGACAATATATAATTCAACTCCGACAATACATTACAATATATAGTTCAACCCCGAAATTCGATTGTACACTTCACAACTATCCTCCAAAACAAAACACTCATCTAATAATAAATAATAAAACACTATCATTTTTTTCTTATTTTGAGAGAAATATTTCTTACTTACAACTTCAAAATCAAAAAACTAAATCCTATTTATAGAAAATGAGGGAAAGTTGGTGTCGGCCATTACATGACCAACACCAACAAAATTTGCAATTTTTTTATCCAATAAAAGAGGGTGTCGACAATTGCATGGCCACACCAAAAAAATTTGCAATTTTTTTATCCGAGAATAGGGGGTGTCGACCATTGCATGGCCAACACAAAAAAAATTTGAAAATTTTTTTCTCAAAAAGGGGGTGTCGACCATGCAAAAATGTAATTTTTTTTCGAGAAAAGAGGGTGTCGGCCATGCAAAAAAAATTTAATTTTTTTTTCTCAAAAAGGGGGTGTCAATCATGCAATGACTAACACCCAAAAATACAATTTTTTTTGGAGAACAGGGGGTGTCGGCCATTGCATGACCAACACCAAAAAAATTTGTAATTTTTTTATCCAAGAAAAGGGGTGTCAGCCATTACATGGCCCACACAAAAAAAATTTGCAATTTTTTTATTCGAGAACAGGGAGTGTCGACCATTGCATGGCTAACACCAAAAAATTTTAAAATTTTTTTTCTCAACCTAAAAATGCAAATTTTTTTTCGAGAACAGGGTGTGTCGACCATTGATGGCTAACATAAAAAAATTTTGAATTTTTTTTTTCTCAAAAAAGCATGGCCAACACTCAAAAATGTAATTTTTTTCGAGAAAAGGGAGTGTCGACCATTTGATGGCCAACATAAAAAAATTTTATTTTTTATCTAACAAAAAAAGGGGTGTTGGCCATGCAAAATTTTTTTTTTCAATTTCTCGTATTTTCGTATATCAATAAAATATCGTATTTAAAAAAAATACATTGGTGTCGACCATTGCATGGCCAACACCAAAAAACACAAATTTTTATGTTTGACACCAATCATTGGCCAGGTGGTGTCGGCCATTAGATGGCCAATATCAATTTTTACTGTTCATTTCAGGTCATTTTGGTGTATATTTTTGAACTTGGGTCATTTTCGTAAATAATCAAAATTTTTGGGTTATTTTGGTAAATTACCCAAGGATTGATATATGTATAGTTTAGTAAAGTGTCAATAGTCGATTGAGTTTTAGTTAATTGGCATGGGCTTTGTTACTAATGCAGGAGGATGTGATTTAAGTGCGTTGAAGCGCATTATCCTCCTATTTATGAGTTAGGAAGAGGTTATAAATAGTTTTAGACATTATGTCAAAAAGAGTAAATATAATCAAAACCTATAATAAGATTGTTCAAAAAAAATTTGACCTAATGACAAGCACAATATATTGTAGGTATTAAAACTTGGATTCGATTCTAAACAACTCTATTTTCCTCCCTCAATTATAAAAAAAGAAAGAAAAAAGAACCAAAACATTTTAAGAAATATTTTGTTCTAGCTAACTTTTAAGAGTTATATGTGTCACCAATAAATGGTTGACACATCAGCACCATCAATTTTAATTAACGGCAAGTTTGTACACATTTTTGGTATTTAATTTATTTTTATTTGAGATAATGTCACGTTTAGTATTTGTATTTTTATAAAATATTTAATTTACTTATAATTTGAAAATGTCTAATCTGTTACTTGAACTATTAATATGTGTTTTATTATAGCATTTGTACTTTTATAAAATGTTTAATGTGATACTTGAACTATCAATATGTATTTTATTATGGTACTTAATTTTAACACGATTAGTAAATTGCTAAACCAACCAATGAAAATTTAACATTTAGAATTTTTTTTCAATTCATCCTGTCCATATGGATAATATAATATTATGTGAAAAGCTAAATAAAACAAAAAAAATTAAAGTAAATTAAAAATAAATAACAAAACATATAGTTAATAAAAAAAAAGTAAATACTAAACTTACATAAGCAAAAATGTCATCTTCTCCATTTAAGTAAACCACCATCTTCTCCAAAGAGTTCTATTTGAAATAATATTTTAATCAATGTTAAATAATATTTTTTATTTTTCATCATGCAAGTTTAAGTTTAGCATTTACTTTTTTAATAATCATATGTTTAGTTATTTGTTTTTAATTTAATTTAATTTTTATTTTATTTAATTTTCATATAATGTAATATTATTCACGTAAATTTTATGATTTAGAAAAAAAATTTATGTGTCAATTTTTTACTGGTTGGTTTGGTCAATAATTGTAATGTAAGAAAAATGATAAGTTTGGATTAAATTTTAATTAATTGTAATTCGACAAATAAAAATATATTAAATTTTGAATGATGCTGATATTATTTAAGTATACAAGTTCGACTTTGAAGATCAATCTATTTAAAATAATTTTCTTTGAAGATTGGATTGGATCGGATCGTATCAAGGAACGAGATCTCTTAAAATGTTGAGATTGGATTAGGATAACATTGAAGAACATATCTCCAATGGTCCACTTTAAATTGATCTTTATTAGTATATTGTATTTTGTTATATTATAGTTGTTGTTTCATAGTTATTGATTGTAATTGATTTATAGTATGTTAACAAGTTTCGAACTTCTATATATTTGAGAAATTTGTATAAATTTTATAATAATGTATACTGAAGAGCACTTAATTGTTCATTAAGAAATGTATAATGAAACTGTATTGTAATAATTAGTATTATTTTGGGCAATACATACATTTAGATGTATTATTATTTACCTTATGTATTGGGATATAATGCATTCAGAATATTAGAAATAGATTATATTCCCAATAATTTATACACATAGTAAACCCTTGCATCCAAGTTAACAAGTTGAAGGGCCATGATTTATTTTAATCCAAATATTATTTTTAGAAATTGGTCTGCTATTTTCATGATTTTGTGTAATTTTAAACGAATTTATATAAAATATAAAATTATTTAATATTATAAAAATAAAATTTACTTATAATTAGTCCTTTAAATTGGAGGGAATAAATAAATTTTATTTTTTGAATTATTGATCAGTAATAGTATTTGTTCATATTTTTTTAATTTTTTAACAATGAACATACACATTACACATATAAACGCTCAAACCTAAAATTTTTAAGATAAATATCATTTTTTTTTTACTGAAAACTCTCATTAAATTCAAGATATTTCTAAGATTTGATTACTAAGAAAATAGTAAAAGAAATAGCGCGTGAGGGAGGGACACTTGAGAAGTGAGTGCGAGAGACAAAAGTAAAGCAAGGGAAGCTTTGTTGATTATTGATGATTAACATTTAACAAAAGATTAAACAACATTGTCTTGTTGCTTTTGATATGATGTTTCTGTTGAGACGAGACATCCCAACTGAAAACCTAGACACACTCTATCCCCCATTTATCCCATTCCATTCCATTTCATTTCAATCTTTTCTTTTACCTTCACTAATTATTATTCTCACTTTTTTTACCTCAATAATCCATAGATATATAATTAAATACTAAAATATATTAACTTACAAATTAATTATCGAAATAGATTATTTGTTATAATAGTTTTCAATACCAACTGATTAATCAGCCACATCACATAAATTTTTTAAAAAATTTATTTTTATTGATGACATCAGACATATTGACAACGTCAAATTAAAATATAATTTTGATTATATTTATTATGTTACAAATGAAATATTTTAGCTTAGGTGATTGTGGGTTCAATTTCCACCGACAATATATATATTTTTTTCTCCTTCAAAAGGTAAGTTTTACTTCATTATTTTTTGACAAAATAATATTATCCGTGAGAATCAAGTCTATGATCACATGGTTAAAAATCACACTTTACCAATTGAACTAAAACAATAATTTTATCATATGATAAATATAATTACTAATTGTATTGTAGTTTGATGTTGTCAATATATCACGCGTATTAAGGATCAATCCGATTAAGCAACAAATAAGTTAAAAATAGCGGAAGAAATTGAGAAATTGAACACACAAATTTAACGTGAAAAAACTCCTCCGAAGAAGATAAAAAACCACGAGCAAATATAATTTTAATATGATGGCAAAAGAAAGAAGAGTACAAAAGATGAAGATAAAAAATTAAGCCCCAAAAACCCGAAAATAAAGAACCTTCAAAACGTAAACATTAAATTCTCCAAAAGTATTAGGAGTTCTAAACTCTGATGAGTGTATCTAATGAGTGTTCTTTCTAAGATTGTAAAAGAACTTATTTATAGGCTAAATTTCTAGGTCAAATAATAATAAAATAATCTAGACTAATAAGAGTTTGACTCAAATAACTAAACAAAGTTTAATTTAAACAAATAAAAAAAGAGTTTAACTGAAAGATTATTTTTCAAATTTGACTTGAAATAAGGGTCATAATTCAACAACACAACATCAATAAAAAAATATTTTAAAAAAAATCTCATGTAGTGTCACCAACCAATTAAACGACACCAAAATCGGGAAAAAGGTAACAACTGACCCATTTAAGTAATTAATTTATAAGATGACCCATTTTTTAATATTTAATTATTTCTTTTAGATTATTGAGGTAAAAAACCCTTATTATCTCCATACCTTTTTGTGAAATAAACCAGGTTTTTTTTTCTTTTTCTACAGTCAAGGTTACAGTTTAATAGTCAAATAATATTTATAATTTAAAACTTTTTTCTGAAGTTTACTTTCTTTTTTAATTCAACAACCATATTGAGTAAAATTAAATCGAATTTTTAATAAATTAAATTGGATTTCTCAATGTTACAGTTTGAGGGTTAAAAATAAATTATAAACTTTTAAGAATGTATATTAATTTATAAAATTATAAATTTTAAAAGAAAATTATACATAATTTTACCATATTTGGAAGAATCAAGTCTCTACTATCTTTTGATGCTGCCCCTACCAAAACTTTGCTCGATAGATATTAAATCCTTATCACTCGACTTACGAAATCGAGGTGTTTATATATTTATAATTTACAGTATGAGTAGCGAAAATATTAAATTATGAAATGAATGACAAAAATCTCCTCTTATCTCAATAAGAAAAAGAAGATTTTAAAGAAGGGAGCAAAATGTAAAAAAAGATATGATTCTATTGATTTTACTATTCTTAGTATGATTCCTTTAGCAAATAATTAGGCCGAAATTCCAAATTTGCTGGCAAAAAGAATTTCTTTTGGGAAAAATAAAAATGAAGATGTGCTAAATCAAACTTTCAAGGTTGATCTGTCTGAAAGAATAAATAAATGAAAAATAGATTAAAAGGAAGATTGTGTTTGAAAACATGTAATAAAAGAAAATCTTTTTCTTTCATTCATTTTTCCCTTTATTTACTATTTAATTCGACAACTGACATTTGCAAGTTACTCATGATTCACGTCATGTTTGGAATAATTATAAATAATAATAATGATGAAAAAACATTTTCTTTAATAAAGAGTGGATTTTTATCTTTTACATGTTGCAAAAATAATGGACAAGATATAAAGTTTTAAATGAAAGGATAAGTGAATGAAAATAGCTTGCTGTAGTTGACAGATGTTGAACAAAGGACTACTACCTGTCTACGTTCAAGATTGAGATCCCATTTTCCTTTTTATTATTACCAACATTTCCTTTTTAAATACTAATAAAACTAAAACATTTTTTATTTTTATTTTAAATTTTCATTTTTTTAGGTTAATATCAACTTAATTTTGATTTTAATGTTTAATTTGATATTTGTGCTTTTTTTTTTAATTTAGTATCTGAATTCTATTTTAAATTTCAGTTTGACACCAAATTAAATGACATAACTTAATGAATGTTTGACATATTTGTTTTAGTAGAAAAAAAAAATTATATATACTTAATTAGGATAGAGAAGCTCAAATGTTAAATTAAGTATTAAGACGAATTCAAGCACTTAACTAGGAAAAAAGATTCAAGAATTAAATTAAAAAAGCTTAATATAATATTTAGTACTTGAACTTGATATTTTTTTTCTTAATTTGGTACTTAGACTTTTTTTGGGGTTCAATCTGGTACTCAAACTTGACACTTTTTTTTAAGTTGGTACTTAAACATTTTGGGATTCGATTTGGTACCTAAACTTGACTCTTTTTCTTAATTTGATACCTAATCTTTTTTTTTTTAAATATTAATTCGTTAAGCATAGCTCAATACTTATTTTTAACATAAATTTTCTCTAAAATTGACAATATTTTTGTAGCACAACAAAAAAAATTTCAACACCGTTATTGTTTTGCATAATTTTCATAATATTTAATAAAATTAGATACCAAATTAGGAAAAAAATGTCAAGTTCAGGTACTAAATTGGGTCCAAAAAAAGTTTAGGTGTCAAATTAAGAAAAAGTGTCAAGTTTAAGTACCAAATTGGATAAAAAAAAAGTTTAGGTATCAAATTAGGAAAAAATGTCAAGTTCAGATACCAAATGTTATATTAAACCAATTAAAAAAAATATTCAATACTAAAATGAATATTAAAACCAAATTCAAATATCAAATAATAAGTCGGATTTAAGTACTAAACTAAGAAAAAAGACGCAAGAATTAAGTTAAAAAAAAAAAACCATTACTGAAATGAATATTAAATCAAATTCAAATATCAAGTAATATATTAATATATTAATATATGATAAAAGAGGAAATGACATCCAAATTGAAAACTCCCTAAAATTTGTTTGGAGAGGCAACAATTCATTCAATATATATATATATATATATATATATATAAGCATATCCTTGTTTGTCAACAAAGTTAAAAATAAAAAAAGATAAAGAGTCAAGGGAATGAGGGACCAGATATGGCCAAGGCAAAGGCATCAACTCCACCTACAATGAAAAACCCTTTTGTGGTGGCGTATATGAGAACATGTCCATGGAATATGCATGGCATTTTTGGGTAAAAGCTTAGATGCTACTCTCTTCTGTGTTTTCCTTTTTAAACATTTTAATCTTCTAACACAATTGTTCTAGTATTCCCACTAAAGGATATCATCGCCCATGAATCGAGACCCAAGGAAATATCAATAATATTCAACTCAAGGCTCGAACTCAGAAATTTAAAAAATGATTGTTGTTTTTTAAATAAAAATGTAGGTGACATCATTTTTCAACCATATACACAGAGTCATGGTAGTGAAAGGTACAATACATTATTGTCAACTTGTTTTTCAATGTTTTACATTGATATTTCGTTGAAATGATAAATGGGGATGGTGGATCCTCAAATCATTGGACTTGTTTTTAGAAAGCTTTCCCAGAATGGCAATTAGTGATGGCTACTCAATAAATTAAAAAATATATATGTATATAACAAAACAAAAACAACCTGGACATGTGCATGGACCACCATTCCAACCCTTTTAAGATGAAGAAAAGACATGTTTATATTAACCATACAATGCATCAAGACTCAACTAAATGCATAGTCCCAATGTGTACAAATTAATTTGCCATACATGTTCATCTTCACTGTTGTTCTGTAAACGTGGTTATATCTGGACCTACTGGACCCGACGAATAGTCAGGAAGGAAAGGCATCAAATGGCTGCAGTTTCTAACTAGATGCTAGGTAAACGTGCTTTTGATTATATCAGAAGTGTTATAATAAAGAAATAGTTCTGTTCTTAAGGCTTTTAACAGTAATTTTAGAACATGGAATGCAAGATGAAAAATTAAAAACTAAGTGAAGAGTTAAGTACCTAAAAAGGTGCGTTTTCTAAATTATTTACGGAAATAAATCGTTTTGGATGACAATTATCGGAATGGTCCTGTTTTACTAAAACGCGTTGAGCTAGGGTTGTTTTCAAGGGAAATTCATAAAAACACGTTCAACTCAACGCTTTTTTTACCTGTCACATGTAAAGCTCACAACTTTGATGAGCTCGTGTCCTTGAGTGAGCTCGCAACTTTGAATGAGCTCACAGATGTAAAGCTTGCAAAGGGATCATTTTTGTAGTGACAAACTCTCCCCATGTAGCTACGAGCTCACTTAAAGTTGCGAGCTGTTATGTGTGAAAGTTGTAAGCTCAACTTAAGTGGAGTAAAAAAAAAAGGCTAAACCTAATACATTTTTCTGAATTTCCCTTGAAAACAACTCCAATTTAACGTATTTTAATAAAACCAGACCATTCTAAT
The DNA here is from genome assembly GCA_039519145.1 of Kokia cookei. NCBI lineage: Eukaryota > Viridiplantae > Streptophyta > Magnoliopsida > Malvales > Malvaceae > Kokia > Kokia cookei. Next base: position 11,727,779 of record CM076908.1, read on the forward strand.
AATTATCATCCAAAGCGGCCTATTTTCGTAAATAGTTTTGAAAATGAGTCTTTTTAGGTACTTAAACCTTAAATGAAAGATGTAGGAAGGTAAAAGAGGGGGAAAAAAGATACATGTCGGCACAAAAGCAATGGACCGGCGCCTGATGATGTCAGGTTGACACCCGGCCTTGCGCCCTACCTAAGACGCTGTTTCTCTATACAGGTTTAGGGGACGCAAAGATTGAACCCCCAAGGGATTTGGTTGAAGTCAAACAAAAACACAGGCAAGCAAACCTCTTATGTATTTCATGAAATAATGTGGCTTTTTATTAATATAAATGTAAAAAAGGTGGTTCTATTAACATGTGAAACGTTGTGAATTATTCTTTAAAAAAAAAACATTGTGAATTACATCATTGTGAAGTTTGGCTGAGAAATTAAGTTAGGTACATAATAAAGAATTAAGTTCAGAAATAATTAAGAAAGAATCATTCTGTAAAACAAACATAATGATATCTTTCATTATGTGCAAATCGGATTTCCTAAAGAATAGCACTGGCCCTGCCCAATAGGAGTCATGTGCATCGGCCATAGCCCTTGCCGTAAGCATCACACACCACAGTCCCCAATCCAACTTCCCTTGTTGATGCATCAAAGGCGACATCAATATTACATAGGCCTATGCATAGTCCAAGGATATGTGAGGAGAGGTCCTCCGCCCCTCAACAGTCTAATTATTCTGCACTATTCAAAGGTATCACATTAAGACCGGCAAGCTTGTAAAAGCTTCTTTGTCAAGCAACCTCCTCATAGACTTGAGGCAATCAATACTTCTGGTCACGTCTACACGCAATAAAACATCATTAATATTGACTAAGATGATGGTTTTATGAAAAACCTCACAATCTCGAATGGTATAAAAAGCTGTCTCTGAACAAAGGCAAATTTAGGTGGGCTGGCAATTCTCAAATTCATCGAAATAATATTATATTATTCAAAAAAAATAAATAAATAAATAAATCGCATAAGATGATCCTGATCAAGAACAGTAGCTGTGAGAAGAGTACGAGTTGGGCTCAATTTCTCCCTAACGCTAACCTATTAAGTTAGAGGTAGGCGTTGGCACACCCCCAAGATTAGATTGAGCCCAGTTCATCTTAATTAAGAATTAATGTTCATACTTATCTTGGGAATAGGACTGCCAACAAATTAAGTCCCACTACTTATCAAAATAAATAACTCACAACCTCTTTCAGAATCAAATATAGAATTATTAAGAGTAAATACTTTTTCCCTTTCTCTAACTGCAAACATAAAAAATCAGAACAGTTATTGTTTCATCAAAACAAAATGATAAGAGTCCAAATATTGTTAGGCAAAATAAGAATCAAATTCCAAACAAGTCAAAGCAAAGGCCCTAAAGGGCCCACAAAATCCTGTGTCTAATAGTACATGAGAATCCAACACTCGACTTAAGCCTGAACCACCAATTTCGAGGGAGCAAAGGAGGTGTTTGGACTTGCCTAAAAGTTTTCAATTCATTTATACCCAACCCAAATATAATTTATGAAATCAAAACCCAAACCCCAATTTAACAATTAATCTCATTTTAATTTTAATATATATATATATAATAAATAAATCCTTAAAATCTAAATCATTCTTGTGAATAATTTCTGATTTCGCCAGCAACCCCTCGCCCCTTCCCCGACGACGGCACCCGCTACCAGAGGCAGAAGCCACGTGGCCACACCTATTCCACGTCCACCAAGCTACTGGCCACCACCATCTCCATCTTTCTCTTTTGTGGTTCTGTCTTACGCCCCAGACTCGGCAACCTAACAATTAATGGCAGAACTTAGTAGAGACTCAAGGCCCATGATTCCTTAAAATGATAAAATTTTAATTTAAACTTTTTATAATTCTTAAAATCTTAAATTAATAATGATAAAATTACACTTTAATTCATTAAAAATAATTAAATTTTAATTTAACCCTTTAAAAATATATATAATTTAATTTCAGCCTCCAAATTTTCTGACTCCGCAGCCGCTACCAACAACAACACACCTTCAAGTTTAACTCTCTTCTACTCGACGACCAACACCCAACGGTGGATGCCCAACACACGTGCACCACCATCGATCTCATATTCTTGCCTGATAAGCGAAATAACAATTTGAGACTTTAAGTAATACTTTTATGTTTTTTTTTTTTCCAAATTTTCATTAATTACTTGCAAAAAATGCATGGAAAATCTTGTTTAACCAAAGTTTATTACAAAGAGACAGATATATGCAATTTTCTTTTTACAATTTAACTGAACTAGTGAATTAGAAAACATTCCACCAAAAAATAGAGTTTTAATAGGTAGAAAGGAAGAAATTTCTTAAAAACCTTGCTACCTATATGACATGAACAATTATGATGATAATAATAATACATTTTAAGTGTAAAAGTAGTTTTAATTTAAGTGGAGGCCAAACCAAAACTGATCTTAAACTTGTAATACTTAGTTACTTTGCTATTATACTACAAATAAGAAAATTTGAGGATATGAACGAGGTGGCTTGCCAGATTGCAAACCAATCTCTGCTTCAATACCGTTTATTTCCGTTTCCTTCGCAATCCCATCCGTGATTTCGCATATCTGGATTGATCATTAAGCAAAACCTAAGAACACAGTAGAAGAAACGAAATGCAATGGAAAAAGTGTATAATGCTGATAATCAAAGGATACTCCAAGCGCATGCCATCTCCGGCTGGCGATGAGTATAGAATTGTCCCTTGCAGAGAGTTGATTGCACCAGTTGAACAAGCAGTATCCTATAAACAGCATTGCAAGTTAAGATTGTAAGTTAGCTTCTTTATACATAAAGAAAAAAATACAAATTCATGGCTCCTACTTGCAATGCTAAGAGAAGTGGAGATCATTTGTTCATGTAAATTACAGAGGTTCACAAATTAATGAGCTTTACGCATTCAAATGCCCTATGTCAAAAACTGGAACTTAAATCTGGCCCAAATCACATAGATTGAAGATAGGTCTCACTTCTTCACAACAGCCGACAAAAGGAAAAAAGATGGGATTTTCGAACATGATCAAAGCCTATCCCTTAAGCCATAACTAGATGAAGTATAACACTTGAGCACCTTGCACATTAAGCTAGAACAAGTGCATTATTCACTGTTCATTTATCAAATAGAACTGCTAGTTTTTTCTCAAGTATATTAGAGAGAGAGAGAGAAACGAAGCAAACAAAGAAGCGAATAGACAACAGCATAGAAACAAGAGAGGAATTACGTACCTGGAAATCAACAAATGCAACTGGAGCTCCATACGTACTCTGCATTTTCAACTTCAGAAACCCAGGGCATCTGACAGAAGAAACAAAAAGTTATACACAATGAGCACATTTTATACGGCAAAACTATCTCCTTTTACCTTGAAAATACTTGAATTAGTTCCTCCTCTGTACAACTTGCCCCTAGATTAGCCACAAAAAGTGTCGGACATGGGCTAGCACTCTGCAAAAGTGAGAGACTGAAGAATTATTTTGCTAATGTATATGAGAAAAAAGGGCACTCAAATAATACTTTGCCTAACAAGTTAAGTTTCATTGATAAGATTCACTACATGATTGAAAAATGCAACCTTTTAATGAACACTTAGTTTATTTCTCTTCAAGGTTTATTTATTAACAGGCTCAAATTATTTCAATTGCAACCATGATCTGTACAACTTGCCCCTAGATTAGCCACAAAAAGTGTCGGACATGGGCTAGCACTCTGCAAAAGTGAGAGACAGAAGAATTATTTTGCTAATGTATATGAGAAAAAACGGCACTCTAATAATAAGTTACCTAACAAGTTAAGTTTCATTGATAAGATTCACTACATGATTGAAAAATGCAACCTTTTAATGAACACTTAGTTTGTTTCTCTTCAAGGTTTATTTATTAACAGGCTCAAATTATTCAATTGCAACCATGATCTGTACAACTTGCCTCTAGATTAGCCACAAAAAGTGTCGGACATGGGCTAGCACTCTGCAAAAGTGAGAGACTGAAGAATTATTTTGCTAATGTATATGAGAAAAAAGGGCACTCTAATAATACTTTGCCTAACAAATTAAGTTTCATTGATAAGATTCACTACATGATTGGAAAATGCAACCTTTTAATGAACACTTAGTTTGTTTCTCTTCAAGGTTTATTTATTAACAGGCTCAAATTATTTCAATTGCAACCATGATCTGTTAGTCCAGGTTTATCCTTCTACAATAGAATTCTTTCAGGAGCCTTATGGGCTGCCAAGAAGAAGATAATGGGGTGATAACAAACTAGGTATCAGTGCTATGAACGTGTCAGCTAAATTTGCATCTAAATGAAAGATCTTATAACTATTATTTCCTAGGTAGGATGCTTAATAACAAAAAAAATATTGACATTGTAACCAGGAAAGATCTAGAGAATGGTTCCCATGAAATCCCAAACAAAAGGAAAAAAATACATGGCAACTCACTGATGTATTTTTATTCACAAGTTCAAGCAAAAAGATAGAAGCATTTTTACCGATTTCATAGCTGTGGACTCAGCATTGGCATCGACATTTCCTGAACTGAACAGTTGAAAAAAAAAGTATTAGAGAAGCAAAAATCCCAAAATAAAATCCTTTACTTCAACACTGTGGAACAGGGCATGAGCCCTAGACCTTTCATTTAAAGTAAACTATTACGTGCTAATTCATCTAGAATCAATCACTTCCAAGGAATAAAAATGTGCTCAAGTAGTGCAGATGACCTTTGTGCAGGTGGATAACCAATCATGCTGTAAGCAGAATTACCCACTCCAGACATGTGAACGCTTCCAAAACCTGCTAGTGTCCAAGCGTGTAAAACATGTGCAATGTGAGCTTTAGGCGAATGTGTCCTCCATGTGAGTAACTAATTTGTACTTCAAGTGTAACATCATATGAACAATAGCCAACATGGATTGAGTAACTTAACTATATCAACCAGCAATGAACACAAAACTTAAAAGATTACGGGAACACAAAAAGTCCAAGTAGAATTCTAGGAGATTATCTTACACGAATCACTGGTAGACATCGAAAATGATCCCCTTGATTTCTTATTAGAGCCAGTCCATTCCTCATCTATTTGCCATAACCAAAAAAGAATACATTATTCACTATTCAGGTTCAAATTATTTCAAACATACAGATAACCATATTGCTGAAAATTAAATTAAAAACAAGAAACAGAACAAGCATCAACCTGTTCTGGGGTGCTTCGATCGGGAATTTGATTTCGCAAAATCAATGAACAAAGTTGACCCTTTCTCAAGATCAAACACCATTCCCTGTAAAACAAGGTGCCAAAAGATGGGCCTCTCAACTAATTTCTAAAAGAATTTCCAATGCCAATTTGGAACTCATAAACAAATTCAAGTATTCTAAAAATTACCATAATAAATCAGCTATAATAAAAGTTACGAGTTGGGAGTAGAAATTCCAAATATGATAAAAGCATAGAAGCTCTTACGTTAAACGCCTGCATCGCGGCGAGCGCAGATTGTTGGTCGGAGAAGACAGCGAAAGCGAACGGCTACAGCAAACCCAACAGTACAATGTCAAGGATTACAAAAAAAATGAAATTCTTAGAATTAATTTAAGAAAAGAGGACCTGAGAATTTTGGTAGGTGTTGGGGCTCCGAAGATGGGATGATTCATAACCGGGAAATTCGCGGAAAAGATTGTAAATCTCGCGGGGCTTAATGTCTTCGGGAAGGCCGGCGATGAAGAGGGTCCGAACAGAGTCATGAGAAGAATAAGCAGCGACGTGAGGAAGAGAATATGAGGCGAAAGGGGGTGGTGGGGGCAGCGGAGGTTGTTGGTGGGGGATGTAGGAGTGGTAATGGAGGGGAGGGGCAGCAGCGCCAGGAGGAGGAGGTGGAGGTGGAGGCGGCGGCGTGACTTCAGGTGGAGGGGTTTGGTAGTAAGGGTAGTGAGGAGGGAGAAGGCCTGAGGGTGGAGGATAGTAGGCAGCCATGTCGTCCATAGCCCGGGATTTCTTTTGGTCAAATGGCACCGGCCATTGTTAATGTTATTCCCTGTGTTTTAATGAAATTATTGTCCTAATAATAATAATAATCCAATTTCCTTCAAAAATAATTTTAAAAAATCCAATCTAATTAGTGACTAAATTCCTTTTTAGATCTAAGAAACAGAAAGACAATGTTCATTGTCCTTTTAAAAAAAAAAAGCCTTAAAATTACAAGTAAAAGTAGAATCTTAAGCATATTCCAATATTCATTATTAAAATAGTCCTTACAAAATAATTCAATATTTATTATTAGTTCATGGATCCGAGTTAAACCATGACTCCATTTTTAAAAAACAATTCAACCTCTTAGCTTAATCCAGTCTACTTTAAAAAGAATAAAAAGTAAATATTATAATTAATTATAAATAAAAATAATTCTAAAATTATTTAATACTTTTTGTAATTAAATAGACTCCAACCTATAATTTTTACCCATGAAAATTCTTGGTTTAAATATTAACAAAAATATTTTACATTTATTAAATGAAAATAAAATAATATTTTAATTTTTTTTAAAGTGCTTATATATAACAAATTTAAGCTCTCTTTCAAAAAATTTAATTATTCTTTTAAATTTTATGTTGATGTTGAAGTGTGTATAATTTTTATTGGGTGAACAAAAAATTAAGACTTTTTTAATATGTTAGCCACTGTTTATTTTCAATTTAGGCTGCAGTTGAAAAATCCAAACTTGACCAAAGTCAACCAAACCTGGCGAGTCTATATCCAAACTTAAACCAATGTAAATTTGAAGTGTTCTAACATATGTAAAAATTAAATCAAAATAAAATTTAAAGATAATCCACACATGATTTTAACAAGATAATGAAATTTAATCAAAATAATATTTATATATCATTCACACATAATTTATTAATGTGAAACTCGAATTTAACATCCCAAAGATAATATTTTAAACAAAAACTGCAGATCCACTATTTTTAGAAAGTTAGGGTAAGGATTTTCAAGCTTCAAGCCAGCCTAACTCGACCAGATTTTAATTTAAATAATAATTTTTTTTTTAAATTTTAAATATAATTATAAAACATATTATAATTAATATGCGGAATAATATGATTTTTAATCCGACAACAACTAGATAAACTTTGGAATATATATATTTTAAATCACTTCGGTATTTAAACTGACAACTAAATTTATTTTAGCCACTGAACTTAAAAAATATAAAAGCCACTGAATTTGACATTGGTGGATGCTCTGCTGAAACAAAGACAGTGTGAGTGAAAAGCAAGCCTCACTTCGGAGCTATCAGTCTGGTAGTATAAAATTAGAAACAACCATTAATCCGAATCTGATGAGAGTTGAAATACCAATGCTGGTTCATACAGTTCATACATATTACCAAATACCCAAGGAAGCATATTTTCTCTCAGCAAAAGCCAAGTCTTAGCATTATACATGACGCAAGCAGCCAACCCAGCCGGCATTTTACCAGCAATTTCATGGAAAGTCTTAGTTACTATATTCTTCTAATAACAATTGACTAGACCAGAGGTGGGTACTGCTTGGCTTGCTGGCGAACCCTTCTCTTATATTCATTAGCATCCTGCATACACCAAGACAAGATTATGTCATTCTTTGATTTTGATTACCATAATCCAACCCCTCATTCAGTCATGTTTAAAACACCCAAATTTAATGAACTAAAATACAGTTGCCCCCAATATCAGGAAGTTTTAAAGTCTCTGCAAAATCGACTTAAGAAAAATACCTGGATGAAGAGGTGATACCCTTCAGTTTGAGCAGGATCAGCAGGGTTTGGAGCATCCAGAAGATCTTGGATTCCAATAAGAATCTGCTTCACAGTTATGGCTGGTCTCCAACCCTATGTACAATATAAGAATGACATTAAAATTTAGGTTGGATAGACTGAAATACAACTATTCAAGCACGTAACCATTATTGAAGAGAAGAAGATACGTACACTATCCTCATTTAGGATTGAAAGGCAAACAGTACCAGATGGATAAACATTTGGGTGGAAAAAGCCCTGGGGAAATTTACACTTTGGAGGCTTGCTGGGATAATCTTCACTGAAATGGAGCGTGAGCGGGAAGTAGCCACCCTCCCAATCAGTCTGTAACATAGATGATGCAAGGAGTTAAGCTATCCAAACATTAAAAGAAACACAGCTACAACCGATTCAAACATGCACACTTTCTTTAAATACTCCTCTCTATATATTGACACAACACTCTCATAAGTCCTTTTAATCAAATATTTGACTTTCTAAACGTGATTTTTTAAGAAAAGGAAGCATTTTGATGACTTTAATAAATGCTCCAGATAAAATTACAAGCATCCAGACATCACACCTTTAAACTTGTCCATATAAAGAACAAAAACTCAGATCTGAATACTAAGGACAGATAGATAAAACGAGTTGGGCAAAAATAATATCAAGAGGAATTGAATAAAAGTTGCAGACATCATTCAAGAAATTAACATACTAAGGCGAATAAGGAAACTGACAACCAAAATTTCAGAGGTTCAATATCATTACAAGATCAAAACCAATACCACAAAGCTGTCACTCTTCAAGTTAAATAACAACCACCAATGCTGCAAAGAAAATCTAAAACTTGCAGCACAAACTTGTTAGCTCTCAATCTGTCTGCAACATATAAATAATCAAAAACCTCAAGACTTAAAATTCTAGAAAAGGCTGTTTGAAGTGCCATGCTACTTGTTGAATTGTTGATGCCTTAAGAAGCAAGCAGTGAGCTACTAAATCCCAAAATCTTTCTCCTAGTAATAGCTAGAAATACCCATGCTTTAAATAGTGATCCGCTTTCGAAGGTTAAGAAACAATAAAAATACATATTTTTATCACCACCAGATGAATTTCAGGAAAATGCAATAATGGTCAATAACGCAAATGAATCTACGTTAACACATAATAACAATGATAAATGCAACCTAATTCCAACCAACACCTCACACCAGGTTAATTACTGAATAACTAACAAAGGACAAGAACTTCGACCAAAACTGATAGGCAAAAATGGACTGTCATGATATGCATTTCATGTTAAAACATGCCTCTGTGTGCTTGTGTACTAAAGCAAAGAAAAGAGAATGAGAAAGCTAGAGCTTCAGCAACCATTAGAACTCCTGAAACAGAAAGGAAGGAGAATTGTAAGAATAGCAGAGATACTCATAACAGCTTTAGACAGGAGGGAAGTGCAGAGGAATTAAAACTGATAGCAATTAGTTTAAAGCACCTAATGATAACAGAACTCTTGTCTAGGGGCCACGAATGCCACATAACCACTCTATAACCCATTAATATGAGGATAACAGTACCAAGTTGTGAGAATCTGAGAAACAACAACTAATATATTGTCAGGCTTCCGAAGTCCACAAGTCCTTGTTCAAACATGATTGATAAAATCACGTACAGTAACATACCGACCATCAATAGAAGATTGTTTAAATGTAACAAAAACTTTCTAAAAGCCTAAAATCCTTTATTCCTTCCCCTTTTTATGTACCCAAAGGAAAAAGAAAAACCATATTAAATTGTCAGCACACAGACTTCAATATCCATCCATGTTTACCATCAATCACCATTTTCCTAAAATTATCGGGAAAAAACAAAAAAGAAAATAACATATGATGTAACCCACAAATATATGAAAAACTTGTTTTAGCTCGGCATTCTGAATGCGAGCTAGTCATACAAACCACGCATATACCATATGCACTATAATAGAAAGAAATATTCCTATTATTCTATATGGAAAACACAGCACTCAATTTAATCCAGAATTATCAATATCTTTGCTAGTCCATGTTTTAACCCAATAAAATCACATAAAACTTGGGTTCAATTACATCAATCAGCAGCTCCCTCTCTCTTTAAAGGAAAAAAACCTCTCTATGACCAAAATAGAAAAAAAAAGAACCCTAAAATCTTAAAATCTATAAACAACACAACATCATCCACGTCCAAAGAAATAAGAGAAAATAATTGACGAACCAAACTCAACAAGCACAATCCATTAAACTTTACCGACGATAATAAAAAAGAAAAATACAGAAATTAAATAGAAGTTCTTTGACTTACTCCTGCTTTACCAGGGATCGTACAATGCCACACCATCAAATTGACCGTTCCATCAGGCAACGTCTCTGGTTTCGCAACAAAACCCTAAAATTTCAACAACAAAAAAGATCAAACAAATAATAAAAAAATATGAAATCCAGATAAAAAAGAAACAAGAACAGGGAAAGAAACTCCACGGACATGGGGATGGTTCTTCCTCCATGCCTTACGTTCCTCGGCGAGTCGACCACGCGCTATTCCTCCCGACATCTCTCTCTCTCTCTTTCTCTGTGTCTTGTCTTTCAAACTCCGGCTTTCTCTTTCTCTCTCTAAAACCCTCACCCAAATGTTCTCTCTTCCCCTTTCTTAAATAATTGTTTTTTTTATTTTATTTTAATAATAAAGAAAATTATATTTAAAAAAAAAAAGGCGTTGATGGAATCGACTTTTTCCCTTTTCGTTTTCTCTTCGCCGTCTAAAATAATATATTAATTCTTTTGGTCTTCCGGTTGTGCCCTTGATGAAGAGAGGAGTCGTTGCGCAGAGTTGACCAAGAGAGAAACGTACGGTAAATATTTGATCTGGTGGGGGTGGGTCCCAATCCCTAGGGGTACCTTTGTTCCTTTTATATATATATATTTAGGTTGGATTAATTAATCTTTGCCTTTAAAAAGTTTAAAAAGTCAATGAATTAGCTGTTCTATTATATTCCGGCGTGAAATCCACGCCACTATACTCACGTCACCAGTCACGTGCCTTCTTTTATTGGGCCACGCTTAGAGCTTGAGCCCATTATTGGGTCCATTAAAGCCCGAGGTTGTTTCAAATTTGCTCATGCATGGGTTTGGGTGTCAACCACTTGATTGAATACGCAGTAGTCTACCAATTTCCAAGATTGTAGTGTAATCAACAACCTCATTTAATTATTTACACTTCTTGAAAAATGTTTTAATCTTTAGTTAATTGCTCGAGGTTTGTTTATTTACTGTTAATATAAAAATAATAGTAGCGAATGAGATTAGATATTGTATTAAGCGTACTGTGTTAGAAATAAACGCTTATCCAAAGCAATTTTTTTAAACGTAATTGGTATTTGAATTTCAAATTCTCACATAGGTTGATAAACTATGTTTTAATGTTATTAGAATATAATTGTGTAATAATGATGACTAATAATATAATGGCATGTGGTAATTTCATATTATGATATCTGATAAATATTAATAAAAAGTTAACAAAATTTATAAAAATATATATTTCACATCCAAAATGAATATAAACAAATAAATGTCTAAATTCAAATGAATTTGAATGTTATTTGTCCATATTCATTGTAATTGTGTTTTTTAATATTTTTTAATTTTAAAAATGTGATAATTTTAGAAAAAAAAATCAAGTATTCTTTAGAAATTGTTATTTTTTTATGACATTTTTAGAATATTTGAAAAATATCATGTATTTTTAGAAAATTTTACAATTTCTTTGCACCTTTCTAGATAATTTTTTATCTTCAAAAAAGTTTCTTCTATATTCAATGAAGTATAGACTTCACTTATTTTTTTCTCGGATCACTTTTCATTATCTCCACCTCTTTTTTATGCATTAAATAGATCATTTATTTGTAAGTCTAATTCACTTTGTTTACACGCTTTTTTCTTTGTTTTTGTTTCAATAATTATGGGGTTTGCTTGAAAATTTTCTGGATTCACCATGTTCTCAGCTTTTTTTTTTTTTAATTATTGATTTTAATTAATGAATTTTGAGAGTGTTGAAATTAAACGTCGATAATGATAATATAAAAATATCGTAAAAAAAAAAGAAATAAAACACATAAATTTTTACATGAAAACTTTTTCGAGAAAAAATAATGAACAGAAAAAAGAAAATTTATTAATATCGCAAAATTCAACTAATATAAGAGGAGTTGGTACTATTTATACATTATTATATCATTATCTTTTTAATGCCTTGAGGGTTTGTGAACTATTGGTCTATTAGTAGTTGATATAATCAGTGTTTTAAAAAAAATTAAAAATATATAACTTTACTAAGAAAACTCATCCGATTCTATGTTTATGTTCATCTAAATCTAGAAGTGAAATAATTTTTTATATAATTTTATATATTTTTGAAGACCTTTTTTAATTTTTTTATTAATACTTGTCACATATCATAATATTAAGCTATCACGTTATTATTATTATTTGTCAATTTAATATTTAAATTATTATTATAACAAAGTAGCTTATGACAAAGTGAAGTAATGAACAAAATAATGAGAGAATAAAAGATCAACCCATGATATCGATTATGTAGTTTGGATGTATCAATCCTATTTTGCAAAGCTTATGATAAGTGCTAAAGGTAACATGTTTTAATCTCATTCTTAATACATATTTGGATGATTATTCGATATAAAATAGTGAATTTTATGCTCTTAATCCTTTAAATTCATGTTTCTATATTTAGGAGGACATTTAGGAGCAAAATAAACGAAAAACGAGCGAAAACTGAAAGATTTATGCAAAGTACAGTGGCCTAACGAGCTGGACACACGGTCATGTGTCAGATCGTGTAGATTTTGCGAATTGTATTTCAAACAAACGGAAAAGTGTAATTTTTAGGATATTTTGGCATTCTAAGACCTCTATACCATATATGATAAGAGAGGAATAAGTCGTCAAAGAATATTGAAGAAAACAACTTGGAAAATACCATTAAAGCCGTCTTTGAAGCAGATTTCCATCAAGATTGAAGACCTCTTTATAATTTCTTTGGATTTTATTATAAGTTTCTCTATGTCTTGTGGTTATATTATCTTTGAGATGTTCTTATTTGTTATTATGAATTAATTTTCTAAATACCTAGGAGAGATGAATCCTATGATGAATTCTGTCATTTGATTTCTGGTTTTACGCAATAAATACTTAAATCTTGTTCTAAATTTCGTGTGCTTAATTCTTGGTTTAATACTTTTAAGCTATTAATCCATATTTGATGTGTTTAAGTCACAGAAGGAATAGATCTTGTCTAAGAGTAGATCTAACATAATTGGGTGGAGTTGCATGCAATCCTAGAAATAGGACGACATAAATCTATCAGGTTATAGTCAAATCTAATAGGAGGATCCATAGATCCAGTTAATGCGACAATAAGAGTTTTAATTAGAAAGATATTTAAATTAATCAACATAGAATCAGTTGTTTGTATGCTTGAATAGATGTATTAACATAATTTAGGGATTTTTACGAATTAAAATACTAAGTGAATAAATTGTTTAATTTAGATTAATAATGACAGATGAAATCTAGGTGAAATTTTTTTTTGGGTATTACCTCGTTTCTTGGTTGTTAATCACTTGCTTTCGTGCTTTGTTCTTTGTCGTATTCTTTAGTTTATTAATTTAGTTAATTTTAGTTTTAAACAATCACTCCAATTTATCGGTCAAATATTCATGTTTTTCTTTGTTTCTTTTAAGTCGAATTGTCTATTAAATATATCTAGTTTTAAATTTGTTAAAACTTCTTTGCATGATAAAAAAACAATTTCAATAAGAATAAGGTATAATGACAAAATTAGCCCCTAACGTTTGGGTGCTTGGTCACTTTGGCCCTTAAGGTTTTTTTGGATCACTTTAATACATAATTTTTTTTTTTGGTCAAATTGATTATTTTTTAATGGTCTTGTTGACATGTCCGTTAGTTGACTAACGATCAACATAAATCATTAACGTGGTAGTCCAAATGTATTTAAATGCTGACATGATATTATTTTGTCTTATATGCCACGTCAACAAATGATTTTAAAATTATTAAAATTATTTTTTAAAATAATAAAATTATTAAATAATTTTAATTTCTGATTTCATCTTCTATCCCACAACATCATTAGAAATAATCTTAAATCATCATCATCTCCATTGTTTCTTTCCTTCCTTCATCATCTCCCGTCTCTCCCATCTGTATAAAATATGTTCTTTGTCCCAAATGAAATAGAAAACCCTAAATCTTTACCCAAAAATGTATGAGTAATTGTGTCCTTTCTAAGTGGAGAAGATAAAAACAAATTTCAAGAACCCAAAAAATTGATCCAATCTAAGTGTGTTAATCGAAGGTTTTTTACAAAATTCTCCACCAACTCACAATGGAAAGAAGAATAGTAGAGGTGGGTAAAACGTGGTTTACAATTCAACATTTTGAGCTTACAATCTGTGTTTCATCAATTATAAAACTTGGTCTAAGAAAAAACATGGGTTTTACAGGTTCTACCACACTTGTCATAGTAATAATGGTAGGTGCAGGCTTGTGGGTTTCAATGGGTTTTACAATTTTTGGGGAATGACAATGGCTAATAGGGACGATCAATGTTGGTGGGTCAGAAAGTATTTGTTTGGATTAGGGCAAAGGTTTAGGGTTTTTTATTTCATTTGGAGTAAAGAACAGGTTTCAAAACTCAAGTTTTTAAGTTTAATTTTAAAAAATTTTTAGATTTCAAAAACTCAGATTTCATTTGATGATTAAAGGATTTTAGGGAAGAAACAGTTCTTGGTGTAAGCTGTGGAAGGATCAGCATTGGAAAGGTTAATTTGCAGAGAAAGATCAAAAACCCGATTCATGTACTGAGATCCCCTTTATTGAACAACAGTTTATAAAAAGAAAAAGAAAAAAGTTGAAGGAACAGACATGCTGAGAGATGGGAGATGATGAAGGAAGGAAAGAAACAATGGAGATGATGAAGGAAGGAAATGGGGAAAAACATTTAGAAATTAAATATTAAAAATATTTAATAATTTTATTATTTAAAAAAATAATTTTAATAATTTTAAAATTATTTACCGACGTGGCATATAAGTTAAAATAGTGTCACATACATTTTTATCTTATATGTCACGTCACGTCAGCGTCTTCATACGTGAACTTGCCTAGGTAGAAAAATTTCTCACGTCAACGCCATTAGTCAACTAACGGTCACGTCAACAAGACCATTAAAAATGACCAATTTGACCAAAAAACAAAGATTATGTATGAAAGTAATCCAAAAAAAAATTTAAGGGTTAAAGTGATCAAACACCAAAAAATTAGAGACTAATTTTATCATTATGCTTAAGAATAAATTAATAAAACATAATTCAAGATAATTTTACATTTCAATAAAATGAACCATATAAACCAATATAATATACTAATTAATGTGCTAAGTAGACTCACATTCTAATGCCTTGTAGGACGCATTTTCTGCCTTTATACTTCCATCTCAATCAAAAATATTTCTTGCTAGATGCGTTTTCGTCCAATGGTAAGTCAACGGTCATTCTCCAACAATCAAAAAATTCAAAGGCTAGAATCCAACGACTAAATTTTTTTCCAATGGCTACTTTATTTACTATATATACTCAACTCATTTTCTTTCTTTTTTTCATTCAAATCCTATTCTCTCAATTCTGTTCATCTATTCTTGCAATTCTCTCAATTATTTTATTCTCAATTTTTCTCAAAATTTTCTTGTCTCAATATTATATTTTGTAATTTCTTTGATTTTCATAAATTTAAAAATGTCAATTCTTTTTATTCGTTTGGATCATAAACGCATTTTCGACGTCCAATTACAAATAGTACGAAAATATTCTTACATTTTTTTTATTTTAATTAATATAATTATTAAGTTGTTAATATTGTCAATGTTTAAAATTTTCTAATGTTTATATAATTAAATCGAATATCAGATTATTGAGACGTATATACACAATATAAGTGTGAGGGTATCGCGTGTCATTAAACAACACTTGCAAGAGGCGAGATTCTTGTACGTGTCTCGTATGCTCAATTGGACTAAATTGGAGTATGCACTTATTAGTGCTTTGTTGAAAAGATGGAAACCCGATACATATATTTCATCTTTCGTGCGGTGAATGTACAATTACACTTGAGGATCTAACTTTAAAGATTTAAATCTCCTCATTATCAGTTAACCGTTTAATTTCCTTGATGGCTATATTGAATCATTGGATGTATTATCATAGGCTTTCCTTTATGTTAGAAGAGTGGTGGCCTACGAATCGAGGAGCTAGTTTATTGAAGTTATCGATTGATCTAGCCAAGAACACTAAATACCAACCCTGAAAGTAGTCTCGTAATGTTACAGAGAAACAAATTGCATTTGAGGGCAGTAGAGGCCCTTATAGTCCTCATGTAGTAGTTGTACTGATATTGATGATCTCTTAGATCTTCTGCTCTAAAGTTAATTTCTTTTGGAAATGTAAATGAAGCTGGTACCAGTTCAACTACTACTTGCACAATCAATGGTTGTTCTTGTTGATAGCCCTGGCAGTAGTTTCTTTGGTATTCGGTTGGCCATTTTGATTGTGTCTAGATCATCCCTAATGTTGTTACCTAGTTGTTATTGATAATATTGTTCTTAACAGTAGTCATGTTGCTAGTATTCATCTTCTCCATACTGATCGCTTCAATAATCCTTCTAGTCATAATATTTATCCTCTTAGATCCGTGCTCTTAAGAGTATTTTAAGCGAGTTGAATCGTGAATCTTATTGAAGTTCCCCGTAAATGGTGTGAATTGTTACAACATTGAATATAAAAATAGCTTGTTACAATGATTCACGCCATGGGGGTGTGACAAGTCACTATATCTAATGATAAAAGTATGTTGTGTAGCTATGTGAGCAATTTTTTTGCACTCTCTGTTCGTCTTTCCCCTCTTCTTTAAGGAAGGAGAGTTTTTAAAAATGAATAAGGATTAAGAGTGGACTCTCCTTTCATGATGGTCTCCTTGTAAAGTCCAATCCCAGGCTTGGTTTGGGGGGGGGTTTGAGCTGAATTTGAGTCAGATGTGTTTGTTATGGGGCTGATGAACTTACGAATTTGAGACCCTTAAATGCGATTAGGCTTGATATGATAATTGTTCTTCATGGGCCATGATGATGATATTATGGCGTTGCCTGCTTAGTTGTTTGGCATGGGCTTTATTATTGGGGTGTCATGTGCATTTTGGCATTAGGATATAAAAAAAAATGTTATTAAAATATTTATTTTTTAAAAATAAGTTAAATATTTTTTATTGATGGAAATTTATTTAAATTATAGTTATACTTTAATTAAAAATTGATTTTTAAGAGGGTTATTCTTTTAAATATTCAGTAGGTAATTATTTTAAAGAAATGGCCAATATTTAAAAATTAAAATGTCTAATTACCTTTATTTTATTTTTGAATGTTATAAAATTTTTTATCTTGTTGTACTTTTAAATAGGTGTTACTCAACTTGTGCCACCAAATTTAAACACTCAAATTATAATAGTGTAAATAAATAATATATATTGCATACATTTTTTTAGAAGTAAATATATTTTATTTATTTTTATGTTGTATATATATAATTGTTTATTTATACAATATGTAATGTCAAATTTCAACTACATCAATAACTGTCTTAATAGTTTCTAAATATTAAATTTAAATTAAAATGTCATGTATATAATTATATAATCAAAATTTACTTATGTACATTGAATTAAATCTTATTTGTAGTTTCGAGATTTATTTTAAATAAAATTGGATTATATAAAATATGTTATGAAACATATTTTTATTCTAAAATTGGATAAAATAACATTTAGTCCTTAAATTTGACAATATTTTTTACTTTGGTTTTTAAATTATTTTTGTTCACATTAATCTCGAAACTTAGTAGTTTTCTTAATTTAGTCCCTGAGCTTGGATATTATATAAATTAAAATCTTAAATAATGATGTGATACAATCTTAGAGTGTGATATTATCATATCTTAATAGAATTTAAATTTAGAAACGAAATTAAAAAACTTATCAAATTTCGAAACTAAAAATAAACTTAAATGATGATGGTCAAGGGTTCACTGTCTCAACTATGACTTGGGTTCGAATCGCGCTAATCATATTTGTTGTTCGAATCTAGAAACCAAATTAAAAGATGAAAAATGTATTTATTATCTTAAAACTATAAATATTTGATCTCATCCAACTCTTTTAATGTTTTGTCTTTTAATGTTCATTTTTTCACTTTTTTGAATCAAACATAACCTTTAGTATTGGATAGGCTTCAATTTTGGACCAAGCAATTCAGGTTTGCTACTGTCACAAACTCACCAATTCAAGCAATCTATCATCCATCTGCTCATGCTTTAATTTAATCCTTACTGAAATATTAGGTTTGGATAATTGTTTTTATATTAGGTTGGAATTTTTTGTTTGTCAAATTTTTAAAAGAAATATTAAGGATTAATTTGAATAAAAAAAAAGTTTAGGACTTGATGTGAGAACAATTATTAAGAGCAAAGATTAATTTAAATAAAAATATTTAAACCCTAATATGAAAATAATGGTTAAGTTAAGGCTCCAAATAATGCATTAACCCTGTGTTAATTAACAAAAAGATAATGAAAATACATAGTTTCTCGCACAGACAAAACAACGCTTTTCAATTTAAGAAATCCTTCATTGGATCATCGTGGTGTACCCTTTTCATCCGATATGCCTCCATTTCCTCAGCAGATACCTCATCATTCCATCTGACATTATACTTCCGTTTTCTTTCATCTTTCTCCCCTCTTTTCCTCTCATCCTCCTTCTTAAGAGCGTCGGTGAGAAGTTTTTCATCGAGAATCAGGTCCTTAGGAACATCGGTTCCCCAAGTAACGTGTTTCTTCTCCTCTGCAGGAGCTGGGGCATCTTCGGATGACGCTTTACGAGCAATGTTTGATTTCATCAAGTCTGTGGCTGGCTCTGCAGCTTCAATACCGGCTGCACCAGTACAGTAACTACTGCGAAAGGTCTGCTTGCAACACTTGTACCCCCATTGGTGATCCTTCCACCACGAGCCCCAGACACTAGTGTGATTATTAATGAAAACATCCTCTTCATACTTGCTTTTTGGAAGAGAAGTTTCCATTCCCTTAATAATCCTGCTTGCACGATCATATTCGACCTGCCTCTCGCTTTGCCCCAAGAGAAGCTCCATGTGTATCTCTTCTTCAGTCGCTGTATTACCATACTTTTCCATTATGGTATCCTTTGTCTTTGATTTCAACCCTTTTTTAATTACTTTATAATTCCTGAATTGCAGTTCTGCTTGGGATGGAGCAGCCTGCATGTGAATATCTTGACCTTTATCAAATGTTTCCCATGCATGAATATTGAGCTGCTTAAACTCCAATGCTTGCCCACTCGATCTATATTGATTATCACCTCCATAGAACTTCTCGTTAGGATCAGTACCAGGAAGAGGATCTTCACGCATTGATCGAGTTTTGGGATCATAATAAGCAGAATTAATGTCAAGATTCAAAAGATATTTTGCTGTGTCTTCCCGAATGCGCAAATTTCTGACAGTTCCCGTGCTCCCTCCGCCAGTGGTACGAACACGCTTCTCAACCTTAGAAAAGTCCATTTGCTTGCTCTCGTCGACCTTAGCCTCGTCGACCTTCAGCTGCTGTTCTTTCAGATACAGCCTTCTCGCCTCATCCCTTGCAGCAAATCTTTCAATGACACGAGCATATGTAGATCCATCATAACCATTCCATCTATCTCGTTTGCCATCATAATTCAGTTCGAAAGTTTCTATCTTTTCATCGGGTGCAATGTGCATGTTCGTCCATTTTGCACCCTTGTTACGAGGCCTCTCCATGCATGACTTTGCCTCATGTGTCATGGCTCCACAGTTCTCGCAGGCTCCTTTTCGATATTTTTCAGCTTGAAATATCTTCGCGCCTCTATCGTACCAAGATTTGGTATAATTGGGATCAGATTTCCACTTCCGTTGATGCTTCAAACTAGGTCTTTCAGCGTTAAGATACCAAGGTGCTGAAGACATATACTGAGGAATATGGGGGTTAATTTCTTTTCCATCCTCGTCAACCTCAGCCGGAGCAAGCCCCGCCTTTCGGGCTTCCTCTAATTCCAGCTGTTTCCAGTGATCCTTCCTTGGGTTAAATGCCACTGATGCAGTAGCCATGTTGAATCAATAAAATATTGGAAGAAACTAGGGTTTTGAAGATGAAATTTCACAAATTCGATAGAAGTTCTGTAAATTCGGAATCGAAGAACCCTAATGGAACTCGATTGCGTTGCGGATTTTGCTGGTTTTTCCTTTTTTCTGATAATTAACAATTACCTTACTGAATAATCATATATATAGAGAGAGGCATTTGCCCATGAGTTTAACTATGAAAATCCTAAATTAACAATGACTATAAAATCCTAATTCTACTACAGCCTATCTACTTCCTAAAACTTCGCCATAGTAGAGGGATTTGTCCGCGTTGATTTTAATACAATTGAAAATGAAAAAGTTCCGCGTTCAAAATTTATGAAGCAATACAATTTTTATGTACGAGTTTTGGTACGTTATAGGTAGGTTTTTTCCGATTTGATTTGATTATTATTATTTTTTTTATATTTCATACCAACCACTTGTTAATAACTTTTTTTTTTTTTTTTGATTTGTTTTGTTTTATTTTATATTGAATTAATTTTACATTATATTTACGATAGAATATATCTTTATATGTGTATTTTATTTATAATTATTCTATATTATACTTGTAATATTCTCAAAAGGAAAATTCAAATATAATACGATATTATTAGATGAATGTGTCTAAAATTATATAACATAATATAAATGTAATATATAATATTCTAAATTTGATAATAAAAAAACACACACAAACTTAAAATTTTTGTATAAAAATATTGAAGTATGACTTATATTTCAATCAAATTTAGGAAATAATTTTTTTAATTAAATTCTATTTATTTATTTTAATTATTTTATTATTATTTGATCTAAAAATTTAGTCTATTCATCACCTTTAGAAAACACATAAAATAAATCAAGAAATCAAAATAAAGGAAGGATCCACATTTATTATCATATATTAAAACTAGAGCAACCAAAGCTGTGGTTTGACGTACACAGACAGACTAACAATTTGAATTATCAACCTTATAAAGTTCAGTGTCTTACAATCTTCGATTCCCATCCAAACATTCCAGCTACGCCATTGTCACAAACTCACAAATGTACGCAAAATCCCATAAGTGTGGTCACTGTTTAATCCTTCCCGCCACCAATTAATCCCACCCTTCATTAATTCACCCCAAATTCGTGATCTAAAACGACTCCCATGTAAATTTTATGCATTTAATTTTTTAGTTAGTTACTAATACAAACTGATTTAATACAACTGAACAAAGCGTATTCCGGAATTTCGCTCCTTTTTTTGGGAGGTTATGAAATGGAGACACAAGATGTCGGGGTGGAAGGGCAAATTGGGTAACAAAGAAAAAATAAAAAACACTCACCGGTGGAAGTTATAGGAGCAGTGAGGAGGAGGAAGAAGAAGAAAATATTGATAGGTTGTAACTGTGTTTGTCCTTGCATTCTATTCCAATTCGTTATTATATCATCGCCTCCACGTCAACAGCCACCACTTCCACCATCTCCACCACCGCCTTCCCTATTTTGTTTAAAGCTAAATCGAATCTGAGCTTATTGAGAATGCGGATGTAAATAATCTGTTTCTCAGAGGAATTAAATTAAATAAATATTGTTTCGAGGCTCTGGCTTTGGATTCTTTTTTTTTTTTTGTCGTCTTCGTTGTTGAAAATGGAAGCAGCTGGGAATTGCTCGGTGAGGGTCGCCGTTCATATTAGGCTTTTAATCGGCGACGAACGAACTCAAGGTTGTAAAGAATGTGTTACTGTTACTCCTGGAAAGCCTAAGGTACTCCGTTTTTAGCTTTACAATTTTTTTTTTTTTCATTTTTAACATTTCTGCATTTTTGTTGTATGCGTCAGGCTATTTTTAGTTAAGTTCAAGCATGATTTCATTTAGTATTAGTTTTCGACTTTATTATTATTCTTTAATTGTAACATTTTTAAACCTTCTTTTATTCAACCCTATTATAGCATTTTTCATATTTAAAAGAAAAAACTACTATCAAGTGTAATGATGCATTTGAAGTTTCTTCCAAAATCCTTTATTATTATTTTTGCCATGGCAGAGTGAGGATTGAAAGGTAGACTTTTTCAGAAAATCATGCCTTCTAAATGCATGCACGAAAAATCTAAGACTGAATTACTTAAATTTTATGCTGAAATTGTAGTTATTTAAGTTGGGACAGCTGTATTTATTGAAGTACAAGCTTATTTGGAGTATAGATATTTAAGCACTGTGGTTCTACTGGGTTTAATAATTTCGCAACTATAAAGTACAGGAAAAGTTAAAAGCTTTAATGAAGTTTTCATTTCTTTTAGCTTATTAGTTATTACCTTAAAAATGATTTTTTTAACGTTCTTAGAATTGATTTTTTTTGTTGGCTTCGGCTATTTTGGGCTATGTGTGCAGGTGCAAATTGGGACACATTCCTTTACATTTGATCAAGTTTATGGAAATGGTGGTTCTCCATCATCTTCCATGTTTGAGGAATGCGTTGCTCCTCTTGTCGATGCTTTATTCCAAGGATACAATGCTACTGTACTTGCATACGGTCAGGTAATACGAATTGACATACGAGAGCTGCTCTAAGTTCGATCAGCTTTTTTTTAAATGTCTTTATTTATGTTCATGGTTGACTTGCGCAACTGTTGCAGACAGGATCTGGGAAGACATATACCATGGGAATAGCTACCAAAGATGATTGCCAGACGGGATTGATTCCTCAAGTTATGAATGAGTTGTTCAAGAAAATTGAAACGTTGAAGCATCAAACAGAGTTCCAGCTACATGTTTCCTTCATAGAGGTACATACTTGTTGCCTGCTGGCTGCTTGAAAAATCGAAATGGAATTCTCTCTAGTCACTGTAAAATATGTTTAATGAATTGAAAATATAGTAGACTATGTGTTTCTTTTCAATGTATACTTGTCATTTCTGAGGAGTAACCTAATTTGATGGTTTGAATCTGAAGATCCTGAGGGAAGAGGTGAGGGATTTACTGAATTCAGAACCTGTAGGCAAACTTGTTACTCCTAAAGGGAATGCTGTGAAAACCGCAGTTCCAGGAAGGCCACCTTTACAAATACGTGAATCATCAAATGGGATTATAACACTAGCTGGATCAACTGAAGTTGCAGTTAGTACGCTGCAAGAAATGGTTACTTGCCTGGAGCAAGGATCAATAAGCCGGTCAACTGGGAGCACAAATATGAATAACCAGTCCAGGTACAATCTCCACTTCTGATGTTCTCCCCTTCATCTCAAAAGAAATATTTAAATGAATCAAATAAGTTGTTTTATATCTGAAACTTCAAGCTATTTTGTGGGAATGGATTATTTCATTCTGAAACCCGTCTGTTAATCTCCATCATTTAATGACATGTGTTCCGTACTTATGGTTTTAATAGTCGATCCCATGCCATCTTCACAATCACATTAGAACAAATGCACAAAACGCAGTCAATTTCTGCTGTTAATAACACTCCGGATGAAGATATGTCTGAAGAGTATTTATGTGCGAAGCTCCATTTGGTGGACCTTGCTGGATCTGAACGAGCAAAAAGAACAGGTTCTGATGGTCTTCGGTTGAAAGAAGGTTTGTATATATGCATATAAACTTAATACATCCTTCTTGTGTGATGGCGGTGTTAAATAGCCTATTCTATTTTTCATGAGCAGGTATTCATATTAATAGAGGGCTTCTTGCACTGGGCAATGTTATCGGTGCCCTTGGGAATGAGAAAAAGAGTAAAGAAGGGATGCATGTTCCATACCGTGATAACAAACTGACTCGACTTTTGCAGGTTAGATTTATTTGTTTAGATTCATGCAGAATTAATTTGAACTGATGATACCGAGATGTCCAAACATTGACATAATTTCAAAGTATGTGCAAGTTCAAAACAATTTCTAGCTTTCTCAATTATCTCATATACATATATATGGAGGCCCTTAAACAAAGTATCACTCAGCCTTATTGAATTTGGTATATATCAAATGCTTTGATAAACTCTCATGACACACTACTCATATGTGTATAGCTATAGCATTTTGTTGGAAAACTTAAGAGTAATGCTCTCTAATTGTTTTATTTTCTCTTTGCTACTAATTTACCAAATTGAGGCTGAACACTTTTTTGTTGTGAATTTTGGTACATCTGGTTTTTGGTTCATGATCTTCGATCTTATGTCATTAATCTCAATCTTACATGTTTTAAAAGGCCTAAGTTATTAGAGCCTTTAAAAAGGCTTGTAATTTAGGAACTTTAAAGAAAGTTCAAAAGTTCTGTTTTCTGCCTTTTTCTTCTGATCTGGTCTTCTTTATGTGTTTCAGGATTCACTTGGTGGAAACAGCAAAACAGTTATGATGGGTACATCTCTAAATAACAATGTATTGTTTTAAAAAAAGGAGCAATGTATTTTCTTGCTGAGAAAAAAAAACAACGTATTTTCTTCACCAGAAAAATTGATATTGGAATGCATGAGATCTGTGCTCCAGTTAGTCATTTTTGTAAGCCTCTCTGTTGACAACTGTTTTGCTCCATATTTTCTTATCATCCCCAAATCATACTATATAATCTCTGTATCTTTGGAAGAAATTTTATATGTTTGATACCCAGGTTGCAAAAAAAGAGAAACAAAAATGTGGAGGCTATATGGGTTTACATACAAGCTCTGCATTCATCTGGATCCTGCTATTTCTTTAGCTTATGCCTTTACTTCTTGGTTTTTTGGTCAAGTATCATTGTTTGCTATTATCAATCTAATTAGTGTTCAAAAATCTAAGATGTGATGGTTGGATTCAGATCTTTTCCCAGGCTTCACGTGCTTTCTAGACACATGTTGCTAATGCATAGACTCTAAAACCCATATTTTATACTTTGCTTCCTAATTCTTTTATCATGTTTTTGATTCTTGCTCTCTCTAATTTGTATCACGCTTTAGGTAAAATGGAAGGATTGTAAATCTTGCTTTTGGTTGCTTAAATTCTTTAATTTTCCTACTGTCATTGTAAAACGTTGATTTTTTTTTCCAGCTTGTATAAGTCCTGCAGACATTAATGCAGAGGAAAGTCTTAACACTTTGAAGTATGCTAATCGTGCTCGCAATATTCAGAACAAGCCTGTTGTAAGTGTTTTTTTGGCTTTTTTCTTATTGCTAGTCTGTTGTAATGCTACTGCTCCCCTTTCCTTTTATTAAAAGTTCTGGATCCTTGCACAATTTTATGGATCATAAATGGTCACCTTAGGTAACTGGACAGCTTTCCATTTATTTTACAGGTGAATAGAGATCTAATATCCACTGAGATGCAAAAAATGTGTCAACAGTTACAATACCTACAACCAGAACTTCGTGCTCGTGTAGGAGGGCCTACTTCAGACATACAAGTATTTTCCTGACTTCTGTCAACGTAATGGTTTCTGAATAATTTTTCTATGGAGATATTACAACAATGGCACATAAAATACCTTAACAGGTTCTCAAAGAAAGGATTACATGGCTGGAGGCTACTAATGAGGATCTTCGTCGAGAACTTCATGAATACTGCAGCAGACGTGCTGTTTTAGAGTGTTGTGAGAGTGGCGCTCAAGTATGTTGATGAGTCTAGGTTCCTTTACCCTTTATTCTTTGCAAATCTGTTATAGTATGCTTTGAATTAGATCTTAATATTTTATACTAATTGAATATGTTATTCTTGTTTGTTTCATCTTAAAATAACCTAAAATGTTGTTATGTTACCCTTTTTTGTTCTGTTTCTCAGGATGTCCATGCATGTTTTATGAAAAGTGAAGTACATAAGAGGGCCTTTCAGAGCATGGACTCATCTTATTGTCAAATGGATGAAGTGGTGTCAGGTAGACCACTTATTTAATTAAATGGCCATTAATTTGAAAAATCCATCTTCAATCGCATCTTGTGTTGGTGATGTTGGGAACGGATAGGATACATGTTACCCTGTAACATGAAAAATCCCTTTTAATTCTGTGCTTATTCTTAGAAAAGATAAAACTACAGCATTACTAATTTGAATTTGCAAATTTCTGCAGATGAAAAACCTAGAGAAATTGATGAAGTAGCAAAAGAGTTAGAGCATGCACTTCGTCAAAACACCATGGATAGAGAATTGAACGAGTTAAACAAGCACTTGGAGCAGAAAGAGGTTTCTGCTGTAAACTTTGTTTTTTGTGCACAGACATATACATTTACCAATTAACGAATCAATAGTCTTGAAAGAGAATGTTTATTATTCCAATCGAGATGCAATTTTTATAAAATGTTTATTATTCCAATCGAGATGCAATTTTTATAAAACATAAATGTTGATCTTTCCCTAGGTAGAATC
This sequence comes from Kokia cookei, assembly GCA_039519145.1. Classification (NCBI taxonomy): domain Eukaryota; kingdom Viridiplantae; phylum Streptophyta; class Magnoliopsida; order Malvales; family Malvaceae; genus Kokia; species Kokia cookei. Next base: position 11,754,266 of record CM076908.1, read on the forward strand.
TTATTTTATGATCTATATAGGCTTTCAGCTGGAGTTCAAAAAGATATGACAGCGTTGGAATGTTAATCTGTTTTTAACCATTTTCAGTGCTTACAAATAGTTTCACAAGAAGCATTTGTCTTGTTCAAAAGCATGGAAAGACATCAAGCTTGGATCTCTTACAAAGTCTTTCCTGTCTTCTAAAATAAATTTGTATCTGATAGAGTTCTCGCAGAAATAAATTGATCTTCTCATGGGCTAATAATCCAGGCCATTATTTTTGTGCAGTCTGAGATGAAACTTGTTGGAGAATCTGACACTGAAGCACTAAAGCAGCATTTCCAGAAGAAAATCATGGAACTTGAGGAAGAAAAGAGAATTGTGCAGGTAATAGGACCTTAGTTTCTGCTGTTTAATATGCCTTTGTGCTAGTTCTTAATTTATATGACACAACCACAGCAAGACAGAGATCGATTGTTAGCTGCAGTTGAGAATCGAACTGCTAATTCTGATGCACAAAAGCAAAAGAGGCAAGAGATAAATGTGCAGAAACTAAAAGCACTTGAGGCACAGGTGAATTTGTGAATCTAATCATCAAACTTTTACGAGACAATATTCTTTTTTGATTATTGACATCTTCTCGTTCTCTCTCTCTTTTTCTTCGTTTTCTCTTTTCCAATTTCAGATTTATGACCTCAAGAAGAAACAGGAAAACCAGGTTGAACTCCTAAAGCAAAAGAAAAGAAGTGATGCAGCAGCAAAACGATTGCAAGCAGAAATACAGTACATAAAGGCTCAAAAAGTTTGTCTTTCACCCGGTGATGTTCCCATGTTTACATCTATACATTGTAGCTTAAAATTTCTAACTATTTTTGGAAATGTGCCTTCTCTTCTTGGAAGGTTCAATTGCAGCGCAAGATAAAACAAGAGGCAGAACAATTTCGTCAGTGGAAGGCCTCTTGTGAGAAGGAAATGCTACAGGTGCTGAACCTTTCGTTAACAGCAAATCTAGTTCCATTCATCCCTTTGTTCTTTTCAAATGCAGAAGGGTTTGAACCTGAAAAACCATTTTGCTCTGCTATGAACTATGATGGAACACAAACTAGAGTTAGAAAGGGAATGAATATGCATTAACTTCGCTATTATCATCTAGATTTTGTTGAAGTTATCCCGAAAGGTGAAGTAGTGTCCAAATGTGCTTGGGTCCAAAATAATACTTCATCATTGTATACAAGCATCTATCCACCACTTTAAGCAATATTTTTATTTAGTAACTACTTTATGTTTGGACCTCCTTCTATTGGGAAATTTTACTAGGGTTTTTCTTCTCCAAAAAGTTTCAGGGTGACCTAAACTCGCCTTCTAATAGCTACTTATGTTTTTGCTGGTGACATTTTTCTTCCACTGCTCTGAAAGTTCTGAAAGTAGCTCCTGCTAGTTATGCTTGTATTTTGTATCTTATTGTCTTTTTATACTATAATTCTATTAGCATTTTAATTTTCAGCTTAGAAAAGAGGGAAGGAGGAATGAGTATGAAAGGCATAAACTCGAAGCCCTGAATCAACGCCAAAAAATGGTAACAGTTCATGACGGACACAGCTTGTCTTTGATATTTTATGATTTCACCGTTATTTAAATTCTAAAGTATTTTAATATGGACTCCCTTGTGTACCCATTTTAGAGTCCTAAGTTGGGCATCCCCATAAGGTATTCATTCATTCATCGCCTGACTTGTATAGAGCAGACTTGCATTACTACTTGTGTTCTTGGTAGGCCCCTAGGCATTTGTCTTATCATTAATCCCTTGCATTTTGAAGGATGAACCAAAGTCTAAATTTCTTTAAAGCATTAGTTTAGCAACCTGATCTGGTTATATAAACATTCCTTGAAAGGATCACAGACAATTCTGAGGATTGATGCAGTCAAGATTCTCAGGAAATTTTCCCCTATACATGAAATTTTTGGACATGCCTTTTGGCATACTTCTTTACCTACAGGACATGGCAGAGTTGTCAAGGTTTTACCTATTCTCTGACCAACAATCACACTTTTTCCTGCAGGTTCTTCAAAGGAAAACAGAAGAAGCGACAATAGCTACCAAAAGGTTGAAAGAGCTATTAGAAGCGCACAAGTGTTCTGTACGTGACAACTCAGGTAAATGGTTCTTTATGAAATTAACCTGTTATCAGTTCTTTTGTATGATATACTAATTGTTTATTACCATTTTCAGTTAATCACAATGGACATACACCAAATGGACAGGTAAACGGTTTGTACTTAAGCATTTTCTCATAGACAAATTTGTTACTCTCACTCAGCCATATCTGACGAAATCTACCAGCATGTTATAGTTAAATGATGAGGGTTAGGCTTCCAATCCTGATTAAAGTGTCAGGCTAGAAAACTAGTTGGGAAAACAAATATTTTTGTTACAAACAAAATGCTTAATATACTTGAATGGAACAAAGTAAATTAACCATGGTGTACAGTTGAGTTTGCAATTTCTTTTTCACCTGATCACGACAGGAATGGGCAATTCTAAATCCAACCTTAAGCTAGTTGTTTATTGGGTTAAAGTTTCATAGCTAAATATTGGCCATTTTTAATTTTGATTATGCATCTGTAGAGCAATGAAAAGTCTGTGCGAAGGTGGGTTGACCATGAGCTAGAAGTAATGGAGAACGTGCGCGATGTTCGTTTTGAATATGAAAAGCAGATCCAAATGTAAGTACCCATCAGTTTGCTTCTCTTACACTCAGTACTTGTATTCTTTCTAAAAGCGTGATACTTTAATCATTGTGTAGGCAAAGTGCTCTGGCAGAGGAGTTAACCTTATTAAAAGAACTGTATCAGTTCTCTTTGAATGGGGACATTCCTCACAGAGTAAACAATGGGCATTCTAGGTACATAATCATTTTGCTTTAGTGTACATATGGTGGAATGTGAAAGATCATATCTTAATTGTACATCTTATGAAAACTATATAAGTACATCATGTAAATATAATATACAAGTACATCATGTAAATATAATGGATAACTTATGATATCCTTTTACCTTGTCTTTTCCTATCAATTAGATTGTTATCTATGTCACCAAATGCAAGAATGGAAAGAATAGCCTCACTTGAGTACATGCTTAGCATGTCTTCAAATGCACTCAAGGCAATGGTGTCGCAACTCTCAGATGCAGAAGAACAGGAGTGTGGTTTGGTTGGTCGCAGGCTGTGGAATCAAGTACGCTCATTAAGTGAGGCAAAGGGCTTGCTTCAATACCTGTTTATTGCTACCGCAGAATCAAGGTGCTTATACAAACTAGAATCTAAATAATATTTCATTTTAACTTGTCCTTTCTTCTGTCGAATTGATTATCTCACACTTGAAGTAACATGGGCCATCTATAAAATTTATTGAGATAAATAGTTACATATAGATGGTTAAATGCAGCTGAAGATTTATTCCTAGCTCAGATATTGGAAAAGCCTAGATTCCCATTTTCTGTCTTCACTCGTACAAGAAGCTAGTAAAACTGGACCCTTATGCCCACTAAACACCTACAAACAGAAAATATGGATACTGGGTTTGATTACTGCTTTTGCACATTCAGGATATAGAATGAAAACACAGGCATGTTTTTACTAACCCCAAGTCCCAATGACCTTACTACCTGCATTTTGATTTCCGTGGTACCTGTATGAACAGATGTCAGTTGCAGGAGAATGATTTGGAGATTAAAGACCTCAAACAGCAATTGAAGGATCTCACAGCTCTATTATGGCAAAGTGAGGCGGAGAAAAAAGAGCTTGTAAAGGAGCAAAAGCTGAGGGAGCAAGCTGTTGCTATTGCCCTGGCTACATCAGCTACGGTGAGATTATCATCTTCTAGTCTCCCATTTTTTCTTTTTAATGTTTAATGTTAATAAGCTAAAAATGCCATTCAAACTTGGCTCAAATCATGCAACATCCATTAACTGATGTATGGACTGAAAATATTTAATTTCATGTCCGAAAATCCTAGTAATGTTTCAAGAATTCCATAGGTGGTGATGATTTCTAAATGACCTATAATTTCATGTCTTTGTCCATTAGTAATCTGTGAATTATAAGTGTTGGATGATCTTATGAAACTTGATGAAGGAAAAAGCAATCATCTTCACACCAACTCTAACACTTCCAATAAATCAGATGGATGATCCTAAGAATCTTGACAAAGGAAAAAGCAGTCATCTCCTGACCAACTAAGCACTCACTAATAACACTAGAAATAAATCAAATGTTCAGGAATCCAGCAATATTCAAGTTTATAATGTACTCTTAATTTTATATTCTCACTATAAATGTAATTCCACAGGGGAACTCTCACCCTTCATCGAAACACTTTACAGATGTTTTAAGTGCCCCCCTTTCACCGATGTCACTCCCAGTCCCCAAGCAACTGAAATTTACACCCGGGATTGTTAATGGATCTATTACAGACACAGTAGCATTTCTAGATCAGACGTGGAAGGTAAATTATCTGCTGCATGTGGTCTTTTAGATTGTTGTCTTTCTGCTTGATCAGAAAGTAGAGATATTGTGTGTGCAGATGGTACCAGTGGAAAATTTGTCGATACAGAAAGTAACGGCCATGGGACAGACTGGAAAACTTTGGAGGTGGAAGAGAAGTCATCACCAGTGGCTACTTCAATTCAGATGGAAGTGGCAGAAGCCATGGAAACTCTCAGAATGGATTAAACACAGTGATGAAACAATAATGAGATCGAGGCCTCGTGCACAAGCTTTGATTGAACTGATATGATAAGCTTATATTCACCATCTATAAATCTTGACTAGCATAACTGGTCTGCATGGTTTACCGGGAAAATAAATGCAGGTAACTCCCATCCCAGTTTGTTGATTGTTTTTTGACATGATAAGAAACTTTAAATGTTCTCTTATCCCTGGTCCGGGCGAAATACTTACCTTGCGCTTTAGTGACCTGACCTTATGCACTGATTGAGTTCATTAGTCTACATTGTTTTCTGTCCTTGCAGTATTTACAGCCAAGCAGCTATGGTTGATAGATTATAGATAGCTAGCTCATTCTCCTGGATGAATACACATATTTGCTGTCTTAATTAATTCAACATAATTAGTTTTCTTTTCCTGTGTATCCTCCTGGTGTCCTTTAGTTGTCTTCTTGATTAGCCAATCTGATGTCTATGCTCGACTGAAAATTCCCATTTCTTGTATTTTTCTTTTTCGTCTATCAATGCAGGCAGATTGTAAATAGCCATAAACAGGTTGGTGCTTGCCATATAATCTTTACCAACCAGCTAATATTTGAGTTTCAAAATTTTGTGGGAGGGTTAAATCATCACATTTTGAAGCATGTTGGCAAATTGGTAGGCCTTGAGGGTGCTGGAAATGGCTGACAGCTTGACTGAATCCATGAAGAGTACTGGTAGATTTCTGTTATGTTTTTTTTTTCTTCTTTATCATGAAAATGAAATTTCCTGCCAAATTGTGTATGGTTGGCTTTTCATTTTTTGTGCATATATAATGTGTGTGTGTGTGTGTCATATTTAATCTTGTCAAAACTTGTTCCATAGATGCAACACGTAAATTGTTCATCAAAATCTGATAAGAAAATTTGCTGATCATTTATATGAAAATTTGCTGATCATTTTACATATATGATATAAATCTCACGTGTAAATAGATGACATCAGATCATATACAAGAGAGTTTGAAAACCAAATACTATAAATCCCAAAAGATGGAACTGAAAACGGGATCGTTATGAGTAACCAAAAGATGCACTATCTTCCATCATCGCACTCTCCTTGATCTCATGTATCATCTTTAACACCTGCCACATTGCTGGCCGTTGTTCCGGCGATGTCAAGCTACAAACACTAGCAACTTCAGTAAGCATCCCAAGCCAGTGATATTCCCCTACATCATCTTCACGTGTTGCTCTAACCCATTCCAGCATGTCCCGAGGCACGAGCACCGGATGTCGTGATGGAAGTTTGCCTGTCAAAAGCTCCAATAGAAACACACCGAAGGCATAAACATCCGACTTGGGAGTTAGTCTGCAGCCGGATTTTCGAATCTCAGGAGCTTTATAGGCTAAAGAATCAGGATCTTCAGTAAAACAAGAAGAGTCTGCAAGGACCACAAGGCTGTAGTCGGTGAGGCAAGCTTCGAAATCAGAACCAAGGAGGACGTTGGACGATTTCAAGTTGCCATGGAAAAGCCTTGATGCTTGGTGGATGTAGGCAAGGCCCTCTGCAACATCTTCTGCTATCTTTAAACATGATGTCCAATGAAGTGGCTTTGCCCTAGTAGATCTTGAACCTGTTCATTCATGAATCTCGCATCTGTTATAAGCAATGAATTGGTCTAATAAACCTTGTCTAAGGTACTAACTAAGCTCACCCTTGCAAATAATTCAATTAGCAAATTAACAGCTTCAAATATACAAAACTGAATAAACCTGCAATGGACAAATTGCAAGCTTTTGATAAAAAAAAACATTGCTGGAATTGTCGGTGTCAGCCTAAAAAGTTGAAACATTTTTCTCAGTACTTTCACTACTTTTTCGCCATAATTTTAGCTTTAACTTCATCCAGAATCCAAAGTTCGATTGGTCCAGAATATTACCCATTATCAAACAACAATAAAGAAACAGAGGCCCCACTTCAGTTTTCTTTTTACCCACTTTAAACCCTACGGGCTCAAATGGCAACTGCAGCTAAATGCCATAAAACTCGGTCATAACTGACTTGACAAAACCCAGAAGCAAAACCTCGACAAAAGGATAATTAAAAAAAAAAGAGCATACCATGAACGAGATTGGAAACGCTTCCGTTGGGTTGATAATCATAGATCACAAGCCTTTCACCTTTAGCTTGAAAATAAGCTCTAACCGGCACCAAATTGGGGTGTCTCAGCGCCCCGACAACATCCATATGCTGTTCAAAAACTTCACCGCTGGTTACCGCCGTTTTCCCAGCATCCAATCTCTTCACCGTCAATATCGACTGCCCATCAATCACTGCCTTATACGTAATCCCCATGCTGCCCCTCCCTAATAACTCAGCTGAAGCTCTCATTAACTGCTCTAAACTGTACCCTTCCACTTCCCCACCAACAAACACTAAATTCCCACTCTTTTTCAGCTTCTGAATTTCGTTTATCACTGGTTTTCTCTCCGAAACTCCTTCCACTTGGGCTTTCGAGTTCGTTGCCTCGGATGAAGCTGTTGTTGGCTTTGTTTCTTTCGACTCTACTTTCTTTTTACCGCCTTGCTTTTTAACTACAGCTAAAGCCAACAAAACTGAAAATATTATCAACGCAATGCCGACAGTAAACCCAAGGACCATCCCAGGTCTCTGGTGCTTCTTCTTTGGTGAAGGCGGCGGTGGCAGAGCTACGATCCCTCCGGATTTGGCCTTTGGGCTTTGCACTGCCGGACTCGAAGCTGAAGAAGAACCGAAAAACGGTGCACGCGTAGTGCAGGCTTTGTTGATAATCTTCCCACAAAGGTGAGGGTTCAAAGAGAACGCCGTCGTATTGAACTTGGATAAAGTGGGCGTGACCGGTATTTTTCCAGTAAGATTGTTGCCTGAAACGTTGAAGATGCGTAGGAATGGCTGGTTTAAAGGCGGGACCGTTCCATTAAACCGGTTCCACTCAAGGCGGAGGATGTTTAACCGGTCCAATGAGGTTAAGTTAACTGGAAGGAGACCAGTCAATTCATTGTAAGAAAGATCGAGGGAGGTTAACCTATGAAGAAACAAGATGGATGAAGGGAAGGTTCCAGAGAAATGGTTGCGGCCGAGAAACAGGGACTTAAGGTTGTAAAGAGAGGATAAGTCGGCGATGGGACCGGAGAGGGAGTTGTTATGGAGACTGAGAACACGGAGTTGGTCGAGGCGGGAGAGGGAGTTGGGGGGAAAAGTGCCAAAGAGGCCGGAATTGGGGAGGAGAAAGCGGACGACGCGGCCTTGAATGCATTTGACGCCTCGCCATTGACAGTAGTCGAAACGCTCGTTGAGAACGTAAAGAAGCTTGTTATGGAGGTCGGCTTTGGATTTGAAGGAGAGGATGGAAACGGCGTCGGATGGAAACAGTAAGTTGGTCTGGGGAGGGTAAGTTATAGGCTCAGAGGAACAAGCGAGGAAGAAGAAGAAGAAAAGAAGGAGAGGAAAGGTGATGGTTTGGGGCATGGTTGCTCCTCCTGTTGGTGCCGTCGCTTTTGTTTCCCCATTAACCATTCTTTATTTATTTCTGAGAGTCACGTGAAGCTGTGGGGGTTTTGGACCTTTATTATTTGTTACTTCCCACTCTATCCCACTTTTCCATTTTATTTTAGGTAAAAATTCCACTAATTAACGTTATTGTGTGCCCTAAAATGTCATTTACCAAACCATGTTCCAATTATTAAGGGTTAAATTTATTGTTGGGTACATCTTTTTTTTTTTTTTTGTTTAAATTAAATTTTGAATTTAATAATTTTGAGTTTATGCCCCCAACATAGTTTAAACCAAAATATGAAACAAAATTGTGAAGTTTAAATCCTAAATAATGGTTTAACCCAATTAATGAAGGCCTAATTAGAATTGGTAAATAGAGAGGAGGGAAGGAAGAGTAGAAGACATAGGCGATTGCATGGGAAACTCAGTTGAGTAAAATAAATAAAACCAAAGAGGAGACATGTGAAATGTAAGGAGGGGAGGGATGGAAGTCAAACGTTAGTCAAACTCTAATTGGCTGGGCTTAGAAGTTAGAGAATAGAGTAGCCCGTGAATGGGGAAGAGCACAGACCCTAAGACCCTGACGTTGCAACGGTTATCACCATTTCAAACACAGCCAGCTAAGCTAAGCTTACACGTCTCATGATGATTCCTACAAGACGATGCTGCCTCAATTTTTTAACCCTAGCCATCCAAATAGTTAGGGAAAACTTAAATTGTATTTTATTTTTTTTTATTTAAAGCATGAATAAATTAGTTTTTCCTTTTATGTTAGTCAAAATTTAAACAGTATATTGATTTTTTATTAAAAATTTTATTCATTTATAATGTTAAAAATTAATGCGACTCAGATATGATATTTTGTTGATATACATGAATTCATTTTTAATGATAAAATAAATAAATTTTTTAACAAAAAAAAAGTAATTTAATATTCAATTCAACTATGAGTAAAATGAAATTTTTACTAATAATCAAATTAATTTGAGGATTAAGCATAAATGATGGGGTAAGTAGTTGATGGTGTTAATTATGGTGTGGTTGCTACTCATTACATTTGTAATATTGACATTACTTCATCATTCCACCAAATTGTTGTTCATTCTTCAGATTTTCTATGTTTGATATATTCTTACTACTAAAATACATTGTTTTTTAAGAAAATTTATGTTTGAATTTTGGAGGTATTATGCAGTGATGGAATTAGAGATAAAATTAAATTATATATTTTTATGATAATAAAATATAATTTTATTATTTTTATAATTTTTAAAAATTAAACTAAAATATTCAATTGAAAAAATAAGCACTTGAATTCTTCAGGTTCCTAACGCATGTATATGAATTATTAATATTTTAATATATACGATTGACTTTTTCTAGAAAATATGTTTTGCATTAAAACAATTATGTTGAAAGGCAGTGGCGAAGCCACGTTAAGTTCAGGAGAGCCATGGCTCTTTAAGTTTAATTTTTTTTTAATTTAATTTTTTATAAATTTATACTATGATCTTCTTAAAAATATAAATAGGTTCTCAAAATTTTAAAATTTTTGTAATTTTTCCTTATATATATATAGTCCCCTTAAAATGGTAAAATTTTAATTTAGGCTCTTTATAATTTATAAAATTTTAAATTAATGATGATAAAATTATACTTTGGTCCCCTCAAAAATGATAAAAATTTAATTTAACCCTTTAAAAATAATAATGATATAAGCTATTAAAATGATAAAATTACATTTATAATATCGTAAAAATATACAATTTAATTTCGACCCTTCAAAAATTTTTATGGCTCCACCACTGTTGAAAAGACAATACTTTAAATAATTACGTTACAATTTATATTAATAATTGTGTTACTTAAAAGATATAAGATTTAATGAAAGTAATGTTACCTTGATTAAAAAAAAATTGTTATGTAACAACACAATTATATTAAAAATTAAATGCCTATCAAAAATAGTTTTACATTGTTTATATAAACAATTTCCGAATGTTTTAGGACTTTACCATATCCTAAAGTGTAAGTCTTGAAGGCCGTATAGTTATAAACAACCATTATCTCCAATATTCACATGATCGTGTGGTTGGTTTGTGTAACAAGTGAGAAACATATGGTTTTAAAATCAATCTATTTCAATGGTCACATGATCATGCCACTAGCTCGTGTCTATCACACGATCATGTAATTATTGAGAATCGTGTCCCTTACTTTTTTGAAGAAATTTAAAAGTTTTAAAATTTTCATTATTTAATCCGTGCAAGTAAAATTCATTTTCAACCCAACCTAATCACCAATTTAGCATAAAAATCATTCATAATTTTCACATATTACCATACTTCATAGGCACATTAAGTTTTAACTCAATTCCATCAAAAGATACAAAGCTTGCTAGATTTACCTTTAATCTTACATGTATTGACTCATATCATAACACCTATGTACATGCCATTCTATACCAAAATTAATATCGAGTTTCTCCGGACTTGACGATGTGATGAAATGGGCAACTAACAACCTCAACTCTAGCTCGATGAATCTAACTGTACTTACACGTTAAAATAAACATATTAAGCCGGTAAAGACTTGATAAACACTACAAGATAAAAAAAAAAATAGCATTGTATCTAAACTTACTAGTTTAAAACATAATCACATACATGCACATTTCTACAATCATACCTTTACCTCATCAAAATCAAACTTACTTTTGAAAGTTACCGAACTTACCATGGTTCATTTTGATAATTCAGAAAGAAGAAGAAGAAGATGAGTGAAAAGATGACATCTTTTTACCTTATTTTAACTTATATAGTAAGATAAGAGATTAATTAAACTAATCATGCTTTAATTAACTTAATTTATCATTAAAAAAATTAGTGGATATTCCATCATCGTCCACTAATGCATATTATAAAATGATTTAATTACTATTTTGGACCTTTAGCTAATTGGAGTTTTAAAAACCTACAACGATGGGAGTTTTACAATTTAATCCCTGCACCTAAATAAAATAAATAATAGACAAAATTTATGGGCCAAACATGAATATTCTTTTATACAAACTTCGTAAATATTCATTACGGACCTGATTTACAAAAAATGAGGTTCTGAAATCGCCTTTTCTGACTGATGCAGTCGAAACTAACTAAAAATATAACTAAGACAAGTGCACCTATCAATTAATAGTATAGTTATGGTGAGCACAAATATCGTTCCCACGAGGACTAAAAGTACTAGTAATAGCTATCTTCCTATTACCTAACCGATTGAGTAGAGTGATTGTTTTAAATTAAGTTTAACTAAATTAATAAACTAAAAGTGCGACAAAGAATAAAACAAGAAATAGCAAGTGTTTTAATACCAAGAAGCAAACAATACCCAAGAAAGACTCCACCTAGATTTCATCTGCTATTCTCATTCTGAATTAAGCAATTTATTCACTTAGTATTTTGATCTGTAAAAATCCCTAAATTATGTTAATACCTCCATTCAAGCATAAAAGCAACTGACTCTAGGTTGATTAATTGAAATTTCTTTCTAATTAAAACCCCTATTGTCGCATTAATTCGATCTATAAATTCCTTTATTAGATTTGACTCTAATCCAGTAGATTTATGTCGTCCTATTTCTAGGATTGCATGCAACTTCACTCAATTATGCTATATCTACTCTTAAACAAAGTCTCCTCCTCCTCTGATTTAAGCACATCAAATAAGAATTAATATCTCAAGAATACTAAATCAAGAATTAAGCACACATAATTGAGAACAAAATCTAAGTATTTATTACGTAAAATCAGAAATCAAATGACAGAATTCATCCTATGGTTTATCTCCCCTAGGTATTTAGGAATTTAGTTTATGCTAATGAATGGAAACATCTCAAAAATAATATAACCACAAGATGAGGAAAAACTCATAATAAAATCAAAATAATTTAGAAAGAGGTCTTCAATCTTTGTGGAGATCTACTTCAAAGACGACTTCTATGGTATTTCTTCAGTTGTTTCCTTCAATAATCTCTGACGGCTAGGGTTTGGGGAATGAAGGATTTTACAGAAAATTGGAAGTGCCTAATTCATATCACTTCATCCCCTATTTATAATACATGTAAATCTCTAGTTGGATCTAAATTAAATTCTAAAAAGATAATTAGAATTAAATCTAAACAATAATTCCCTAATTGGATCCAAATTAAACTCTAAATTATAAAACCTAAAAGATAAATTAAAATTAAATATAAACAATATAATGATAATAATCCTAAATACTAATCCTAAAAAATAGAGTTTTAAATTTAAATAAAGTCTTGTGTCCAATAAGTCTCTTCCTAACTCTTTCACATTCACGCTTTTTGCCCCAAAATTTTCTTTTTGTCTTCGATTTAGTCCATGACCATGTGTCTAACTCGTGTGGCTCCTAAAATCTACTCTTTTTGTTTGGTTTTCGCTTGTTTTTCGCTCCTTTCACTCCCAAATGCTTTCCTAAGTATAGAAACATGAATTTAAAGGATTATGAACATAAAATTCATTATTTTAAATAGATTAATCATCCAAAAACGCATTAAGAATGATGCTAAAACATGTTACTTTTGGCACTTATCAAATATTCTCACACTTGGGCATTTACTTGTCCTCAAGCAAAATTCTTAACCCACATTCAAGTTAACTTTCTTAATTCTTCATTTTTATGAATAATGTTTCAAGATAAATTGCAAACAATCATGCATTGGAAATTTATCTAAAAGAACACTAAAGATTCAAGCAATCTAAGCTACAAAATTTTTAGCACAAAAATATAGGTGTCTCCTCTTATCTAAATAATTGCCTTAAATTCAAAATAAAAAAGAATTGACATCCTCACTAAAGATTCACCCAAAGCACTCAAAGCACTCAAAGTGTTTAAGGTTCATTAAATAAGCTCTTAATTGTCAAACACAAAATGTTATTACCATAAGTTTGCTTGAAAATCAAATCTCCACCACTGTAAAATGGCATGACACACCAATCAAGAGGTCTTTTCAAGGTTGTAATGGCGCAAAGGTTAAGGGTATGAAAAAGGCTAGAAGAATTGGTTAAAATCGAGATCAAGTTGATAAATTACCAAACTAGAAAAAAAATAATCAGTTGCTGAATTGAAAGAAAATAAATCAACACAAATAATAAAAAATAAACGTAAGCTTTTCAACACACACTTTTGTCTATTTTTTTCTTTTCTTTTTTTTTTCTCAATTTTCTTTTTATTTTCAATTTTTCTTTTCGATTTTTTTTCTAAATAATAAAATTCAGCAATTCAGATAGTGGAACATAGTTCGGCAACTCAACCAAATCAAATCTCAAAAAACAAGAGAGTCAATAAATGAGTAAATTTACCACAAATATATGGATCATGGGTTAATATTATGGGTTAATGAATAGAACGACATTAGGCTCAATGGGGTTCACTAGGGGTTAATTTATTAGGTAAGCTTTTTAAAGATAAATGAGGTTAAATCCTAAAATGCCTCTATCATCTCAACATTTCAAATCAATAATGTGGTCTTAACATGTATAATCAAAGTAAGTTCTAGAATAACAAATCAAGTTGACATACACATAACTAAAAATAACATGAGCACAAAATAAAATATATGCTCTATGTAACAGCCCTATACCCGGTTTACACGTATAAACTCGGTATAGAAGTATTACATACAGTATTGGAGATTTTCACATGAGTATAATAAAATTTTTCTTTCAAACAATGTGTTTTAACGTTATTTTATTCAAAATTCTTCATTTCAATTCATCAACTCGTAGTAATCCAAAACAACATTTATAACCATCCATTGGAGACACATAATAGTACCATTTGTACATGTCATTTTTACCAAAAGTAATGTACCTAAACTGAAGTCTTCCAATAGTGATGTGATGTAATGAGAGGTCCCTTAGCTTGACTTCAACTTCTCGTAACTTTTGTACCTACGCGTTAAAATAAACGCGTTAAGCCGGTAAAGGCTTAGTAAGCACTACAAAAGTAATGATTGATCATTTAAGTACTCATGCATATAAACTTCTTGCCTTACTTACATGTAACCTGTAACTTACCATAATGGCACAATTTACACATTTATCCATTTTCTGTAGCTTAGCCCATAGTAGACTTTCATAGAACCGTTAGGATATACGGAACAAACAGAGAGCACCAAAGTACTAACAGAGAGCACCTAAGTGCTGGGCAACAGAGAGCACACACAGTGCTAATCAGAGAGCACACACAGTGCTAATAACAGAGAGCATGAGACGTGCTAAATAGAGAGCGCGCTAGTGTTCCTTAATGACATGCCACTAATATCACAATGGTTCTAATTGGTCTACTTGGGCACAATCTCAATTAGCATCATTTCTCATAAATGATATATCTTACATAAATACATTATCAAATACTTCATATTATATTTTCAAAGTTGTTCACTTGCGTCATAGTCACTAAATTATTTATATCTTGAGCTACAGAATTCGAAATTATAATCCGCTTGATGTTTCTAAAACTAAACTCAATCATCTTTTTACCATAAAATTTCTAAAATTTTTACTTTAGCCAATTTGTATAGTAAATTCTTTCAAGTTACCCCTTCTCTGCTACCTGACAGTGTAACACTCCTATGCCTGGTTCACATGTATAAACCCAGTATAAAAGTATTACATACAGTATTGGAGATTTTAACACGAGTATAATAAAATTTTTCTATCAAACAATGTGTTTTAAAGTTATTTTATTCAAAATTCATCATTTCAATTCATCAACTTGTAGTAATCCAAAACAACATTTATAACCATCCATTGAAGACACATAATAGTATCATTTATACATGCCATTTTTACCAAAAGTAATGTACCTAAACTGAAGTCTTCCAATAGTAATGTGATGTGATGAGAGGTCCCTTAGCTTGACTTCAACTTCTCGTAGCTTTTGTACAACAAAAAGGCTGAATTTCCTCTCTTTTACCCCTTGCTCTATTCTTTTCCTTTGTTTTCAAATTGATCCTTGCCTCTCTTCTCTTTCTCTTAACCCTTGAATTTAAATTTTCTCAATTTAGTCCTTTATCACTTTAACACCCCAAAAGTAACTTTATATGAGATTTGAGGTGTCTACTAACTCTCTTTTATGACTTTATTTTAGAAATTCCAAAGAAAATGGAAGGTTTTGGAGTTTGGAAAGCTTAAAAATGATGGAAGGACTTATTTGGAATAAAAGCAAAAGTTGGAAATGGAAGAAAATGACATGGACGGCTAACATAATGAAAAAAATGATATTTTCATCTTTTTAATCACTTTTTCTTCTCTCAAATTCTCTACAATTTTCACTTAAAATATCTCACTTAAGAAAAATGGTAAAACTGCACTTTTAGTCCTTGGGCCTTTCAACTTTACACTTTAGCCTAAAACTTTGCCTCCAAAAATATCTTTTACCAAATTATACTTTTGCCCCTCCTCAATCAATCTAATTCCCATGACGACTTAAAATTAATTTGGATAATTCGCTATTTAGTCCCCCATATTTTCTCTCATTTACTATTTAATCCTTAAAATTTTCTAACCTTCCTTACTTCAACTAAACATTTCTAATTCTCAATTCTATTTTATCACTGTTCCAAATCCAGTTCAAACACACGGATGTTACAATTTTCCCCCCTTAAAACAAATTTCGTCCTCGAAATTTACCTGTACTGAACAATTGTGGATACTGTTGTTTCATCGTTTCCTCTCTTTCCCAAGTAGCTTCTTCTTAGTTATGATGTCTCCACAGCACTTTTACCAGAGGAACTCTTTTATTTCTCAATTCTTTTACTTCCCAAGCTAGTATTTCTATCGGCTCTTCTTCATAAGTCAAGTCGGGTTGTATTTTTATGACTTTTGGAGTAATCACATGAGACGGATCAGACGATACTTTCTCAACATAGACACATGAAAAACATTATGAATCTTATCTAACTCTGGAGGAAGAGCCAATTGATAAGCAATTGGACCAATTCTTTCCAAAATCTCATAGGGCCCGATAAACCTTGGGCTCAATTTTCCCTTTTTACCAAACCGGAGAACCTTTTCCATAGAGATACCTTTAAGAAAACCTTTTCACCAACATTGAACTCTATATCTTTCCTTTTCAAATCAGCATAGGACTTCTGTCTATCTAAAGCAGCCTTTAATCGCTCTCGGATTAACTTTATTTTTTCTTCAGTTTCTCGAATTAGATCAGGACCCACGAGCTTCTGTTCACTTAACTCTGTCTAGCACACAGGAGTTCTACATTTTCTTCCATATAATGCTTCATACGGTGTCATTTGAATACTTGATTGATAACTGTTATTATAGGTGAATTCAATTAATGACAAATACTTTTCCCAATTACCTTCAAACTCAATAATACAGCTTCTCAACATGTCTTCTAGAATCTGAATCACCCGTTCTGATTGCCCATCTGTTTGAGGATGATATGCTGTACTAAAATTCAATCGAGTACCCAAAGCTTCATGTAATCTTTCCCAAAACTTTGAAGTAAATCTAGGATCCCAATCAGAAATAATAGATACAGGCACACCGTGAAGTCTAACTATTTCAACTATA
The DNA here is from genome assembly GCA_039519145.1 of Kokia cookei. Lineage (NCBI taxonomy): Eukaryota > Viridiplantae > Streptophyta > Magnoliopsida > Malvales > Malvaceae > Kokia > Kokia cookei. The sequence continues at coordinate 11,771,103 of CM076908.1, forward strand.
TACAATTGTGCATACTTTTCCATTGAGAAATCAGTTCTTACCTGGAGAAAATGAGCAGACTTGGTTAATCGATCAACTATCACCCAAATTGCATCTTTGTTCTTTGGTGAAAGTGGCAACCCCGTGACAAAATCTATTGTAATTCTTTCCCATTTCCACTTTGGAATGGTTATTGTTTGAAGCAACCCTGATGCCACTTGATGCTCTGCTTTTACTTTTTGACATATCAAGCACTTGGAAACATACTCAACTATATCCCGTTTCATCCCTTTCCACCAATAAAATGGCTTTAAGTCATACATCTTGTTACTTCCCGGATGTACAGCAAACGAACTATAATGAGCTTCATCCAAAATTCTTCGTTTGAAATCTTCTTGATTAAGCACACATAACCTATTATGAAATCTTAAACTTCCTTCACTATCAATTTCAAATTCATTACCTTCGTCTTCTTCAAGTTGTCTCTTTATCTTCATCAACTCTTCATCATCTTTTTGTGCCTCTTTCACTTCTTTTAATAGAATCGATTTTACTCTGAATTCAACTAATAACTCATCCTCTTGTTGCATCTCCAAATGTGCATTCATTGCCTTTAGGGCTGCCATTGACTTTCTGCTCAAAGCATCAGCTACTACATTCGTTTTCCCGGGATGATAATCAATGATGCGGTCATAATCCTTAATCAACTCAATTAATCTCATTTGTCTCAAATTCAGCTTTTTCTGAGTTAGCAAATATTTCAAACTTTTTTGATCTGTATAAACATAACTCTTTTCTCCATATAAATAATGTCTCCAAATTTTCAATGCAAACACCATAGCAACTAACTTAAATCATGTGTCAGATAATTTCTCTCATTTGGCTTTAATTTCCTTGATGCATACACAACCACTTTTCTTTCTTGCATCAACACACAACCCAAACCATTATAAGATGCATCACTGTAAATTACAAATTCTTTACCAAATTCTGGTTGTATCAACACCGGAGCTTCAATTAATGCTACCTTTAATCTATCAAAGCTTTGTTGGCATCTTTCATCCCATTCAAACTTCACATCTTTTTGCAATAGTCTCGTTAAAGGCAATGCAATAATGAAAAATCCTTGAACAAATCTTCTATAATAACCGGCCAAACCTAGAAAACTTCTTACCTCAGTCACATTCTTTGGTGGTTTCCATTCGAGTATAGCTTCAACCTTCTTCGGATCCACTCGAATTCCTGCTTCAGATGCAATGTGGCCCAGAAAAGTAACCTCTTTCAACCAAAATTCACATTTACTCAATTTGACAAATAATTGCTTTTCTCTCAAAGTTTGTAATACAATTCGAAGATGCTTCTCATGTTCTTCTTCTCCTTTCGAATATACCAGAATATCATCAATAAATACCACCACAAACTGATCTAAACATGGCTGGAAAATTCTATTCATAAGATCCATAAAAGCAGCTGGAGCATTAGTCAATCTGAATAGCATGACCAAAAACTCATAATGACCATATCGTGTTTTGAAGGCAATCTTTGGCACATCCGAGTCTTTTACCTTCAACTGATAGTATCCTGATTTGAGATCAATCTTTGAGAACATACTTGCTCTTTTCAACTGATCGAACAAATCATCAATTCTGGTCAACGGATACTTATTCTTTATTGTCACTTTGTTCAGCTAACGATAATCTATACACAACCTTAAAGACCTATCTTTCTTCTTTAAAAACAATACCGGAGCTCCCCATGGTGATACACTTGGACGTATGAATCCTTTATCCAAAAGTTCTTGCAACTTAGTCTTTAATTCTGCTAACTCTGCTGGTGTCATTCTATATGGTGCTATCGAAATCGGTGTAGTTCTCGGAACTAATTCAATTCCAAATTCAACTTCTCTTTCAAGAAGTAAACCAGAAAACTCTTTAGGAAACACAGTAGGAAATTCTTGTACCACTGGTATCTTTTCAATTTCATTTCCTTTTACCTGGATATCCAAAACATAAGCAAGGAAAGCATCATACCCTTTCTTAATCATTTTACAAGCTTTGATTGCAGAAACCACATTTGACATAGCACTAAAATTCTCACCAGTTATAATCATCTCATTTCCATCTGCAGTTCTCAAAGAAATTCTTTTTCTTCTACAATCAACTACGACCCAAAATTCAGATAACCAATCTATTCCAGTATCACATCAAATTCATTAAATGAAAAATCCATAAGATCTACTGGAAATTCACATTCCTGAATCTTTAGAGGACATCTCCTACACACTTTATTGACTCTTTCACTTTGCCCAAAGAAATTCTCACCAGTTACAATCATCTCATTTCCATCTGCAGTTCTCAAAAAAAATCTTTTTCTTCTACAATCAACTACGGCCCCATATTCAGATAACCAATCCATTCCCAATATCACATCAAATTCATTAAATGACAAAGCCATAAGATCTATTGGAAATTCACATTCCTGAATCTTTAGAGGACATCTCCTACACACTTTATTGACTCTTTCACTTTGCCCAAAAGGATTTGTAACAATCACTTCATGTTCAGTGGGTTCTAGTACTAATTCTCTCTCTTTCACTAATGAGATGCATATGTAAGAATGCGTAGAACTAGGATCAATTAATGCAATTACAGAATAGTCAAATAAAGAAAATTTACTAGTGATAACATCAGGAGCATCTTCCTCTTCCTTTGTTCTGATGGCATACGTTCGTGGTCTCCGAGACTCTGATCTATCATTTCCACCCCTTGCTGTCTTCATCCCTGCATTACCAGAATTCTCGGGCAGTCTACTTTTATGTGAAGCTGAATTACCTCATGTAGACTGTTCGGTAGTATTCTCCATCATTCTCGGACAATCTCTAATAAAATGGTCTCTAGATCCACATACATGCTCGAGTATTCAATCGATACTCTCTCCAATGAAATCTTTCACAATGCTCACATGTTGATTATAATGGTCTTTTTCTAGTACCTCCCGTACTAACTATGAAAGCTCCCTGTTGAGTTTGTCGTGTTTGGCTTCGGGCTTCGAGATCTCTGACCAGCAAAAAAAGAATCATATCTAGGATCTCTAAATCCTCTCTTTCTTTTCAAAGAAGGGGGAGGTGTAGAACTAATGGTTATTCTCTTTCCAACACTTTTCTCTTTTGAACGAATCAATCCCTCTTCTAACCTCTGAGATCAATGAACCAGAACAGAAAATTCTTATAAATGCAACGGTAGAAGTGAAACATATATCTCTTCATTCAATCTCCACTCAAATTTTCTACACATATCTGCTTCATTGGCTATCAATTCTTTAGCATACCTGCTCAGTCTGAGAAACTCACGTTCATATTCAACCACGGTCATGTTATTCTGTTTCAAATCTATAAATTCTCTATTCTTCTTCTCTAGATAAAGCTCACTGATGTATTTCTTCTTGAATTCAGACACAAAAAAATTCCAATTGATCAAATAAATCATCAATCCTAGGTAGTAGATATTTATTCTTTATCGTCACTTTATTCAATTGACGATAGTCTATACAAAGCCTTAAAGACCCGTCTTTCTTTTTCACAAATAAAACTGGGGCTCCTTACAGTGACACATTGAGACGTATAAATCCTTTATCTAATAACTCTTACAATTGAGTCTTCAATTCTTTTAGCTCTGCCGGTGCCATTCGATAAGGTGCAATTGAGATCGGTGCAATTGAGATCGGTGCAGTACCCGGTAATAAATTAATTCCAAATTCAACTTCTCTTTCAAGAGGTCAATCAGACAACTCTTTAGGAAACACATCGGGAAACTCTCGTACCACTGATATCTTCTCAATCTCATTATCTTCTTCCCGAGTATCCAAAACATAAGCAAAGAAAGCATTATACCCTTTCTTAATCATCTTGAAAGCCTTAATTGCAGAGACTACATTCGAATAAAGCACTGAATTTCTCACCAATTACCACTACTTCTTTTCCATATTAAGTTCTCAAAGAAATTCTTTTTCTTCTACAATCAACCATGACTCCATGTTCAAATAACCAATCCATTCCCAATATTACATCAAATTCATGAAATGTAAGAGCCATGAGATCTGCTGAAAATTCACAACCCTGAATCTTTAAAGGACATCTCTTACACACTTTATTAACTCTTTCACTTTGCCCAAAAGGATTTGTAACAATTACTTCATGTTCAGTGGGTCCTACTACTAATTCTCTCTCTTTCACTAATGAGATGCATGTGTATGAATGTGTAGAGCTAGGATCAATTAATGCAACTACATAAGAGTCAAATAAAGAAAATTTACCAGTGATTATATCGGGAGCATCTTCTTCTTCTCTCATTCTGATTGCATATGTCCTTGGTCTCAGAGACTTTGATCTATCAGCCCCATCTTTTGTCGATCTCATACCAACATTACCAAGATTTCCAAGTAATCTGCTTCTTTGTGGAGCTGAACTACCTTTTACAGATTGTTCGGTAGTATTCTTCATCACTCTTAGACAATCTCTAATAAAATGGTCTCTAAATCCACATCTGTAACATGCTTGAGTATTCAATAGACACTTTCCCCAATGAAATCTTCGACAATGCTCATATGTTGATTGTAATGGTCTTCTTCTAGTACCTCCCGTACTAACTATGGAAGTTCCTTGTTGAGTATGTCTTGTTTGGCTTCGAGATCTCTGACCAGCAGGAAAAGAAGCATATCTAGGATCTCTAAAATATTTCATTCTCTCCAAAGAAGGGGGTAGTGCAGAACTGGTTACTACTCTCTTCCCAGCGTTTTTTTCTTTCAAACAAATTAATCCCTCTTCCAACCGTTGAGCTTTATCAACCAAAACAAAAATTCTTGTAGATATAACTGTAAGAGAGGAACATATATTTCTTCATTTAATCCCCACTCAAACCTTCTACACATATCTGCTTCATTAGCTATCAGTTCTCTAGCATACTTACTCAATCTGAGAAATTCGCGCTCATACTCGGCAACTGACATATTATTCTGTTTCAAATCTAGAAATTCTCTTTTCTTCTTCTCTAGATAGAGCTCATTGATTTATTTCTTCTTGAATTCAGACACAAAGAAATTCCAGTTGATCTTCTCTGCAGGATGAATATTTAACACTGTAGTCTACTAGTGATATGCTTCACCTTTCAATAAAACACTGCACATTTTAATTTTTCTTCCCCAGTACATTGCAACTCTTCAAATACCCTTTGACTATTTTCTAGCCATTCTTTAGCTTCTACTGGATCATCATCTTTCTTTCCTCTGAATTCTTCAGCTCCATGTTTCCTTAATCTCTCCAAAGGAGATCGGTAACTAGATGCAAAAGGTTGTGGCTGAGGAACACTAGTAGGAGGGGGTGGAGGAGCAGTCTGAGCATTATTATTTCTTACAACTTGCTATAACAACTGATTCATTGTTTGCAATAAAGTTGCAATCGAAATTTCTTGTTGAAATGGCATCGGCTCACTCGTAGGTTGAGTTCTTTTATCAAACATGGACCCCTTACGAGAATCATAATGTACTGATTCTCGTTTAGCTTAGATCTTAGATGGATCTTCTTCTCTAATAGTATTTGGGGCCCTACTTTCAACTTCATATTTAGACTTTTCACGTTTATTTGACATATCTACTTTCTAAAATATTCACAAATTAAACATTTAAAAACTATATATCCTCTCATCACATCAACATAATAAATGACATGTACAAGTGGACTCATTTCTCGACCCCAAACATCAGAAAGCCTCCGTTCTGATACAAAAAAATGTAACACCCCTATACCCGGTTCACATGTATAAACCCGGTATAAAAGTATTACATACAGTATTAGAGATTTTAACACGAGTATAATTAAATTTTTCTATCAAACAATGTGTTTTAAAGTTATTTTATTCAAAATTCATCATGTCAATTCATCAACTTGTAGTAATCCAAAACAACATTTATAACCATCAATTGGAGACACATAATAGTACCATTTATACATGCCATTTTTACCAAAAGTAATGTACCTAAACTGAAGTATTCCAATAGTGATGTGATGTGATGAGAGGTCCCTTAGCTTGACTTTAACTTCTCGTAGCTTTTGTACAACAAAAGGTTGAATTTCCTCTCTTTTACCCTTTGCTCTATTCTTTTCCTTTGTCTTCAAATTGATCCTTGCCTCTCTTCTCTTTCTCTTAACCCTTGAATTCAAATTTCTCAATTTAGTCTTTTATCTCTCTAACACCCCAAAAGTAACTCTATATGAGATTTGAGGTGTCTATTAACTCTCTTTTATGACTTTATTTCAGAAATTCCAAAGAAAATGGAAGGTTTTGGAGTTTGGAAAGCTCAAAGATGATGGAAGGACCTATTTGGAATAAAAGCAAAAGTTGGAAATGGAAGAAAATAGCATGGATGACTAACATAATGAAAAAGATGATATTTTCATCTTTTTAATCACTTTTTCTTCTCTCAAATTCTATAGAATTTTCACTTAAAATATCTCACTTAAGAAAAATTGTAAAACTGCACTTTTAGTCCTTGAGCCTTCCAACTTTACACTTCCTTTTCTTTCACTATTTTTTTCCATATGAAACTACACTCAATAAGCTTTAATTACATATATAATTTGACCCTTAACTCATTATATACAATTTTTGGTGAATTTTAGAAGTTAATCCTTTGTTCTATCCAAACTATTTTACTCAATTACACATTAATCCCTTCATTTTATCATTGTAAACATTCAAACTATGTACCTATATAACAATTTTTTTATGCTAATAATTCATATACCATTAGAGAAAGTAAACTATAAATCAAAACTCTTGTAGTACTTACAACAAAAAGGCTGATTTTCTTCTCTTTTCACTCTTTACTCTTCTCTTTTCCTTTCTCTTCAATTTGATCCTTGACTCTCTTCTCTTTCTCTTCAATTTCACATAAACACATATAAGCTATAAGCTATAATTCAATAATTTTTATGCTAAATAATAGTAAAATACATGTATGTCATGAGAATTTAACCATTTCTTACCTTAACCCTTGAATTCAAATTTTCTCAATTTAGTCCTTTATCTCTCTAACACCCCAAAAGTAACCCTATATGAGATTTGAGGTGTCTACTAGCTCTCTTTTATGTCTTTCTTTCAAAAATTCCAAAGAAAATGGAAGGTTTTGGAGTTTGGAAAGCTTAAAATTAATGGAAGGACCTATTTGGAATAAAAACAAAAAGTTGGAAATGGAAGAAAAGGGCATGGATGGCTAACATAATGAAAAAGATGATATTTTCATCTTTTTAATCACTTTTTTCTTCTCTCAAATTCTCTAGAATTTTCACTTAAAATATCTCACTTAATAAAAATGGTAAAATTGCACTTTTAATCCTTGAGCCTTCTAACTTTACACTTTGACCCAAAACTTTGCCTCCAAAAATATATTCCACCAAATTACTTTGTCACTCCTTAATCAATCTGATTCCGATAATGTCTAATAATTCATTTTGGCTAAATTTCTATTTAGTCATTCACTCATACAATTACTAATTAAACCTTAAATTTTCTTAATCTTCTTATTTTAACTACATGTTCTAATTCTTGAATCAACTCTAATATTGTTCCAACTCCGGTTAAAAACATCGATGTTACAATTCTCCTCCCCTAAAAAAAATTTCTTCCTCGAAATTTCCTTGTATTGAACAAATGTGGATATTGTTGTCTCGTTGTTTCTTCTCTTTCCCATGTGGTTTCCTCTAAGTTATGATGTCTTCATAACACTTTTACTAAAGTAACCCTTTTATTTCTCAATTCCTTTACTTCTCGAGCTAAAATCTTTATCGATTCCTCTTCATAAGTCAAATCCGATTGTATTTCTGTAACCTCTAGAGTAATCACATGAGATGGATCAGACTGATATCTTCGTAACACAAACACATGAAAGACATTATGAATCTTGTCTAGTTTTGGAGGGAGAGCTAATCGACAAGCCACAGGACCAACTCGTTCCAATATCTCATATGGCCCGATAAATCTTAGCCCTAATTTTTCCTTTTTACCAAATCGGAGAACTTTCTTCCATAGAGACACTTTCAAGAAAACTTTTTCACCCACATCATACTCTATATCTTTTCTTTTCAGATCAGCATATGATTTCTGTCTATCTGAAGCAGCTTTTAATCGGTCTCGTATCAACTTTACTTTCTCTTCAGTCTCTTGAATCAGATCAGGACCTACTAACTTACGTTCACTCAGTTCTGTCCAACACACAGGAGTCCTACACTTTCTTCCATATAATGCTTCATACGGTGTCATCTGAATACTTGACTGATAACTGTTATTATAGGTGAATTCAATCAATGACAAATACTTTTCCCAATTACCTTCAAACTCAATAATACAGCTTCTCAACATGTCTTCTAGAATCTGAATCACCCGTTTTGATTGCCTATCTGTCTGAGGATGATATGCTGTATTAAAATTCAATCAAGTACCCAAAGCTTCATGTAATCTTTCCCAAAACTTTGAAGTAAATCTAGGATCCCGATCAGAAATAATAGATACAGGTACACCATGAAGTCTAACTATTTCATCTATATACAATTGTGCATACTTATCCATTGAGAAATCAGTTCTTACCGAGAGAAAATGAGCAGACTTGGTTAATCTATCAACTATCACCCAAATAGTGTCTTTCTTCTTTGGTGAAAGTGACAATTCCGTGACAAAATCCATTGTAATTCTTTCCCATTTCCACTCTGGAATAGTTATCGTTTGAAGCACCCCTGATGGCACTTGATGCTCTACTTTTACCTTCTGACATATCAAGCACTTGGAAACATACTCAACTATATCTCGTTTCATCCCTTTCCACCAATAAAATGGCTTTAAGTCATGATATATCTTGTTACTTCTCGGATGTATGGCAAACGAACTATGATGAGCTTCATCCAAAATTCTTCGTTTCAAATCTTCTTGATTAGGCACACATAACCGATTATGAAATCTTAAATTTCCTTCACTAATAATTTCAAATTCATTACCTTTGCCTTCTTCAAGTTGTTTATTTATCTTCATCAAATCTTCATCATCTTTTTGTGCCTCTTTCACTTCTTGCAATAGAGTCGGTTTTACTCTGAATTCAACTAATAACTCACCCTCTTGTTGCATCTCCGAATGTGCATTCATTGCCTTTAGGGCTGCCATTGACTTTCTGCTCAAAGCATCCGTATTCGTTTTCCCGGGATGATAATCAGTGATGCAGTCATAATCCTTAATCAACTCAATCCACCTTCTTTGTCTCAAATTCAGCTCTTTCTGAGTTAGCAAATATTTCAAACTTTTGTGATCTGTATAAATATAACACTTTTCTCCATATAAATAATGTCTCCAAATTTTCAATGCAAACACCACCGCAGCCAATTCAAGATCATGTGTTGGGTAATTCTTCTTATGTGGCTTCAATTGCCTTGATGCATATGCAACCACCTTTCCATCTTGCATTAATACACAACCCAAACCATTATAAGATGTATCACTGTAAATCACAAATTCCTTACCATATTCTAGTTTAATTAACACCGGAGCTTCAGTCAGAGCTGCTTTTAACCTATCAAAACTTTGTTAACACCTTTCATTCCACTCAAACTTTACATCCTTCTACAACAACCTTGTTAAAGGCAATGCAATCATTAAAAATTCCTCAACAAATCTTCTGTAATAACCAGCTGACCAAAGAAAACTCCTTACCTCTATCACATTCTTTGGTGGCTTCCATTCAAGTATAGCTTCAACCTTTTTTGGATCAACACGTATACCATCAGCTGACACAATATGACCCAGAAAAATAACTTCTTTCAACCAAAATTCACATTTTCTCAACTTGGAAAATAATTATTTTTCTCTCAAAATTTGTAATACAACTCGGAGATGTTTCTCATCTTCTTCTTGTCCTTTCGAATACACCAAATTATCATCAATGAATACCACCACGAACTGATCCAGATACGGTTGAAAAATTCTATTCATAAGATTCATAAATGCAGCCGGAGCATTAGTCAATCCAAATAGCATAACCAAGAACTCATAATGTCCATATCGAGTCCTAAAAGTAGTCTTTGGTACATCAGAATCTTTATGTTTAACTGATAATATCCCGATCTAAGATCAATCTTTGAAAACATACTTGCTCCCTTCAATTGATCAAATAAATCATCAATCCTGGGTAGTAGATATTTATTCTTTATCGTCACTTTATTCAATTAACGATAGTCTATACAAAGCCTCAAAGACTCATCTTTCTTTTTCACAAATAAAATCGGGACTCCCTACGGTGACACACTGGGACGTATAAATCCTTTATCTAATAACTCTTGCAATTGAGTTTGTAATGGTCTTCTTCTAGTACCTCCCATACTAACTATGGAAGCTCCCTGTTGAGTTTGTCGTGTTTGGCTTTGAGATCTCTAACCAGCAAAAAAAGAATCATATCTAGGATCTCTAAATCCTCTCTTTCTTTTCAAAGAAGGGGGAGGTGCAGAACTAATGGTTATTCTCTTTCCAACACTTTTCTCTTTTGAACGAATCAATCCCTCTTCTAACCTCTGAGATCAATCAACCAGAACAGAAAATTCTTGTAAATGCAACGGTAGAAGTGGAACATATATCTCTTCATTCAATCCCCACTCAAATCTTCTACACATATATGCTTCATGGCTATCAATTCTTTAGCATACCTGCTAAGTCTGAGAAACTCACGTTCATATTCAACCACGGTCATGTTATTCTGTTTCAAATCTATAAATTCTCTTTTCTTCTTCTCTAGATAAAGCTCACTGATGTATTTCTTCTTGAATTCAGACATAAAAAAATTCCAATTGATGAAATAAATCATCAATCCTGGGTAGTAGATATTTATTCTTTATCGTCACTTTATTCAATTGACGATAGTCTATACAAAGCCTTAAAGAACCGTCTTTCTTTTTCACAAATAAAACTGGGGCTCCTTACAGTGACACACTAGGACGTATAAATACTTTATCTAATAACTCTTGCAATTGAGTCTTCAATTCTTTTAGCTCTGCCGGTGCCATTCGATAAGGTGCAATTGAGATTGGTGCAGTACCCGGTACTAAATCAATTCCAAATTCAACTTCTCTTTCAAGAGGTAAACCAGGGAACTTTTTAGGAAACACATCGAGAAACTCTCGTACCACCGATATCTTCTCAATCTCATTATCTTCTACCCGAGTATCCAAAACAGAAGCAAAGAAAGCATTATACCCTTTCTTAATCATCTTGAAAGCCTTAATTGCAGAGACTACATTCGATAAAGCACTGAATTTCTCACCAATTACCACTACTTTTCCATTTTAAGTTCTCAAAGAAATTCTTTTTCTTTTAGAATCAACCATGACTTCATGTTCAGATAACCAATCCATTCCTAATATTACATCAAATTCATGAAATGTAAGAGCCATGAGATCTACTGGAAATTCAAAACCCTGAATCTTTAAAGGACATCTCCTACACACTTTATTAACTCTTTCACTTTGCCCAAAAGGATTTGTAACAATTACTTCATGTTCAGTGGGTCCTACTACTAATTCTCTCTTTTTCTCTAATGAGATGCATATGTATGAATGTGTAGAGCCAGGATCAATTAATGCAACTACATAAGACTAAATAAAGAAAATTTACTAGTGATTATATCGGGAGCATCTTCTTATTCTCTCATTCTGATTGCATATGTCCTTGGTCTCCGAGACTTTGATCTATCAGCCCCATCTTTTTTCGATCTCATACCAACATTACCAAGATTTCCAAGTAATCTGCTTCTTTGTGGTGTTGAACTAACTTTTACAGATTGTTCGATAGTATTCTTCATCACTCTCGGACAAACTCTAATAAAATGACCTCTAAATCCACATCTGTAACATGCTTGAGTATTCAATAGACACTTTCCTCAATGAAATCTTTAACAATGCTCACATGCTGATTGTAATGGTCTTCTTCTAGTACAACTCGTACTAAATATGGAAGTTCCTTGTTGAGTTTGTCTTGTTTGGCTTCGAGATCTCTGACCAGCAAGAAAAGAAGCATATCTAGGATCTCTAAAATATTACATTCTCTCCAAAGAAGGGGGTAGTGCAGAACTGGTTGCTACTCTCTTCCCAGCATTTTTTTCTTTCAAACAAATTAATCCCTCTTCTAACCGTTGAGCTTTATCAACCAAAACAGAAAATTCTTGTTGATATAACGGTAGGAGAGGAACATATATTTATTGATTTAATCCCTACTCAAACCTTCTACACATATATGCTTCATTAGCTATTAGTTCTTTAGCATACCTGCTCAATCTGAGAAATTCGTGCTCATACTCGACAATTGACATATTATTCTTTTCTTCTTCTCTAGATAAAGCTCACTGATGTATTTCTTCTTGAATTCAGACACAAAGAAATTACAGTAGATCTTCTCTGTAGGATGAATATTTAACACTGTTGTCCACCACTGGTATGCTTCACCTTTCAATAAAGACATTGCACATTTTAACTTTTCTTCCCTAGTACATTGCAACTCTTCAAATACTCTTTGGCTATTTTCTAGCCATTCTTTAGCTTCTGCTGGATCGTCATCTTTCTTTCCTTTGAATTCTTCGGCTCCATGTTTCCTTAATCTCTCCAAAGGAGATCGGTAACTAGATGCAAAAGATTATGGCTGAGGAACATTAGTAGGAGGGGGTGAAAGAGCGGTCTGAGCATTATTATTTCTTACAACTTGCTATAACAGCTGATTCATTGTTTGCAATAAAGCTACAATCGGAATTTCTTGTTGAAATGGCATCGGCCGACTCGTAGGTTGAGTTCTTTCATCAAACATGGTCCCCCTACGATCATCAGAATGTATTGATTCTCGTTGAGCTTGGATTTTAGGTGAATCTTCTTCTCTAATAGGATTTGGGGCCCTACTTTCAACTTCATCTTCAGACTCTTCACGTTTATTTGACATATCTATTTTCTACAATATTCACAAATTAAATATTTAAAAACTAAATATCCTCTTGTCACATCAACATAATAAATGACATGTATAAGTGGACTAATTCCCGACCCCTAACATTAGAAAACCTTCACTCTGATACCGATAAATGTAACACTCTTATACCCGGTTCACACGTATAAACTCGGTATAGAAGTAATACATACAGTATTGGAGATTTTCACACAAGTATAATATAATTTTTCTTTCAATGTGTTTTAACGTTATTTTATTCAAAATTCATGATTTCAATTCATCAACTTGTAGTAATCCAAAACAACATTTATAACCATCCATTGGAGACACATAATAGTACCATTTGTACATGCCATTTTTACCAAAAGTAATGTATCTAAACTGAAGTCTTCCAATAGTGTTGTGATGTGATGAGAGGTCTCTTAGCTTGACTTCAACTTCTCGTAGCTTTTTTACCTACGCGTTAAAATAAACGCGTTAAGCCGGTGAAGGCTTCGTAAGCACTACAAAAGTAATGAATGATTATTTAAGTACTCATGCATATAAACTAACCACAATGACACAATTTACACTTTTATCCACTTTCTGTAGCTTAGCCCATAGTAGACTCTCATAGAACCGTTAGGATATACGGAACAAGCAGAGAGTACCAAAGTACTAACAGAGAGCACCTAAGTGCTGAGCAACAGAGAGCACACACAGTGCTAATCAGAGAGCACACAAAGTGCTAATAACAGAGAGAATGAGACGTGTTAAACAGAGAGCGCGCTAGTGTTTCTTAATGACATGCCACTAATATCACAATGGTTCTAATTTGTCTACTTGGGCACAATCTCAATTAGCATCATTTCTCATAAATGATATATCTCACATAAATACATCATCAAATACTTCACATTTATATTTTCAAAGTTGTTCACTTGCGTCACAGTCACTAAATTATTTATATTTTGAGCTACAGAATTCGAAATTATAATTATCTTGATGTTTCTGAAACTAGACTCAATCATCTTTTTACCATAAAATTTCCAGAATTTTTTACTTTAGCCAATTTGTACAGCAAATTCTTTCAAGTTACTCCTTCTTTGCTACTTGACAGTTTCGACCTTTCTTCACTAACAATTATCTATCTTTTAGTACAGAGATCAAATGATGTTCATGTCTGTTTCTTTTGAAAATAGACTCATTAAGGATTCAATCATATAAATTTCAGTCTCTAATAATTTTTCTATATTTTATATGATTTTTCAAAGTCAGAACAGGTGAACTTGAACCTACTCTGACCTTGTTATTCAAAAACTAGTATGTCAATCCTTTTCTTTTGAAAATATACAATTCTTTTTCTTTCACTATTTCTTCTATATGAAACTACACTCAATAAGTTTTAATTACATATATAATTCGACCCTTAACTCATTATATACAATTTTTGGTGAATTTTCGAAGTTAATACTCTGTTCTACCCAAACTATTTTACTCAATTACACATTAATCCCTTCATTTTATCATTGTAAACATTCAAACTATGTACCTATATAACAATTTTTTTATGCTAATAATTTATATACCATTGGAGAAAGTAAACTATAAATCAAAACTCTTTTAGTACTTACAACAAAAAGGCTAATTTTCTTCTCTTTTCACTCTTTGCTATTCTCTTTTCCTTTCTCTTCAATTTGATCCTTGCCTCTCTTCTCTTTCTCTTCAATTTCACATAAACACATATAAGCTATAAACTATAATTCAATAATTTTCATGCTAAATAACAGTAAAATACATGTATGTCATGAGAATTTAACCATTTCTTACCTTAACTATTGAATTTAAATTTTCTCAATTTAGTCCTTTATCTCTCTAACACTCCAAAAGTAACTCTATATGAGATTTCAGAAATTTCAAAGAAAATGGAAGGTTTTGGAGTTTGGAAATCTTAAAACTGATGGAAGGACCTATATGGCATAAAAGTAAAAGTTAGAAATAAAAGAAAAGGGCATGGACGACTAACATAATGAAAAAGATGATATTTTCATCTTTTTAATCACTTTTTTCTTCTATCAAATTCTCTAGAATTTTCACTTAAAATATCTCACTTAATAAAAATGGTAAAATTACACTTTAGTCCCCGGGCATTCCAATTTTACACTTTGGCCCAAATCTTTGCCTCCAAAAATATCTTCCACCAAATTACTCTTGCTCCTCCTTAATCAATCTAGTTCTCATAATGTCTCATAATTCATTTTGGCTAAATTTCTATTTAGTCCTTCCTTCACTTACACAATTACTAATTTTTCCTTAAATTTTCTTAATCTTCTTATTTTAACTACATGTTCTAATTCTTGATTCAACTCTAATACTGTTCCAACTCCGGTTAAAGACGCGGATGTTACACTCTAAGCTCAAAAGGTCACAAAAACTATGGTTTTGATATCAAACTTGCAATTTTAAAATTTGAAGATAATATTTCAATTCAGGGAGACAACTTAAAATATTTAATTCTAAAGACAACTCATCATGCTTGACTTTCTCATATCTTAAAGATTAAATCATCCAATACATAAAAGATTCACAAATCAATAAAAATTCCAAATAGCAAAAATCCACTCTAATTAGGTATGAGAAAATTACTTTAAACACAATAAATAATTCAGGGATTTATCACAATCACAATCAACCTCCCCACACTTAAGATGTACATTGTCCTCAATGTATAAATATATATAAGCAGAATAAGCACAATATTATAATGAGGAAAGGAATTGAAACTTCCCTGAATTAGGATGATTTCATCCGAATTAAAAAAACTGGGAATGCAGCGAGTCTAAAGAAAGTGCAATTTTCCAAGCAAACTAATAAGAAAATAGACAAAGACAAGTAAGAGAGGGAGATAATAACTAAAAAAAACATAGGAATAAAAATATTGCATAATTAAAAAAATAAAAATGAAAATGAAAATAAATATACTAATTTTTTTTGAATTTTTGAATTTTTTAATATTTTTTTCCATTTTAAAAAAATATGAAAGTAAAATAAATAAATAAAAATAAAAACACTCGGGTTGCCTCCCATGAAGCGCTTTTTTAAAGTCTAAGCTCGACTTTCCTGTTTAAGCTCGTAGTTATGGCAGATCATGAAACTGAAGTTCTTCTCTCTTGTTATCAATATTACCAACACAATAAAATTTGAGACGTTGATTGTTTACCTTGAATGAGTCATAATCAAGATGTATTACCTCAATTGTACCATAAGGAAAAACGATTTTTACCACAAAAGGATCAGACCCTCTTGACTTGAATTCTAAAGGAAAAATTTGTGGATTTGATTTGTTTAATAACACTTTGTCTCCCACTTTAAATATGTTCATCCTCTTCACATGCACTTCATGGTTTTGCGTTGATTTTTCCTTAGGTTTCCTCAGTTTTTTGTCGAACTTCGTTCGCCATTCATCTAGTTCCTCGAGTTGCAACATTCGATCTTCATTTTCAACTCGAATTCTATCACTTTGAATCAAAATTTGCTCCATCATGCTTTTATTAGTGATTTCCTGCAAAAAGTGTTGAGTTACATGGTTACTAACTTTAACAGAACAATTATCATCATTATACACATTCATGACTCTAACAGAATCACTTGCTTTAAGAGTAATCTTTCCATCACCTACATGAAGCACAAGTTCACCAGTACTCACATCAATGATAGTTCTAGCAGTGGCTAAAAAGGGTCGACCTAAGATCATAGGTACCTCAATATCCTCATCCATGTCTAATACAACAAAATCAACAGGGAATATAAATTTATCCACTTTTACAAGCACATCTTCAATAATACCCCTAGGATATCTAATTAATCTGTCAGATAACTGAATACTTATCCTAGTGGGTTTAGGTTCCCCAAGACCATGTTGTTTAAACAGTTTGTAAGGCATTATACTAGCACCCAAATCAGCCAAAGCTTTATCAACATGTAAACTACCAATGAGATAAGGAATAGTAAAACTCCCTGGATCTTTATGTTTGTTGGGTAGTTTGTTTTGGAGAATGGCTGAGCAAACTGCATTAAGCTCAATAGTTGACAAGTCATCTAACTCCCTCTTATTGGTTAACAGCTCTTTTAATAATTTTATATACTTCGGCATCTGCGAAAAAGCTTCAACAAAAGGTAAGTTAATATCTAATTTTTTTAAGAGCTTAAGAATTTTACCATATTTTTCTTTTTCGTGGTCTCTCTTCAATGCTTCTGGATATGGAATTCGAGGTTTGTATTCTCTAAGCATCGGCTTATGCTCTTTCTTGCTTTCCTCAACCTCATTATTTTTCACAACAACTTTTAGCTTCGGCTTCTGTTCAGGCTCGACTAACCCTTCCATGCTTTGAACAGTGATTGTATGGATTTGCTCTTTTGGCTTATTTTCAGTGTTACTAGGTAAGCTACTTTCTGGTCTTTCCGAAACTAGTTTAGCAAGCTGTCCAATCTGATTTTCAAGGCCATGAATTGATGCTCGCTGATTTTTAAAAATTGTCTCATTATTTTGAAATCTAGTTTCAGAAATCGAAATAAATTTAGCAAGCATCTCTTCAAGGTTTGGTTTCTGCTCTTTTTGATAAGGTTGCTAAAAAGCCGATCTAGTTCAGAAACTGAAATAAATTTAGCAAGCAACTCTTCAATGTTCGATTTGTGACCATTGATTTCCTTGACCACCCCAAGAAAAATTTGGAGGATTCCTCCATCATGCATTATAAGTATTGCTATAGGGGTTATTTTAAGGTCTAAAAATATTACGCAAAAAGTCGACTTGCTCATGCTCCATGTTAGATTCGAAGGGTGAATATTCTGAATTAAGCGTCCTCATTCCATTCGCATCACATTGCATAATCGGGTTTACCTGCGTAAAAA
Source organism: Kokia cookei (assembly GCA_039519145.1). Taxonomy (NCBI): domain Eukaryota; kingdom Viridiplantae; phylum Streptophyta; class Magnoliopsida; order Malvales; family Malvaceae; genus Kokia; species Kokia cookei. The sequence continues at coordinate 11,788,985 of CM076908.1, forward strand.
AATTCAAACCATCAAATTTTTTATTCAGTAATTCCACTTGACTTGCCAACATAACAACTGCATTCATATTAAAAACACCGGTTGCTTTCATTGGTTTTGTTCTCATGACTTGCCATTGAAAATTATTCAGTGACATCTCCTCAATAAGAGCTGTCTCTAAAATTACCTATAAAATAAAATAAAAAAATTAATGTGAAAATTAAATTAAAAACAAAAAAATATAAAAATAAAAATGGATAAATTAATAGAAATAAAGTTTTCCTAATATTTCAGTCCTCGGTAATGGCGCCAAAAAGTTGATGCAGTCGAAACTAACTAAAAAATATGACTAAGGCAAGTGCACCTATCAATTAATAGTATAGTTACGGTGAGCACAAATATCATTCCCACGAGGATTAAAAGTACTAGTAACAGTTGTATTCCTATTATCTAACCAATCGAATAGAGTAATTGTTTTAAATTAAGTTTAACTAAATTAATAAACTAAAAGTGCGACAAAGAATAAAACAAGAAATAACAAGTGTTTTAATACCAAGAAGCAAACAATACCCAGGAAAGACTCCACCTAGATTTCATCTGCCATTATAATTCTAAATTAAGCAAATTATTCACTTAGTATTTTGATCCGTAGAAATCCCTAAATTATGTTAATACCCCTATTCAAGCACAAAAGCAACTGACTCTAGGTTGATTAATTGAAATTTCTTTCTAATTAAAATCCCTATTGTCGCATTAATTCGATCTGTGGATTCCCCTATTAGATTTGACTCTAATCCAGTAGATTTATGTCGTCCTATTTCTAGGATTGCATACAACTCCACTCAATTATGCTAGATCTACTCTTAAACAGGGTCTATTCCTCATTTGATTTAAGCACATCAAACAAGAATTAATATCTCAAGAATATTAAATCAAGAATTAAGCACGCATAATTGAGAACAAAATCTAAGTATTTATTACATAAAATCAGAAATCAAATGACAGAATTCATCCTAGGGTTTATCTTCCCTAGGTATTTAGGAATTTAGTTCATGCTAATGAATGAAAACATCTCAAAAATAATATAACTACAAGATGAGGAAAAACTCATAATAAAATCGAAAGAATTTAGAAAGAGGTCTTCATTTTTTGTGGACATCTGCTTCAAAGACGACTTCTATGGTGTTTTTTCAGTTGTTTCCTTCAATAATCTCTGACGATTAGGGTTTGGGGAATGAAGGATTTTACAAAAAATTGAAAGTGCCTAATTGATATCACTTCATTCCCTATTTATAATACATGTAAATCTCTAGTTGGATCCAAATTAAATTCTAAAAAGATAATTAGAATTAAATCTAAACAATAATTCCCTAATTGGATCCAAATTAAACTCTAAATTATAAAACCTAAAAGATAAATTAAAATTAAATATAAACAATATAACAATAATAATACTAATCCTAAAAAATAGAGTTTTAAATTTAAATAAAGTCTTATGTCCAATAAATTTCTTCCTAACTCTTCCACATTCACGTTTTTTGCCCCAAATTTTCCTTTTTGTCTTCGATTTAGTCTATAACCATGTGTCCAGCTTGTCTGGCTCCTAAAATTTGCTCTTTTTGTCTAGTTTTCACTTGTTTTTCGCTCCTTTTGCTCCCAAAAGCTTTCCTAAGTATAGAAACATGAATTTAAAGGATTATGAACATAAATTTCATTATTTTAAATAGATTAATCATCCAAAAACGCATTAAGAATGAGACTAAAACATGTTACTTTTGGCACTTATCACTGACACCACTAAAAATCGAGTTGTTACATAAATCTTTAGTTGAGTGGTATATTAAACGTTTTACTAATGCAATTGGTTTGAGTGCAAATCCCATCTTATGCATGTTTTTATTGGTTTTTTAAATAAAAAGACTAAAGTAACTTCGAATAATATAACTTATTTTAATTAAGAAAGGACATTCTTATAATTTTTCTAACTGAGTCAGTGAGCCAGTTGAAGGTGACACCAACTCAATCAGGAACTTAAATAATAGTATAGATAAATCAACCTTCTATATTCAAATCAAGCTTGAACCATAATTATGTATAATCAAAAGAAAATATTTGTAAGTACCATAGACGCCTCTATACTAAAAGTCAATTTGCACTTTGCCCATTCTACTAAAAAAGGGAAAATTAATCCTTGTACGTTAGATCAAAGAGCAAACTGATTATTCTATTAAAAATTTTGTACTTGACTAAAGGTCAGCAGACTCTCTTTCTCCTTTAGTGGTCTTTTTACTAATTTTCTTATAGGACCCTTGCCTATCTAATTATCATTCCAAAAGTTAATAAAGTTTCCATTCTGAATAACCCAATGCAAGCCCTTTTCGAGGAAAGACTAATCTTCCCGAGAGCGCTCCATGTAGGCAAGACATCTGTATTTTTTCTCACGATTCTATTGTTGGGAGTGTACTTGGTGGTAAGGACCTTTTCCCATAATTTATCTTTTTCTTGAATAAGGTGCCACCCAACTTAATCAATTGGGCTTGGTTTCTAGCTTTGCTCATCATGATGCTTAGTCCACCTTGAGATTTTGGTTGGGTGACCTTAGCCTAATTGACAAGGTGCCAATTGACAATGTGCATCTTCTCTGAGTCTATCTCTCCCCTCATAAGAAGTTCCTATTAATTCAATAAAGTTCCTTCAACGTACTCGATGGAAGGGAACATCATTGCATGAAGTATCTTGGAATCGAAGTCATCGTAGATTGGATAAGCACAATTCGTCTTGCTTGTGATAATATATTTGCTTTCCAAGCATTAAGCTTCCCTCAAACTTTGTCAATAATGACCTCGTAATCCCATTTCGAGATTCTTTTGGAGTAAATAGGAAAGCCTAAATATCTCCCTAAATTTAAGGATTTTTTACTATGTAGAGAGTTGACAATTTCTTCCTTCCTATGTGCATGGTAGTTAGAGGAGAAAACCACCCTAGATTTAAGGTTTACACTTTGTCCCTATTCCTCCATGAAGATTTGAAGCGCTCTCTTAATGGAATTAATTGTCTTAAGATTGGATTTAGCAAAAAGAATGACATCATTTGCAAAGAATAGATGGGAAACCAATGGACCATTTTGTAATGCTTAGATGGGGCTTCACTATCCTTCCTCCACTTATTTAGAGATTTAAAGGTTCAAGTATTCCATATAGAAGATGAATATATAGGGAGATTGTTGGGATCAACCTGATTAAGCAATGGACAAGTAAAAATAGCAAAAGAAATTAAGAAATTGAACACACAATTTTAACGTGAAAAAAACCCTCCAAAGAGGATAAAAAACTACGGGCAAATATAATTTTACTATAATGACAAAATAACGAAGAGTACAAAATATGGAGATAAAAAACTAAACCTCGAAACCCGAAAACAAAAAACTTCAAAACGTAAACACAAAATTCTCCAAAAGTGTTATGATTTATAATATTTAACGGGTGTATTTTCTAAGGTTGTAAAAGAGTCTATTTATAGGTTAAATTCATAGGTTAAATTATAATAAAATAATCTAGACTAATCAAAGTTCGAATAAAACAAATAAACAAAGTTTAATTAGAATATTATCTTTGAAATTTGGCTGAAACACGAGGCATACTCTAGAGATAATGGGTCACCTTGCCTAATGCCACGTAAGGGTTTAAAGCTCTATAGTCTGGATCCATTCAAGAGAACTGTAGTTGTGGTGGACAAGATGTAGGCCATAATAACTTGACCCAACTAGGTGGAAAATTAAAGTATAATAAAACCTTTCGTACGAAAGACCACTCTAACTTGTCATATGCCTTCTCGAGATCAAGTTTGATGATCATAGCTCTTACCTTGTTTTCATTTGCTTCAATGAATGTATAATCTCTTGAAGAATAATAGCATTATTTGAAGTTTAACAACAAGGTAGAGAACTTCCTTGAATTGGAGAAAAAATATTTTGGAGGATTGGTTTGATCTTTGCAGCTATTATTTTTGTGATAATTTTATAGGTGATGTTGCTTAAACTAATGAGCCGAAATTGAGTGATTGAAGATGCTTCTTGACACTTGTGAATAATGGCAATTAATGCATTATTAATACCTTTTGGGATGGTTTCACTCCGAAAGGCCTCCCTAACCATGTTGCAGATTTTGAATCTTATCTGTGACCAACAACATTAAAAGAAAAATGGGTGTAATCCATCCAGATCAGGAGTCTTTCTAAGCTTTTGGGATCATCAGGCTCGGCTCTGGGGTAATTTAGGAGTGCGGTCGCCCAGGGCTAAGAGAGGTCCAAAAAAAAAATTTTCTTCAACTTTTAACGTGAAATTTTTTTTTTCAACCTTTTAAATTTTCTAATTGACGCTTTATTACAAGCAGGAAAAAAGAAAAGAAAAGAAAAGAAAATAGGCCCCAACTTTTTTATTTTATTATATTATATTTTATAATTTTTTAAAAGAGATCTCAACTTATTAATTCGCCTAAAATCTTAAAAATATCAAGAACGAACTTGGGTACGATGCTTCTTTAGCTAGTTAGATGCGGTAAGAAATCATGCAAGTGAGTGCTAGGGATTTCGGGCCACAAGAAAGCCGTTTGAGGAGGGATCATATAGATTCACGTTTGCAACTTTGGAATAAAATAATATAATTTGGTCACTAACATTGTAAGTGCAAAATCAGGTATTAAAAGGTTAATGAAAGATCATTCATACAGAGGGCTTGGGCTTCTTTTTAAATATTCTTTTATCACAAAAGCAATTAAATGTACTTTGGTAAATCTTAACCAAATAACGAAGGAAAAACTTTAATCCAATGGCATCAAACTAAAGAGCAACCCAGTGAGTAAAAAGGTAAAGAACTAACTTTGCATGTTCTCAAGAAAATTTGTCTTCAGTCATATTTAATGATAGAAGGTTGCCCACAAAGGTCATGTCAATGTTGTTTATGGTTTCTTTAATGTAAATTAAAAGTACTAAAGCCTAACTTTAATCTCATGCTTGGGCTAAAAAAGCACAGGAGCCTGGTGAGGATCTTCTCTTTCTTGTTTTTATCTTTTCTTTTTAGAAATCTGTTCAGTTGAAAACGATGGTGTGAAAGGCATAGGAGAAAAGAGCCTTCTCCTCTGTTTATAACTATAAACCAGACTCTCAGTTAATTTAAAGGAATATAGAAGAACCTGCATACTTGGTCTGTGACTGTGTTCATCCCAAACCCAGGTTTCTGCAAATGGGAAATTTGAAGCAGGTGAATTGTCACCTTCAAATGGAAACTCATTATTTAAGAAAGGGTATATATAAATGTATAAAAAAAAAGGTTACTTGAGAATTAAACCTGGAATTGATGAAGGAAAAGCGACATTTGGCTTGTAATTAGTTATTGGGTCACTACAATATTGTATTCCCCATCTACTTTCCTTTTGCCCCTCACCAGCCCCCGGTCTTCAACAACCCCTCTTCTCCTCTGTTCCTTTCATACCACTTCTAATTTTGGATAACCCCTTTTCACCCCAAATAAGCATCACTTCCATGTTGGTTTTGCAGTGAAAACAAAGGCAACCTACTTTTCAGAACCCCAAAAGCACAAACAGGAAATACTTCAATGGTTTTCCATGTGGTTTAATTTGGTTTTCTAGAATATTATTATTAGGTTGTCTGTAATGTAATTTAACGTAATGTCACTTCATGTTTGCCCGATCCTTTATTGTTTCAACCTGCTTTAAATCAAACCCCATTTTTCTCTGATTCTCTCACCAGTCAAAACATTCTTCTCCACGATTGCAAAAGGAAAAAAAAATGAAGAACAGTAACAGTAATACCAAGCTAATCCTCCTCCATCCTTATATCCAGAAACAAGGGAGCTCCAGCAGATTATGGCTCCTTGCCTTTATTTCCCTTTTCACTATTGCCTTCCTTTTAACTCTCATATACACCCGAGAGTCTGTTTCCGGTAGAACTACAGCCGCCGTAAGAACAACCATGAGAGGCCCCGGCTCATCTGTGTCCGCCTTTGGTGGTGGTGGTGGTGGTGGTGGTGCACTATTGCCCACCACCGTCATCAACACCCTTCTCCATTATGCTTCGGGATCCAACGACAGTTTCCACATGACATATGCGGAGCTGAAGCCGATCTCTGATGTCCTACGTAAATGTTCCTCCCCATGCAACTTTCTCGTTTTCGGTCTAACACAAGAAACCCTTCTCTGGAAAGCACTGAACCACAATGGCCGCACCGTTTTCATCGACGAAAACCGGTACTACGCGGCCTATTTCGAAGAGTTGCACCCTGAAATCGACGCTTACGACGTCCAATACACGACCAAGGCAAGCGAAACGAGAGAGCTCATAGCATCTGCTAAAGCACAGATCCGGAACGAATGCAGGCCGGTCCAAAACCTGCTGTTCTCAGATTGTAAGCTGGGAATCAATGATTTGCCGAACCATGTTTACGAAGTGGATTGGGACGTGATATTGATCGATGGGCCAAGAGGCGAAGGAGACGAAGGCCCTGGAAGGATGCAACCGATCTTCACGTCGGGGGTGCTTGCAAGGAGCAAGAAAGGGGGCAATCCCAAGACGCATATATTTGTTCATGATTATTATAGAGATGTGGAGAAGATGTCTGGGGATGAGTTTTTGTGCAAGGAAAACTTGGTGGAATTGAACGAACTGCTAGCACATTTCGTGGTGGAAAGAATGGAAGAGAATAGCTACCAATACTGTCGCAACAAGAGCATCAATACATCAAGGAAAGTTTCATCTTCCTCTTAGTTCATGAATGTGATCATATATACATACAGTCCCAAGCCAAGGTGTAAAAAATGGTACAAAGGGAGGTGAATACGAATTATTTATCATCATTTGAAAACATTTTATAGATGGATCTTTTCTTTCTTGGGGATGGTGTTTGTGTAAAAATTATTTTTTGTTTCTGGCAATCAAAATTGTAAGTTCATTGAACCAGAAGATCCAGAACTTACAAAAAAAAAAAAAAAAAGAGGCTTTCTATATTGGTATAGTATGTTGATGATAAAAGGTGAAAAAAAAAAACACCAGGATGGATAATGTACGATGAAAAATTATGGTTTGAAATTGTGAAAAGTTATGTGAGAAAATAAAATGTTTAAAATATATCTGGCTAAGAACTTAATGAGTGGCTCGTGGTAAAGAGGATGTTGTTCATTCAAAAAATTTCGGGTTCGAGAACCTGTGTGTAAGATATGTATATCTTGTCAAAGGATTAAAAAAGTATGAACAGGTATTACCATGATTAAGAATGGATACAATTCAAACTAAATGACACCGACTATCTATTAGATTCTTTTATGGGTAAATTATCTTGTTGGCCATCCAATTTTTAAGATGTTTCCATTTTGGTCACCCAAAATGAAATCCTAACAATTTTGTTACTTAATTTTTAGGATGCTCTCATTTTAATCACTCAATTACTAAATCTTTAACGACAGTTAACTGTAACGGTATTTTCTTTGCAAATGATGTCATTCTCTTTGCCAAATACTTTGAATGATGTCTTGCACACTCACCAAACATATAGTCTACCTTAAGGCCTACCTTGGCCCACAAGATCGTATAAATCGTCTAATGACATTTACCTAGGTGAATCCTTATGTAAGTAAATAGGGAACTATTGATTCTCACACTTGTGTTTTATGTGTTTTGGTGAGTAAATAAAATGTAATATTTGGTATACGAGTTATGGTTTGTGTTCGGAATGATTATGAATGATTTTAATATGGTTTGGATGTGTTTGAAAACAAAATTTTTAGGTCCCCTGTCTCAGGTTTCGAAACATATAAACTTCGAAATTAAAAATCTATACTAATTGAGCCATGTCTCGAGACAAGCAGAGACATGCACACACTTGTCTTGCTTCGAGACAGAGTAACATCGAAGCTAAACTTTTACAGTGCTATGACAATGTCTCAAAACATATAGGCATTGGTCTCGATATGCTTTGAGACATACAAAACTGTAGCTAAAATTTTTTATTTGAATTAAATAAGGCTTGAAACAGATTTTATATGCAATTAATCTTTATTAATAGCTTAATTATGTTCCAAAAAATGTAATAAGATCTTGAAATCATTATTAAATTCTATTTAAAAGTGCTTGAAATCATAAATATATGTTCAGCATTAAATGTAACATTCGTTACTCGAGTTTATTCGAGTAAGGTGTTACAAGAAAGAGGTGGTTGTCACCGTGCCTGGAATAGAAAGTTGATTGGGCAGTTGTGTTTTGAGATGGAAATGTTATTGCTACTGTTTTGAAGTCTGTCTTAGTGGCGTTTCATTTGCAGTTTGTGTATCCCATGGTGCATCAATGGCGATTTCTTTCAAGAGAGGAGATGGGAGCTTCTTTTGTTTATTAGTATTTTTCTTTTAATTTGGCAACTGGTTTTGTTGTGGCCCATGGTTTTTGTCTTGTGACTCCCTATGCCTTTTCTTTAATTAATAAAAATCAATTTACAGGAATTCTGGTTTGATGGTAAATAATATTTAATGTTTTAAGTGTTATTTGGGTTCGAATCGCGTTCGTCATGTTATTATTAGCGCTCTGTCCATTTATTATAATTCACTAAAAATATTTTAAACTCGAAACAAAACTTGAACTATTTTTTTTTAAAAAAGAAAACCTTAACTAGTTTTTTGCCCGTTCTTATATTTTTAAGGTTTGTAACTTTTTTCAATATATATAAATGAATATTTGAGTTTCTAGTATTAAAAAATTATATAAATATGAATGATTGAAGTTTTAGTATTAATCTATGACGTTATAATGATTATAAAAGTCAATTAAGATATTAATTTAACAAAATATATATAATTATGTACTTATCTAAAAAATTTAATCTAATACCATATGATTTATACTAATATATATATAATATGTATATGTTGATATTTAAAATTATCGTCATTATATAAAAATGTAATTATAGCAAAATTTTAAATAATTTAATGAATTTAAATATAAAACAATATACCTATTATATATATATATATATTGTTTAATATTTTGTGTCTCACATAATTTATAAGACATTCAAAAATGGTATTATCATTTTTTAATCATAATTAATTATATCCATTTAATAACCTTTAAACTAAACTAAATTCTTAATTTTCAACAAAAAAACTTTAGTTTTCATGTTATACGATCGGGTTGGATGAGACTTTATTGATGCCTCTCTCCATACAACAGGTATTCTTGAATTTCTTACAAATGTTATTATGTTTGTCATCACGAGTTCCTCTATGCAGATACTGTGGAATGGGATTCTAACGTAAAAATTTCGTCCAGCAAAGGGAGTTAGGCAGAGATGTCCTCTATCACCATACATGTTTGTCTTGTGTATGGAATGGTTTGGGCATTGCATTAAGTCTAGTATCAGCTCTGGACAATGGCGTTCTATACGTTTGTCATGATCTGGTCCAACGCTTTCACATATATTCTTCGCAGATGATCTAGTCATTTTGGTCAAGCCGACATGCATCATGTCAGTTTGATTAAGAAAGTTTTGGATAATTTTTGTGCTTTTTAGGGTATTGGATTAATGCGTCCAAGACCAATGTTGTTCTCTAATGGGATGAATGAAGAATATGGAAGGAAGTTGTGTGTTATTCTCGGATTTCGAATCACACAAAATCTTGGAAGATATCTCGGAGTTCCTTTGTTTCATGAAAGGGTAAAAAATAGCTTCTTGTGGTTTATAATGGACAAGGTTTGCAACAAGTTATAGAGTTGGGATGCAAGGCAATTTTATATTGCTAGTAGGGTTACTGTAGCTCAATCTATCCTCTTATTTATTACCAGTTTTTTCATGCAATCCTTAATGATTCCTCAAGGACTATGCGAGGAGATCTAATGTTTGGTGCGGTAATTCATTTGGGGAGTGTCTAGGGGAAACAAGAAGATTTCTCTAATTAGTTGACAGGCGATTTGTCAACCAATGGTTTGCGGTGGGCTTCGGTTTTGCCAACTAAAAGACCAAAATAATTCTTTTATGCTGAAATTGGGATTCAATATTATATCCAACATTGATTCTTTGTGGGTGCAAGTTCTTAGATCTAAGTATAGGGTTAAAGAAGGCATCCCAAAAGATATATCTCGCAGCAAGTATTCTTTCCTTTAGAGGTCTCTTTCTAGACTATGGCCCTTGCTTCGAGATAATTTATTTTGGTCAATAGGTAATGAGGAAAGTATTAAGCGTTGGAAGGATCATTAGATATCGACTGTTGGCCCTTTAGTTAATCAATTCCTTCCCATGCTAACCTTGATTTAGATTTGGTCACTGAGGATAAGTCGTGAAATATGAATATGTTTCGAGTTTGGCTGCCAGATGATATCACTAAACGCATTGTAAATATTCCTCCTCCTCAACCTTTAACAAGACTAGATAAAATTGCTTGGGGTAGGTCTGTATCAAGGGCCTTTTCTGTTAAGAGTGCTCATCGAATGCTTAGAGAGGGATCATGGAATTCAAAAGATGATACATGGAGGATGGTGTGGAAATTCTCAAGACTGCAAAGGGTTTGTGTAATGACTTAAACCCGATCTAATTCACTAAGTCTGATTCTCGAGTGTTACTACATTTATATAAACTTATGCTTAAACTGCTTATATAAATTTCAATAGATTACAACTACTTAATTATAAGGCTCCTTAATAAATTACATAAGTATGAACTACAAAGGCATTCCCTTTACATTACATAGAGAATTTAATTACTACTATAATATGAATATACAATTTTTTTTGTCTTTCCTTTTTTTTTTTTTTATCTTTCTATCTCTTTTCAGATTAATCATGTCTCCTCTGTTTGTACTCTTTCAAATTTTTGACATTCAGTCTTCTACTAAATTCTCTGTTTGATTGATTTAAAAATACCTATTGTCAACACTTTTATTAGGCTAGTGTTGATTTTGAATATTTTACATTTTAATACACAAAGGATGGTTTTATAAAATAAAGTTTAACTCACAACACATATTCTAATTTAATATTGTTAATTAAATTTTATTTATTAAATAAAAAAGTAGAGGGGTTACATTTTTGAAATTAGAAACAAACAAAAGAGGTTAAATTCTTAAAATTATAAGTAGTGACTAAATTTTAGTAGTTTGAAAAGTATAAGGATTGACAAATAATTACACAAGTTTTTTTCTCATTCTTCCCTCTTCCTTCTCAGACCCAACCCAAATGAAAAAAAAATGAGGAGAAAAAAAAATGAGGAGAAAAAAGACATCATTTAGTAACTGTACTTTTAGAAAGAGTTTTTTTTATAAAATAAGGTATATATGTCGCTTTTTTAAAATTAGGGTTTTGTACTTTTTTTTAAATATTTAGGAGAATAAATTGATTTCATGAAAAACTTGTTCAGCTAAACGCTCTTTCCAAATTTTCCTCTCATTTTTTATTTTTTGCTGTTTTAAGTTTATTTTTTTTATTAAATCAATCATTTAAGAAGAAAAAATATTTAGCATAAAAATATTAAATCCAATCAATCATATTTAATGAAGTTGCCTAAATTAATTTATTATTTATTAAATATGATTGATTGAATTTAGTATTTTTATGATAAATGTTTTTTCTTAAATGATTGATTGAATAAAAAAAAAATTTAAAACAACATGAAATAAAAAATTAATTGTATTAAAAAATTGCAATTTAAAAGGAAAACGCATCCAACTAAACAAGCTTTCCTGACACGTGTAAAAAAAACTCATTCAACTGGACAAACTTTCTATGAAATCAATCTATCCCTTAAATATTTTTAAAAATGGCACAAAACCTTAATTTTTTTCTAAAACAACATATATGTCTTATTTTACCTTTTTTTTTAACATACTACGACTATGTCTGTTGTTTAAATATATAGTTATTGATATATTTAAGGGTGTTGAAGCTCAATTTTGACCAGACCCAACATTTAGATCATAAATTAAACCCAATTTTAGATTTTAAATTTTAATTCATTTTAAGTTTAAATTTATTGTAAATTTAAGCTTATTTGGAGTTTAAATTTATTTTAAAATAAAATTTAAATTTAAAAGTTAAATTGAATGTCCAAATTATAAATACCAAAGCCCATTAACCAGGCCCAAACAAATACATGGCGTAATAATGTACAAAGGCCCAGGTGGCCCAAATCCTAAACCAAAATTGAGACCCTATATTGCTATGGTTTGAAGCTACTACTGTGGATCGCCCCACTTGCCTCTTCCACCATTTGACACCGCCGAAAGCACCACCCACCATGTGAAGATACCTGCAAAAAAAAAAAGAGAAGACAAGACAGAAAAATACAAGTTGTAACTCGGCTATAAAATCCGTATGAAAAATTGTAAAGGGAGGAGAGTTTTTACATACGACTTTTGGAATCAAAAGAACTGACCCTTTTTTACCAGCCCTTTTAATAGAAATCAAGAGAGACTTACGAGTTTCTTTAGAAATCATTAGAAACAAGATTCATTTGAAATCAATAGAAAATACAAGAAGCAATCGATATTAGAAACAAATATCCAACATCAAGCATCCAAACTTTCAGAATTAGCGAGGTACAGTGTATATATTTATTCATTTATTATTTAAATTTCTAAAAAACTATTTTCTTTAAATACATTAATACACATCATTTACTATATCGTTATTACCACTTATTACTATTTTCGAAATTAATATTTAATAAATAATAAATACATAATACATAATAATAAAAAAGGAGTTGAAACGTCGAACCTGACCCAGCTGCCACCGTCGTTGCTCCGAACGCTGCCCCTCCGATCTCACCCATAGACGCGATGGGTGGTTCAAACATGGCCGATCTACAAATAGGGTATATTAAAAAGAACAAATGAAACAGATTCTGAAAAAAATAAGGGTAATGTAGATTTGTTCTTTTTTTAAAAAAATTAATAAATTGATTTGTTGAAAAAAAAAAAGGAAAATGGAAACCTTTTCTCCCTTTTGAAAGATCTGTTCCAGATCTAATTTTTTGAAAATAAAAAGTCATAAAGAAAAAGGAGAAAATGACAGATTCAAAAATAAGAATGAACAAACAGGTTTGAAAAACGAAAAAGATATTGAATTTTTGTTCTTTTTGAAAGATTCATGCTTGATTTTGAAATATCCGAGCCAGATCTATGTTTTAAAACAAAAAAAATAGAAAAGGGGAAGAGATTTACCTAGCGCTAACATGGACGACAGTAGATTACGGTGGGGGACGGTGGGCGACTAGAGCCGACGAAGTAAACGACAAGTGATGAATGGAGAGGGAAGCTCTCCATCGAGAGCACTTAAAAGAAAGAAATAGATTTTTTCTAATGAAATGAAAAAATGAAGTTTAATGAGAGAGAAGCTCTCTATCGAGAGCACTAAAAAAAAGGGAAAGAAACATTTTTTGGAGAAATGAAAAAAATGGAGTTTAATGAGGGAAATTTGCATTTTATAGTAACATGAAACGCTGCAGTTTTGGGAAGAAAATATTGGGTTACTTTTAAAAATTGGAGTATTTATTCTTTTGGTCTTTCCCCATTTTTTAATTGCTTCAATTTCATCCTTAATGCCATTTTTAATTCATTATAAATTTACGCAAAAGTTTCATTTCCTTTTTGGTTTAGTCCTTTAACATTTTGGAGGATTAGGAGGCTGCCATGTGTTTTTTTTAGCTTATTTCTGCAATTGGTCCTTCCCCTTTTATTTTTGTTTCAATTTTGCCTTTAATCAAGTTTTGTTTTATTATAAAATTGACATAGAAATTTTAAATGATTTTCAAATTAGTCTTTTGACTTTAAAATGCTTGAGAAACAGTCACGTGTCTCATATTTTTGATTTTATTTCCTAGAAGACCTCTAATCTTTCAAAAATTACATTTTTGGCTCCAAACTTTCCAAAATTCTATTTTTGACCTCAAACTTTCTAAAAATTACATTTTTACCACTAAACTTTCCAAAATTCCATTTTTAACCTCAAACTTTCCAAAATTCCATTTTTGACCCTAAATTTTCCAAAAATTACATTTTTTACCCTCAAACTTTTCAAAAATTCAATTTTTGACCCCAAATTTCCAAAAATTACATTTTACCCCTAAACTTCACAAAAATTCCATTTGACCTCGAAATTTCCAAAAATTATCTTTTTACCCTCAGATGTCTAAAAATTTTATTTTCAACCTCGAACCTTCTGAAAATTACTATTTTGTTCCCAAAGCGTCCAAAATCATCGTTTTACCCTCGGGCATTCAAAAATCACATTTTAACTCCGTTTATTTCGCTTTTCTTTCTCTTCAAAGTTTATATTTAGTTTTTTTATTACATTCGTATTTCGTATTTTTTATTTTTATATATCAATTATCTGCTTAATTTTTTTCTCTTCGTGTTATTTAATTTTCGTTATTAACTATTCATTCATGTTTAAAATTATACATTTAATTTAAAAATTATTTCAAAACCGAGGCAACGTCCTTTTCGTGTGAAAACTTCTGGAAATCATGCCCTAACGTGTTGGGTGTGATTTTCCGTATAACTCATACGAATCGAATATCCTTTTCCAAGTTTTTTAATGCCATTTAACTTCGAGGTTTTGAGAATGTCGTGCCCTAACGGGTTGGTCACAGCTTTAATTCTTCGTGAAAATCGAAGTAAATGAGCATTCTATCTTCAAATCTTTTAAGTCGTGTGTCCGAGGACTGTATTTTTAATTCAATGCGAAATTTTTTAAAAAACCGAGGCAATATCCTTTCGTGTGAAAACCTCGAAAAACCATGTCCTAACGTGCTGGGTGTGAATTTCGTATAATTCACGTGATCAAATATCCTCTTTAAAGTTCTTCAAAACGTCCTTTAATTTCGAAAGTCCGAGAATATAGTGCCCTAATGTGTTGGACACGACTTCCAGTTCTCCTAGAAATTTGAAACACACAGGTGATTTTCTTCAAATAGGGATTTTGAAAATCATACAAAGTTTTCCAAAGACAAAGATCGTATTGTAAATTTTACTGAGTTTTCAAATGTTTTAACAAACTAAGACCCGAAAGTAATCAATGTGGTACCAATTTTGGGCGTATGAGGGTGCTAATCCTTCCTCATGTGTAACTGACTCCCGAACCTATTTTCTAGCTTTTGAAGCCTTTCATATTTTTCAAAACGGATTTTAAACGTTTTGTGGTGATCCAATCACACCAAATAAAAGATTGGTAGTGATTCCCATTTTCCAATTTTAAAATAATTTTTGAAACTCGTTTTAAAATGGTTTCAACAGCTTGGCGAATCCGTTGGGGACATACTTTTTAAAATAAACGAGAGTCAAGCCAAAATTGATTATTTTCAGGTCCTTTTTGAAAACTTTAAAACTTTTGGTTTTGTTTAATTTGCGATCCTCGGCATCTTTTGTGTGACATTATATTATGTGATATTGCTCGTGTAATTTTGCATCCATATGCATTATGTTACTACCCTCTTAAGTGGAAGCAGGAAACTACTCCTTCGTGAGGTCTTCACCTCTGTATAGGATAGTGAATCGCTTTCGAGATTACATCCGTACCCATGTTTTCGTGAAGTTTTCACTTCTGTGCAAACATGTGGGAAATGTGTCCCCTTGAATCGAACTCATCCGTATGAGCCTGTAATGGGTGAGGATCGAGGAATCTGCTAGTTTGGACACCCTTTACTCTAGAGCCTAAAACCACATACAGTAAACCATAAGTACTCACCTTAGACAGAGGTATACTGAACCTTTTAGCATTTATCCAAGACAATTTCTTAGGATCTTTTTTGTATACTTGTATGTTGATATTATTATGTTTTGCTAACGTGTTTTGTTTTGTCTATTTTCTTTTGCTTGCATCATCATACAAGAAAATGTGTTGATTTAAATTCGGTTACCAAATAGGCAGTTTCATCATGGAGGATGAATTTCTTAATTAAGTGGAAGATAACATGGCTTTGCGCTTATGGTCGAAGGAAAGCACAAAGTCGAAGAAGATTTAGGAGACTTGAAGAAAAATTACGTAAATTCATATCAAGATTCTTGAAAGGAACCAAGAAGCAAGTGAGAGGCACTTTCGACAAGCTCAGAGACATGTTCGAGATAAAGATTACGCATCGAAACTGATATGTTGAGCATGCAATATGAATCAAGATCGGAATGGGGACGAAAATTAGCCAGACTTCTAGGAAGATCAAAGCTTTAGGTTATAAGGCAAAGCCATTTATGTAATCCGTTTTATGAGGAGAATTTTGTCTTTTATAGAAGTTATTCTAATAGGATTAAATTCAAAATCAATGTCTTTTCTCATGCAAACATGCATTCATAAGCTGCATATTTTATTAATTTGCATTTAATTCCATAAGTGGAACTATGTCAAACCTTTAGTGGTTACTTGAAAAAGGTAAGAGATACGGTTACATTTTTGCTTTTAATTGCAATATATTTTGAATCTGTTTGCATTGCATTTTCATAAAATAAAAAAAAAGGTGTTGATTCATGTTCTATTGCCAAATAGAGAACTGGTCATAAGAAAACGGATTTCTTGATAAGGTAGAAGTCAACGCGGTCTTGTGTATACGTGGTCAAACAAAAATAACAACGAAAAGTGATTGCCTATCAAAGGGGCAGATATCAGAGTTATGGGGTAACACCAAAATACATGAAAGTCATAATAGTTTGCAAAAGTTGAAAGAAGTATGGAAGACAAAATGAAGCAAATATCTAATTCAAATATGATTATTCGCCTTAACTATTCAAGCTAGGTGGCTTCACTTTCAGAAATATAAATAATATGATACATTACCTCATTGTCCGAGGATTCCAAATAATAAGGCCTATTCTGGATGAGTGAGCATCGAGTTGCAACCTTGATCAAGGGAAGAGAGGATAACAAGTACATCACTTTGAAAAACTCGTAAGATGTAATTTACCCAGAGGCGAGAAAGAATGTTGCATTTTCATTTCAAATGCATATGAAGTAGTCGATTTCCTTAAAATTTCGAGGCACGTAAAGAATACGGTTTCAAATTCGTCCTATCGACGTGATAAGAAATTCACTCATATTCCAACAATCTCATGTTCTAAACACTTATTGAAGAAAAGGCAAAAGAAGGTGTATTGGTGAACAACTTTTTGCTAGAATGGTTCCATGACCATTTTTTAAAATTGAAAAGGTCTCTTGCTGAGTATTCTTTGAGGACTATGAGATATCGCAAAAAAATTTTGAAATAAATAAGGAATGACTCTAGCGCTCTTAGGGGCAAGTCTGAATAGGGGCCATGTCACAAACCATGACTCCACCAAGTGCAAGAAAAGGCTAACCATTCGCAGACTTTAGCCATTCAAGACCAGTACCTTGGACTGGAAATCAGAAGCAAATTAGCTTGGAAGATTAGGACTTTGAGCATTAAGACATAACCATACATGTATTTGCCTTATGTACAAAAATTTGTTTTCTAGTAAAGTTGCTCTAAACGGAATTGGACTAGAATCAAGCCTCTTTGCATGCATTTTACCATTCATTTTCATTGCACTTCATTCATTAAATTTCAATGAAATCCGTCATATTTGAAACACTCGTGTGTGTGTGAGTCATCAACCCTAAATGAAAGCTGAGAGGAAACATGATAAATCAAGATGAGGAATGATAAAAATTTGAGAAAAAGTCATGTGGAGAGTGGAACCTGTTGAGAGTTCACCCCTACACCCTTGGAAGTGTTTTGGACAACTAGACTGTGGAGGAGTTTCCTGTAGTTTTAGGACTTTTCCAGGAAAATATTCAGGACACACTTATCACCCTAAGTCCGAGAGTAATAGGGATCCTTTTATAAAGGACAAATGACCACTATCTTTTATTTCAATAAAAATGATGCATTGTTTTTTTTCCTATTTGGCAAACACCTTACTATTCTTTTCATTCGTTCATACTACAATTAATCATTCTTTAGTTCAATTATTCTTTGGATCCCCTTTTTTCTTTATGCCGGGTCCCTTGATATCAAGGATACGAGCAACACTGTTGTTGACTTAAACCCCTTTTGAGTAAGACATGTGTCCAAAAAAACTCTGAGGCTTTGAAAATGATCAAGAATGTAACTTGTCTCTCGATCTACTACGGATGCCTGAGCAAGACATGAAACAAACATCACCTTGAAGAGTCGTGATTTGAAGTAAGAATCGAGACATGAGTCTTTGTAAAAACAAGACAAGCTACCTTTAGAATCCAAAGGTCTTTGCATGATCCTATCAAAGCATGCCAAGTTTGACGAACCGATGTCGTGACACACAGACTCTCATAAAAGAAGAATGTAATCCAATTCAACAGAAACTTGAAAAATTGAGGCTCGACGTGTTATAAAAAAAAAAGAAGAAAAATGGGTCGAAAATCCGCAAAGGGCATTTTAAAACCCAATAAAAAAAGTGAGTAAAAAAGGAAAAGAAAGAAAAGGAAGAAAAAGTCAAAGATGAAAACCTGCAAAAGGCATCTTGAAAATTTATTTACCATCATCTTTCCATATTGTGGCCTCTTTCTATGTGAAGCATGGACACCATCGAGCCAACTTTGCAAAAGAGTTTCTAATGTACATAAATTTGTTACTACTTCCCAGGCTAATTGGTGATTAAGTAGATTATTGAAAATGAGAGATTATGTGCCGGTATGGATTGCCAAGAAAGGATCATATCCAACGATGACTTGAATCTGAGCAATAGCACGAGAGCAAAGTCTACAGCCAATTTAAGAACAAATATCCCGACTCAGCACCACATCGAAAAAATAGGTGAATGAGGCATTGAAGGTGACCAATAAGAACATCAAAAGGATTCATAGCAGAGACCTACAAAGGCTCGACATGAGAAATCACCATTTGTCTTCGAGACTTATCAGACTTCTATCAGAACATCCACCAGGGCAATACCTTTCTCACTAGAATAAAGTCGTCTTACCCATTGAAGTCGAGTTTCTTTCCCTCTAGATCTTGTTAAGAGCTGATGAAGCAGAATGAATTCAATCCAGATGCAATCAGCTAAACTTGATTGAAGAAAATATATTAAAAGTCATCCGTCATGATTCAAATGACAAGGGTTTACGACAAAGAAGGATCCGCTCTAGAGAATTTCACGAGAGAGCGTTGGTTTTAAAAAGGATATTCTTTACAAAAGTCTTCTAAGGAAAATGGGTGTTGAATTAAGGGAAGGCCCCATGAGGTGAAGAAAGTTTTTGGAGAAGCTTTGATTTTGAATCGAAATGGACGGCAAAGACCTGCCCAACTTCGTGAACTCAGATACAATGAAAATAAATAAATAAAAAAAGAGAGAAAAAAAAAGAAGTAAAAAAAAAAAGAAGAAAGGAAAAGAAAAAAGGAAAAAGAAATAGAGAAAAACGGAAAAAGAAAAGGTCAAGGTGAAAACTCGTAAAAGACATCTCCAAACCTAAGGAGATTTGAGTTGAAAACCTGAAAGGGCGGCTCAATTTTGAATAAAAGAAAAAGACATGAAGTACCTTCTCTCTTAAAAGTAGTAAGATGGAGAAACTTTACACCTTGAGGCATTGACAAAGCACTCCAAGTTTCATGAACACATGTTAAGCTCAGAATGGTCCTCATCAAGTTTGCTCATACTTTGATAACTAGGGCACCTAAATCCATTCTTGTTCACCTTATGTTTTGCAACTTTTGACCAATGCAGGTCATTTTTAATCCTTTCTTGTGAGCTTTGCCTTCGAGAAACTCAATTTTATTCGCCTTGTGATAATGTTCAAGCATTTTTGCATCAAAATAACGGTTAATGAACCAATGATCTTTTCATTCATTCGAGTTTTGCCTTCAATAGAATTCAATTTCATCCACCATACAACCTTAATTCAAGCATTTTTGCATTTGAAATGACGGTTAGTGGTCGAAACAATATAAGGAATAAAAGGATTTTTGCATATTGTTTTGGAAAATTTCAAAATAATATAGGGACTTGAAACAAGACCACTAGTTAGAAATAACACAAATCCGAGGGATAGAAGGGTTTTGAAACAAATAGTTCAAAATACGACCACCTCTTTAGATTTCATGTCAAAGATACCATACCAAAAGAGAAACATGATAACACCTTAATGATAAGACTTAGACAAACGATGAACGATGCCGGATAAGAACTAAAAACAAAATCATTTTTCAAAGGTGACATTTTGCTTTCATTATTCGTACCAATCTATTTAGAAGCATTTGACTCATCCTGATCATGACATCCTAAACAATTTGCCCTACATAGAGGCCCATTAAAGCATATTTTACAGGTTTTATTACCACGAAGATTTGAAGAGAAAGGTCGAGGTGGCAACGGAGAATTTGGTTTCATGGAGATGAGATGGGAAAGATTTAAGCATCAATGGCGAATCTAGTACCACGAAAATATGAAGGGAAAGGTTTAAGTCGCAACAACGAACGTTGTACCTCAGAAGCATAAAGGGAAAGATTTAAGCCACAACGGCGAATTCGATACCACGAAGATTGGAAGGGAAAAGTTTAAGACACAACGACGAATCTTGTACCTCAGAAATATGAAGGGAAAGATTTAAACCGCAACGGCGAATCCAATACCACAAAGATTTGAAGGGAAAAGTTTAAGTCGCAACGACGAATCTTGTACCTCAGAAATATGAAGGGAAATATTTAAGCCGCAATGGCGAATCTAGTACCATAAGGATATAATGGGAAAGGTTTAAGTCACAACGACGAACCTTGTACCTCAGAAGCATGAAGGAAAAGATTTAAGCCGCAACGATGAATCCAATACCACGAAGATACAAAGGGAAAGGTTTAAGTCGCAATGGCGAACCTTATACCTCAAAGACATGAAGGGAAAGATTTAAGTCGTAACGGCGAATCCAGTACCACGAAGACACAAAAGGGAAAGGTTTAAGTCGCAATGGCGAACCTTATACCTCAGAAACATGAAAGGGAAAGATTTAAGTCGTAATGGTGAATCCAGTACCACGAAGACACAGGGAAAGGTTTAAGTCGCAATGGCGAACCTTATACCTCAGAAGCATGAAAGGAAAAATTTAAGCCGCAACGGAGAATTTAGTACCATGCGGATTGAAGCAGCAACAGCAAATCTAATGCCTTAAAAGTGCGGATTAAAGCCGTAATTGTGAAGCTTTTACATCAAAGATACAAATCAAAATAGCGAATCTTTATCTCTCTGAAGTTGTAGTAAGAGCAAGATGAAGTTTTGACATCAAATCCTATCTTCATACAATTGCAGCGGAGTTGGATTCAAACTACATCATTCTAGAAGGACAGATTGAAAACCATGATCTCTTACCCCGAGCCTAAGGCAGATCACTATAAGTCAATCTCTTACCCTGAGCCTGGGGAAGATTACAGCCATTCGATATTTTACCCCGAGCTTGGGGCAGATCACCATCAACCAAACTCTTACCTCGAGCTTGGGGCAGATCACTATAAGTCAATCTCTTACCCCAAGCCTGAGGCAAATTGCAGTCATTCGATCTTTTACCCCAAGCCTAGGGTAAATCACCATCAACCAAACTCTTACCCCGAGCTTGAGGCAGATCATCATCAACCAATCTCCTACCCCGAGTCTGGGGCAGATTACAGTTATCCAAAACAAGTGAGGCGATCATCTTCCTAATAAGATATTGAGAAGTAAACCAAATCAATGAAACCAGGAAAAGTGAGCAAATCTTCGAACTCCAGCTTCTTGATGAGATACTGAGAAGTAGGTCGAAACAATAAAATGGTCAGCTTCTTGATGAGATACTGAGAAGTGGACCAAATCCGTCTTCCTGATGAGATACTGAGAAGTGGACCAAATCTGTCTTCCTGATGAGATACTGAGAAGCGGATTGAAACAAGTGAGGCGGTCATCTTCCTGATGAGATACAGAGAAGTATACCAACTCAAGGCTCAAAGTGAGCAAATCTTCGAACCCCAGCTTCCTGATGAGATACTGAGAAGTAGGTTGAAGCAATAAAATAGTCATCTTCCTGACGAGACACAGAGAAGTGAACCAAATTCATCTTTCAAGTAAAATACGGAGAAAGAATCAAGATACGAAGCTACAACACCAAATACTTGGAGTGTCGGAAGATATCAAGGACTACAACGACACCAAACCCTGAGGTTACAAATAGGGTGAAACTACAGTAGCAAATTTTGTCTTTTTAAAATTACCTCAAGACAACATGGAATCATAACGCTAAAGGTAAAGAAGCAGATGCAATAAGGGTGAAACGACTGATGAAGAGAAGGGCAAACCAGTGAAAAAAAAAGCGTTGAAAAAATGAGAACCTGACAAAATTGAGCCTCCTTTTAGTCTTTCCTTAGTTCTTATTACATAGCAAACGAGCAAAGAGGGGCAACTGTTGAAGCCAAATTTTGATCGGACCCAACATTTGGATCATAAATTAAACCTAATTTTAGATTTTATATTTTAATTCATTTTAAGTTTAAATTTATTATAAATTTAAGTTTATTTGGAGTTTAAATTATTTTAAATTTAAATTTATTTTGAAATAAAATATAAATTTAAAAGTTAAATTGAATGTCCAAATTACAAATACCAAAGCCCATTAACCGACCCAAACAAATACATGGCCCAATAATGTACAAAGGCCAAGGTGGCCCAAATCCTAAACCAAAATTGAAACCCTAAATTGCTATGGTTTGAAGCTGCTATTGTTGATCGTTCCACTTGCCTCTGCCACCTTCTGACGCCGCCGAAAGCATCACCCACCATGTGAAGGTACCTGCAAAAAAAACAGAGAAGACAAGACAGAAAAATGCAAGTTGTAACTCGGCTATAAAAGCAGTATGAAAAATTGTAAAGGGAGGAGAGTTTTTACATACGATTTTTGGAATCAAAAGAACTGACCCTTTTTTACCAACCCTTTTAATAGAAATCAAGAGAGACTTACGAGTCTCTTTAGAAATCATTAGAAACAAGATTCATTTGAAATCAATATAAAATACAAGAAGCAATCGATATCATAAACAAATATCCAACATCAATCATCCAAACTTTCAGAATTAGCGAAGTACAGTGTATATATTTATTGTCATTTATTACTTAAATTTCTAAAAAATTGTTTTCTTTAAATACATTAATATACATCATTTACTATATCGTTATTACCACTTATTATTATTTTTGAAATTAATATTTAATAAATAATAAATACATAATACATAATAATAATAAAAAGGAGTTGAAAGGCCGAACCTGACCCAGCTGCCACCGTCGTTGCTCCGAACGTTGCCCCTCCGATCTCACCCATAGACGCGAGGGGTGGTTCAAACATGGTCGATCTACAAAAAAAGTATTAAAAAGAATAAATGAAACAGATTCTAAAAAAAATAAGGGTAATGTAGATTTGTTCTTTTTAAAAAAAAAAATTGATTTGTTGAAAAAAAAGGAAAATGAAAACCTTTTCTCCCTTTTGAAAGATCTGTTTCAGACCTAATTTTTTGAAAAAAAAAAAGTCTTAAAGAAAAAGGAGAAAATGACAGAATCAAAAATAAGAATGAACAAACAGGTTTGAAAAACGAAAAAGATATTGAACTTTTGTTCTTTTTGAAAGATCAATGCTCGATTTTGAAATATCCGAGCCAGATCTATGTTTTAAAACAAAAAAAATAAAAAAGGGGAAGAGATTTACCTAGCATCGACGTGGACGACGACGGATTGCGGTGACGGATGGTGGTCGACGAGGGCCGACGAAGTAAACGACAAGTAATGAATGGAGAGGGAAGCTCTCCATCGAGAGCACTTAAAAAGAAAGAAATAGATATTTTTTAATGAAATGAAAAAAATGAAGTTTAATGAGAGAGAAGCTCTCTATCGAGAGCACTAAAAAAAAGGGAAAGAAACATTGTTTGGAGAAATGAAAAAATGGAGTTTAATGAGGGAAATTTGCATTTTATAGCAACATGAAACGCTACAGTTTTGGGAATGAAATATTGGGTTACTCTTAAAAATTGGACTATTTATTCTTTTGGTCTTTCCCCATTTTTTAATTGCTTCAATTTCGTTCTTAATGCCATTTTTAATTCATTCTAAATTTACGCAACAGTTTCATTTCCTTTTTGGTTTAGTCCTTTAACCTTTTGGAGGATTAGGAGACTGCCATGTGTTTTTTTTTAGTTTATTTATGCGATTGGTCCTTCCCCTTTTATTTTTGTTTCAATTTTGCACTTAATCAAGTTTTGTTTTATTATAAAATTGGCCCAAAAATTTTAATTGATTTTTAAATTAGTCCTTTGACTTTAAAATGCTTGAGAAGTTGCCACGTGTCTCGTATTTTTTCGTTTTATTTCCTAAAATGCCCTCGAATCTTCTAAAAATTTCATGTTTGGCCATAAACTTTTCAAAATTCCATTTTTGACCCCTAACTTTTCAAAAATTACATTTTTACCCCTCAAACTTTCCCAAATTCCATTTTTGACCTTGAATTTCCAAAAATTACAATTTTGCCCCTAAACTTTTCAAAAATTACCATTTTATCCTCAGATGTCTAAAAATTCTATTTTCAACCCTGAACCTTCTAAAAATTACTATTTTGCCCCCAAAGCATCTAAAATCACCGTTTTACCCCCGGGCATCAAAAAATCACATTTTGACTCCGTTTATTTCGTTTTTATTTGTCTTCAATGTTTATATTTAGTTTTTTTTTTATTACATTCGTATTTCGTATTTTTTATTTTTGTATATCAATTATCTGCTTAATTATTTTCTGTTCGTGTTATTTAATTTTCATTATTAACTATTCATTCATGTTTAAAATTACACATTTGTTTTCAAAATTATTTCAAAACCGAGGCAATGTCCTTTTCGTGTGAAAACTTCGAGAAATTATGCTCTAACCTGTCGGGTGTGATTTTCCGTATAACTCATACGAATCGAATATCCTTTTCCAAGTTTTTTAATGTCATTTAACTTCGAGGTTCCGAGAATGTCGTGCCCTAACAGGTTGGTCACAGCTTTAATTCTTCGTGAAAATCGAAGTAAACGAGCATTCTATCTTCAAATCTTTTAAGTCATGTGTCCGAGGATTGTATTTTTAATTCAATGCGAAATTTCCAAGTTCTCGAAATATATATATATATATACACAAATAATTTTAAAACAAAAACGAGGCAATATCCTTTCATGTGAAAACCTCGAAAAACCATGCCCTAATGTGCTGGGTATGAATTTCGTATAATTCACGCGATCGAATATCCTCTTTAAAGTTCTTCAAAACGTCCTTTAATTTCGAAAGTCCGAGAACATAGTGCCCTAACATGTTGGACACGACATCCAGTTCTCTTAAAAATTCGAAACACACGGGCGATTTTCTTCAAATAAGGTTTTTGAAAATCATACAAAGTTTTCCAAAGACCTGAAAGTAATCAATGTGGTACCAATTTTACTTGAGTTTTCAAATGTTTTAACAAACTAAGACCCGAAAGTAATCAATGTGGTACCAATTTTGGGCATATGAGGGTGCTAATCCTTCCTCATGCGTAACCAACTCCTGAACCTGTTTTCTGGATTTCGAAGACTTACATATTTTTCAAAACGGATTTTAAACGTTTTGTGGTGATCCAATCACACCAAATCAAAGATTGGTGGCGACTCCCATTTTCCAATTTTAAAAAAAATTTCGAAACTCGTTTTAAAATGGTTTCGACAAAGGGTAAACTACAAAAAGTCACTTTTATTTTACTTAGATTACATTTTAGTCATTCATGTTTGAAATGTTACATTTTAGTCACTTACATTATCATTTTGTTACGAAGTGGTCACTCTGTCGTTAAGCTCCGTTATCTCCTTAACGACAATCCTACGTGATAATCCAAATGAGTTTTAAATGCCAACTTGGATGTCCAACTGGGATGAAAATATGTTTTTAATCAAATAAATTTAATTAATTAAAAATTTTAAATTAATTACACCTTGAACTGAAAAAAAAAAACAATTTATCTCTTGTTTCTTTTAGTTTTCTTTCCCATTAATTATTCTCATTCCAATTGGACATCCAAGTTGACATTTAAAACTCATTTGAACTGTCGTGTAGGGTTGTCGTTAGGGAGATAACAGAGTTTAGCGGCAAAGTGACTACTTCGTAACAAAACGATAACGTAAGTGACTAAAACGTAATCTGAGTTAAATAAAAGTGACTATTTTTAGAATTTACCCTATATCTAATTTGTGATCCATTCCATATGCCGCAAAACCTGTAAATTCTATTTTTTTTATGTTTCCTTATATATGCAAGTATTAAAAGTAAGGTTGGAGAATTAAAGCATGGCAGCCAAGTTTATATCCATTCCCATAATCGGTATCTAATTAATCTCCCTTATCTTTCAATTAATCCATGTTTTATATTTGTATTGTTTAAACCAGTTTATGATTGGTGTATATAGATATTGCTCCATTGTTGGGCAACTGGGATGATCTGGCAATGGCTCCAGATCCTGGCGCATGTGAAGTTATTAAACAACTCGATCAGGCTTGTAGAGAAGCCGGCTTCTTCTACGTGGTACTCTGCTTTTCCCACAGCTTAATTAATTTACCATGAATTTGATTTTTTTTTTTTTTATGGATTTGCAGAAAGGTCATGGCGTTCCCGAGTCTGTGATGAGAGAGATTAGAAGAATGGCTCACAAGTTTTTCAGTCTTCCGGACGAAGAAAAACTCAAAATCAAGATGACTCCTGCTGCAGGTTACAGGTATAGTTGTTGATGTCGGCAAATCTGAAGGTTTGACCGATTAGGTTCAAAAAATTAGCTTAAGCTAGTTGAAAATATGAGCTGGATTTAGACTTGAACATTCAAGTCACAGCTCGGCTCGTTTTTTTACTTTTATATTTATATAATTTACAACAAAAAAAATAAATTTATAATAATATATAAGGGTGAATATTTTATATACTGACAGTGTACATGTATTTTTTTTAAATATTTATTTTTTAATATTTTATTATATCTTTATAAAATATTTGTCAAGCCCTTCACCCTATTTTTAAAAACTACATTGATAATGTATCAAATAATTTTTCAATATTTAATATTATAATGTAACATTAAAAAAACTGCTAAGTTGTGTCTATATATAAAATTGGCTTAACTTGTAAATTAGTACTTAAACTATACATTTTTTTCTCATCTTGATACATACACTTTTTTTTTTGTCACAAGTGACATCTGAACTATTTTTTTCACACGTTGGTACCTTTGTTAATCAAACCGTTAAATTTATTTTTAGAAAAAGGTTAAACCCACAAATTGGTACCAAAGCTATATCATTTTTTTCATTTTGGTATTTATACATTTTCTTTTGTTGCAAGTAGTATCTAAACTAATTTTTTTTTCAAATTGATACTTCTGTCGTTAATCAAACTGTTAACTACATTTAAAAATAGATAACCAATAAAAAGTGTCATGTACCAAAAAAGACAAAAAAGTATTATGTTGTTTATATATTTTTTAAAAATTATTTAAAAAATTAAAAAAATAAAAATTTAAAAAATCGGTTGAATTAGTTCAACCGTTTTTTAGCTTTCAACTTATTTGTATTGATTTGTGAGCCAATCGATTCAACTTTTATCCTTGGATTAATTTTCGGTCCAATCGATTGGTCCAGTCTAATTTTAAAAATATTAATTTTGATCAGCGAAAGAATTTTTTTGATCCCATTAGATTGAGCAAGTAGACAACAAAGTGAAAATAGAATTAATCGTTAACGTTTACCTTGTGGGGGTGAATTTTAAACAGTATTGACATTTGTAGACACTATGAAGAAAGAAGAAAGAAGAAAGAAAAAATATAAATAAAAATAAAAGACCTTTTTAAAGTAGAAAATAAAATATTTAATTTTTAAAAAATTTTATATGATGTGACAATTTATTATAGGTTGAAAATATTTTTTTAGGGAGATGATATTTTGATGGAAAAGAAGTGAAAAAATAGTTTAGAAATAGATACAGATCCTTATTGGTGCCTAGAGGTCCTTGTCCCCTAGAATTTTGAAAATTTTTTATTTCTTTGAATTTTTTAGAAAATTTTAATTAGACCCTGTAAATTCTTAAAAAATCTCATTAAACTCTTAATTTTTTTGAAAATTTTACCAGGCCCCGAAAACTTAGTTTGGTACCACTTGTGATAAAAAAAATGACCATTGTTTAGCTACCAATTTGTGGGTTAAATCTTTTTTTAAAATAGACTTAGTAATTTGACTAACAAATTGAATAACAGAGGCATTAACTTGAAAAAAAAATAGTTTAGGTACTAATTGTGACAAAAAAAAAATTAAGTACCAAAATGAAAACAAAGTATAGTTTAAATACCAAATTGTGGGTTAAGCATATAAAATTTTAACAAAAGAAAACTATATAATAATTATTAAATTTAAAAATAATATAATTTTTAAAAAATAAGATGTGTTTTAAAATGAGTTTAGTTAATCGTTTACAAATTTTGACAAATTTATGCAAAAATTTAAACCCATATTCAAATGAACTTAAGGCTAATATAAAATATATTAATACCATAATTAAACAATCACCTCTAGTTTCAGGTTAGCTTCAAATTATTGAACTAACCCTCTAAATTTGGAAGCAGGGGATACGAAAAACTCAAGCAAAATATAACCAAAGGTGTGCCTGACTTGCTGGAAGCTGTTGATGTAAGTACACAAAATATATACAATGTCTTAATTTTTTTTTAATGAATTACAAAAGGGAAAGCAAATCCCTAACAGCAACACAATTAGTGCGACTCGAATCCAAGTCATTATAATTTTACAATTAACTACAAATTGCAAATGCTTTTACGTTACAATTAATCTCTAATCCTTACTGTTTGTAATAATGTCATCTTTGGATCACAGTTCTATAAAGAAATAGAAAAGGGGAGTTACGGAAAGTTTGGTGAAGTCATGGCAGGATGTAATCAATGGTAAGTTGGATGATATGAAATATTGATGTGTCTGTGCAGGCCAAAGGATCCACCCAACTTCAAAACGAGGATGGAAGAGTATTTCAGACTTTGCACAGGCATGCCACTGATTTTCTTTAATCTGCAAATAGTGTAGTTAATGATTAATTTAAGTGGCTGTGGGTTGGTGTCTGGATGGTTAGATCTTTCCAGGAAAATAATGGGAAGGATAAGTTTGGCACTGGGGGGATCGCGGGATGAATCCCAAGGGAAATGGGCATGGTTCGTGTCAACGGTTACCCTGGTCTAACCCTAGCTGATCACCAACACTCCCTACAAAATCAGATTGGCTGGTATAAATAAATATATTTGAAATAGTTGTATAATTTTTATTATTTGGGCTGTTTTCATAAAGACTTAAATTAATTATCTTCATAATTTTAATCTGTCTTGCGGGGAACAAATATCATCAGTGGGATTCACACCGACTATGGTAAGCTTTCAGTTTTTTAATTTATTTATTTTTTAAACAATCTCATCATATATGTTTTTTTTTTTGACACAATGTTTAAAACTATCTATAAGGAGGATAATACGTTTCAACGCACTTAAACTCACGTCCTCCTGTATTGACAACAATGCTCATTTAGACGATATTCGTAGTCCGTCTTTATTTTGAAACTCTGTCGTGTTAACTTCTGTATATGGTTTTAACAGGTTTGTTATCTTTGATTAATCAAGATTATGATATTACTGCACTTGAGGTACAAAACTCATCAGGTGAATGGATACCTGTTACTCCAATTCCTGGAACATTTGTTTGCAACATCGGTGACATGTTGCAGGTTCTTCTTCTACTCTAAAGACCATCCACTTAATTCAAATCTTGACCCTCTTTTTATTAATATTAATCCTGGAGAGAGTTGCATGTTGCTGTAGATATGGTCCAATGGCATATACGAGGCAACCCTGCATCGAGTCATCAACAATTCTCCAAAATATCGAGTGTCGGTGGGTTACTTTTACGAGGTAATCAATGGCATTAGAACTTGCAATAAAATGATTAAAGAGTTTCACTTGCTGATCAACAAAGTAAAATACAGGGAGAATTAGATGCGGTAGTGGAGCCACTGGAGATGTGTGTGAAAAAATGTGGTGGAAAACGGATAAATGAGAGAGCTGTTTATGGAGAGCACTTGGTAAACAAGCTCAAGACCAACTACGTTTTGTAGGATCCCATCCACTTCATGCCTTTCTCAACTATGTTTTGGTGGAATTAGGGGTGTAAATAAACAAAACTTTCGATAAACTATTCATGAATCGTTCGTATAACGTTCGTTTATTAAGCTAAATAAATGAGTGTGAGTAATTTATTATGTTCGTTTAATAAATGAACAAACGCGAACAAAGGCGTATTCGGTTCGTTAATGTTAATGAACAAACTCATTTAAAAGCTCGTTTATTTATTAATAATATTTTCTTATAAAAATATTAAAATAATATATGTGTATGTATTTATTGTTTGCTTGTTTGTTTATTATTCATTAACATTGTTCGTTAACATGTTCAATTATATGTTAATGAACATGTTCGTTTAATGTTCGTGAACATTAAATAAACGAACATGAACACACATAATTTTAAATAAACGAACATGAATAAAATTTAAAATTATTTTATTTAAAATTATTAACGAACACGAATAAACTTAAAAATAAACAAACAAATATGAACAGAAGTTTGTTCGTTCAAACTCGGTTCATTTACAGTCCTAAGTGGAACTACTTGTATGCTATCTTATCATCATCCTTCTCTATCTATACTTTAATAAAAATTTTAATTGAATTGATGTCACAAGTAGTTAGGTACCAACTTAATACAAAAATTACAAAAACGATTTTTCATTTTTAAAATAAGTTATATTATTTGAGAGTACATTAGTATTTTTAATTAAAAAAATAAAAAAAATACATATTATGATATTTGAACTCTTATCAATTACATTGAAAAAACTTCAAATTTATCACTCAACCAAAATTTTATTTTAATTTACTTATACATTTTAATTTTATTATATATGCTCACTTTATTAACTTCATCAATTATATATATTAATAATGTTGATAATTAAGTTGTCACAAATTAACTCAACACTAACTTAGGATTGATGACAACGCTATGGTAAATAATTGTCTTTATTTAGTTTTCTTAATATGATATATTCATGTCTTTAAATTTCATTTCACTTACAATTTAATCATTTTTTTCATTTTAATATCGTATATATTTCATGTGTTATTATTAATTAATTTCAAACTATACGTTTCATTATTTATAATGTATTATTTGAAATTAACATTTTTATTTTAAATATGTAATTTTTACACGCACATGCGTGTGATGCAATTTCTAAAAATTTATTAATTAATTGCGAAAATTTTAATTATGGATATGATAATTAATCATGCTTTCAAAGGTAAAATGAAAAAAATAGACTTAAAAAAAAAATTTAATTATGAATTTCATTTTTTTTTCTTCATAAAAATTTAGAAGTTAGTCCTTTTTATTTATAAGAATTTGGTATTGGTATTTTAATTTTCCAAAATTTTATTATTAAGAAAATCAATATTATTAAGTAAAATAATTAAAACAGACAATTATTTTATTTATAAAAGAAAAGTATAATGTTATTAGTTTTCATAAATGTGTGATGCAATGAATAATCATGTGTTTTAATTAAGATCTTTCTTATTTTATTAAAAAATTAATACAAAAATTTTAATATATCTTAAACACAATGAGTTTTTTTGGATAAAAAGAAACAGCGTAAATTGATTATATCAACCTATTAATATTAAGCAGATATTGACATAGTACGATCCACAAGCAATAAATCTTATATCAAAGTCAAAAGTTCTTCAAACAGTTGTAACTTTGAATTATCAATTACAAAACATTTAATCATATGATCTGCAACCCATTACGCTCCCGTGGGGTTCACTTTTACTTACCACTTCTTATGCAAGAGCTTATGGAAAAGCCTCAACTCAACTAAACTACTATTAGCACCACCACCTATTAATAGCAACTCTACCCATAAAGTATTATCACATTTCACCTCAATCCTCTTGAACCCCTTTTCCCAAGTTATAAAAAGGCCGTTCATCATCGCTCTAACCTCAATTTTGAAAACAATATCTTTACCCAAAAGCATCGTGTAACCACACAACCATTCAGCATTCAAGTCTCGAAATGCACCTCCAATGTATGCATGAGAACCATTATGTGACACTACCCCATCCATATTAAGTTTTATTCAATCCCTCCCCGAACGAGACCAATTCAATTAAGATCATGTGGAACTAGGGGATGTGCCAATTTCATATTCGTCTCTGCATAACTCCTCACCCACGTATAACTTGTATCCACCAGGGCTTGAAAACAACTATGATTATTAGAAAAAACAAGAGTTTTTTTTTTCCAAAGAAACCAACATAAAATTGATAATAGAGTTTTCCAATCAATATCAGTGTTACCACAACTTCCTTTATTCTGTAAATTCCATAAGAGCCATTCATTGAACGATAAGGAAAAGAAAATATCATAAACTCGCCTCGGAATCACAACAAGCCTTATGGTTCTAAAAAATGCACAATCCTAAATTGCATCGATCTGCCACCTTCCTAAGCCACACATCATTCCAAAAATTCGTTAGACGACCAACTCCAATGGACCAGTAGACATTAGCAATGATTTTTGGCCAATACTTCATTAAAGACCTCCATATGAAAAAACAATTACTTTTGGATATAGAGGTTGGAAGTAAACCTAGTATGTTGTATTTACTCCTCAACACTCCAACCAACAAAGAATTTGTATTCGAGAGCAACTGAAAACCAAGCTTTAACGAGAAACTTTGTTCTCATCTTCTAGATTTCTCAAGTCCAAACCTTCAGAATCCAACGGACCATAACACTCCCCTCATAATAACAAAACAGGTTTCCTTGACCCCGAACTAGCTCTCCAAATGAAGTTACAGGCAATATTCTCAATCTCCTTGCACACAGAGATAGGGATACGCATCATACACATAAAATAGTTTGGAATGGCTAAGAGAATTGACCTTGCTAAAGTTATTCGACTAGCCAAAGACAATTTCGTCGCAACCCATCCAGACAACTTCATTCGTGCTTAATTGGTTGAGTGATAAATTTAAGGTTTTAGTAACTTAATTGGTGCAGATCTAAATCCCATCATATGTATATTTTAATTGGTTTTTGTTAGAATAAAAAATATTAAAATACATTCGAATAATATAACTTTTTTTTTAATTATGGAATGACATCTCCAAAATTTCATGATCGAGTTGGTGACTCGAATGGGGTGACATCAACTCAATCAGGAACTTAATAAATGGTGTATATATTATGTCACATAAGTAACCAATTATAGAACATGCACGTGTTAGGTTGCAAGTGAAAACAAAATATAACCATGAAAACTTGTCTTGTAGCTTTTATATGTATGTATGCTAATATTTCAACATGGATGAACAAGAAGAGGAAGAGGATGAAGTCCATTATGTTCCCAAATTTGTCTTCAAATATTGTTTTCAAATAAGCTACAGAACAAGTGGGCAATCACTTTCCCGGAAAAAAGAAAGAGAAAACAAACGTGAATGAATTGACATAGGAAGGTGGTCAAGATAGGGTTGGAAGAAAGCTTTCCGACCAAACTTAATTTACAGCTATGATTTGACAAAAATAAAAATTAAAACACACACACAAATGTCTTGTTTTCTTTTAAGCTTTTCAATCTTTGAGCTGAGCTGCTATATAACTTTATTGACATTGGTTTAAACATATTTAATTTTATATATCTAAAATTAATAAATTACTTTAATAAAATCAATATAAAGTATAAGAAAAGAAACGTATTTAGGGATTATTTAGTTTAATTATAAACATAATTTTATTAAAAATTATTTTTGTTTTTGTTTTTATTTTACACATTGTGCATTGAGTTATGTTTTCATAAAAAAAATAGGATAAAATATGTAATTGTAAAAAAAATTAAATTGACACAATGTGTAAATATTAAATATTAAATTTATCATAATGTCAATTTTAAAAATTGTAACGTTATCTATTTGTTAGTCATTCAACGATTGATAACAAAAAAGAAAATACAAATAATTGTGTGATTATTTTATAATCTTTTATAATTGGATGATTAAAAAATTATTAATAATTGAGTGATTATCAATAAAATTTACCCAATTTATGAACTTGATTCTCTAATATTTACTAGATTTAGAAGTCAAATGTCAACATCTATTATTCCATACTTATTTTTTTTTTGGTGATTAAAAAGAAATCAAGAATACACCAAATCAAGAATTCAGCAAAATCAGAGTTCATATCTTGGCTAAAAGTACCCAGCAAATCAGTGGGTGGTTTGCCAAATGTCTGTAGATTTTGCTGCCATGATAGACCCAATTTGGCCAATTTATCTGCAACTAAGTTCTTTTCTCTGGGAATATATCGAATATGTCACTGACCTTCACTTCTGAGAACCTACGTGTTCTTCTAAGGATAGTGGAACCCAAGTCATCCTTCGTCATTTTGGTCAATAACTTGATAACTTCGATACAGTCAGTCTAAATAGTGGTTTGTCGCATACCATTTTGTAGTAAAATCATGATACCATCCATGATTCCCCAAAGTTCTGCTTCTAAAGGATTGCACTGGCCTAAGTAATGATTAAAACCAACAATACCAGTAATGTCACGAATTACACCACCTACTGCAGCTTGTCCGGTGATGCTCGTTACCGCTCCATTAGTGAAAAGGTGAACCACCAAATTATTGGGGCATCCTATGTTGCATTGGGGTGCAAAAGGAGGATTAAGGATGGCTTGACTCGCCTCAACCTGTCGTGTCCAACTCTCAGAGCCTTTGACAACATCCAAAGCTACCCATATAATGTTCTGAAAGATAAAAAGATTTCGGTTTTTCCAAATTCGCCAAAGTAGCATCCCAAAGAAACTAGCCCAATAGATTCCACGATCTTGAAAATATGCAAAAGAGCGGATATTAGAAAGAAACCAAGACTCAAAGGATTTCGAAAAAAACCTGTTTTGTTGATCGATGGGAATAACAAGCTTCCACACTTCCTTAGCCGCAGTGCAATCTCATAAAACATGAAGGATGTCTTCATTCATATGACCACAAATACCACACGAACTACTTTGCCCTACTCTACGACGAGAATGCTCTGAATTGGTGAGTAAGCGTTATCTGTAAGCCAACCACAGAAAGAAACAAACACGTTGAGGTCCTTGGAATTTCCAAAGAAGTTTCCAATTTGGAACTCTTGGGAGTCCACATGTCTTGTTTAATAAACCAGTATGCACTGTTCATAGAAAAACATCCTGAAGAAGAAGGAGACCATATAATTCTATCCAAGCCCATATTAGGATCGGGAGGAGGAATACTAATGATCCGATGAATGCCCTCAGTTGGAAGCCATATTCAAAAAAGTTCTATGTTCCATGTACCATCTGATAAAACCATATCTTTTAACTTGCAATCCAAGTCTAGATTTGCCTGTGCAGGTATATTAGAAATTAAAGGCTCTACTCTCTTAACCCATGGGTCTTTCCAACATTGAATAACACTTCTATCACCAACAGACCAACCAAGATTCTCGCAAAGGAGAGGCCATACCTTAGCGAGAGAGTGTCATAAGTGTGAGCTTACTCCTTTTGATAGAGTTAGGAATGTAATCCTTAACCTTGTATTTGGAGCGAAAGACCTGAACCCAAAGGGCACCAGTTTTGGTAAAAAGACTGAACTCTATCTTCATGAGAAAGGATTTGTTTTGGTCGTGCAATTGCCTAAAACCGAGACCCCCTCTATCTTTGGGCTAACATAAAGTATCCCAACTAACCAAAGCCATCTTAAGGTGCCCATTCGAAGAACCCCACACAAACTGTCTCGTAATCTGCTCAATTTCTTTGCAAACACCTAATGGAATAGACATCGACTGCATGAAATAATTGGGAATAGCCAGGAGAACTGATTGGGCTAGAGTAACTCTTCCTGCTATGGATAACTTCCTTTCCTCCCAATTCAACAGTTTCCTTTGAACTTTGTCCACCACAAATCTGAGTGTACTTTTGGTGACTTTTTCATACAAAAGAGGAGCACCCAAATATGTTTCAAGGTTCTAGGTAATCTGGAAACCAAATACTTGACTGATGCGTTTGCTCAAACTATCATCCATACCTTTAGAGAAAAAAATGGTGCTCTTCCTCGTACTGATCTTGTGACCTGAAAATTCACAAAAATGATTTAACATACCTGATAGGAGATTAACATGTTCCATATATGCTTTGCAAATTATCACCAAATCGTCTGCAAATAATAAATGTGAGAGATTGAGACCCAAACGATTGAGACGTATAGGAATCTATTTGCCCTCATCGACTTATGTATGAATGATTATGCCGAGCCACTCCATGCACAACATAAAGAGGTACGGAGATAACGAACATCCTTGCCTAATCCCTCTAGCCGGTCTGAACTTTTGAGTAGGAATCTTGTTCCAAAGTACTTGCATGGTCGAGGTAGAAATGGCATTCATGATTACCGAAGTGAGGAAATCTGAGACTCCTACAATCTGGAGTGATGCTCTTATGAAGTCCCAACTAACCCTATCATAAGCTTTTTCAAGGTCTAGCTTGAGGGCCATCCAATACCTCCATTTCTTCTTACTCCTCATGTCGTGAATGACCTCTTGAGCAATGATTACGTTATCTGAAATATTACGACCTATAATAAAACCAATTTGATCCTGCGATATAAGGTTAGGAAAAACCAGTTTGAATCTATTAGCAATTACTTTCATAACTAATTTATACAATACCGAACAAAGGCTGATGGGTTAAAATTGAGTGAAGACCTCTGGGTGATCAGTCTTTGGTATGAGTACCATGAGAGTATTATTAAGATCAGGTTTAATGGATTTTCTAGCAAAGACTCCTCGTACCGATTCACAAACTGTAGTACTTACAACTCTTCACTGACTTTGGAAAAAATGAGCATGGAAGCCATCACTCCCCGGGGCTTTTAAAGGTGCCATGTCGAAAAGGGCTCTCTTAATTTCATCATTTGATACCCTTTTTTCTAAGAAAGCAACATTCTTATCACTAAACCTCGAGAAAAGATTGGAAAGTAATCTTACGATGGGACCGGTCCTCTCACCATTCAAATTTACAAAGAAACGGATTGCCTCGACTCGAAGAATATCTTGATTAAAACTCTACTCTATGCTAGGAAGACGTAGAGTAGTAATGCGATTTTTCTTTCTGGGTTGAAGCATACGACTATGGTAAAATTTAGTGTTTCGATCTCCTAACAGAAGCCAATCACACCTAGCCTTCTGTTTTCACAACATCTCTTCATGGTCTAGCAGATTTTCTAGTTCATCTCTAACAACTGATTCCAATTGCATAAGACGATCATAAGAAGAATGATCCAAGGAACTTTGTATATGAAGAAGAGATTTCATTGATTTCTTCTTTCTGGTACCTATGAAACCATAAACAGACTTATTTCATTCTTTCACATGGATGGTAAATTTAGAAAGTGATTAAAACATATCACCTGTAAACTTTTACTTATCATGCACAAAGGAGGAAAAATTCACATGTTTAGTCCAACCAGCAAGGAATCTGAAAGGTCGCCCTCGTTCTGATGGACAGGATTGGTTTGTTTTAAGAAAGATCGACCTATGATCTGATTTTATTCTCGGAAGATGAGAAAGTAGACACTGAGGAAAAATATTGATTCAAACATCATTGGCCAGCGCTCGATCAAGCCTTTCTAATGTACTCCCTCTCTGCCAAGTGAAGGACGGACCAACGAAACCTATGTCTTGCAAATTACAAGAGTTAACAAAGTCACCAAATAAGTTACATCTTTTACCAATAGTATGAATACTTTTTTTATCATGAGGCGATAAAATAGCATTAAAATCTCTCATTATAATGCAAGGATATTGATCCTGAGGTAAAACATGTTTCAGATCATTCCACAATACCTTCCGTTTACTCTTATCAGGACTACCATATACAAAGATAATAAAGATAGGAGAAGGGAGATTCATACCAGACGCGCGAAGCAAGATAATTTGGGGATGGTTATGCACAATTAAAATGTTCACCAATTCTTTCCATCCAACCCATATGCCTCCTGAAAAACCTGTAGCTTCCACACTGTGAGAGAAACTAAACCCCAATTTTCCAATAACAAAATTCGCATTTTTTTCACTAATTCTTGGTTCCAAAAGGCATACAATATCGGGTTTATATTCAGCATTATATTCATGAAAAACTCTAAGAAACTTACCACTAGCACAACCTTGGCAATTTCAAGTGAAAATTGTTAAATTTGACATAAAAATATATATATGAAAATAAAAAACCTCCAAAAATAATTATCCAATACTAAAATAAATTACTAGCCCAATTTATTACTGCTCTCGAGGGACATGACTATCTTTGTGTGGTTCTTCACTGGAGATTAAGTTAACTCCTGCAATGGTGGGTTTTGGTAAAGCTATTATTTTCGCCAAATGTGCCATTGAGTCTTTCATTAAAACCCTCTGTCGACTTCTTATCTTGAATTTATTTCCATTTACCTGTGCTATTTTAATAGATTTTAGGGTACGAGAGCCTCTTGCAAAATTTCCCAAACCATTAAATTTTTTTTTACCTCTTTCTTTCTTTGAACCATCATCGGCTATCTCTAAAAGCTGCCTTTTAGTCATTTGATTTCGGTCGGAAGGAATGGCAATAGTAGAATTCCTTGATGGGTCTAAACCAATATTAATTTTGGAGTTCGTTACGTCTACCACATGCGCTAGAGGAGCTTGTGACGCAACCTGTTCAATTGCCCTAGCAAAATCGTGTGTCTGTCTCACCTGCATCGAAACCACTTCCATTTTCCCTATTTCGACCGATAGTTCCTGCTCACACATGGCAACCAACGAATTACCTGTAACATCCAACAGCTGATCTTGCCCACTATCCTCCAAACCCAAGTCCGAATCAATGACCATTTCTTGCCCATTATCCAGGTTTGACTTGACAATTTGGTTTGTTGCCCTTGGGCTTTTGCTTAATCCATTATCTTTGAGGTAAACTTCCATTAGACCAAAACCATCCATCATGGGTCCCTCTCTAATTTTAATAGATTTTCCTTTATTCACGATGGGCCGAACATTAGCATCTTGCTGGACCTTAGATGTCTTATAGGATATATAATTTAAATTACTAACTACTCCAGTATTCAATGCCTTTACCGAAATATTTTGAGCCATAATCTCCTTACCTTTTCTGTGTCTCAATTCTTGGTTATTTTCCAAAATTACCTGCTCTTGGTGAACTGATTCTTTCCTTGCTGAAAGAATATCAAATTTGGATCCTTCCTTTAACTCAGTCAAATTTTTAATTTTGGATTGGGACACATCCCTATTTTGACATCGTTTTCTTCTTTCAAGCAACATCCAAGGACCATAGGCATCATTATTGTTTTCATTACCGTCAGTCCCTAAAGTAGTCGTTACCGACAAAGGTTTTGGCAATTAGATTGCTTCTGCCAACGTACTTTCATTGATTTTAAGATGACACCCTTCTTTGACATGTTCGTATTTGCCACAGTTAAAACAAACCATGGGTAGAAACTCATACTCCACTCTTTGTCTCTTGTCATTGATGACAATTTGGGAAATAAAGGAGCCTCTAAATTAACATAAACGGCCAATCAAGCAAAACATCCTCTTGCTTTATTGTCCGTATTAAGATCAAGCTTTGCCACCATGCCAATTAGTCCTCCTATTTCCTCCAATAGCTTCCTTCGATATAAATAACTTGTTAATCCCGGAAGTCTAATCCAAGCCATGACAGAACTCGAGAAGTTTTGAGCGGGATTGAAAGATAAAGACCATGGTTGAACTGTCAAGTATTGACCGAAAATGACCCATGAGCCCTTAGATAAAGCCTTGTTACAGTCAAAACTATTTTGAAAACTGGCTAGAAAATACCCGTTTTCAATATCCATTAAATTAAAGGAAGAAGAAGGCTTCCACATATTGTAAAGTTTGCTTTGGAGAATCGATAAACCAATGTTCCTCTCTATAAGCTTGATAACAACGGTATTGGGCATGTCTTGTGCAAGAATTTGGTAAATCCTATCAGAGAAATCTATGTATGGAGTACCATTAGAGATATATGTACGAATATCTCCCTCTAGGACTTTAATATCGTCTTCTTCCACAGAAACTTTGGTCGTTGAACTAGAAGACCCCACAAGTTTGTCCTTCCATGAGACTTTTTGATCTACCGTAGCCTCCAATGGTACCTCACTGACCGTAATGGCTTCATCCTCCCTAAACCGAACTTTTTTAGGAATCAACTCTTCCATGGCAATATCTTCTGGTCTTGGGTTTTCAAATAGAGGATTTTCACACAGAGAATTTTCCATTTTTTTAATAGAATTTAAAAAAAAATTCATACTTATTTTCAAACCATATTCTTATCTCCTTATGATATTAGCTTTTACTATAATTTGAAAACAAGGAAGTGAATATTTGATTTACGCAAATTCAGGAGTAGGTAAGGAACTTGTCAATTTATCTTTTAACTTTTTTTTTTCAAAAATTTTAAAATTAAAAGTTAGGTAAACTATTAAAATAGTCATTTTTATTTATATCATGTTACATTTTAGTCACTTATGAAATGTTATGTTTTAGTCACTTACGTGTTGTAACATATTAGTTACTGAACAGTTAATTATCGTTAATGGTGTAACTGTAAGTTGAGATGGCATGTTAAATCATCATTTCAAACAAAAATTTTAGGTCAAATTATACAATTGATCACCATATTTTTT
Source organism: Kokia cookei (assembly GCA_039519145.1). Taxonomy (NCBI): domain Eukaryota; kingdom Viridiplantae; phylum Streptophyta; class Magnoliopsida; order Malvales; family Malvaceae; genus Kokia; species Kokia cookei. The sequence goes on from CM076908.1 coordinate 11,829,872, forward strand.
CGTTTTGAGAAATTTATTTTTTTATTTTATGTATTTTTAGCTTTCCTTTATTTTCTTTTTTTTTTCATTCTCTTCTGCTTCTCCCTTTATTTTTCTCCCTTTTCCATCTAAATTAAATTGGTCAAAACATAGAAAAACTATGTTAAAAAAAATGGAAGGAGAAGAGAATGAAAAAAAAAAAAAAGTTCAAAGAACATACAAGAAAAAATTAAATTGCTCAAAATGAAAAAAAAAATTATAGTGACCAATTGTATAATTTAATCTAAAATTTTTGTTCGAAATGATTATTTAACATGCCACATCAGCTTACCATTACACCATTACATCATTAACGACAATTAACTCTTACTGATTAAAACGTAACATTTCAAACATAAGTGACTAAAATGTAACCTGAGACAAACAAAAGTAATTATTTTAATAATTTACCCTACAAGTTAATATATGATAAAATTATACTTTATTCTTCAGAATAAAAAAAAAAATCTATTTAATCCCTTAAAAATAATAAAATCATAAACTCATAAATGATAAATTTACATTTTAACCTCTAAAATTTATAATTTAATTTCAATTTCTCTTAAAAAAAATTCAGATTTCACTCCTGAATTTACTAAATGTTTTTAAAATAAAAGAAATTCAAAAACATATTATTTAAATGAAGAAAAAGAAAATGTAGGAGTGTGAAGACAAAAGTAGATGCAAGAAAGAAGAAGGTAGGGTTTTGGGGGGAAAGAAATTGCTAGGAAAAAGCATACCATGCTTCTCAAACATATGGGATGTTTGTCTAATTCATCATTGCCTTCAACTAATTAAGAGAGTCAAACAAATCCACTATTGGGATTGTGATATTTTTGTCTTCATTTTAATAGCAAGGATTTCAAATCATTAAGAGAGGTTATGGTATCAATGTCAAGCTATTATATTAAAAAATTTTAATTACAATTAACTTTTTCTAATAATAATCTCCATTTATTTATCAAGATTTTATTTTTTTATAGATAAGTAGTTATTATATACTAATAATAATATATTGTTATAGAGATAATTATTGTGAACTTACAATAAAATGTATCGAATGAAGAAAGTGAAAAAGATATTTGTTGAGGAAAATCAATTCTTTTAAAAGAAATATTCAAAATTCCATCTGTCAAGTAATTGATGTTGACTGTATAATTATATGAATTAAATGAATTAGAATTTGATTAAAATACAAACTCTTAAATAATGTTATACTAATAGTTAAAGATGATCATTACTCCAGGTGTGATTTGAGTTTAAATTGTATCAATCACGTTGTTGTTAAGACTTTACCCTCTTATAATTCACCAAAAAGAATTGATGAATAATAATGAAGGGACTTTTTGTCCACTTTTGAAGGTTGAGCTTGAGGAAAGGAGTAGCAACAAAAAACACACAATTTTGGGATTTATGTCCTAAAAGAAGAAACTAATTAACTCCCCACCCACCCATTTTAACTTCTCTAAGTTTTAATTTAAATTAGTGACCTTCAAAATATAGCCTTTTTCAAAAAAAAATTTATTCATATTGACGTGACTTGAACTCAAATCAATCTGAGATAATAAACATCGTTGATCATCAAGCCAACACATGAGATTCTTTTTTATCCATAATATTAACAAACCCCACTAACAAATGATAAATTTTAGAGTTACTTTCGTCATTAAATATAATATAATCTCTAGTAATAGAATTATCAAAATATAAGTTTAACGTATTATTAAGTATGTTACGTTTGGTTCATTTAGTTGAAAGACAATATTTTATCGTTTAATTGACGAAATGTAAGATTATCTAATAATTTATTTTATTATATAGATATAAAAATTTATAAAAATTTTAAATGATTTTATCTATACTCATTATACTAATTATGTTATAATAAAATAAAATAAAATAAAAAGTTGAAGCAAACAAGCATTAGAAGTTAAAATGGCAAATTGTATAAAATAGTAGTAAGTATGGTAGCCAACACCAACCCGTGGGTTTTTTACTCAAATATTACCAAAAAAATTATTAATGATCAAAATGGTACTCCAAATTATTATTTACCAAAATGGTATGTTTAGTTAAGTGGAGGGACTCTAAGTGGCGACACAAAGGGGTATTTCCGACATGTATTTTTTTATTATTTTTATATATTTTAAAATAAAAAAATATTATTTTATTAGTGGAGGGACTTAAAATGGCGGTACTCAGAGTTTTTTTATAGAAAAGTACGATAAAAATATGAGAAAAAAATACCTGACACCCAGTGGAGGAACACGAAGTGGCGGCACCAATGAAGGGTTATTAAGTGGCGACACTAAAGGGTGTTTTGCCACTTGACAGCACTCCATTGTGTATGTTTGTGTAGGTTTTTTAAGAGGTAGAAATTAATTTGAGTGGTTGGGGATTTTTGGTAAGTGATAAAAATTAAATAAAATAAATTTTTTTGTTATAAAATAGGTGGGGAGGAGGGGACTAACGAAAATTGAAGGAAAAAAGAAAGAAAAAAAGAAAGAAGAAAGAAGAAGGAGAAGAAGGGGAAGAAGGATAAGGGAAAAAAAAAGTAATGTGTTTATTTTTAAATTTAATTTTAAAATATTTTAATTTGTTAGTTAGTAGTAGTAATGTGATTGATTTGTTATTATAATTTTATTTGTTTAATAGGTTGATTAAAATAGTAAATTAAGAGGAGTGGAAGAAAAGTAAGTTTAATTAATATTTTAAGTATGGTTAATTGTAAAATTAATTTCAAAATATTTTAATTTTTTAGTTAATTTGATTATTTTAATTTTTTGTTTTTTTAATTTAATTTTTAATTGATTTGTTATTTAATGTTGTTATAGTTGGTGAGTAAATTAAGAGGAGAATAAGAAATGTAAGTTTGGTTATTATGTTATTATTAATTTACTTTAATTTAATTTTGCTAGTTAGTAATTTTATTTTGTTGTTAGTAGTAGTAAGTAAAAAATATTGTTCATATTTATTGATTTAAAATTTAATAATTTTTAAATTTTGTTAGTTAGTAACTTTATTATACAAGTCATAAGATTGTTTAATAAAATGTGAAAGAAAACTATTACAAGTGTTTAATAAAATAAACAATAATTCATTTTTAAGTTATAATTAAAATTAGTTACAAGTATAAAATTAAAAAGTTTATTATTTTATAAAAATAAGAGAGTTTTAATAATTCACAAAAAGTTAAACCTAGTTAATTAATTACCAAAATATAATATAAAAAATAATTAATTATCAAAATAATATCTCCATCATATTATTTACCAAAATGGTACAAAATAAATATTTATTTTTTATTTTGTACTATTTTAGTAAATAACACATTTTGGTATTTAATTATTATTTTTGTATTATATTGGTAAACTTATGTATTGAACTAATTGATAATTTTTTTTCAAGTTGCAAAATGACTTCATTAATTAACTCGAAATATCCTCACATGGCCAAATCGGTGAATGCAGATACACACCAAGCCAATATGAATGTAAAAAAAATATTATTTGTTCATTATGTCATTCACGATATTATTATTTGTTTACAAAATTAATTTTGGTTATACTAACTATTTTTGTAAATTAATAGGAAGAGCTCGCGTATCGTTCATTGAGGGGTCGTGCACAGGGCCTCAAATTTCCCCCTCATGAACATCTGCTTCTGTACTTGCGGGATCCGGATTTGGATAGCAGCATTGATCCAAAAATTTGAGTTAAGATATGATTTAATCAGTGCATTGGTGGAGCGTTGGCGCCCGGAGACACACATTTCATCTGCCTTGTGGGGAGTGCACTGTGACATTGGAGGATGTTGCGGTCCAACTAGGTCTACCAATCAATGGTGTACCGATCACCGGTATTAGTTCGTTTCAAGAGCTGGCAACGATGTGCATCTAGTTACTAGATCGCTCACCTAGTAATAACAATGACTTCACGTCGTTGTTATTTACATGGTTGAAGAGCAATTTTCAGCACTTGCCCGAACACGCAACTGAAATGAAGGTTTCTTGGGCCATTCGAGCCTATATTTTGCTAATGATAGGGGGCATACTCATGCCGGACGCAAATAACAATAAGATCCACTTGATGTATTTACCCCTACTAAGAGATTTGCGAAAGATTCATGAATATAGTTGGGGATCTGCGGTGCTTGCCATGCTATATCGAGACCTTTGTCGCGCCACAAACCCTTCTTCCCCGGATATAGGTGGATGCCTAATGCTATTGCAATCTTAGGCACTATATCGGATGCCATTCTTGGCATCCGTTAGGCACCAAACATATGTTTTTCCACTCGTTAACAGGTGATTACCATATACCCTAAATTTTAATTATTTGACATATTTTATTAATTATATTATTCTAACAAGTTATTTTTTGTTTTCTTAGATGGAAAACAAAATCGGGGATCGGGAGACAGTACACAGTTCCCATGTATCATTTGATGCTCGAGCAATATGCTGGGAAAGGGGTATGTTATTCATTAACATATTAATATTACTTGACTCGTGTTAATATGGTTGAATGTTACTAAATTATATTATTTTACTCTTATTAATATCTTGACATGTTATTAATTGTGCAGTTAATTTGGACCCCATATATACAGCCAGAAATTATCGCTGTTATTCCTACCTCGACATTCCTCCACTCAGACCAATGGTGTATTAACGCACCGATAATCAATTTTCAAATAGTGGAGTGGTATGCCGGGGATCGAGTACTCCGACAGTTTGGTTGTAAACAGCCTATACCGCAGCCGTCATTCCAATTAATGTCTATCCATGGAATGGATAAGAAGGGGAAAGCAAATTGTGATTGAGAGAGTGTGCATGGACAATATGTTTATGTGTGGCACAACAGAATGATGCGAGTACCTCCGATGGAGTACACTACGGATTTACAGCCATCGGTGCAGTACATGCAATGGTTCATTGAGGTTGGGAAACCATATTTACTTGGTGCTTTATCGACGATAATTCCCCCAGACATGTCTCGACAAGATCGCCCCTATCATGTAACTCCTGCCCCAAAGCCATAGCCAGTGCCAGAGCAACAAGAAGAGGAGGATAAAGTGGCATTGGATGACGATGATTCTTATCGTCCTGATTTTACGGGATCGTCACATATGCATAGCTCATCAAGCCAAGGATATCAGCCTCAGTTTGACGAGCCACCGCAATGCTCAAGCCAAGGATATCAGCCTCAATTTGACGAGCCACCGCAATACTCAAGCCAAGGATATCAAGCTGAGTTTGACAAGCCACCGCGATACTCTATTCCTCCCGAACAATACTCTACTCCTCCGGGGTAAATGGACCCTAATGATGATGATGAACTTGACGAGCAACCTCGACGTAGACGTCGACCACCACGAAGATATACCTCGAGAACCATACAATCTAATCATGGATACTAGGGTTGTATTTAATAGCGTTTAAATTTGACTATTGAGGAATTATAATGATGAATTTGTTCTCCGTAATGTACATATATTTTAACCTATTTAATCATTTATTTAAATTTCATAACATTAAACCCTAAAACCTAAATTATAAACCCTAACCTTAAAATCTTAAACCGTAAACACTAGACTTGAAACTCTAAACCTTAAACACTAGATTAATTAAGGAGGGGCAAAATAATAATTAAGTGGAATATATTTTTGGAGGCAAAGTTTTGCGCCAAATTGTAAAGTTTAAGCCTAGGGACTTAAAATGTAATTTTACCATTTTTATTAAGTGAGATATTTTTGAAGAAAATTTATTAGAGACTTAAATTTATATGGTTAATTCCTTAATGAGTCTATTTTCAAAATAAACAGACAGGAACATCATTTGATCTCTGTACAAAAAGATAGATAATTTTGAGTGAAGAAATGTCGAAACTATCAGGCAACAGAGAAGGTAATTACTCGATCCGGGTTTAGGCCCTACTCGATCCGGATGACTAACCAATATGATAGGTTCGTTGAGGGCAATTACGCCGAGTATGCCCAGTTAGCCTACACAATCCACACAGCTTGCCGCCGTCTGTTTTCTCCATAATATCCATTTCGTTGCGGATTCTGGTGATATGGGGATAATCTTTCGGATTCCTTTGTAAACCTTTGTTCGGGATAAGCTCGAAAGTTGTCGGAGGTACCTCCCATGTGGACAAGTCAGGCAGGACGAGGAACTCATTTTCCCAAATACGTAACGTACATTGGAGAGTGTAAACAGGGTCGATGAACTATTCAACATTGAGCGACACTTTAGCACAAGCTGCAACGACATGCGCACAATGATAACGAAGTGTATCGAACCTCCTGCAATCGTAGTGTCTGTTTTGGAGATCAACCCCGTATGACCTAGGTAGGATACCAGGTCGACGCCCAATGGTCTAAGTAACTTGAAATCGTTGAAACTATCATGAATATATTTCAACGTTCATCGTCCTCGCACTCTGATGGTTTTCATCCACTGCATTCCTGACAGCTTCGACAAACACGTGTCCGACGTTTATCTGATTGATTTGTCGCATCCCCATTACTGGCATCAAGGTAGCTAGCATATAGAACGTAGCGAAGAACACGGATGAAATCGAAAGATGTCGTATTCTCTTGAAAATGCCGTTAATCGAGTCTGCCAGGTTGGTCGTCATTTGACCATAACGATACCCCTCATCAAAACTTTGAGACCATTGTCACAGCTTCATGGTACCCAACCACTCGCGTAGAGGCTTGTTCGTTTGACCTTCCATGTCACGCTCAAGTCTGGTCATTCTTTGCCGGAATTGGTGTGGCTCTAGCTCGTACGCTGTAGGAATATTAAGAAAACATAAGTTACAGTCTAAAATTAAAACCTTAAAAATATAATTTGGAACTTAATTTTTTTTACCCATTTTCACAAGTTGTCTCCGCCAGTCTGCATTCTTATATTCTCGTTGGAAGTTAGTTGCAATGTGTCGGCTGCAGTAAACCGATTTTCATGGTACACCAGTACGCCTAATGGCCGCAATAATACCCTTCCCTCTATCAGAGATGAAGCAAATATTATCGTTATGAATCACATGCCTTCGCAGGTTTCTCAAGAAGAATTCTCAAGATTCCATGTCTTCTTTGTCCACAATAGCGAACGCTATTGGGAGCACGTTTTGATTCCCATCTTGAGCCACTGCAATTAGTAGGATCTGCGTATATTTCCCGTATAGCTACATCCCATCTACCAGGACAAATGGCTTGCAGTGAGGAAATGCTCAAACGCAGGGATCAAACGTCCGAAATATATACTGAAAAATTCTTCTTCCCGATTGTATGTTGTTATCTGAGCCATAATAAGGTCGTTTCACCAACTCAATCGCAGTCCCCGACACATACTGTCGCATTACGGCTATCCATCCTTGCAGCTCATTATATGATGCATCCCAATCATCGAACAATTGTTCCATTGCCATCTGTTTCACAATCCATGCTTTTCGATATGAAACCCGATAATGGAATCGTGATTGCATGTCCACAATCAGTGTAAAAACCTTGATGGTCGAATCGTCCTTAACCATTGGCATGATATGTGTGCAGATGATTTTGGAATCAAGTTTACGGTGATCTTCTTACAAACTTGTTGAACTGCATGTGTAAGGCCCATCAATTTTTCTTATCTCCCACATCTGCGACTTCTGGATAAATACAGCTCGCACCCGCCACTTGCAACCTTCCGTCGACATCCAGCACTCTCCAATATACAATGTCAGTTTAGACACTACGACTTTGTAGTCTATCGATAGATTCATGCTATATTGCTTAATAGCAAATATACATTCTTCCTTGGATTCAAATTTTTGGCCCACAAACAACTCTTCACAATCTGCTGCTATAGCCAATCTGTGAGCAAGTACTATTTCAAGGTATTTCGCGAACTCGACATGTGTCGCATCGAGGTTTATAAGCGACATGTGTGCCCCAAAAGGATTATTGTGCTTCACAATATGTGTAACTGAATTTCGGACTGGATTTTCATCATCACTCGCCCTTTCATCGTCAATATCATCTGGGACCTCATCCACATCCGGATCACTATCAATATCGACTTCATTATCAGAAGGAATACTACTTTCATATCCACCATCTTGATCTGCATTGTTCTCGGGCGCAGCATCATTAAGATCGATGTCTAGCCCACGTACGATTGATTGACTTTCAATGTATGATACTGGAACCACCATACACGGAGTTGAATCTTCATTTTCTAATGGAGTTGGATCTTCATTTTGTACAGGTTCCACATCAACTAACTCGGCAAACAATTGAACCGGTATATTTGGGTCACTTTGATTCGAACAATAAAGAGCAATCATTGTCTTCACGTCTTCATCGTTTACAAGTTCCATCTCGGTGAATTTGATGGGATCTGTCGAAACTGAAAACTTGTAGAAAAGTTTCAAGATCCTTCTCCCACAACGTCTAAAAATTTTTGCACTAATCCTTGCTTTCATATCATCAACCAAGATATTTCGACGAAATCTCATTCCTATTTGTTCCAGACAATCAAATATACATCCAACTGATGTTCTCAAAATTACTCCATCAAAATAAATGCATACAAAAAATTGATTATCCATCATCTTCAATAAATCTGTTAAAAATTAAATAAAATTTTAATAAATAAAATACGATTTTAAAAAGATATCATACTGAAATAAGTTTAAAAATAAACACATTATCTTTCTCTCCTTCTTCCTTTCTTTCCTCTCCTTCTTCCTTTCTTTCTTTCTTTTCTTTCTTTCTTTCCCGTTTATTTGCTCCCCCCTTTCCTATTTTATAACAAAAATTTTATTTCATTTAATTTTTATCACAAACCCTAAAAATTCCCAACCACCCAAATTAATTTTCACAACTAAAATAAAATAAACACACACACAGGGCACAATGAGGTGCTGCCAAGTGGCAAAACACCCCTTAGTGTCGCCACTTAATAACCCTCCATTGGTGCCGCCATTTCGTATTCCTCCATTGGGTGTCAAGTATTTTTTCTCATATTTTTCTCGTATTTTTCTATAAAAAAAAACCTTAAGTGTTGTCACTTTAAGTCCCTCGACTAATAAAATAATATTTTTTTATTTTTAAATATATAAAAATAAAAAAAATAAAAAAAAATACGTGTCAAAAATATCTCTTTGTATCGCCAGTTAGAATCCCTCCACTTAACTAAACATAACATTTTAATAAATAATAATTTGAAATACCATTTTGATTATTAATAAATTTTTTTATAATATTTAGGTAAAAGAATCCCAACCCGTAGTTGATTGGCCGTCCCAACTGCTGAACTGATTTTTGTTATAGTCAACAACCACTCTAACACGACATATTGGTCCACATCTATCCAATTCTTTGACTCAGTCCTTTTCTTTTACTTTCTTTTTTTCCCTTTATTACTATTTATACGTAGAAATTTTGCTTCACTTGTGTAAGAAGAAAAATAGTGAGTCGGCATCTAGAAACATGATTAAAGAAATTAAAAACAAAGGATTTGATTCCCATTCTTTTAAAATAAAATCTAATACCAAATCCACAATCTTCCCTTTTAATTAAAGAAACCTTCTGCATATAGATGTATTTTACAGAGGAAATATCTATCTCCTTCGAGATTTCCATCCTACACATAATGTAAGAGAAAATGATAATTGGAACTTGGGGGGATTTTTACGAAGATTCCAGGATGAGATTAGTGGTCTCAGCAACAGAGAGGGAATGGTTATGCTCGCCTTCATAGGTAACGACTAGCATCGATGGATCATCTAAGGCTCTTTCGACATGTTTGCGAGCTGGACATCCTCTTACACTGCTGCACTTGTAGTAACCCCTGTTGCATGTTGGAATTTCTAGTCAGAAAAACGATGTCTGGAAATTTTTGCTTAACTTTTTCTAATCCATATATACCTTGGGTGTGGGGATCCCTTGATCGGTTTTTGACCGTACTTCCTCCATGAGTAATCATCTGGTGGAATATCCGCCATCTTCAGGCTTATTGCTGGAACCCTCACCACCCTTTTCGATCTCAGTTTTCTGTCAAAAGTCCAAAAATTTTAAATACACAACATGATATGAAAGTTAAAAAAGAAATCCATGGATTTAGTAATAGTACCTTTTCTTAGAGCAATGGCAGCGACCGGAAGACCCACTACACTTGCCAGAACCCAAGTTGTCGGAGCTACACTTCCTCTTGAGAGAAGAAGTAGACAAAGGAGGCTTCCTAGCCGAGGAAACCTGAGAAAAATTAGTAATTTGAAACGCAGATGACGATGAACATGGCTGCTTACTATCAGTATCTCCCGTTAAGGATGACATAAACGAATTCCCAGCAGAAGAATACGAAAACTGAATGGTTTTCGACGAATCAATCCGCTCTAGACCCCCTGTTTTCACCGTCATAAAATCATGGTGATGATTAGGAGGAGGAGGAGGAGGAAGAGGATAAGCAGGAGTCACTGGTGGCGGAATCTGCTGGATCGGTGTTGCGTAATAAACCTTGGTTTCTCGCTCTTGATTGGGTTGAACAGGGGCTCGTCTGAAACGAGCATGTCCGGTCCTGGTTCGACCCAGAAGAGAGAAAACTCTCTTGAACCTTGAAACGGCGGCATCAGCATCAGCCTCAGCTTTGCAGTCCATTTCCAAATCCAGGGAATTAGTTGTTGTTGAGATAGAGGAATCTTGGTATTTCTCTTGATTATTACTGTTACTTTGCTGCTGCTGCTGTTGAGTCCGAGAAAGTAATCTGATGAGTTTCTCAACACTTTCGAGCCCAGAAGCGGCTTCTTTGACGGCGTTTTCTTCCATTTTGGCTGCGAAGCTGTCACCGTTCCTGCAACTCATCATGAGTTCAACGGCCATGACTGCAACAACACCATTCAAAGGAGGAAAAAAGAAGAGAGGAAAAAAGAAGAGAAGAAAAAAAAAGTGAAAATAAAACGTAGAGAGGGTTGTTGATAAAGGGAGCAATGGACCAATTTGGTCAACATGGCTACGGAACCCTATTGCTCAATTAGGTCACTGACCTGTTACTTTAACATTTGCCCTCCTACATGGGTACTAATAACATCCAACTCCATTCCTTTTTTTCATCAACACCCAACCATTTCATTATTTTAAGTTAATATTCATGACATTTCACTTCATTATTAATTAAATAAAAACAACCAATGAGATCTTAACTTTGTTGATGAGATGAATAATTATTATTAGATTATTAATTTATAAGAAAAACTTTTAAAATTTAACTTTTATAATGTGTTATCGATTAAGTCTTAGTTCGATTAACATAAACATTATTATTAATACAAGTAAATACGGGTTCGAGTGCTTTGAAACACATTATTTTTTTATTTAAGGATTGAAAAAAGGTTATGAGTAATTGTAAGTGACGGTGAAGCCAAAAAAGTTTTTTAAGTAATCGTAAGGGCGAATCTAGGGGGCTTGTAGTGCCCCTAAAATAGAAAATTTTCAATTTAGACTCTTTAAACTTTTTAATTAGTAATTGTAAAATACTTTTCTCACCTAAAATGAAAAAAAATTACTTAATTATTTAAAAATTATATTTTTACTTTCGTAAAAATTACAATTTAATATCAATTCCTTCAAAAAATTCTGGATTAAATTGTAGGGTAATAATTTTTTTAGTTTTTCTTTAGATTAAATGACTTATAACCCCTATTAATGCATCCTTCTTCTTCTTCTTTTTCTCATAATTTTGTTTAGTTCATCTGTTCTATAACAAAATTCGATTATCTTAGAACACTAAACGCAATTAGAGATTCTACTTTAGCATTAGATACGTATAATTATAGGGTTATAAGTAATTTACTTTAGACGGCAAAGTTTAACATAAACAAAATTGACGGTTTCTTCTCAAAAAAATAAATTAGACGGTTTCTTATTATTTATTCTATGTTTATGTTAAAAAAAACTTTTTTTAGTCTTTTAATAAGGTACACACATTTTATACACACATATGTTCGAATTCGAGTCTTCTAAAATGAACATTATCTTTTTTCCATTGAAATCACTTTTGAATTCTTATGTTAAAAAAACTTAGATGTTATATCAAAATAACTAAATTATTAATAAATTTATGTTTTGATCATATATTTTTAAAATGATTATTAAATTATTTAAAAGTTTTTATTTAAGTTATTATATAGTTAAAATTTTTAAAAGTCCGTCTATTAAACTCCAATCGACAATTCAATGACTGGCAAGATGGGCCATTATCTATAACGAGTAAAAGAACATATCTTAAATTTAAATTGATCAAACAATTAGTTTCGAAAATAAGAAAAGAAAGTTGTTTGAATTCTGATTCAAAGATTTGTAATTAAATTATACGAGATAAATGAGAATTTTCAATTGATACAAACAGTACAAATAAAAAATTATATAATAATAATTTTAACAATCTAATAACTTAACGAATATTTTTAAATAATTAAATAATTATTTTTAAAATTTTTAAAATTCAATGACCGAAATAAATACTCACTAATAATTAAATATTTTTTGCTCCAGTTTACTATTATTTTTCTTCAAAATTTCTAACTAGATTTTGGTTAACTGACTTAAATGTCTAGTCTAGACTTGATCAGTGGGGTCCATGAAGAAGGAAGCTTGGGACACGCGGATGATGCGGTCAAAACTATGTCTTAACTCTTAACCAGTCTGGTCCAAACCCAATAGTAGTAAAGTTTTATTAATATATGATATTCAATTATTCATGTATGTTACTAATATTTTCTATTAAAATTAATTAAATAATCGGCTGATGTGTGATATCAGGGTGAAATAAAAAAAAAATTTAAGAGAGTCGAAATTAAATTATATATTTTTACGATTATAAAAATATAATTTTATCATTTGAATAATTTATATTTTTATAATTTTTAAAAGATTAAATTAATTTTTTATCATTTTTAAGAAAATAAAGTGTAATTTTACTATTAAAATTTTAAAAACCTAAATAAAAATTTTTCATATATTTCAGTTTAAAAGAAAAATCATAAACGAATTAAAAATTGTGATGTTTTTAAATTTTGAAAAATTATCTCACAAATTTTATAAGTAAATTGAGAGTGTGGTCTATTAAAAAATTAAAATTTTGTTTCACTCTCAATTTTCTTGTGAGTTCTAAAAAACTTCTCAAGTTTTATATCAAATAGTTTATATCTTAAATTCTATTTGTAGACCACTTCGTATCGAATATTTTTCTTTAAATTATTATTTAAAATAATGTTTTATGTTAAATTAATTATTATTGTTATTATTTTATGTATTATATATAAGATTATTTAAACATTATAAAAAATAAATCTTTAAAATTCAAAATTTAAAAAATTAAAAAATATAAACATTTTAAAAATATAAACAAAAATTTTAAAATTCAATATTATCTAAATCAAACCAACTAGTCGGATTGGGAACTCATTAGGTATTGGTCTAGTGAGAGGTAAAAAATTGGTTGATCCACAAACCGATATAGACTGGCTGAACTAAGCTAAAAATTTGATTAAATTGATTTTAAACTAGTCTGATTAATTGGTTCTCAAAACGACCGATCGAACCGGTTCAAAGAAAAAAAATATTATAAAGCCAAAAATAAAAATATATAAAATTATAAAAAAAATCAGTTAATTTTTGGTTCAACAGATTGTTTAGCTCGATTAAATCAAATTGTATCTGTTTGCAAGTCAATCAGTTTTTTACTCTCGTAGGATCGATTCCCAACGGGTTCTAAATCTGACTTACTAGTCCGGTCTAGTTTAGATAACATTGAATTTTAGAATTTTTTTTTTATATTTTTAAAACCATTTTTATATTTTATTTATTGAATTTTAAAGAGTTATTTTATTTTTTATCTTTTATTTAAAAAATTTTAAGTCTTATGTTTTTATTCAAAATAAAAAATAATTTTAAAAAATTTTTGTGTATGTAAGGATCAAATTAACAAAAAAAATTGTAAATGTTGAAAGCTAAAAAAATTATTTTACATTTGACACTGTTAACTTTAACGAAAAAATTAGATGGAAAGACCAAGATTTTTAAATAAAAAACATAGGGACTAAGTGTCTCCAAATTAAATTATAAACACTAAATTTTAGACTTCAAAAGGGTATAGGGACCTTTTGTTGAAAAATATTCATCAATTGAATAAAGCAAAGAATTCGAGTTGACTAGCTTCACACATGTTGAACATTGTCCTTAAGTATATTTCGTTATACAATGTATCTCCCAGAATTCAACAAACTTTTTATTTATCGAAGGACAACAGGAAACAAGAAAAAAAAACAATTAAATACTCAGCTAAAATTGAAGAAGAAAACCTTGAGAAAGTAGAGAGCGTTTAAAAGAAAAAGTAAAACGATTTACAGATTGAATGATTCTGAAGTAGAATCGTGCATGATATTTATAAGAGTTTTATTGATTAAAAATTACAAAAATAATCGAATTGAATGTTATATAAATTATCTCAAATTTGAATATTTTATTACAGTTATTTAATTTTGATTTTTTAAAGTAAAATTATTACAAATTAATATAGAGAAAACTTTGATATGATTTCCCAGGATATCCTAGCATATATAAAGTGAACCCTAAACCCAGTCTAAATGCTAAGAATATAGGGTAAACTTACTGCACGTGACCCAATTATGTTTTTTGGTTTTTTTTTTTTAAATTGACCAGCCAATTAATTGAGGTTATTGTTGTCCATTTCCATTCATTTTTCTTGCTGCATGCTTCTTTCCTTGCGAATAAACAGGGGAGACGGTGGTGGGGGTTTAATTTAATATTAATATAATAATTATTATTTACTATAAATATAAATATTAATATAAAATTTAATTTTTTAGTTAAAAGTGTTTATGTATTTTTATATATATTTAAAATATCAACAATTATTTTTTATTTATATATATTTTTTGAAAATATTTATGTATTTCCATAATTGACGACCAAAAAAAGAAAATAACCTATATTTAAGTAGTTTACCCAAGAATATATAGAGCTGAGAAAGGAAAATGCAAACTAATTTGATCCCATTAGATTGGCTACAATCTTACGAAATCTAAATTCAAAGCCAATTAAAACATAAAGATAGTAGTTGTATTTGTAAGCACTTCACTTGCACCAAAAGGTTGAGCATAAAAAAATTAATTAAAAAAATAAATGACGATAAATATAATAAATAAATAGAAAAAAAATCTTTGAGTTAGGAGTGAAATTGTCTTTTTTTTTTCTTTATTAAATAAAAAATAAATTAATCTCTATACGTTAAATTAAAAAATAAATTAATTTTTTTATGTTAAAAATTTCATTCATTTATACTTTTAAAAATTAATGTGATTAACGGAATAATTAAATAATGATACATGATGTGTCACTTATATCTCATATTGATGTATAGCGACTAATTTTTAATGTTTGAAATTAATGAAAATTTTGAATAAAAAATTTGTTCTTTAATCTAACCTACAGGAGTTAATTTACTCATTTTTTTTTTAAATAAAAGACAAACTGTAATCAAACTCTTAATACAAAGATTTTTGTAATCAAACTCAATTTTTTGTATGCGTTGATTTCGATAGAGAAATTTTGACAACAACAATTGGATGTGTATTCGAATGTTGTCAACAACTAGCAATGAGATTTAGCAAAAATGTCTCGGTTGATAATATGAAGGCAAAGATTAGTGAAAGAATTGCTAGACGTTGTGGGAGAAGGATCTTGAAAATTTTCTATAAGTTTCCAGTTTCAACAGATCCTATCAAATTTACCGAGATGAAACTCGTAGACGATAAAGATGTGGAGACAATGATCATTCTTTATTGTGGGAATCAGAGTAAAGAAAATGCACTGATTCAGTTATTTGCTGAGCTAACTAATGTTGAGAGAGCTGAATATCCGTCTCCATTAAGTATGATGGCTCCGACATCCTACGTTGACAGTCAATCTATAGCTCGCGGGATCAGTATCGATCTTAATGTTGCACCCGATAATGATGCAGATGGTGATGATGGATATGATAGTAGTGATCTTTCTGATCACGATGACGATATTGATAGTGATCCCGACGTGGATGAGGTCCCGGATGATATCGACGAGGAAGGCCTGAATGACAAGGTCTCAAATGGTCGACGTAATGTGATGCACAATTATGCTGCTAGGGCACACATGTCACTTATAGACCCTAATGTGGTATACGCAGTCGATTTTGCAAAGTACCTTGATATAATGCCTACTTACCGATTGACAGTAGCACCAGAACCTGAAGAGTTGTTCATGGGTCAGAAATTTGACTCGAAGGAGGAGTGTGTATTTGCTATTAAGCGGTATAACATGAATTTGTCAGTGGATTACAAAGTCATCGTGTCTAAACCGACATTATATATTGGGGAGTGTTGGACAGAAGGCTACAATTGGCGGATACAAGCTGCATTTATCCAGAAGTCGCAAAAGTGGGAGATAAGAAAATTTGATAGGCCTCACACATACAGTTCAACACATTTGTCAGAAGATCATCGAAAACTCGATTCTAGAACTATTTGCACACATATCATGCCAATGGTGAAGGACGATCCGACCATCAAAGTTTCTACACTGATTATCGAGATGCAAGCACGATTCCATTATTGAGTTTCTTATCGAAAAGCATGGATTACGAAACAAATGGCAATGGAACAGTTGTTCGGTGATTGAGATACATCGTACAATGAGCTGCAAAGGTGGATAGCCACAATGCGGCAGTACGTTTTGGGACTGCAATTGAGTTGGTGACACGGTCTTATTATGGCCTGGATAACAACTTACAACCGGGAAGAAGAATTTTTCAGTATATATTTTGGACATTTGATCTTTGTGTTCGAGCATTTGCTCACTACAAGCCATTTATCCAGGTATATAGGACCTGGCTATACGGGAAATATATGCAAATTCTACTAATTGCAGTAGCTCAAGACAGGAACCAAAACGTGCTTCCGATACCATTTGCTATTGTGGACAAAGAAGATATTAAATCATGGGAATTCTTCTTGACGAACTTGCGGAGGTATGTTGCTCATAATGATAATATTTGCATAATCTCTGATAGAGGGAAGGGGATTATTGCGGCCATTAGGCGTACCGATGTACCATAGAGATCGATTTATTGTAGCCGACACATTGCGCCCAACTTCCAAAAAGAATATAAGAATGCAAACTGGCGAAGACGACTTGTAAAAATGGGTAAAGAAATTTTGTTTTAAGTTATATTTTTTATATTTTAATTCGAGACTGTAACTTATGTTTTCTTAATATTCTTACAACGTACGAGTTAGAACCACATCGATTCCGACAAAGAATGACCAGACTTAAGCGTGACATGAAAGGTCAAACGAACAAGCAATTATGAGAGTGGTTGGGTACCATAGAGCCGTAGTAATGGGCTCAAAGTTTCGATGACGGGTATCAATAAGGTCAAAAGAATACCAACTTGGTAGAGTCGATTAACGCTTGTTCAAGAGAATATGACATCTTCCAATTTCATTCGTGTTCTCGGCTATGTTCTATAGGTTGGCTATCTTGATGCCAGTAATGGGGACGCGACAAATCGACCAGATGAACGTCAAACACGTGTTTGTGGAAGCTGTCAGGAATGCAATGGATGCAAACTGTCGGAGAGCGAGGACGATGAAAGTTGAAATATATTCACGACAATTTTAACGATTTCAAGTTACAGAGACCATTGGGCGTCGACCTGATATCCCACTTAGGTCATACGGGATTGATCTGCAGAACAGACACTGCGATTGTAGAAGGTTCGATATAGTTTGTTATCCATGTGCGCATGTCGTTGCAACTTATGCTCTATTAGCGCTCAATGTTGAACAGTTCATTGACCCCCGTTTACACTCTCGAGCACACGTTACATATTTGGGAAAACGAGTTTTCTGTCTTGCCTAACTTGTCCACATGAGAGGTGCCTCCGATGACTTTTGAGCTTATACTAAATAGAGGTTTGCGAAGGAATCCAAAAGGTCGTCTGAATATCACCAGAATCCGCAACGAAATGGACATTATGGAGAAAATAAACTGCGGCAAGCTGTGTGGAGTATGTAGGCTAGCTGGGCATATTTAGCGTAATTGCCTCCAACGAACCTACCATATTGGCCATTCATCTAGATCGGGGCCGGCTTAAGCTATTTGTATTGGTAATTTTGCACTCAGAATTAATTAGGTTTATGAATGAATTTGGAATTAATCATGTTTAAATTTGAATTTAATTAATAATTTTTATGTTTGTATCACTACTTTATCGGCTATAGAAATCAGCATTTTGGGTTTAATAATATCATATTTATTAATTAATTTTAAATAATATCATATTTATTTGAGATTAAACATTTAAATAAATAAAATATTTCATTTTATAATAAATAATATTACGTAATTAATAATTTTTATGTTTATATTAAATTAATGATGTTTATATTTGTATTTAATTAATTACGTTGATGTTTGTATTCATGGTTTAGGGTTTAAGATTAAAGGTGATAAGTTTAGAATTTAGGGTTTAAGATTATAAGATTTAATATTTAAAGTTACAAGTTTAGGGTTTTAGATTTTTAAGGGTTTTGAGTTTAGGGTTTTTAAGGATTTAGGTTTTTAAGGTTTTGGATTTAGGGTAATAATGTTTTAACTCCATTAATTAAGTACTTAATTAAGTTGAATGTTTAATGTTTAAGGTTTAAGGTTTATTACAATTACATTAATTAAGTATTTAAGTTGGGTAACCCTAAACCTTAACTCCAAACCCTAAGCTCAAAACCTTAAATTCTAAACCATATATCCTAAACCACAAACCAAAAACTAAAAACTCAAAACCCATAACATTGAATACAAACATAAACATAAGTAATTAAATACGAACATAAACATAAACATATTTAATTCCAAATGAAAAATAATATATACAAATGAAAAATAAATTTCAAAGGCCTATCTCATCGCATTTGATGGTTTGATGGTGTGGTTCTAGGAGTAAAA
Source organism: Kokia cookei (assembly GCA_039519145.1). Classification (NCBI taxonomy): domain Eukaryota; kingdom Viridiplantae; phylum Streptophyta; class Magnoliopsida; order Malvales; family Malvaceae; genus Kokia; species Kokia cookei. The sequence continues at coordinate 11,848,940 of CM076908.1, forward strand.
CATCATGGTGGTCGACGAGCACGTTACGGGTGCTCACGATGTTCAACATCATAGTCTTCCACACCTTCGCGTGCCTCAAACGTCATTGATGATGATGAGCAATGAGTTGAAAAGAGTAGAGTACTGCAGTGGTATTGGGCTGAAGATATCAAACATCAAAGACGATCTTGGATCCTGCTAATTAGAACTGGATCCGAGAAACTCCAAATGATACTCGTGCCCTGACCAACTCGTATTATATGCATCTCCTGACCAACTTGTATGATACTTATCGCCTGACTACCCTGGAACGTATCAATCACCTGACAACCCTAGATGATACAACTCGAGTGTTGCCTCGGGGTTAGGATCGAGCTCAAGCTCGGGCTCGGGCTCGGGCTTCGGATCGTGCTCGTGCTCGGGCCTAGGCTTAGGCTTAGGCGGCTGAAAGTAATGCCCACGTGGTAGCATGTATGGGGGGACTAACATTGTTTGCCCACCAAATATAAATGGTTTCTCCGTCTATAAATACCATTGTTTATGTTGTACGGATACTTCAAAAGTGAAATTGTGATCCATTTGACGTTGAGGTATCCTCTCCGCTCGTCTCTCCCACACTACAACATAATCTTTATGCACTTGCCCCCAGTGCAGTCCTAGTTTCCCCTTCTTATCGATATCATGAATCTCTCCAAATTTATTAGGTCTTTCGAGATGGTTTATATGTACCCGAATTGTCGAAGTACTCGATCTCCATGGTATCACTCCACTGTCTGAAAGCATATAAGTGGTGCGTCAATGCACCACAAGTGCGAGTGGTCGCGAGCAAAACCAAGAATAGTAGTTACAACCTCAAGGATTGAATAGGACATCCAATCGAACTACAAAGTTAAATAACATTGTTATAGTAACACGACTCAATTAATATTAATAAATTAAGATGAATCATGTAATTGCATGTTACGAATAACTTACCATCTCCCCGACATATGTCTCGATTATCTGGCGATATATTAGAACCGTGAATGACCTCTCGATATTGAGATTCCCACGTCATCTACGAAAAACAACTTGTTAGATCAAATTTACACACACAAAAAATCAAATAATTGTGGATAAAGATTAAATGTTATCACCTGTTCACAAGAAAGAAAACGTATGGTAGATATCTAATATTAGCCAAGAAAGGCATCCGATATAGGGCTCACGATTGTAACAATATCAGGCACCCGCAAGTGTCAACGGCAGCAGGCTTTGTTGTTCGACAAAGCTCACAATACAACATCGCTAGTACTATCGAGCCCCAACTATATTAACCCACTTCATTAAAATCAGTCAATAGGGGTAAGTACATGATATGGACTCTATTTCCATTTGTCATCGGCATTAGTACACACCCTATAAGGGTGCATCTGCTGCTAGATGGTGGAATCTTTCCTTCAACCATGTGAACTTCAGTCCCGTGAATTTTGATTGATCATCACCGGGTGAGACTCCCAATAAGTTTTCACAAAAGGTCGTCAGGTCAGAACCATCGATGAGCCCGTAACGGCCATCCCGTCGATTGAGAGCCCAAGCTGCAGTGCAACACCCTCTAGTGTGATGGTGCACTCACCAGACAGTAAGTGAAACGTGTGGGTCTCTAGTTGCCACCGCTCGACCAAAGCAAAAATTAAGTCGTATCGTAAATCGAATGTTTGGATCAATGAAGCTGCTCCAAATCTAGTTGTAACCAAGTATGACATGATGCGTTCGTCCGGATCATAATTTACCCCATTCACATGACCCCTTAATTTTCGGTACTCACCTTGAGACTATTAAATTACCGAAGTAGTTAATATAACTTAGATTAATCTCGTAAATTAAATGAACTTTTTATAATGTAACAAATAACAATTTATTACTTGTACATATACAGGTGCCGATATGTGGTCATCATCGTTAATTAACGAATTCATATTCATATCTGCAATAAGAAAATTTGAGATTATCAATCTGTCAGAAGTAATTAATACAATTTTTAACTAGAAGTAATTAAAATTCTTGATATATATAAAGCAAATAATTATATATTGATTACTTTGATAAATTAAAATTTTAAGTATTGAATTTTACTTTTATATTTTGCGGGTTAAGTATTAAATTTATATTAAAAATTTATTTGGTAAATTAGTAAAATATAAATATCGAATATAATTACTTTGTTTGATGAAAATAAATATTAATTTTTAATTATTTATTTATTACTTTTAATAATATTAATATAATATTTTATTTTTTTGAGATAACTTTGGATAAAATTCAAATGATTTAACAAACACTGCCGAGTGAGTTTAAGTCATTTTTAATTTTTTAATCATCCATAATATTTTGACTGAGTTTGATTTTCTATTTTTTTACACTAATTTCAAGTTTTTGTATTTTTAATTTTATTTTTGATAAAATATTTTTTTTACTATTTCTCCATTATAAAAATTTTAAAATTACTTATAATAATTATAAAAAATTCAATTCTATTTGAGTTTAGTTGCTATGGGTTTTTACGGTAAGCTATGCGAGTAGTAATTAAATGATGAGTAAAGTTTCGTTTTAGTAACTAAATTTAAAAAGTGATATAGCATCAATTTTAGAGATCGGTGATTTAATGAAATTTTTTGAATAATTTAATGAGTAAATTGTAAATTTTTTTAATTAAGTGATTAAAACAAAAATTTATCATAATTTAATAACTAATGATGTAAATTATTTTTTTAACAAGAAAAAACATAAAAAAAATATCACGATCTGAATCGTGTGTCCTACTAAATAACTCCGTTCGTCCATTTGGGAACGTTAACTTTTAAACAGAACTCAGAAGCATCCAAATTTAACGACCTACTTACGCCCTATCATTATTCATTTAAATAATGTAGTGAATTGAAAGAGAATAAAAGAATAAACAAGAAGGGCTATAAGGCAATTAACCACATTTAATGTTTTTTTAACAACTACTCAAAGTGAAAATTTGCTTATCAAGTCCCTTAATATTTTATATCATTACATTTCAATCCGATGCCATTTTGATAAATAATCTCATCAGCCTATCATTTTAGTTATTAATTTTATTTTTTGTATTATTTAAGTTAAAAATCTATAATAAAATCTAACTAAGATCAAATGAAGTAGATAAAATTAAATAACATTTAAATAAAAATCAAACACAAATAACTTAACTTTTTTTTTTCCTTCCTTCCTCCGTTCTTGCTTCTATCGTTCTTTCCTTCTTCTTTTCTTTCTTTCTTTGTTTTTTTTTCAGATGCTATGTGTGTTGTGTGATTTTGAAGACCATTTTAAGGTCCCCATAAGGCTCTTCACGAGAGCCTTGTAGGGTAGTAGGGCGTAGGGAGTAGCAGGTAGGTTGGTAGGTAGGCAATAGCTTTTGAGTGTCGCCTGTCAGGTAGGTACCACCCTAAAATACTAAACTCATATTTTTATATAGGATTTATATCATACTGAATTTTTTAATTAAATTTATTTTTTAATTTTTAAAATTTTTTTTAATATTAAAAAATAAAAAAAATGATGTATCAGAAACACTAGTGAGTGTCACCTACTTAGGAGGTAACACTCCACAAATATATCATTTTGATAAATAATGGAAGGAATATATTATTTTAATAAATAAATATTTTTATATTAATTTTGTAAAAAATCCTGCTGTTATCATTGATTTCCAATTAATTTGATTAAGATGTTGAATGATTTCATTTTTTTTAACTTATAAATATAAGTGTAATTTGAATGGCAAGTAAGATAATTTGAATAATTTTAATCAATTATTATAAAGTATAATTAAATTGATAATTAATATATATTTAAATTAAAATAAAAATAAATTTGAACATATCATATATTTAATGAAATTAAAATTAAAATAAAATCAAAAGAAAATCAATATAAAAATACAAGTGAAAAATTCACTTAAAAAAGTGGAATAATAAAAAGAATTATTATTAATAGTCACGTCAGTTATTATATCATCAAGACCATAAAATCTATTACTTTGATCTTTATTATCATTTAATCACATTAAATTTGACCATAATATATGTTATCTGTCATCGTATATATGTTTTTGTAACATGAAAAAAATATTTATATTCAAGTTCTTAGTTGATATTTTCTTTTATAAAAAATATTTACTTAATACGAAATATAAAAAAGAAGTGAAGAAAAAAATAAAAATTTATTTATTTATTAAATAATTTATTATAAGTTCTGATCATATATGTTTTTTTGACACAATATCTAGAGCTATCTATAGTTAGAGATAATTGTGACCCAAGCTGAGCCTCAATCAAATTTTAAGTTTGGACTTAGCTTGACTTGAAAAATAGGCCTAAAATTTTGTTCAAACCCACCCGAATTATAAAAACCAAAATTGAGCCCGGCTTGACTTGTATTAATTTTTTAAGATTATTTTATTATATACAACAAATTTAAAAATATATAATATATTTAATACACTTAAAAATATTAAAACAAATATTAAAACAACAAACAAATTGTAAATACATTAAAAATTCTTTATCCTAAGATGAAACAATAGTAAAAACGTAAAAAAATCCAAACAACAAAAAAAAAGAAAAAAATAATAACAAAAACAACATTAAAAACTGGAAAAAACAGTAATATAATTTTCGCTCAGGTCGAATTGAATAAATTAATTCATAATTCCTCTCTAATTTATAAATTATCTATTTTTTAATATATTGATGTGATTATATGGTAGTATTTGTTCATACTTTCTTAACTCTTTGATAACGCACACACACATATGCTCGAACTCGAAATCTTAAAAATAAACATTTTTTTTTTTTACTGAAATCAATTGTTAGGTTGTAAATTTATATATTATTTATAATCTCTAATCCCTGACGTAAAGGGTATTACTTTTGTTTAAACTTACTTTTTAAAATTTGGGAAATAAATTTATGATTAGATAAGGGAAGTTTGTGTCCGTGATTGAAGAAAATATAATTGAGGTTGAATAGAGACACGTGGGGAGATAAAGGAAAAGAAGAGGAGTGCGGCTTCCATGAAACAGAGCCGACCGCTAAAAGTCAAAGACGGAAAGGCAGCAGCGACCAAAGCCAAAGAGTAGGCGTGCTCCTTTCTCCTGCCTACTTTCTTGACTTTCTCATCCACACAATTCTTCTCAATTTTTATTTCACGTGAATTATGATACACCGTTTTCTGTTATATTTTAGTATCAAAATTTGATTTTGATTCCCTTATAAATATTGTTTTTTTTATTTCTTAAGAGTGCAGCAATTAATTTTCTGTATTTAGGATATAAAAAAAAGTGTTAAAACTATATAATTGTAAGAATAACAACAAAGGAGGAGAGTGAAGAGGAAGGCAAGCAATGAAAATTTTATAAAGAAAAAGACAAGTTGTTGAACATTCTAAAATTAATTGTAAAGATATAGAGTGGTTGTTAGGGTTGCCATGAATCTCGATTTGATTGTATATATATAATAAAATATGTATTGCAAACATTTAAAAACGTTTACTGTTGATTTGGAAGAGAGTAGGATAGCTTGGACTTTTAGGAACAAAAGTTGGAATTAGAGTGAAAAAAAGGAAGATTTCAAGAACTTTCTGTTAAAAGGGAGGTTAGAGAATCCGATGAATGGCTCCAGTGATAAAGAGGATATTGTTTATCTTAGGAGATCTGGGTTCAAGCACTTGTGTGTGCAAGATATGTGTGCGTTGTTAACAGGTTAAAAAAGTATGAACAGATACTACCATGTAATCACACCAATATATTACAAAAAAAAAATGGTGGTTTAGAAATCTCTTGTGTTAGCCTGATGGTTAGTGTTTATTGCCCCAGATGTGGTCTGAATTCAAGTTACGTCAGTCGCGTTGTTGTTAGGATTTTGCCCTCTCCATGTAATTCACAAAAAAAAAAAAAAAGCTTTGGGGTGTGTTCCTCATAACATGAGTACTTCCTTAGTAGAGTCCAATTTTGACTTAGATTAAAGTATGATCTGAATGCATCGCGATACAAAGTTGGTGTGCTTGGCAAGTCGGAAAAAGTTAATGAGATTGGACCTAACATTAGGGGTGGAGTCAAGGGGTTAGTACCGATCTCCCCTAAAATAGAAAATTTTATATTTAAACTCCTTTATAAATTATAAAATTTTAAATTAGTAATTATAAAATTATATTTTGACCCCTCAAAAATGGTAAAAATTTGATTTAATCATTTAAAATTATAAAAGTATAGACTGTTAGAATAGAAATATTACATTTTTACTATCGTAAAAATATATAACTTAATTCCAAACCTCCTAAAATTTCTGACTTTACCATTGTCTAAATGACAGTCGTCCTTTATTGCATTATGGTGATGCCTATTATAACGCAAGGTGTTAAGGCATGGGGTTATTTACTAAAAAAAGAAGCCATTTTTAAAATTTATTTACGAAAATGGATCAAATTGGAAATTATTAACTGGAATGGGTCAATTTTGTAAAATGCTTCCACGTGGAAGCTATGTCTGGGAAAAAACCAGACAAGTGCTTTCACGTGGAAGCACTTTTTTTTGTGTGCACCAAAAACGCCTTCACGTGGAGGCACTTTTCAAAAGAGTACCCATGTGGACATGATTTTCAGCGTATTTTCAGAAGGGGATTGGGCAAAAGCGCTTCCACGTGTACGCTCTTTTGGGCAAAAGCGCTTCCATGTTGGTGCTATTTTGGGTAAAACGCTCCTACGTGGAGGTATTTTTGGTGCACACAAGGAAACGTGCATCCACATGGAAGCGCTTTTTTGGTTTTCTCCCTGACATAGCTTCCACGTGAAAGCATTTTTACAAAATCGATTCATTTCAGTCAATAATTTACAGTTTGATCCATTTCCGTAAATAAATTTGAAAAAGAGCTTTTTTTTAGTAAGGCATGGGGTATAACAATTCCCCCCATCCCCCCTATCTTCAATTCATATTGAATTAGAAATGTTAAGCTTAAAGCTAATTAAAATTTAATTATCTAAATGATAGATTTAAATGAAATATTTATTTTCAGAATAAAAAACTTTAAGTTAATAAATTTGGAAATTATGAATTTTAAATTTTAAATTTTAAAATCTAAATTCAAATACAAATTTAACTTTCTAAGTGATAAAAAAAAAGTTGTATGCAATAATATTGTAATTTCATTTGTAAAATTATGAAAAAAAAAACACTATTCTCTTAAAATAATTAAAAATAATTAAGTTTTTAATCTAAGATCACACTCATTTGATGTGTTTTAATTGAAAACTAACAATCAATTAAGCCTTTAAACATATCTTTACCATTGAAGCTCCAACAAAAGATGACATGGCAGATGAGGATGACATTTTATTGCAGACTCAATTGATTTTTCAATTATTTTATGAGGTTCTTTAATTATTTAAGCTAAAAAATAATTAAAAATTCTAAAAATTATTTTAAAATTAGTCTATATAACAAATTTTTTAATATTATAAAAAATTTCACAAATTTCTAAAAAAATCGTGAAATTTTTCAAAACATTCTAATTTTTTAAATGCTAAGAAAATTCTAAAATAAAAATGAAAACTTTTAAAAAATCAATAATAAAAAAATATGATTTATACAACAAGTTACTCATTAAACTATGCCGGAAAAAAATTATGAGAATTTCTTTATACAACAAATTTTAGCAATTTTTACATTTCCAAAAATTTGCGTGATAAAATATTCAGTGTTTGGGCCCAAGAGATTGTTGGAAAAGAAGTGGGAAGGGATGGCCCAAATTTTATGCAGCCACCATCCAAAACTTGAACATTTCTTAAACCAGAAAGTAGGATAATCCAAAATGCCATCGCCCATCTCATCATTACTTTGTCCATCATGCAGATGGATAATTGACCCACCTCTAGAGATCACGGTCCCATCGAAACGCACTCCATGGCCAGATGCTCCCTGCTAATGGAAAACCAGCAATGGCCGTTCGAGATCCAATAGTGAAGCATAGCACAAAGAGGATATCCCGATCAAAACATCTAAGTAAAATAAAGCACGAACCAAAAAGACACACAGGTTTCGACAAGGCATTCTGAACAAAACTAAAATCTTTACCCCGCAACCTACGGAACTGCTGCACCAAGAGATTGGATGAAATAGGGGGCAAATGTAGATGGTGTTACCAGTAAATATGGAGAAGCACCTCTCACAACAATCCAGTTTTTACGTGCAACTCTGTTGGAGTTTGTCCAGAGTTTCAACTATTCTTAAAATTTCTTTCTGCCCTTGCGAGATGCTCGTATACTGAAATGCTTTTGGGTTACAAATTTATACATAAAATCTTTTAGTAGGAATTATAGACCTATCTTACCTCAAAAACAATAAAATTTTCCGTTTCATTTCTGAAACTCTCTCTGGTAAACCAGGGAATAACAAAAGAATACGTACATCTTCTACATTACGATTAAATCTTTAAGCGTTCAAGTTCAGTCGATCATCACAGCTTGCAAGTTGTTTAACTTGTGTCTGTTTCTGGAAGGAGTGAATAGATTGGAAATGAAGCAAAAAGGGGGAGCGGGTGACGGGGTGAGGCAGCGTTGCTTCGGTAGTTGGCGGTTGCTACGTAAAGACAAAAGAGGGGTGGCGAAGAAATTAAGCGGGAAGGTTCAGTTTTTGTTGGGTGTTACTTCTACCTAAGAGGGTAGGCAGAGTGAGGTTCGTTGGCTGTTTTTCTTGGTATGGAATTGGCCGTTGGTTTTGCTCTGAACCTAACAGGGTTTTGTCGATTCCCGCATTAAATGCAACGCTTGAAAGCCCATAACTCAGATAACCCAATGATGATTGCCATCACCTAAAATCTCTCTTAAATGTGAAATCCCATGAGTTGAAATTTCCCGGCCCTTTAGGAAGCGATAGATTGCGGCTTGGAAAGGTAATTTGTAGATTAGATCCTGAAACCAAAAGCAAAGAAATCTCAGAGTGAGTAAATGGATTCTCTCGGGATGCTCACATGGCAATATCAATATTCAGATGATTTATATACAAAAGAGCAAGTTGGGATATTTCAATGGGGTTGCACTGAATTTCATAAGCTGAGGAAAAGGAACAATAAAGCATGTTACCCGATTATAGTGCAGCCTTATGATCAACCGCTACCAAACAACTACTATAGTGGAGCATATTGCATCACCATGTCAGAAGTGTCCTCACCCTTCTAGTCCCATATCTAAGCAGGAGTTGGGTTCGGCCCCCCAATTAGACCCCAAACATTTTTTAATTATTGCACCGTCAATAAATGTTCCCTGCTTTGAATATTTACCATTTCCATTTGTCTATATAAACCCTGTACCTCTCCTTTCTCTTCACCAAACCACTCCCTCCGATAACCATACCAGCCCTCGTCATTTCTCCCCATGACAACCACAGTAACACCCATTTCCACCCTCGTTTTCCTCTTCTTCACCTTATCCTCGGCAACCTGCTTCGGCCAAAATCACTGGAGGAGCGATGATGAAGTGATGAGCTTGTACCAAGCTTGGCTCGTTAAACATGGCAAACAATACAACGGTATAGGGGAGGAAGAGAACCGGTTCGGTATCTTTAAGGATAACTTGAAATTCATCGACCAACATAACTCCAAAAACACCACATACAAACTTGGGTTGAACAAGTTCGCTGGTTTAACTAACCAGGAGTACCGTTCCATGTTTTTGGGTACCAAGAGTGACCCTAAACGTCGAGTCATGAAGTCCAAAAACCCCAGCCAACGTTATGCTCCCCACGCCGACGACAGGTTGCCGGAATCTGTTGACTGGAGAGATCATGGAGCTGTTACTCCAGTTAAGGATCAAGGGCGTTGCGGTGAGTTGTTTTCTTTTTTTCATTTCAACTTCCAAATTAATTTCTTTTAAATATCAAGCTTACCCTCTCTGTATCGTTCACTTGACCAGGAAGTTGCTGGGCATTTTCAACGATTGCAGCTGTTGAAGGCATAAATAAAATCGCCACCGGCGAACTAATCTCTCTGTCAGAGCAAGAGCTAGTAGATTGTGACCGATCCTACGACGCTGGTTGCGATGGAGGCCTAATGGACTATGCCTTCCAATTCATTATTGACAACGGTGGCATTGACTCTGAAGAAGACTATCCTTACCTTGGTGCTGATAATAACCAATGCGATCCAACGAGGGTCAGTTTCCAAAGCTTAATTCTAAGTCACTATATCTTGTAGTTTATTTGTTTTCGACGGTTGGAGTTTGATGCCCTGTTTTTTCTATTTGGGATTTGTAACAGAAGAATGCTAGGGTTGTCAGCATCGATGGGTACGAGGATGTTGTTCAATATGACGAGAAGGCGTTGAAGAAGGCTGTATCACATCAACCTGTGAGTGTCGCCATTGAAGCTAGTGGCAGAGCTTTCCAACTCTACGAATCGGTAAGCTTGACCCCTTCAAGCCATCCCATAATTTGATTCGAATTTAAATCCTGTTTATAACTCAGTTGTCAAATGTTCAGGGAGTGTTCAGCGGTGAATGCGGGTCAGCATTAGACCACGGCGTGATTGTCATCGGATATGGCACGGATGAGAAGGGTCAGGAATATTGGACAGTGAGGAACTCATGGGGCAGCGGTTGGGGTGAAGATGGGTACATAAGGATGGAACGTAACGTTGATGACCGTGGTGGCAAGTGTGGCATTGCGATGGAGGCTTCCTATCCTGTTAAGCATGGTGCAAACACCATCAAACCTTACTGGACTAATGAAGACGGTGAGAAAATTAGCATTGCCTGAGAGTTAAAAAAAGTGTGCCAGCTGCTGTTTTGGGCCATGGCAGTGGGGGTTGCTTTTCCTCTGGAACTTCACTCTCTATTTCCATGTTTGTTTGAAGTGAATTTATGATTGTTCGTACATATAATCAAAAACAGCTGACTGGAAATCTGGTATTATTGTGATGAATTCAAAGTTTAATTTAGATTTGTCATGAATTTGGGCCTCAAAGCCCCAAGTTGTTCTCTTGGACTTGAAAATTTCTATGTTGGGATAATAATTCAATATTAAATTTGCTATTACATTTTATTTTAATTGATTTTTTTTTTAAAGAAAATTGATGTTTTCCATAAACTTGTCACTTAACATTAATGACTGAATTTAGCACTAAATTTTAAATTTTAATTTTTTAAAAAACTAAAATTTACAACTTAATATTAATTTTTATTGATAATTTGGAAAAAAAAATAATAACATTTCGTGAGATTTAGTTATAGAAATTGCACACAGAGTTGTACCGAAAATTTATTTTAATTAACAATAAAATAATAAATCAACTTAAAATTTTTATTTAATGAAGAAAGACTTGAAAAGTTAAAATATATTTAAAAGAAACATTAAGTTTAATTTGTTTATAAAATATTTTTTTTTTATTTTTCAATATATTTATCGGATCGAACCCAAGAATTAACCTTTGTAGATTTATTATTAAAATAAAATATAAAAAAAGTATTGTTTTATTGGATCATGTCTTAAATTATTTTAAATAAACTAAAATTGCATAGTAAAATTCAATTAAATATTAAAATAACAGAACTCAATATAGAACTCGAGTGTAATTGTAAATTTACTTTTAGTTTAAAAATAATTTTCTTTTAAGTGCACGGAAAAATAAGAATTAAAATATAATGATAAACTTCAATATTCATTAATAAATTGGAACATTAATCTTTTTTAAGTTTCACCTCGGGAAGTGTTGTCTTCTCATATATATAAGTTTAAGTGGCTTAAATTGTGAAGTAATAGTTGACTTTCTTGTTAGGGCTCCAACATAAGAGTTGAAATCTTACTCGTATCATCCTTCCTCTGCTTTCACATGGTTTATATTTGGTAAATTATAAAAAAAAATTTATCTAAAATTAGTTAAGAAAGACAAATTTTATATAAAATTTTAAAGTTCTTAAATCAGTAATTATATTATATCTATTTTCTTAAAACTATATTCTATTTACACGTCAACTGCTGTGTGTATTTATGACTCAAATTTATTGTCTTCTGGGAATTGCAACTCTCGAATCATTTCCAGATTTGCTTTGTTTACCAATTAAAATGGTAGCTGTTTTCAACCAAGAGCTCCTGAGTTGGTACCTAATCACACTCAAACTCAAGGAAACTGTGGAATCTGGACTCCCTAGATCATCTACTGCCACCAACAAATCCCTTGACTTGGCTCAAGTCCATGAACATCATTTGCAGACACAACAACAGCATCAACCATCTGATTGCTTGCAGATCCCAATCAATGAAGATGTTGAGAATTGCCAAAAGGCCGACACACCGCCCGAGACTGAGTGGATCATATCGATCAAAGAAAAGTTGGAGCAGGCTCGCCAAGATGATGCAGCTGGTTCTTGGGAAAGGCTGAGCATCTATAGAGTTCCCCACTATCTAAGAGAAGGTGATATCAAATCTTATGTCCCTCAATTTGTTTCCTTAGGACCTTACCATCATGGCAAGAGACGCCTACGCCAAATGGATCGGCACAAGTGGCGCTCCCTTCACCGTGTCTTGAGGCGTACAAATCAGAAAATACAGGTTTATCTTGATTCCATGAAGGAACTTGAAGAAAGGGCTCGAGCCTGTTATGAAGGAACCATCACTCTTAGCAGCACTGAGTTCGTGGAAATGTTGGTTCTCGATGGCTGCTTCGTGCTCGAGCTTTTTCAAGGTGCTGACGTCGACTTCCAAAGTCTTGGATATGCCAAAAAGGATCCTGTTTTTGCAATGCGTGGTTCGATGCATGCTATTCATAGAGATATGATAATGTTGGAGAACCAGCTTCCACTCTTTGTACTTGATAGGCTAATGGGGATTCAACTTGGTGAGCCTGACCAAAAGGGAGCGGTTGCGAAATTGGCGACCAAATTCTTTGACCCTTTAACGCCAACGGATGAGGCATTAACAAAGAGTGACATGAACAGATCGGGATCCTCTTTGAGGCATACAAACACCTTCGACCCTTTTTTCGATCTTCATGCCCTTCATTGCCTTGATGTTTTCAGAAGAAGTCTCTTAAGGTCTGTCCCCAAACCTGAACCAAAAAAGTGGCTTAAGAAAAACGCGAATTTCTTCGGTGTTGCCGATAAGCGAAAACTACATCTAATCCACTGTGTATCAAAGCTCAGAGAGGCTGGTATTAAGTTCAGAAAGAGGAAGACCGATCGCTTCTGGGACATTACGTTCAAGAAGGGGATTCTTAGCATTCCTCGTCTCTTGATTCATGATGGAACCAAGTCGCTCTTCCTCAATCTGATAGCATTTGAGCAATGCCATATTGATTGCAGCAATGATATTACTTCCTATGTGATATTCATGGACAACTTGATCAACTCACATGAAGATGTGGCATACCTCCATTACATTGGCATCATTGAGCATGGGCTCGGCAGTGATACAGAAGTTGCTGACATTTTCAACCGCCTCTGTCAACAGATTGTTTACGATGTCAATCACAGTTATCTTTCGAAATTGTCTGAAGATGTGAACAAATACTACCACCGTAAGTGGAATGGTTGGATTGCAGCCTTGAAACACAAATACTTCAAGAATCCTTGGGCCATCTTCTCATTGATTGCTGCTTTTATATTGCTGGTGCTTGCTTCTGCTCAGGCCTTTTATGCCGTTTATGGATATTACAGGCCAAGTTCGTGAATACGGTAAGGTCCCCTTATAATCCCTCTACTATGTTTGAAGTGATTGCAATTATACATCAAAGATTTCCATTCATTTATTCAATCATTCTGTAGGTAAAACGTGATGGTTCACATGTGTCTTTGTATTAGCAAATACTCAATACAAAAGGATGCAGCAACCATGCAATTGTTGGTTTGATTGTCATGTATCAGCCATTAAAGTTTATCTATCTTCGATCATTTGCATCACTTTTTTTAGATGGAAATTTGATGTCAGAATCGGCAAATATGCCTCAGGTGATACACCTGAAACCCTAAACAGTTGATTATGTTGTTTTTTCTAACCAGATAAATAGGGTTTGTGACATCAGAAATGCCTGTTTCACAAAAGATGTTAATAAGATTCATTATGTCCTGCGTTACAAAATTGCAGATGTTCGGATTATAGCACTATGTTCGGATTATAGCACTAGTGCTTGATGTTAATAAACAGAGGTAAATCAAGGTTTCGAAGGCAGTTATGAGGCTTACGATCAGGCACTGCAAAAAGCCATCCATTTCCTGAAGCATCAATCTCAATCTCAAGAGCCCAATTTTTCGTAAAGCATTAGTTTTGATTAATAACAAGGCATAAGGGGATGCCTTTAAGCAGAAGAATAATAGAATATCCATAATCAAATAATTTGAAGGAGCTTGATTGAGGTAAAAACTAAACAGCATTGACCCCCAGGAACAACAGGGTATTTCACCTTCAAAAGTATAATTTAAAAGCAAATTTGATATAATCCAACTACACTGCTTGATTGGTGCTATCTTCTGTAAAATGCATGTCATTGGATGAAGGTGCAGGCGACAAGAAATGTAGCATGTCCCTTCCATAATAATTTCGGTTTCTCTAAGCTAAACTTCTCCAATACATCTGAAAGCTAACCCAGTCAAAATCTGAAGAAAATTAACAAATATGTAATGTGGATTGATGATCCTTTTGAACAAATTGTACTACCAGCAAATCCTGTGGGAATTCAGCTGTCAAAACAAAAATGGATTTAGGGGAAAGCAAGAAAGAAAAATTACACAACCAGCATATATATATATACAACTGTAGCATGCGATATATACCTGAGGATTAATTTTAATCCCTAGGAAGAAGGTTCACACTTTCTGTTGAAGGCGTCTTCTTGCCATCATATCGCTAACAAAATAATAAAGAACAACATTTATTTACCATGATCAAGCACAAAGTTTATACTAACTGGAAAAACAATGGAGATAGGATAATGAGTGAGGAAAGGAAGGAAAGTTATTTTTCTTTCATTTATGTTTGGTATGAATATAGAAAATAGTGAAAGCAAGATGTTAAGGGTAAAGTCAAACAAAATTGTCAACTTAAGTTGAAAGAGTTGTTTCCTTCCACATTTAGAAGGAGCCGATTTGGAGGAAAGGGAAAGGGAAAGGGAAAGGTGCAAATCCTCTTGTTTTCCTTTCCTCCTACAAAACAACGGAAAAGATTAAAAGAAAGTAGCTTTCCATTCCATTTCCTTCCTATCAACCACAGCATAAGAAAAAATATTGTAAAGAATATCGTGTTTGCTGTTCACAAAGGAAATACAGATCTAGAAATACCTGTTTACCAAAAGAGAAAGGAACATATTTGTATTTGATCATGTGCAATATCTGTCTCTTCATGGTTAGAATGAATAACATTAGCCAATAGAAAAGGAGTATAGGCCAAAAGACAGGCACATCAAACGCACTGAAGAACGTCATCACAAAAGCAATGCAGAAGGCCTTTGTAATAGAGTACCTTCACACACAAAAGAGCATGTAAGAGACGAGAACCATAGCATGGAAGACGATATCATCATAGACAAAGAATGAGGAGGCAGGGAATAATGTGGAAGATAAAGGACAAACTTCTCTGTTTCAGCTCAAATAAAAAATATTTATATAGTGCATATGTAGTATTAGGAGACCTCAACATCAATGAATTAAAATAGAAAACTAAATTATGCCATTAGTTTTATAGCATGGTATAGATTTTCCCTAAAAGCGAACACTTCATGGTATAAGTTTCTAGGCAATCAACCCATCCAAAGACAATGGAGAATGTGTGATCAAGCCTCAAGCCTATATCGGTATAACAGGCTCCGATTTTCATGTACCCATGAACATGATGGAAGGAAAGGAATTAAGACCCTGAAATGTGCCGCTGGCGAATATCATACCCTTTCCCAAGAGAAACAACGAAATTGTATTTCTGTTCTCATTTCATCTATTCCATACTCCTCTTTTTTTCTTTGAAAATGTAAATGACATTACAAATTTCTAATCATTTGCGTTTACCGGCCCTGATTCAATATACTTCAATATTAAATTCATCCCGCACAACGCTCAGGCATAATGGATTTTCATGCAACAAAAGCTTACTTTATCAAATTCCCCTAACAAATTAACTATGCCGGGTTCGAGTCAATGCTGAATAAACTATCCTAAGTTTTGGAACAGTACAAGGAAAAAGAAAAAGGCAAAAAGCGAAAACAGACCTTTGATCTAGCAAGTTTCTTAATCGCAGAATA
This sequence comes from Kokia cookei, assembly GCA_039519145.1. Taxonomy (NCBI): domain Eukaryota; kingdom Viridiplantae; phylum Streptophyta; class Magnoliopsida; order Malvales; family Malvaceae; genus Kokia; species Kokia cookei. Next base: position 11,865,189 of record CM076908.1, read on the forward strand.
AGTTATTCAGTTTCTCATGATAGAAAATTCAAGAGAATGAAAACTAATTTGAATTATTTGTAAACCTAATCATTGATCACATCATAACCGACAATAATGAAGAGTGAGATGGCGAACCAGAATTTGAACTCGGGGAGTCGGCGAACAAAAGGGCGAAACTCATCGGATCCGCGGGTGGGGAGCGAGGGGCCATCCTGCATCTCGGGGTCTACTTGAGGGGAAAGGAACCCCATCAGGAGATTCAGCAAGTAGATGCCGAGGCCGTAGGTGATGATGTAGAAACCCTGCACAAAGTAGACGCGTACGACGTAGATCATCACCAGCATCAGACATGCAATCCAACGGTACAGAATGTGCGGGACCGTCTTGTCCAGAACGTGCTGGCACCGCCGTGACACCTCGAAGCTCCACCGCGATATAGCGGTTTCAGGAGACGATTCGGATAGATTGTCACCACCCAGGCCACCGCCGGTTGGTCCGGTCTCCATCGGGGGGCCTAACTAGCAATAAATAAATAAATACAAAGCCTCTTCGTTTTCCTTTTCGTGAAACAAATTTCTTCCTTTCAGGTTTTTTCCCCTGAAACAATAGTGTCTTCTAACAAACTACAAAGCTTTTAGGAGCCTTAGCTTAACCTCTGAATTACGGCTCGTGCTGATGCACATGGTTTTAGTCGAGTAAAATAGAATTGGTATAATTACAATGTTAGCCCTCAACTATACTATACTTTCTATTTAAGTTTTTTTTTTCCTAAAGTGATATTCTCATTTCATTTTATGTAAAAATATCACTAGAAAAACTAAAGGTTAAAGATGAATTTTGTATTTAATTAATCTTCAAATTCTAATAGTTAAATTCATTTACGAATTTATGACGATGCACGCTTTTTGTTTAGGGCCGAAATTAGAAAAAAATATCACTTTGCTAAAAGTTTTGGATAAATGTATCAAAAATCAGTTTTACAATTTCATACGATTGAGTATTGCTCCTATATTTTGATATTTTAATTTTTTTTAAATATCTTTATTTATATTTATTTAATTTTAATAAAATTCTAATAAATAATTCAATATAATTAAAACTATAAAAATCCTAAAGCTTCATGAAATCACGAACAAAACATTCTAGTTGACTTTATTATAGTACATTTACGTAGTGGTTCAAATTCAAATGACACAAAAGTTATAACTGTTAAAGTGTTATTTTAGGACAACAGCAACAAAGGGGTGGTGGCGCAGTTGGCTAGCGCGTAGGTCTCATAGCTTCTGAGTTATCCTGAGGTCGAGAGTTCGAGCCTCTCTCACCCCATTGTTTTTCATTATTTACATTTTTCGGAATTATGAATCCCGAGTAGACAGAGAGCAATGGCCGTTCGTCAAAGTCATATCATTTTTCTCGACACCTGGCAATCGATATTTTTGCAATTTTCTTTTACAACTTTTTGTAATATAGTTATACTTTTTTTGAGTTATCAGGGAGAGCAAAGCTCTTCATAAAATTTGATTCGATTCGAAAAATTCGATAAAAAATTTAAATCTTGAATGAAATAGTTCGAGCTATTTGAGTTATTCGAATTAACTCTAATAAAAAATTAAGTTTTTCGGTTTAATTCGAATATAAATTATAAAATTTGAGTTATTCAAAAATCCGAATAAAAAAAATAAAACTATATCGTTTTAATAAATATTTATCTAATCTGAAATTAAAAAGTTAAAACCATTACATTAAAAAATAAAACTATATCATTTAATAAATATTTACTCATTAAATTTTTATCCATTTTGCCCATAGTATATGTCCCATCAAACCACTCAAATAAGCAAAATCCAACATATTGAAAAGCTGTGAAAAACCACAAAAGTTAAATTCACAGATAGTACAAAAATGCTTGTGATCAAAAGGTTCTTCAGTTGCTTTAAATCCATCCAATAATAAAATAGCAGAATCCCAAAAATTCAAAAGTTGTTAATGTAGATTCTTACCATAGGATTAAAAATGAAGCTTCGGCTGCATCATTGTTAACATAGAATTGAATTCACTGCTTACTTAAAGATAAAAAGTACAAGACAGACTCTGACTTTTTATTCCTACCACATGTATGTCCCGTATGACTTTTGCAATTATAAGATCAACATGTGAGTTTTTGTACGGACCACACTGAATAAGTATAATTTGTATCGATTTATATTTTTTATATTTGATAATTATTAGAATAAGATTTTTAACTTTTAAATAGATGTTGTCGAAATTTTTCTTGTATCATTCGATTTTTAACATTATCAAATTTCTTCTCTTTTATCCATGATTTTTCTAGAAAGAATTTTTCACATAAATTCTATGTATTTTTATTTATTTTTTATTATTATTTTACGATCATTTTATAACTATTATCGATGTCAATTTTAATAATCACACAAGTTTTGGATACCACGAATTGAGAGATCATAATGTTGCTTTTCAGAAAGTCATTTGTTCAGATTAGTGTTGAACTTAGAGTAGATTTCAGCAGTAGAATGGATTCAAAGTCTGTTGATTTCTTATCTCAACCTCCTGTTAAAGCTTCTTATATTGAAACCCCTACTGAAGCCGATGCTGTTAAAGTGCCAGCTAGCAGAGATGGTATCAAACATACTCCAATTGGCAGTTTGGCACTAACAACTGTCCCGTAACGACATCCCTATCGATCGGTAGGTTGAGTTGTAAATTGACGTCTTCGAATGTAATTGTACACTCCTCGCGGGAGAGATGGAGACTGGAGACATGAGATGGAACGTGTGTGTCTCCAATCTCCATCTCTCGACCAAAGCACTGAAGAATGAGGGATCCAATTTAGTTCCTCCGAGCATGCGAGCCGCGTATAAAAAGTCCGCATCTCTTAAGTATCCATGAATGACCTCCGTTGCACCTTCGCTTAAGTTGTTTGTGTACGTCTCCGAAATTCGATCTTTGAACTGGATATTTAAACATAAAAAATTTATTAATTTGAACAGCATAAAAATTAACTATTTAAAATTAAATAATTAAATAATATTTTCTTACCATTTGTACTTGAACGCAGGAGATGTGCTTGTCATCCAAATGAATAAACTGATATGTTATCGAAGAATTAATAAAATCAAATCAAAGAATTAAGAAAAAATTAAAAAAAAAATTGTAATTGAGAATTTAGAATAACAAATCGAGAACAAGAAAATTAAGAATCAACTTGTGAAATTTGAGGGTTGAGAGTTGAGTTGAAAAAAATTGAAAATTGAGGGTTTATATGGGGAAAAAAAATGATGGTTGAGGTATCATAACCGTTGGGATTTCTGCCCGTTAGGAAAAGTTGTCGTTGGGCAAAAAACATATCCTACAGGACACTTTTTCACTGAACTGGCAAAGAAAACACATCATATAAGGCGCGTTTTTTTGGATGAGAGAAAAACGTGTCTTACAAGACACGCCTTCTCTGTCAGATCAGTGAAAATACGCCTTGTACGACGCATTTTCTTTTCTCTCTCTAAAAACAACAAAACTAAATAAAATTTTAAAAAAAATGACGTACTTTCTCAATTTTTATTTTTATTTCAACATATTTAAATAAATTTGCCATCATAAATGGTGTCATTGTCAATCTTTTACTTACATGCAAAATATGTCATAGATTGATAATCAAGCTAAAGAAACATGTTGTTGATGATGAGAATAATGATGTTAAAGGGCTGTAGAACATGTTAGATTAAGTATACCTCATTATTGAGTTGGTGTTCCAACATTCACAAATTTTTCAAAATATAAATCATCCATAATCGTATATATGAAATAAATTATCAGTGTCATTCGCTCGGTCATAAACCAGAATTTTATTGGTATAATTGATTCAAATCTTTTTTTTTTTTATAATTAATAAATACACTCCCTATTCTTAGGAATGAAAGAAAGCAGTGAAAGCTATTTAAACAGATTTTCGAACATCTTCTTCAAGCAATCGCAGTACGTGTCGAGGGGATTATCATGGGTGATCAGCTGGTTTAAATTCCCACTTGCAGCTTTTGTCAAGCCATCAGCAATCCTCACATAAAATGTGTCTAAACTTCACCTTCCAATCTTTGCTACACCATTCATGGATCTGCGGCACTTCACTAACATTATTTGTAGACGCAAATTCATTCCGGATGATGTCAATTAGTAATGCATTGTCGCAGTTGATCTCAACCTGATATTTTTTTCCCTAATTTGGTACTTGAATTTTTTTTAGATTCAATTTGGTACTTAAATTTATTAAATATTATAAAATTTATGTAAAATAATAACAGTGTTGAAATTTTTTTTGTATGTTACAAAAATATTATCAATTTTAGAAAAAAAATTCATGTTAAAAATAGGTATTGAGCCATACTTAACGAATTAATATTAAAAAAATTAAGTAACACATTAGAAAACCAAATTGGACCTTAAAAAGTTTAAGTACCAACTTAAAAAAGGTATCAAGTTTAAGTATCAAATTTGGAAAAAAAATGTCGAGTTTGAGTACAAAATTGGAATTAAAAAAATTGTGTATCAAATTAAGAAAAAAAATGTTAAATTCAGGTATCAAATTTTATATTAAGCCATTTTTTTAATAATGATAGAATATTTTTATTACATAATGAGGAAGAGAAGCTCGGGACAGGCAAGAGTGACAGTAGATCAGATGACATAAAACTCTTCACCTTCATGCCTTCACCTGTTATATTTTCTTTCTATTACTTCAAAACAAGAAGGTAGGGGGAAATTCATAGAAAGAGTGAAAAAAATGAGAATGAGATTCGCTGTGTTTTTTAAGGTATCATAATTTATAATGAAAGGAGAATTCATTTTCTTCTTCTTTGAAAGCTATGGCTTTTCAAGAGGAAGAGAGTCAGCAGATTCAAACCCCACCATTGATTCTTGATGGACTGTATTGTGAAGAAGGAGATTTAGCAGAGTCTAGTTTTGAAGAAAATGAGAGCGAAATTTGTAGTGAAACCGTGAAAACTGAGACATTTTTACCTTTATTTTTTCTGCAACATGACTCTTTCTGGGAAAACGATGAGTTACTCTCTTTAATGTCTAAAGAGAAAGAAACCCATCTTAGTTACGTTGAGATTTACTCAGACGAGTCTTTAGTTTTGGCTCGTAAAGAAGCTTTGGACTGGATTCTCAAGGTTAAAGCACACTATGGGTTCAATGCTTTGACCATTGTTCTTGCTGTGAATTACTTTGATAGGTTCATCTCAAGCTTAAAGTTTCAAAAAGACAAGCCATGGATGGGTCAATTAGCTGCTGTGGCTTGTTTGTCTTTGGCTGCCAAGGTTGAGGAAACACAAGTGCCACTTCTATTAGACCTCCAAGTATGTGTTTAATGCAAGCAGTACTGTCGTTCGAGTTTTGTTGGTTTCTAAAATTTGTGTTCTAAGCTTTATTGAGCTGGGTTTTTGTGATTTTTTCTTTCTTTCTTTAGGTGGAGGAAACAAAGTACGTGTTTGAATCAAAAACCATACAAAGAATGGAGCTTTTGGTTCTTTCAACTCTGCAATGGAGGATGAAACCTGTGACACCAATTTCCTTCTTTGATCACATTATGAGGAGGCTTGGATGGAGGAACCATTTGCATTGGGAGTTCCTTAGTAGGTGTGAGCATTTGCTTCTCTTTCTCATTGTTGGTAAATAGTCAAAAACTCAAAACAGCTTTCATTTCTTTCCTTTTTTGATAATTAAAAGAGCCTCTTGAGTTCTAATCTTAGATTTCCATTTTGATCCAGATTTGAAGTTCATGCTTTATATTCCGTTAATCTTAGCTGCTGCAACAATGATGCATGTTGTCAAAGAGGTTGAACCATGCCATTATGTTGAATATCAGAAGCAGCTTATTGAAATACTCAACACATGTGAGGTTTGTACGCAATTTACTTGGTGTTCTCTGTTTTGATATTCTCACTTATTGTTTTCCATAGATAATTCTGGTTTTGTTTCAACAGGATAAAGTAAATGTGTGCTGCAAGCTCATCTCTGAGTTATTAGAAAGCCATTGCGAAGGAAACCAAGGCCACAAACGCAAGCATAGATCAATACCGAGCAGTCCTAATGATGTCATTGGTGCATCTTTTAGCTATGATAGCTCATATGATTCGTGGACTATGACATCTTCGGTCTCATCATCACCGCAGGCACCGTTCAAAAGGAGTAGAGCTTAGGACCAGCAAATGCGGCTACCTTCACGAAATCGTTCTTTCGTGGATGTGATTGTCTGCCTTCGTTAATCTTTCCTTAGTGTCGTTAAATATGCTATTATAGGATTCCTATTTCGCTTATTATCATTTGTTCTTAATGTGCAATCAATATGTATTTCGTACCTTACTTTTGCCATTGTGACCAATTTGTTAACATGGTAAGTTCCAGTTTTGGTCCAACTTGATATGGACCCTTCAGTGTGCCATGGTTTATTATTCTTCTCATGCATAGTTGTAAACGAACACATTTCCAAGACAGCCTATGTATCTGTAGGAGGACTAAGATCAAGTTAGGCAACCAAAGTCAAATTGTGCCTTGGACGACCAAATTGTTGACTTGTGAGCTTCTTAGGGGGCAGATCAATGCTTGTGCTTGTTTACTGTTTTATATGAACAAGATAGAGGTGAGAGGAATAGTGATCAATTGGGATTCTGGATCCCATAGTTTTACAATTTAAAAATCAGATGACCCTTTCATCAAGGTCAATTAATATAGGATGTTCATAACCGCTATATCAGTTCTAAGCTTAGGTGATACACTTAATATAAGATGTTCATAATTGGGTTTATGAAGCCATAAATTATGTCATTCTATTATACGTAGTCTGTGAAAGCAACTTGAACATGCTATAACTATTAGCCATTGCCGTGAAGTGTTGGTGGGAAGTTCTGCAATTTTGGTCCTTTTGGTACTCTCCGAATTCACAGGCATTGAAGATGGATATACCATCTCATGAATGAAATCACATTATGGACATGTTCACAAGCAAAGCTTAAGGTGCTTCCAACTTTTAGGATCAATGATTTCAAGGGATTAGTTTTTTCCTCGTAAAAGATAAACTGACAACCCAACAAGAACATTTCCAAGCATCTGATAGTCAAATTTAAGTACATCTCACCAGGTTTCTGCTACACATGCACGTACCGTATTAGGATGTGATTAGCTTTTTTTGAAGCTTGTCTTCAATAGATTGTCAGTGTTTTTTTTTTTTTTAAAAACTTCAAATATCACAATCCACTAAGCAACGAGATTTTCACAGTAGTCTTCTGCAAGGTGAAACTGGTGAATAACAAGCTTTAGAAAGTTAACAGGCCATTGTAATTTGAGCTTTAGAAATTTCTTTTAAGGAATGTGAAAGAGTGTGTATAACAAGCTTGCCTATGTCCATGTTTACTTACCCTTTTATCCTAAGGTGCTGGGTATCAATAGGCTTGCCATGTGTAAGTCGCGTAGAGGGTCAATAGTGCTGGTGTATTTGTGGTAACTATATCGTCCTTGTTTGGTGTTGGCAGGAAAGAGAAAAGGGAGGAAAGAAGGGCTACACGAGCAGGATATGTTAAAGAAGGAAAAGACAAAGCAGTGAACTCACTGATACGCATGTGAAAGACCAGAGTTGAGAAGTGGTTGAAAAACAGCTAGGAAAAGCTTGTCTTTGCGGGATTTTCGAAAACAAGGCTTAGTACTCCATTGTTTCTTCTAGATTTTGAATCCGGGAATATTATAATTTCAGACCAGTTGATATTTCTAGGAAACAGGGTTTGAAGATAATTGGTTCCAATCATTCCAGTTGTTAAACAAAGCCAAAAGGATAATAAGTCAAAAGGTAATCAAATAGAGAAGGTATTGAATTAGGGTTGCCTGAATGCCAGGGAAACAACCATCCATCGTGGACAATGATAATTTGTTTTCGTAGGTAGAAATGACTACATTTCATTTAGGGTTTTTTACATAAATAATATATAAAAATAAAAATTATCTACAAAAATAATACACTCCCCCAATATTTACCAGAATGGCACACTCAGGGGAATGGTACCTCCTGTATAGGCGGCACCACTTAAAAATTTTGACTTCTTTTGTTATTATTATTTAATAAAACATTGAGGGATTTGATATGCAAATTTTTTTATTTTGAGTGGCAATTGAGAAAAGGTGAGTGTGGCGGCACCAAATTTAATAATGAGACCTTGTAAGCTTTTTTTATTTATTATTTTCTTTTATTCTCCTTCAACACAAAAAATAGAGAGATCTATTACCAATTAATCCTAAAAAAATTTCTATGAAAAATACTTTTGCAAAAAATTCAATTCCAATCGAAAATAAATTTTATTTGCTTTTCAAAAAATAAATTTTTTTGTTCCAATAATTTTGCAGTAAATTTTTTTTCGAAAAGTTATTCCAACTAAAATAAAATAATTTGAAAACAAAAATTATTTTTTGAAGAATAAATAAAATTTATTTTTAGTTGGAATAGAATTTTTATGAGTAAAAATCATAGGTTAAGGGTTTATTTAACTACAAAAATAGGTTAAGGGCTTGTTTAAATACAATATAGTGAATTGAAGGGGAATAAAAAATAATAAATAAGAAGGGCTCACAAGGTAGATTTGGGGTTATAAATTTTTTTTTTTAAAATTAATCACGTTTTCAGTTGAAATTTAATTTTTTACAAAAATATTTTTTTGTAGAAATTTTGTTTGACTAATTAATAATAGGTTTCTCTATTTTTCTTGTGTTGAAAGAGAATAAAAGAAAATAGTAAATAAGAAGGACTTAAAAGGCAATTAACCACATTTTGAAATTTGGTGTCGTCACCCTGTCAAGCGGCACCCTTTCACTTTTTTTCAACAGTAACCCAAAGTGAAAAATTTGCATATAAAGTCTTTCAATGTTTTATTAAATAAAAAAAAAAAGTTATCAGAATTTTAAAGTGGTGTCGTGCCGCCTATCTAGGAGGCATCACTCCTCCAAGTGTACCATTTTAATCAATAATGAGAGGAGAATAATATTTTGATAAATAATTATTTTTTTGTATTATTCATGTAAAAAAAAACCTTTCATTTATGTGCAAACTACACAAATAAATAAAAAGTGCCAAGAGGTCTAATCAAGTACAAGAAGCCTTCATCCTGGTCAAACAAAGACTGTTCCAAATCCAGGAATGAGGTTTCACTTTTGAAACTTATCTGTTTCTTGGCTCCCTTAATCCGAGTGTTGCATTTAGGTATGCGTCTGAGAAATGTATACATGGAAATTTTTTTCAAGTCTTTTCATATGATTGAACTATTATAATTCAAACCCACATCAAAATATGTGTCAAGTAGGGGTATCATATCTTGAAGCTTTGGAGAAAATGGAGAGTTCGGATAATATAGGAGGTCCGAAAGGGAGGAGGTTGTTACTGCTTTGTAAATGTGGCTGCTCAAGTAAGTGAATTTTCTTAAAGGAAAACAGACAAAAGGTACTAGTACTTCAACCACAGGTATAATTTACAAGGGAAAACACAAAGTTTCTGTAGTTTGGTAGGAAGTAATGAGTTATTGGTGAGGTCTCAATAATTTGATCATTTACAGACGTTTTGCTTCCTGTGATGGAGATCTTTGGGTTCTAATCATTCGGGTCCCTCCTTTGGGAATCACTAAACCGTATCCAAAAAGCATATTACTGTCCCGGAGCTAGATTCATGAGTTTCATTTGATACAACTTGAACGTATGGAATCAAAAAGTGATCAAAGCCCCGTATGCCAAAGAAACAATGAAGAGAACTTTCACCGTGTAAGTAGAAAAAGAAAACAAAGATGTTCATTAAAGAAGTACTTACCTATCTTTCACCTCAGCGATTCTGCTCTAAATACTACCCCTAGTCTAAGCTGATATGAAGTTGTAGACAATTTACAGTATTGATTAAATGCAACTTCATGGACACCCCTCCATCTCAGAAGGTAAAACCCCTATGATAAGCATAATCTTAACAAAGATTTTTGACCTTGTGAGAGAGATGGGTTGATGGATTGCATCAAATCAAGGGTTTTTAACATAATCTTAAAGACCATCATGTTTAGCCCTTTTGACCTTGTGATGGCTCTCGGGTTGTCATATTACAGCAGGTAGTCTTTTTCCAGGATTTGGATCCATTTCCCTACCTTTGATGTCAAAAGTTACGAACTTTGACCAAAGTGCCTGAAATCCCGGAGCTGATTGAACACACACGTCAAATCTAGGGGCTTAACATTTTTTTGGTTGTAACACAATATGCAGCAAGTAATTCTCTTCTCTGGATACCATGTCGTTGGAAGGTTTACCTTACCCCCTAAGAAACTGGTATTTAGTTAGCAAGTTTGGATTCTCTTGAAGTATTCTTAGTTTGATTTCAGTGGTTGCTAGTACAAAATGAGAGGAGCTTATCAGCTATTGTATCCACTTCCTTGAACCATTGGCCAAATGTTTCTTTATGATATATCACACACAAAGATCTATACATGCATAGATACATACATATATATATATTAGTTTCTTAATTGTAAAATTGGTTCAAAATCTACTGAACAATGAAGATACATAGTTACATACCTAGTATTTTCAAGTCTTTCTTTGGGACAGTCGGCTGGATTATGCCTATAAGCAAAATAAAGAAAATAGAACTAACTAGGCCATTGAAAGCACTCTTTAAACCCAGAATTTAGTTGCATAAAGTTTATCTTGCCTTGTTAGAGATATTGCTGGATAGCCAATCAAGACCTTCATAAAGTCCTTGCCCAGAGGTGGCACAAGTAGCTTGGATGTACCTATATCATTTCCCAAAAATGCCAACTATAAGAAGAAACTAAAAATTCTATTATTTGTATTTAGTAATTTACATTTGGCTTTTAAAATGGTGTCAAGTTCTAGTTTTGAAGTTGATCAACTTTTTTCTGTGTGTTGGTGATAAGTATAGTATATGTATAGACTACAGGCTAATGAGTTGGTTGATTTAACACTTAGAACTTACCAACGACGTTGGCGAAGTGAATGCAGGCCAAGTTTGTCCGTGATTTCGGAAACGGTCATGGCATTTGGAAGATCTTGCTTATTTGCAAAGACGAGTAAGGTTGCATCACGCAGTTCATCCTACAATAAGAAAATAGCACAATTAGTTTAGCCTATTTTGCACACTGCAAATCTCAGAGAGTAAACAACCAATGAATGGCATTTTCATCGATGTTTTTATTAAAATTAGCCCCCGATCCTGAGTTCGACCGAACAAATTTGTAAGAGTTCACAAAGTTGATAGAAATTATGAACCTCGCTGAGCATCCTGTGAAGCTCATCTCTAGCTTCTGATACCCTTTCTCTGTCATTACTATCCACCACAAAAATAAGGCCCTGAGTATTCTGAAAGTAGTGTCTCCATAGAGGTCGTATCTATAAAGCAAAATATGAAACAGTTACTCCTTCATTCGTAGGCACTAGCTAACAGAGAGGTCGGATTTTTATGATTATGAAAGAGTAATCATTTGTATTCATATGTTTCTTTACTACCTTATCTTGTCCTCCAACATCCCAGACAGTGAAGCTAACATTTTTGTACTCAACTGTTTCCACATTAAATCCTGGATTAGAAAAAAAAAACAAAAAAAAACCATGTTAGAAACAAGATTGTTTCATTGGGTTTTGTCAATTCTTATATTTGCTAGAATTGAGACCAGTACGATGATGTTCTGACACCAAATGCATGATCAATGAAAGGTAATAAGACATATACTTTAAACATCTAATAGAGGCTAGAAGTGGATTGAGAAATCTAGTGAAAACTCAATTGAAACTCAGTGTTCCCATTTATCTTAAGGCTTTAATACCAATGGTTGGTATGGTAGTAACAATCTCTCCAAGCTTCAACTTGTAAAGAATTGTTGTTTTGCCAGCAGCATCCAATCCCACCATCAATATCCTCATTTCTTTCTTTGCAAAAAGCATCCTCACCAATCTAGATATTGCCATTCCCATGGCTGCAACTCTTATTTTTAACTACATGGAAGAAAAGACTATAAATTATTATATTTATGTATAAAGATGCCATGAAAGTAGTTAAAAAACATAAATGAAAAATGGGTTCACAGACCTGAAAATTTTAGAGCAGGAACAAGTTGTGAGTATAGATGTTGAGGAATAAGTAGGAAAGCAAAGGGAAATATATGGCTGGATAGTGGATGCTTTAAAACCAATGGTATCAAGCAAAGAATAGGATTCGCAAGACAAATGGTGCAGAATAAAGGGAACCAACTTTGTTTTTGCTTTTGGTGATGTGTAAATTGACAATTGTGCTTTGAGAATGAATTCCAGAGGCAAAATTCAAAGATGAGATCAGATTCCAATTGGAAAAGCAATGGAATAATATGTTTCTATGCTTATGGCAATAATATCTTGAGGCACAACAGAAAAGAAATAATATACAGGATGTGGAGGCAACGCATTGCATATTTGATAAAACATTCAAGCACATTGTGTACTTACAAGATAAACATAGAAGTATTTCTCAAATACCCTATACAAAATATAAATCATAAAGTCTTAATACCCTCCCAAAACAATTGAAATCGGAAAGGGTAATATTTTAATGGGAGCATTTACTTTTGAGATATTGCATCTTTTGCAGATTCCAGTGCCAATGTGGCAGCGGCAGCGGCACCGGTGAGGACACCACCGCTGGTCTTTTGGTTGGTTGGTGGATGTTGGAGAGTTACTTGCACGGCCTTCATCTCTGGACCCTTCCTTGCTGATGAACTGTAGTCCATTGTTGCCGCCTTTCTTTCTACATCAGCTTGTGCGTTTGTGGTCTCAAACTCCTGTTTGCATTTTAAAAATAAAATCTGAATTTAAGAAGATGAAACAGTAAGGAGAAGATAGAGATGTAAAAGAAAAAAAACAAATAATACCTTCCTAGATTGGATGTTCATATTGAATGTGAAGAATCTTAGTTAAGAATGAGAAGATTTATTTACATAAATAAGGTGAAAATGGAAGACTAGTGAGACATGGGTGATGAATGCTTGGTCTCCAGCACCAATTAGGTGCCGAAAGTCGAGGATCTAACATCAAGTGCGCACCTACACTTGTTACGCCCTCTTGTATTCCCCACATATAACATGTCTTAGCAAATACTTAAATTTTATTAAAAATTAGAAAATAAAAATAAAAATCGTTAAATTATTATTAAAAAATTATAAAATTTTATAAATATTGTAAAAAATTATAAAATATGTAAACATTTAAAACTTATAAAAAATTAATGTACCAAAAGAAGCATTTTATATTTTTTTTATCCTTTTTCGTCACATGTCATGTTGTGTTGCAACATTTGATGGTTTAACAAATAAAAATTGGGGGTCGTTAATTTTAACGGTCAACGGGCATTTTTGATGCATTTTATAATTTTTTTTATGATCTTTATAAAATTTTACAATTTTCTATTTATTTTTTAGATCTTTATAATTTTTTTCTAATTTTTATTATTTTATTGTCACAAGTCACACCGTTGTTATGACACGGGATGACTTTAACTGAAAAAAATTCGGAACAGTTAACTTTAACGATCCAATTGAATGAAAACAAAAACAAAAACAAAAGTTTAATTACTTTTTTTAAATAAACAAAAGAAATGGATTGTGTTAGAAGTCAACCGTAAATATTTTAGTTAATGTCACGCACAAGACGAACTGGCTCATGTTAACACAAAGTTTGAAACAAAAATAAAAATAAATAAAGAAAAAAAAAAACCCGAATACCTATCATCAGTCAATCAATACATACATCTACTGAGATAGATTCCAATTTGATTGTTTATCGGTGTTGATAATTGTGTGGAAATGGGGATTTTTCCAAGGATTTGTAAGGCTTCTTTCATTGTGGGTCTCTTTTGTGGGATTGGGGATGCACAATTGTACCCCAACTTAAAGCAAAGCAGCAAGCCCTCCTCTCTGCCTTCTAAATCGCCACGAATTGTCGCATCAGCCATCCTCAACGCCTTGTTTTTGTCTTCAACCACAATCCCATTTCCATTGCCCCAACTCATCCACAACCTCCACTTTCCCCGTCAGGAGCTCCAGCAGTATGACCCCAAATGCAAACACATCCCACTTGGGGTTGGGCTTCAGACTCCTAAGAGACTCTGGGGCCTGGTAGGGCGATACACTCAACGAACTCGGGCTTGGGCTTGAGCTTGGACTTGGGCTAGGTCCGGCTAAGTCTTGAAAGCTTTCTCTCGATGCGGTTGACCTCCTGCTACCGAAGTTTGGGTCGGATATGCCAAATTTAGAACTGGTGTCGCCTGTTACGAGCCTTTCCAACCCAAAATCTCCAATCTTGGGTTCCATGTCGAGACCTAATAGGATCTGACTGGGTTTCAAATTGGCATGCACATGCTTCTTCTCATGGAGATATGCTAGCCCACGGGCCACACCTTTCGCGATCTTTAGGCGAGATTCCCAGGGTAGATGACAAGGTGAAGAACCTACTTTTCCTGAAATGGAACCAACATACATTTAAAGCCTGTAAAGCCAATAAGCCACTGAGATATAAAAAGCAAAAAGGGAGTCGTCATTTTCAGAGGGAAGTGAGGTGGTGTGGGTGGAGTAATGGGAACGTAAATCACTATCAAATGCCGTGGGGTAAATGATGGGAGACAGAGAAAAAGACAGAGACAGTTGATTTGCCATGCATTAAACAACAATGTTTGAGTTACAACTACTCTACCGTCAAGCCATATAGACTTTGAGTCCTCATGTTGCTATTGCTAACGTACGCATGGAAGAACTAAAGGAAATTAGATAATAAAAAAGATAAGGACTTACTGTAACGAGCGTTGGCCGGGCTGCCATTTGGTACAAAATCGTAGATAATGAGCTTTTCATCGACGCCCCAGTAGAACCCACGAATCCTAACCAAATTAGGGTGCACCAGTTTGGCAATGACTCGAACCTGGTTCTCGAAATCCCTGAACTGATCCACATTGTTCTCGCCGATCCTTCGAACTGCTAAGGAAGTCCCATCTTCAAGCACTGCCTTGTACATTATGCTAGAACCCGTGGCACCTAAAATAAAAGCTGATGCTTTAAGTAACATGTCGAGCTCAAGCTGCTTTTCCCAATAGATGGTCACCAATGTCCCTTTCTTGTCATGTTCGTTCTCTTGTTGTCGTTGGTTATCGTGACCTTTTCTCTCGCTTTGGTCTTCTTCGGTGTCAGACTCTTCCTCGTACTCTCCCCTCTTTTTCAAGCACGACCATCTCGTAAACCCTCTTGATTCCGACGATGAAGATGTTATGGACCAATTGTCTTTGGCTATGTTAGCATCTTGCTTCATTGTAGCCTCAACTCTTTTTTTCCTCTTCAACTTGTAGACCAAAAGGAAAACCATGATGACAAATCCAATTCCCGCTATATCTCCGACTACAATCCCTACTATTGTTCCTGGTTTGAGCTTGTTTTGACCTGACTTTTTCCCTTCAGAGGACGATTCTGACGTGTCGGATTCCATTGTCTTGGGGATGGCAGCAATTGCCGGAGGTGAAGTTGGTGAAGAAGGAACAGGACAATCACGCTGGGTTACTTCACCACATAGAAGAGGATTCCCGGAAAAAGATCTGGATTCTTGATTCTTAAGAACAGCAGAATCCGGGATTTCTCCTGTAAGGTTATTGAAAGAAAGATCAATAGTAGCGTTACCAGGGATTTTGTGGGTGAATTGTGGTGGGATTTCCCCGGAAAGCCTGTTGTAAGAAACGTTCAAGTACCTAAGGTTGTAGCCTCCGAAGTTAGATGGCAAAGACCCATCGATAAGATTGGAAGAAATATCTAAAACTTGGACAGATTGGAGCCCAGTGGGAAGATTACCAGACAAGTAATTGTTGTTTAAAGAAACAAGTGTTAGATTCTGGATAGAAGTGAGAGTGGCAGGTAATGTCCCGGCCAATGCATTGTCAGAAAGTTTAAGGAATTAGAGATTTTGTAAGCGTTCAATTGTTTCTGGTATGATGCCAGAGATGGAATTGTTGGACAAATTAAGATACCGAAGCTGGGTGGAATTGAAAATAGAAACAGGAAGTGATCCATTGAGAGAATTGTTGGATAGATCAAGATTTTCAAGATACTGAATCATGCCCAGATCGGAGGGGATTGAACCAAGAAGCTGACAACCTAGAAGAGACAAGGCAGTGACACGAGAGTAGTCATTAGAGAGGTTGTCGACTGGTGCTCCGCATGTCACTCCCTTCCACGAACAAGGTGTCTGGTCGTTGGAGTTCCAGCTCTGTAACACGTTCAAGGGATCGCTGAGAGTAAAGAGCTTGAAAGAAAGCAAGAGAACCCCATCTGTATTCAACCCCAAAGCTTGAACCTCAAGAACTAAAAGAATTATCCACCATAAATGGAGTTTAACACTCGAGATGGAACTCATCATCTCTCAAACTGATGATAATCCCACATTTCTCCTATGAAACATAAACACACATACACTGAGAAAAGACTAAAAGAAGTAACTGATATTTATCATGTATGTTAGTGAAGGTGCAGGGGCCATGTGGGGCAAGATTTCTTCTCTTTTTCAAGAAAAAGAAAAATACTTATAATCACCATACTGTTCTGGTGCATTGTACAGCTTTCAACAGATATATAATTTAAAATTAGCTAGAAAAATGATTAGATAATATAGTTTTACATATTTATTATTCCTCTCTCTCTTTCCTGATCAAATTGGGTTAAATAATAATTTTTTAACAGTCTTTTACCTTTTTAGTACCTCTAAAATTAAACCAATAATGCAACTAAAGCTAAGTCCTTTTTCTTGTTGAGATTCTTCTTCTCATGAAGTTCATTGGAAAAGAAAGGAAATGGATGGAAAAGTTACAATAAAGCATTGAACTTTTTTTTTTCTTTTTCATTTTTCAATGTTAGAAAGGCTGCAATGGCAACAATAGAGAGGTTTGCACTTTGCATTATGAAGGTGCAGTTGAAGACGAAGAAGAAACAAACTGGTGAAATGCTCAATCTGGATCCACCATGCCCTTGCTTGGATCAATGAGTTTTGCACCTTCTTTCTTAATTACATCAACCATAGCCCATAGGTTAAAATTTTAAGGAAAAAAAAAAACAAATAAGATAACATTTTGGCAGTACTGCCATCCTGTCTTCTACAGTTTCACTTCCCATCTTTTCCATTTATTTCTTTGGCTGGAAATATTGCAAAGAACAAAAAAAGAGAAGGGAACATGGAAACTACGTAAAAAATGGTGTGGATCTTACCTGTTCTTGTTGAGCGGTAAATAGAGAGTTTAATACATTCAAGTCTCGTATAGAAATCCAATCCGGTTTAACTTTAGATTTAATTAATCGCAACTGAAGAAAAACCAATGTGAATCTTGAGAATTTCTTTAATATAAAAGGAAAAAAATTGATGAGAACATAAATGAAAAATAAGACTACATTAAAATTCATATTAATCTTATACAGATTTATCAAAACACTAAAAAACATTAATTTTTTCAAGAAAATAAATTATTTTCCAAAAATCATAATTTTCAGCCCTTAATCGACGTGAAACCAAAGAATCTTTCAGTTTCTAGGCTCACTCGAATCTCTTTTTTTTTTGTGCTTAATTTAGACTACCTGTTCGCCCTATTGGAGAACAATGGAAGGTTAATTTTAGTGACAAAAACACAACCACCATGAAGTATTTGGTATTCACATTCAAATCTAACAAAATTCAAAATCGAATTGAGTTTGATCTCTAAACGAAGAACAAAGTTATTTTATTGTTCTTTTCGCCTTAGAAGTTATAACATCAACATATTTTCCAAAAGTTTGTGTTATTATCCCTATATAAGAATGCTTTCTAAACCAGAAAAATAGGAAAACAGTAGCTGGTAGCTATACTACCTTGAGTTGAAATAACTTGGGAAATTTAACCTAGCTCGACAAAAATATGTAAGTGTGAGTGCGAGTCACGCCAACTTTTGCCTTTTGTTTTAATCTTCTTACAGTTACGCAACCCCACCAACATTGCAGCAAAGTAAAAGGCTTGGCGATGGTGATGGCGATGGCGATGGCGATGGCATGGTACCGGATATTAATTAAAAATAGCTTCTTACATGTTTCTTTACGGGTGAAATATGGTTGGGTCTTAAAATTTTTATAGAACATGGAAGGTAGCACAGTTGGGGTTGACGTGTGCGCCAAATAATTGAAGGTTGTCGAAGTTGCAAGCAATGTTCAGGCCCTACTTTAGTCCTACCCAAAACCAGTTTAATGCAACCTGTAATCATCCCACATGCTTAGCCACTTAATATCAGTGTAAAATAGAGATGGGAGTGATGTTGTCTTTTCATTCACTTAGGTCCGTGAATACTTGACCAACTTTTCTGAGGCAGCTTGTCTTTAGTTCTGTCCTACACTGGGATAAGGAAACATGGGATCACATTATTAGGGAGGATGTAAAGATTGATTTAATTTTCATTTCACTGGGGAATAAATAAAGTTGATCTTCTGAATTTGTAATGTGAATGCCATTCATACCATTTAAAATATTCCAAACCCCAACTGGGTTTTCTTTTTTTCTTTTTTCTTTTTTATTTTGGCTACACTTATACATGACCGCAGTCTAATATAACCCAAAAGATGCTTGGTTTGAGCATTCCAAAATCTATCAAGTGTGCTTTGAGTTAACAGGTTTGAAAAACTCTGCTTTCATCTTGATTTGAGAGAAGTCATGCTTGTGGGAAGGAGTTCGAGTCAGTAGGTGAGCTTGCTCTTCCTGTGGACACATGGGTTCACATCTGCCCACTCCTGACATAGCTACTCCACATTGGTTGCTTTTCTTCTTCATTTTTACCAATAGATGGTCGGGGTGTTATTGCAGTCCGAACCCTCACAGACCATTTCTAGTTAAAGAAGTCCAATTAAATTCATGAAATTGGTGGAGTAATTGTAGGCCTCTTACCCCATCTGTTATTCTTTAAAGCCCAAACCTTAGCTTATCCACTCTTCAGCATTGTCCTTGAACATCAACCCAAGCTACTCATGAAACATGCAAATAGTTGCCAAATGAAATCTGACCTTCACACCTCGCCTTAATCGATAAAATTTGAATTGGAGACAAAAATTTGAGTTCGAGAATATTAGAACTCGAATAAATTTGAGTTTGAAAAAATTTGAACCTATAACAATTCGAAAGTAAGGTTAATCTAGTTTGAGATCGAGACGGATCTGATCAAAACTCGAATATGTTCAAATTTTTAACTAAACATACATTAATATAATTGTTTGATAATATTTAACATGAAAATAAATAAATGATAATTATTTAATTCATTAAAATATATTTATAGTTATAATAAAATTTATTTGCAATAAAAGTAATTAATATTAAATTTTATATTAAATTCTAAAGTAAAATAAATTTTAAAATATTATGAATATAGAATGGTTTTTTTTAATGCAATTATTATATATTTTTTAAGATAAAGTAATCCTTATATATGAATAGCAAGTTATATAAAATTAATAATTAATCAAATCTATAAATTTCAAATTTATTTAGGGAAAAAATTCAGGGTAACCTTTGGTGGTGGTTCATTTAGTGGTTGTGGATCTTGTACTGCATGTTGTCATCTAATGGTAAGTTTGATGCGTCATGATGATGCTTAACACGTGCCCTTAATGGCTATGGATGGTCATGTCTACATAGATCGATGCTGTGATGGGACTAGGTGAAATCAATGTGACAAGGTAGATAACATGGATTGTGCAATGCAAGGCACAGTTCTTTGGTAAGGTATATAAAGTAGGCTTACATGTGGCTATCAAGTTGATGAAGAATAGTTGTTTTTAAAAACATATTTCATTAAAATTAGCTTTCAATCATGATCTTAAGAAGAAATGTGATGTAGAAATCCGACGAATTCGTTCAAATAATGATTTGGTTGATCTATTCAACAAGTCATTACCAACTTCGACATTTAAAAAGATGATATAAAAATTTGGAATACATCGACTAAAAAATGTTAAATGACGTTACCATTAGAGGAGTAAATACACATTATACTTATTGTTCCTTAATCAAAATTTTATCAATTGATTTTTAATATGACAATATGTTATGTGTATTAACCAAGAAAGAGTAATATAAATCATATACAGCAATAAATGAAGTAACCATTCCTCAAAAGTATATTTTAAATAAAATCATAAAATAAATTTATAATTTGTTTAAAATAAAAAATCTTTTAAAAATAAACACGATTTAGAAAATATAAAAAAAATCAAAATTCAATGTTATCTAAATTCGATCAGATCAGCCGGTCGAATCGAATAGATTAGGAACCGGTTAAGGTATCGTCTACTGAGAGATAAAAGACATGTGAATCAACACAAATTGATTGAATTGAGCTAAAAAAGGGTTGAAACGATTTCAAATTGGTTTGATAAATTGATTCTCTGAACGATCGATCCCACTGGTTCTAAGCATATAAATTATTAAAAATAACAAATAAAAATATTTAAAAATTATAAAAATCGGTTCAATTATCAATTCAATTAGTTTTTTAACTCAATTCAACTAGTCTATACTAGTTCACAGATCAATTGATTTTTAAAATTTTTAGTTCTTTACATTTACAATTTTTTTGTCAATTTGATCCGCACCTTTTAAAAGTAAGTAAATTTATATATATATATATATATATTTACTCAGTATTGAAAACATAAAACTTAAAAAATATATCTAAAAATTGAATAAAAAGAGAAAGAACTATTTAATTTTAAACATAAAAAAATATAAAAAATTCAAAATTCAATGTTATTTAAATTCGACAAGACGGATAAGAGCGGGAACCGATGAAGTATCAGTCCTGTAAAAGGTGAAGAACCAATTGAACTGCAAATTGATATGAACTAATTGAATTAGACTAAAAAACTAAATGATTTTTTATAATTTTTTAAATACTTTAATTATTTTTTATTTTTAATAATTTATTTGCTTCAAACTAGTCGGAATTGAAAATCAATTGGTTAGATTAATTCGAAATTGATTCAACCAATTTATGTTGGTTTACGGGTGAAACAATATTTACCTCTCATCGAACCAATACCTCAATTAATTCGAAAATCAATTGGTTAGATTAATTCGAAATTGATTCAACCAATTTATGTTGATTTACAGGTGAAACAATATTTACCTCTCACCGAACCGATACCTCAATTAATTTTCAATCTAATCGAGTTGACTGATTGATCCAAGTTAGTTTAGATAACATTAACATTTGGAATTTTTTAAAATTTTTAAAAATTCTGTTTTTTGTTTTTCATTTTTTATTCACATTTTTTTTAGTTTTTTTAAAATTTTCTGTTTTTTGTTTTTCATTTTTTATTCTCATTCTTTTTAGTTTTTTAAAGTTAATGTTTTTATTTAGAATATGAAAAATTATATATTTTAATGGATAGTGATCAAAATTTTAAAAAACTGTAAATATCAAGGGAAAAAAATTAATTTGGCTTTGATATCATTAACTTTAATGGTAGAATTGGAGGATCAAAATTTTTAAATGAAATAAAAATATAGAAACTCAATATCTCAAAAATAAATTTTAAATTTTTTTACCTATTTAAACCTAATTTTAGAACTTTTTAAAATACCTATATATCACAGAGACTAGAAGAGGTACAATTTGATAACTTGAAAAGCTGAAGCACAACCGAGGGATTTCCCACCGACGATTTAGAGCAAACTAGTGTTTATCTCTGCCTTAATTTACGAACAAATAAAGGGAACTCATACCCCATGGTCGTTTACTTGCTTCATAAAAATGGTGCCTGAAAATAGAACCTAAACTTTAACCCTCCTACACCCAACAAATCTAGCAGGACTAAACCGACTAAGATCAACAATGCTAGCACGTCCCTCAAGAACAAGCTCAGCCACAGCAGCACCTGTAGCTGGACCATTGAGTATCCCCCAACAACTGTGACCAGTGGCAACATAACACCCCTTCATCCCTGGAACTTCTCCTATTATCGGCACCCCATCGTCAGTGCATGGCAAGAAACAAGCTTGCTCTGCCTTCACCCGCACTTCTCCTTCCCTCAGATGGCTTGAAACACTTTTACCCACTCTCTTTAGCATCGCTATTGATGCTGGGTTACCTACTATCTGCTCGGGATCATCTGGAACCTCTTCCTCCGCTGACATTCCACATATATACACTTCCCCTACCATTCCAAATCACGCTTACTTTTACAACTACAACTATCATAACATTGCTATGCAAATTCAAAAATAAAAAAATTCACAGTCGTACTTACCAGTTGGACGAGGGTAAACTTCAGGGTCCATGGCTTTGCCGCCTTGCGGATGAAAGCTAAGAAAGAGGGCATGGGGCGTTATGGCACTAGGCTCTTTCGGCTCCAAAACAATACTATGGGCCTTCAGCTCAGAAACTCTGAACATTGAAGCTAACATCTCAAGCTTTCCAGTCCAAGGCCCAAGTGCTAGAACGACCGAGTCCGACTCAATAACTTGTCCCCCTTCGAGTACAACCGATCCAACTCGTCCCTCCTCAACACGTAGCTGCTCCAATTTCCCAATCACCACCTCAACACCATATTTCTCGACGGCTGTGTTTAACAGAGTTCTTGTGAATAATTGAGGATGTACTTGGGCTGTTGTTTGGGTCGTCCCGATTGTTCTAGGCCCACGTGCCGCCCCATCGACCCATGATGGGATCGTAGGGTCACCGGACGACTTGGAACCGGACGGAGAAGAAGGCCCTGATTCGGTTACTGTAATGCTAAGAGTGGTCAAGGGCCGATATCCGTACGAGTCGGGGCCGTTGAGTTCTTCGGAGAGTGAACGGTGGAGATTAAAGCTAGCACGCGCGAGTGATTCGACGGGACCACCGTCGCACCAGTCTAGGGCAAGGAACCCACCTGCTTTTCCGGAAGCGGCACAAGCTACCGCAGATTTTTCAACGAGAGTGACGGCTGCGCCTTTCTTGGCAAGGAAATAAGCTGTGCAAACGCCGATTATACCTCCCCCGCAAACCACCACGCGCTTTTTCGATTCAGGTTGTTGCCGGTCATCCATTGGTTGCGATAGAGGCGATAAGCAGCAGACGGAAGTGGCGGTTATGACGAGATCGGGGAGTGTTGGATATTTTCGAGAGCATAGCGGCGATGCTGATGATATGACCGCCATGATATCTGCCTTTTGTAGGAAAGTTGTAGTTTGAGGACACGTGTTCCTAAGAACCAATTTGTGGGCGTAAGGAGCTAGGAGGAACATAACCAGCTTTCGTTGGACAAATGGAAATGGGTCGAATATTATAAAGTCTATGCCACAGTTCCATCAAAATGGGTTCAGTCCACTAAATCTGCAGCCCATGTAACTTCCACTTTCTGGCCATGAGTGGGCTTGCCCACAAGCAAAAAAAAAAAAAAAAAAAAAAAAATATATATATATATATATATATATATCCAACAAAACACCAAATTTTAGCATACATTTAGGTCTAATTATACTTTCACCTCATTTCAAATTTAATCATTTACTTTTCACGTTCAAATATTTACTTATTTTATGAGGAATTTTTTATTTTGAAAGAGTCATGTTCTCCAATTTAATAGAAATCTTTTGACAGTGTTATCAATTAAACTTGAATGGTTGGTTGATTTTATTACAACAGTTGTAACTCTAAAAGAAAAATGATTAAATTTCAAAGGTAGGAAAGAGTATAGGGATTGAAAGCAGAGTTAGACCAAATATTTACGAACTTTTATGGGCAACGAAAATGTATAAGAAGAAAGATTGGAATGTTGGTTTGATTTAAAAAGGATAATTAGGTAATTTCGTTTACAAATGAGATATTTCAAACAGTGTAAAAACATTGGAGGGTGTGTTTTGTTGGATTCCACAATCAGAAACTTGAGCTTCAAGTACGAGAAGGGAATGAAATTATGGGAGGGAAAGTTGTATGTATGTATGGGAATGAGAGGGAGCAGACCCCGACCACCACTAATTCCACTTATTTAACATTAATTATGCAATTGTTGGCATATTTTCATGTAATAATTACTTTTAAATTATTTCAAATAATTGTAGGTCGAATGTGGGATTACTGTGAAAAATGACCTAACATATATCAACAACAATCTTTCCCATTCTAATAATCTTTCAAATCATCATTGTATTGCATTATTATCCATTCGGTTTTTGTCCACTAATTGTAAATTATGCAACTTTAATCCCTTTCAAATCTTAACACTTCAATTTAATTTTTTTAGCCCGCAATTTAATTTATCTCGGCACCATCACACAGTTCCTGACTTTTCCCTACACATATTTTTTTTCCGATTCTTTTAAAGCTTAATATAACATTTGATATTTAAGCTTATTTTTTTAATAATCGGGTAGCTAAGGTTTTTTTTTTTTTTTTTATCTAACTTGATATATAAATTTATCGAATGTTATACAATTACTCCAATATACTACAATATTATTTTGCATGAGATAACAAAATGAATTTATTTTATTTTGGATAAACTCTTATTTTTTTCTTCGTTATCAATTCATTAAGCATAGCTCAAAGCACAATTTTTTAACATGAACTTTCCCTGATATAGATGATATTTTTTCTAGAATTGAAGACTTTGTGAAGATCATGAAACATACGATTCCTCTTGAATCATTTCTACCATTAATAGTCAAAGTATTCTCGACACCAATGAAAAGTAGAATTTAAGCATAATGTTTAGTAAAAAGAAGGAAACTTCAAATTGTATTAATTTTCCCGTTAAAAATTTCACGTCATCTATCACGTGTGATTATACCTTAGTTATTTTTGTCTGCTCGTAAAAAAGAAACTAACACCATCTCTATTTTAAGATAATTTCTACAAACATTCGATAAGTTTAAGTACTAAATTAGAAAGAAACACTTAAATATTAAATTAATAAAAAAGACCAAATTCATGCACCAAATTAATTTAAAAAATACTTAAATATCAAATTAAAAAAAAATTCAAATACCAATTATTATATTAATATATCAAAGAGTATATTCCAACCATCCCATTAATCTAGAAAAAGCATAATTTAATTTAAACCGATGTCGTCTAACTCATGTTGGATTATTGGAGAGAGGAGGCGAATGAAATTGAAGATTCGCACCCAGCCGACAAATTCCCTACTTTCTATCCAATTACCTCCGATGTTTGGTGAAATTTTTAGTTTTGTTTTTGTGGGCAAACTAATTACTGCTTGGTTGCTACCTGTTTGGGGTATAGTGATGACAACCAAGTGCCATATTCCTCATCTTTAATCATGCTTTCTCTTTTATTGCAAATACTATGGACCAATATTTATTAAATTTTTTTTAAGGTTGTGGTTTTATCATAAATTTGATCTTAGTTGGTCACAAGACAAAAGGGTAGATATCAATTTCCATCTTTCCTATTTTTTTCATTGTTTATTTTGGTGGGCAACTTGATTGATGGTAGGCAGTAGGAGTAGCCTTGTGGAGTCAATTAGGGCCCCTTAGCCACCCCCTGTTTATCTCCACCGTCTCAACCTCACATCGTTCAACAATAAATAAATACACTTCAGTGGTTAATATGTGATTATTTGAGACTCAAAAACTTTGAAATTTTAAGGGGTTTAGTATCATTAAAGGCTCCTTTTTAAATTATTTATGGAAATGAATGATTTTGAAAAAAATTATAGTACGAGTCAAAAACACGAAAATATGTTAATGTGGCGTCAAGGGATAAATAAATAAAAACACTTTCACGTAAGTTTTTTTTTTTTCTTTCGTTGTGTCAAATAAAAGCGCGTTGGCGTGGAAACATTTATCAAAAAAGCACCCACTTGGACGCGCTTTTTCCTGTTGGGAAGGTGACCACGAGCAAAAGTGCATCCACGTGGGTGCTTTTTTAAAAAACGCTTCCACGTCAGCTCGTTTTTGCCTGACACAACGTGGAAGTGTCTTTTTGATTTATCCCCTGAAAACGACGTCACATAAGTGCATTTTTGGCTGATACCCGTAATTAATTTTTAAAACGGTTCATTTCTGTAAATAATTTCAAAGATGTGCTTTTATTGGTACATAACCCGATTTTAAGTTGTAGATAAATGAGTTGTTCCTTTTTTTTTCCCTAAATTTATTTTAATTAATTAATTAATTTGATACATGTAATAATTGATTCTATTCAAAACATTATATAGATTAACATTAAATCCGGGTAAATTTTAAAAAGATTAAATCGTCAAATAACAAAAAATATTTATCGATTGAGTTCTAATTTTATCCATAAGTTAAAGAGGGATTATGAGTAATTTTAAATATTGTGTCAAAAAGAAGATATATGAAATTGTTAAAAAAACATTTCATAAATAAAAATTACCCAGAAGCCACAAGCAAACAAGGAACCCTAATAAATAAATATAAACCCTAGATTCCCCAATTACAAATGAAGAAGTGCAAGATCTTTCCTTTATTCACAGAGCCCAACAACTGCAAGCTCCCACCCATACCATCTAATAATCTTTTCTTTGTTTGGTTGTCTAGAAAATTCAGAAGGGAAAGAGATGGGAAGTAAACCTGATAGGTAGTAAGTTTCGTTGAACTGGCTTCTTGGAATTGGATTAGGGGATAAAATATTGACATTGACGTAAGGGCTAAGTTTGATCCCCAATAGCTATTGTTGTGGTCAAAAGAAACTGAAATTTCAGCCATGACATCGGAGGAGTGTGGACAAAATGGAATTATTTATAGTAAACCTTGGCTGTTTAAATGATTTGGTTTGAAGACAACGGTATTGGAAACTACAGAGGTGAACGATTTTGACATTTCCAAATTATTGAAATCAACTTTCAAACTCACTACTTTCAGACCCTAATCCCAAATTTCCCTGGTAACCTACCCAGTTTTGACAAAAGATGTTGAACACTAAACAAAAGAGTGGATGCAAGCCGGCTTTACCTAGGAAACCCATCATCATTACGATATTAATTCGGGTTATGATTTATTTCATTATTCGATAATCATATTAAATCTCGACTAATTTTAAAATAAAATATTATTTTTTATGTTCATAAGACTCCAAACCTCGAATCTTAAAAGAATTGTTATCACTATTATGAACCAATGCTGTTAAAAAAGACAATGACCTCTAACCTACCCGGGGGCCAAGCGGCTCCACCGCATTGACAAAAAGCCTTATTATTGGGGGCCTAATGTCTCGAATTCGTTGATGATGAAACATTGAAACCCCCTTATTTTTTGTTTCCTAAACCAAAATTCTTCAGATATATTTGTTTTCTTTTGGGTTTTCAACAGATCATTGAAGGGCAATCGTTGATAATTTCCTCCTCCTCCTCTTTTTTTGGCATACTTAATTTTATAACCAACATGCCACGCAATATTTTTTCCCTCTAGTTGGATGGAAAAGGATTAGCCTCTTAATTGGCTTTTGGTACAGGACAAAACTTGACCGTGTTTAAAGAAATTTCAAGAGAAGTGGTAGCAACCTCTTCTATTGTCAAAGCAAGTGTTAACCTTGCTCAACAGCTTTCTGTGTATTTAGTTTATTTTTGTTAAAATTGAACATCGATACTGAAGAAATATAGAAAAGAAAACGAAAGAGAAAAAGAACATACAAATCTTACGTGAAAATCCTTTCAGGGAAAAAAAACAACGGGCAGAAGAGAAGAAAATTCACTAATGTCGAATTTGAATGATACAAAAAGAGTTTAGACAACGTCTATTTATAGGTTAAAAAACTTTATTCCAATCAATGTTTAATAGAGATAATATAATAAGATTGAAACACCTTATTCTAATCACTATCAAACACAAAAAATATATTTCTATACGGATTTCACCTGTGCAGTCTGTACCATACTAAATTAAATGGCAAGGTTAGCACTTTGGTTTGCATAATGTATCGAGTATTATCCATAGAAAATATGATTGTGTTGAGATAGTAGTGAATGGAAAAGGAAATGGCTGCGCCCACCACAACAAAACTTTCAGAAGATGGATGCATGCATTATGTTGTGGAAATGATTAATGAACCTTGTTCCTAAATCTTATACTTAATGCCATACAACTATAAAGTTGTACTTAATTTAATGTCAAAAAATCTCCCATGTCATTATCACTTCTAATATTTTTCATTTCCTAACATTTAACTCCATAATTACTTTTCGCTCTTATCTTTTTGAAATATGTCACTTTCTTACGCTTACCAAATTTAAATATTTTATTCACACTATTATCTGAGGTAGGCTATTTTAAATACATACATATATATATATTAAGTTAGGCCACAGCCCAATTTAAAATATTTAAAAAGATGATCCTTTATTAATTAAAAATACTTTTAGGTTGATCCAACAATACCAATGCTCTTTTTGGGAAGGTATACTGTCATGAAACCAAATAACTAATATCTTATCCAAAACAAACTCCATTAATTCCTATATTGACGAAATCAAATCAGACAAACTTATTCTTCAATAGATGCCATACACAAAAATTTCACATGTTAAAATATTCTTTTGATTTATTTTCTTGTAAGTCCCAAAAATAATTACTGGGTTGGATCCTAAACAATTTTATTTCTTTACTAATAATTAAGTAAATCAGTTTTAAGGTCTCTCAGGCTTTCCAACACAAATTGAATAGCTGTTTTGAAAGTTTGAAATTTTGGACACTAAAACACAAAGTAATATATTATTAAATTATTGAATTGCCATTTCAGTGATTCAGTTATGCAATTTGTTGGCATAATTTAATCTCTGTCACATCTTACCTAACTTAACCAAGGCTTAGTCCTTTTTTTTTTTTAAATAAATAATAATGGTAAGGGAATAAAGTTAGTGAGCTTAAAATCAAAATTAGTGCTATTAAAAATTGATTTGTGTTTCCCCTACAGTTTTAAGTATATAGGGGACGGTCAGACTAAGAACAGAAAAGCATAGAAATCACGTGGAGCTGGAGACATGTTGGACGAATCCATACAGTGTAAACTTTAAATAATAAATTTAATTAATGCGAATTAAAATTCAAATTATTTCATATTTAAATAATAATAACATATTAAAATAAATGTGGAAAGGTAACTTAGGAAGAGGGTGATTCCCAAAAATTAGAAGCATAGAGGAAGAGAAATAAGGCACGTTGTCACAATTCTTATCCCAAATGACATCTTGTTGTGACTTAGCCATTAAGAAGTTTCAAAAGCTACGTCGTTTTGCTTTATTCTTCTTTCTCTCCTATCGTATCGTATCGTATGGTATGGGGCTTGGAAAGCTAAGATGCGCGGATGGAATACTTTAACTGACAGAAAATGAATGGTACAATGGGTGCATCCGACTTACGATAGCGGGCGGGAATCATGGGACAGTGAAGGGATGATCCCCTTAACCATCCCAATATAATAAAAAGATGCTGTCTTTTTCGATTAACTAAAAAAACTAATTATATTTACGGAAAACAAGTCCATAAATTTGAATTAATGCGTTATAGCTGGCAATACTGTCCTTCCTCATCACTTATCTCATTGACGGTTCAAAAGGAGACAGCAACTATATTTTCTTAAATAAAAATTTTGTCATTTTAATTTTTTAAAATTTTAAATTAATAAAAATTTATTTTTTTTAGAAATAATTAAAAATTAATTTAACTCTTTAAAATTATAAAAATATGGATAATTTAACTTAAAACTTTTTCTTGGCTTCACTCCTGCCATTTAAGTAAATTATATTTTATTTAATTTTTTATTTATAAATTTTATCTCATTTATAGATAAAATTTCTAATTTTATTAAAATATTTGGCTAAATAAATTTATTTAATTAAAAAATTATCATATTTATAAATAAGAATTCCGGGTCAAGTAAAAAAAAAATTATTAAATAAATTTATATAATAGTAAATAAATTCATACTAAAATAATTTATATTTAAATTTATATATTTCAATTAACCAAAAATAAAAAAACAACATAATAGGTTACTTTATATTTCATATATAAAACTTCATAAATAATGAAATTATATAATCCAATATATTATAATTATGTTAATTATATATTTATAAACTATCATCGCCAATTTATTCACTATTAAGAAAAAAATAAAAATTAAACAATAAAGAGTATAATGTACAATATATTAATTTTTTATGACTTGTACAAATGCTAATAATTATTAGATATTTTTATTAGCACTATATTTGAATGATAAAAAATAATTAATATGTTATTTATGTTAATTACTTTGAATAATTTGCTTTGTATTAATATATTTGAAAATGACTGTTAACATTTAAAAATTATTTTTATTTTTAAAATTTTAAATATAATTATTTTTTAAAAATATTAAAAATTAGTGTTGGGGGACGTAATCAATTGTAGTTACAGTACAAGTTTTTAGGAAAAAGAAAAGGAGATGGGGTCCATAGAGGTTCAACAAACGAAATGACGTGGCGAGAAACCAGGGGGTTATAAGAAGCAGATCTGACGTATAGAGGTGAGGTGTGAGAGGGTGAACAATCAATTTCCTGTTGGTTTAGTAACGTGTAGGGCGTTAGAGAGAGACAGGTGTGTTTGGCCTTTGGTTTATGTTTTTTTCATTACAACTGTCATTTTTGTCTGGTTGCGGTGACGGAAGTTTGTGGACGCGGTTTCCCTTTTTTTGCCCCCACGTTTTCCATGTGCTCCTCGGAATAAGAGATATCTCCGACGGACGGACGGACGATTACCAATATCCCCAGAATGCTTGGACCACTCTTATTTTCAAAACTTCTTGGATCATTGTCCCTCTGAAACTCTTAAACCTCACATTTTCAATGTAAAAGTAAACCAACTTAAATTGTAGTTTCTAGATTTTTTGTTTTAGACTTGATAATGAACTGTTACACAATTTTTTTTATTTGAAGTTAAAACAATCCTAGATTAAAATGAATTTATATAGGTATCTTATCCATGCCCATGCCCAGGCCCAGGCCCCATCCCCTGCTTCCCTTTCATCTATAAATGAATTTTGGAATTGACACGTAACATATAGAGAATGAAGTGGAGGACATTTTATGTATATTAAATGAATATGCAACCAATTCAAACTTCAACCTCTAAATTAAACTGCTCGATCTAAATATCCATGCTCCCAATGTAAGTAATTCTATTTTGATTAATAAATGTCTCAACTCTGAATTCAGTGCATTCCAGTCCATCCACAACAAACCAAACTTATGCCAGGTTTGTTTTGTTTCTTCATTCAGGGATGGGTTTCTTCTTTTTTTTTAAATAATTTATCGGTACAATAAATCAACTAATGTTCAATTCTTTTTGGTGGTAAAAACAAATTACATTAAATTTTCTTCAACATCTTTGAAATTCCATCAAGAGAATTTTGGTAGTCTGTAAGCTTATCTTCCATTTTAAACTCATATTTACCAAACAATCAACTATTGTATTAGCTTCTCTAGAAACATACTGAATTCACCACCGTTCTTCAGATTCTAAAATTCTTTGAACTCTCTCCTAAACATAGTAATTCATGAGTCTTCCCTCTCATTTTCTTGTAGGGCTTTGAACACCTTTAAATTATCAGTTTAAATTGTACTTATCTTAATCCCTTAATAAGAGAATAATATCATCTATGACACCCAAAGTTCGGCCTTAAAAAATGTGCAACTCCTCAAAAATTGATTGAATCTCAAGATCCAATTTTCAAGTCAGTCTTGCAACACGCCCGCTATCCCTGACTGCTACACCATTAGTAAATAAATGAACCCATGAATCCGTCAAGAGCTCCAGAGGATCAGAGACATGATCATTGTGCTGAAATCCCATGTGGCTTATCTCGTACTGCTAAACCCGTCCAAAGGAAATAGAAAGTGATCAAAATTATTTTAAAACAAAAAAATATTCTTATTTTTTTAAATGCGCCAAGCAAGTATATGCAATAATATTATCATCGTAAAAGAAATCTTTAATGTTATTACATGCAAATAATATTTCCAATTAATACTTTAAAATAACGAATGAAGTGACAATGATTTCACCTAATAGTATACAATATTATTATTATCACCATAAATAATATATTAAATTCTAGAGACCTTCATTGAAAAGATTAAAAAAATATATATTGGTAGATCTGCTTTCCATTTACAGCCATATGATTGGGACAACATATCTCCGGATAGAAATATTCAATGCAACAATCGAGAATTGGTCGGCATTATCAGGCACAAAAATGTGAATGGACGACATGGAGTTCGATACTTATTTCGAATTTAAAAATTATTGTTGTAAAAAATAATGCTCAAACAATTTTATTCTTTATTAACACAAAAGAATTTTTTTTTAAAAATGCATTTCCTTTTTTTTCTTTAAAAGTAAATTTTCACTCTCTATTTCAATTTAGTGGACCGACCGTATCAATATTTTTAACAACCAAAGATTTTGTAGACAAGTAAAAGTATGAAAGGAAATATTCACATTCAATGAATATGCACAGATGATCACGTGACATTGCATATATGTGTTCACTGCCCGTACACAAATTCTTTATACTCCGATACGGTCCATACGTAACGTACGTTTCCCAAAATTACAATAATGCCCTGTGTTAAATGTTCTGATATTTTGGAGCTTGCCAAGTCGCACGTGTGCCTCGTCTTGGTGGGGGTTCATGCTTCTATAGATTGAACTTTGCACATGTGATTTCTTTTTTAGAAAAAAAAATCTTAATAAAGAAATAGATTTTTAAGGAAAAAAAAAGATTGGCTGCCTGACAGCTGTCCCATCTAACGGTTAGAAAACTGAAAGTACAATCTCCCGTATCGTTTTACTTTTTGTTTTTTGTTTTAATTTCTATCAGTGTCGTGTAAATTCAAGTGTCTTACTTTGTCGTATGATTTTTGGACACCTGTAATTTGTTTAACTTGCGTTGTAATAAATCCTGATAAACATGGTCAAATTCTGTTATTAGACCTTGTATTTTTCAGAAATTGTTGATTTAATACATGTATTTTAATTTGGTCATTTTTAGTCCCTATACAATTTGAAAAAATTTGTTTTAACCAAATGATAACTATTAAATTCATTAGGTTAAGTTTTGTTGTTTTTAAAATTTGAAAAACATATCATCACATGTGTAATGATATGTTTGCTTGTTATTTTCACATATTACTCACAAAAGAATCAAACAATAGATTTAACGACTGTTGTTTGCATTAAAACTAAAATTTTGAAATTAAAACAATATAACCATTACGAATGACCCAATTGATGAACTAGACTAAATCTATAACTTTAGGCATAATACAGGACTAATTGCATATTTTAAATCAAACAGACTTAACTACTACCATTGGGTCAAGATTAAAATTTTAAAATTTGAAAAATAGAGAGATTAAAATTAAACTAATTTTAACTAAATTATGTAATATTCATTACTAATTATTTATACTCTGCCAATGACTAATTATATAGTATATGTTTAATGTTAGATCGATAATAAACTAACAAATATGGAACACTAGAATAATTTTCTTTTTTTGTGACAGAAGGAACACTAGAATTATTAGATGAAACTGAATAGGGTTATATTAGATAAAATTACTACAATACAAAATAAAGGACTAATTGCATTTTTTGAATAGGGTTATATTAGATAAAATTACTACAATACAAAATAAAGGACTAATTGCATTTTTTAAATAAATTTCTTCCAAATTTGATCCTTAGCTATCCACTCCTTAAGGTTGCATTTATAAGCCTCTGATGTAGTAAATAACCCTTTATGCGACCCTTCTACATGCAAACATCATCACCCATTTCAAGTTTTGGTGGATTCATGAATTAGCTATGAACCACAACAATATATTCTAGCTCCCATCTCCACTGCCCCCTTTCATCGACCATATCAGTAACAATAACATCTTTCAAGATATCAACCAATTTTGACAATATGGTCCCATAGAGCCCCCAAATTTGGCACCCATTAATCAACCCAGAAATGCACTCAGTTCTCATCCTCAATTGACCAACATATTTTACCTTTAAGGTTGTCCCAAATCTTCAACAAAAATCTCCATATATAGGAATAGTTCAATCTTTCAATTGACATCGACAATTTAGGGGGCATGTATGGCGAATTCTATAATGTCTAAATGGCGAGTTGTTAGTCCACCTTTACGATGAGATCTAGCTGTACGTTTGAGGTATTTTCTGAGAGAATTATTGACAATGTACACAACTGATGAATTCCTAATAATAATACACCAAGACCGAGGACTTGACGTATCCGAAATTATGGGTGATGTATGTATCTGTCAAACTTGGAAAATTCTCACGAAATGTATCAAGTCAATTGGGATTCTATGGGATGATCTAAAGTATTGCTTTCATCTAAGTAAGGTCGTTTGACTAAGTTGACTGGAAGATACGTTGTGACTGTCATTCTAATAGCCCGCCAAAGCTAGAAATCAACCAAGAGTAGTATTCGTGTGTACATAAATTAGAGGAATGTAATAAGCTTTTATCTTCAGGTTGTGAAGTAGGATCCACAAAATGATGTGAAGTCTATGATCCGATCAATGGGCAGAATGGGTTAAGGAGGTTACGTGTGGAGAATGACGTACAGTTATTCACTAAGAATTTGAGAAGTATCAGACAAAACCTAAAAAGAACTCTAGGATTTTAAAGTCGAGGAGTTCCACAACAACGATTAGAGGTAATATCGAATGTGACTCATTAAGTTTTGTTGAGCTTACAAGCGTTTATTTTGTAATGTAAGTTCTTGGATTAGAGCTTAATATTTTCCGAAGGCTATTTTTTGGCCTTAATATTTTGTCCAAACCATCCCAAATTTCAGACAAGCCTTTGGACCTGAGCAAGTAACCTAGCCCATTAACAAGTCTAGTTCTTATCATATCTATTTTTTTTTATATAATGCTAAAACTATCCATAGTCTCTCATCAACCTTTAAATAAGAGGATAATGTGTTTCAGCGCACTTGAATCCACGTCTTCCTACACTGACAACAATACCGATATCAATCAAGCTAAAACTTAATCGATTTAACCTTAAAATTTTTTATTTAAGAATATAAAAAAATATTATGTAGAAAGGAAAAAATATATATTTTTGTTAATTTTAATAGTATATTAATTAACTTATTTGACGTTAAACATTGAAATTAAATAGCAAATTTTAGTGGGAAACTATCAAGCATGAATTGAGAATTTTGAAAAAGGATAAAGTAGAGGCAGAGTTATTGAAAGAAAACATATATGTTTTTGTTACAAAAACAAAGAAAAGTCTTCCCAATTACAGGTTGGAAATTTAATAAAACAGTTCAATCCAAATTTACTAACCACCGACTCCATCCATAATAAAATTAATTAATTAGCTGATTAAAATCCTCATACCAAACAACAAGCAATTGGTCGTAGGTACGATGTACGAGTAACCGAAATAGATACGGATCTCTGCAATGCCATCATATCTTCTTCATTCAACCCCCCCCTCTTTTTAATTAATCACTTCTCAATCCCTCCTCAATTAATTTAAAAACGAAGGTCGCTGGAAGGTACCCTCTGGGGGGACGTTGGAGCGTGTTCATTTTTTTAAAAGATTATAAAAACGGGGTTTTCTTTACCTGTTCCGTACAGGTAAAGGCAAAGCAAGGAGGGGTTTAGGTGTGATGGGTGACCGACAGCCGTCGGTTAATTAAGAGAGGCCGTTAAAGGTGGTGGCAGGCTTACAGCCTGGAATTGACAGAAAAGCAGTAATGATTCGCCCTCCGATTCGGCGACCAATCTTGTCGTTTAGCTTCCGTGCGGCCGTTCTTTTAAACCTTTTTTTCTATTTTTAAATAATTAAAGAAAATAAAATGAAAAAGTTTAAAAAATCCCACACGAAAATGCTATACAGGCTGGCTTCCCCAGTCAAACTCAGACTCAAACCTTACCCAACCGTTATCATCTTTATCTCTTAAGCTATTATTATTATTATTTTATTTTTAAAAAAAGAAAATTTGTTTAAATTGTTTCCGTGATAAATTATGGTACGCAGTGTTCGGTTTTGTCTCTATAACTTCCAGAACAGTGAATAGGAAGCAACCGTATGCTACGCTCTTTCTTTAGAGCGTATCTTCACACGCCCTAAACTGCCAAGAAACTTCTTTGCAAATCCCCCACATGCGCCTTCTTGCAATTTGTAAATTAATTATTTTTATTTATAAGCCAATAATCTAACAAAAAATTAATATTTGTTGATAAGTCATCAAAAATATTTAATTTTTTTTTAAAATAAAAAATAAAATGAAATATTGCAAAAGTAAAGTACGCTCCAAATTACATTACATTCGAATTATGATAGGTACAAAGTAAATTCCCTCCGCTCCCTGCAATAATATTATTGCGTTCATTAAATTTCTCTTTTCATAAAACACAGACAGTGGGACAGACGCTCCCATGTTAGAGAGTCCGGAAAAAGCTCAAGAAAGAAAAGAAGACATTAAGAGAGAGTGACTTGTGTAAATCAGTGCAGTTCAGATGTGACGCGTGTCCGTTAGCCAGCTGTATCCCAAACCACCTTTCCCCCAACCGCTTAACTGGAACAATCGGTGCCCATAACGCTTCTCTACGCTTTACTCTTCACCGTTTCAACCGGTTACTTCCCTCTTCTCTCTTATATATTCGACTCTATTGGCTCGCTCTCAGTCGTCTTTCGTTTAAGTTTTAAGCTGCAATTTGAAACCCCCCAGGAAAAAAAAAAAAAAAAAAAACCCTGAACAACACATACAAAGAGCCCAAGCCCTTCCCTATTGCATGCCTTCAAATTTGATTTCATGGATGTAACAAGCACACCGAATAGAAAAGAAATGGATCGGATCAAAGGTCCATGGAGCCCCGAAGAAGATGACTTGCTCCAGCAGCTGGTACAGAAACATGGCCCCAGGAACTGGTCTTTGATCAGCAAATCAATCCCCGGCCGATCCGGTAAATCCTGTCGGCTCCGATGGTGCAATCAACTGTCACCGCAAGTTGAGCACCGTGCCTTCACCCCGGAAGAAGACGAGACCATCATCCGAGCACATGCGAGGTTCGGTAACAAGTGGGCCACCATAGCCCGACTCCTCAACGGCCGTACCGACAACGCCATTAAAAACCACTGGAACTCCACGCTAAAACGTAAGTGCTTGCCGGCTGGGGAAGAGTGTAATTTCGTTGCGAATGGGGGGTATGATGGTAATCTGGGAGGAGAGGAACGACAACCGTTGAAAAGATCGGTGAGTGCTGGTCTATACATGAGTCCAGGGAGCCCATCGGGATCCGATGTGAGCGATTCGAGTGTTCCCGTCTTATCATCTTCTCACGTGTACAAGCCGATCCCAAGGACCGGCGGGGTTAACGTTGATGTGAACGTTACGCCAGCTGGAGTGGAAGCGGCCTCATCTTCTAACGATCCACCGACCTCACTGAGTCTGTCTTTACCGGGGGTGGAGTCATGCGAGGTGGTGTCAACCCAGCCAATGACCGAGTTAACTCAGAATCGGAGTGAAGAAAGGGGAGGTGGGGTGATGGGGTTCAGTGCGGAGTTTATGGCGGTGATGCAAGAGATGATAAGGGTTGAGGTGAGGAATTACATGATGCAGATGCAGCAACAGCAGCAGCCGCAAAACGGCGCAGTTTCGGGAGGAGCGGGATTGGGGATGTGTTTGGATGGGGGGTTCAGGAATCTTATGGCTGTGAACCGAATCGGAGTGAGTAAGATCGAGTGAAGGGTTAAAAATGAGAAAAAACTGGGCTGTGTTTTTTCTGGGTATGGGAATTAGGCGGTGAATAATTTTGTTCATTTTACAGAGAGAGAGAGAGAGAGAGAGAGAGAGAGAGATGGGTTAAAAAGTTGAAAAATGAGAAGTAAAAGAAAAAACCGGAGACTTTTCTAATTAAAAATTTACCACTCTCTTAGCCTTGTTCTTAGTAGATATCAGTGAACGAAGACAACCGAAAAAAAGAAAGGAAAAAAAATTTCCTTCGAAATTTCAATCTCAGTTCTCCTTTATTTCCGATTGGGTTTTGTTTTCTTATCTAAATTTAAATTATTTTTGCATGTAAATGTGAAAATTTTCTGAATTTGGAAGTATAAATATACTTCTTACAACAGGGAACTGAAAACAAGACAAAATTCGTGTATGTTTTTGTTAGTAACTTAATATTTTTAAGAAAATAAAATTATATTTCTTATTTAACCAATTATACTTGAAGTCACATTTTTCTAAAACACTCCCAGTGTTGGTTTTTTGTTGTTTCTTATTTTAATTAACTCCCATTTTTTTTTTTTTGTAAATATTATATCACCTTTCTAAAGATGAAAAGAAATATTTAACATTTTCAATTTTTAATAAATGACCATCATTCAGTTGTTAGCAAAGAAGGGAGATAAGCATTCAAGTCAATTTTGTTTATTTTTCGATGTATAAACATAAATGTATGGTTGAATGTTATGTAATAGAAGGTTTCAGATAAAATTAACTATTTAGGGGGGGGGGGGGATGGTTGAGTAAGATTTTGATGGGAAAAAATGAGAACAGGGGATCGAATTTTGTGGAGGGCGAAGGGGACACGTTTGATTAGAACGAAATGGTTGGACGGAAATAGAGGGCAGGAAACGGAAGGGGGAAGTGTGGAAGAAGGCGTGTTTGTTATCGGTAGGGGGCGACGGTACGGTCAACCCAAAATATATCATATGTATCCAAATGCTAACGGTTGGTGAACTTAACATGCCTCGCCTTCTTTTCTTTTCACACTGCAATTTTACTATATTAACCACGCATTTCGTGGGCTTAACATCCCTGAAAGAAGAACAGGATGGGAATAAGAACTTGAACAAACCTAAGCTATTTGTCCTTCACGCTTTGATTATGTGTTAATCACTGAATTTGAAATCGAACATGTGTCGAAAAGCATACTATCATAATCGTCATATTAGATCTAATCTCATTAATTGAAGCAGACCCAGATGGACATATCTTAATTTGGGACTAGATTGAACTTTATTAAAAAGACAATCATGTTATAAGGGACCAATTCCAAACTCTCCTTCTTTTAAGATAAAAAAAGGGATGCACAATCGCTAACCATTGCTATACTAATACACCATTTTAAACCTTTATTCTAAATGATTCTCTGCACCATACTCAACCTATTTTATCACTTTGTACCCATTTAAATGTTATAATAAAAGGTTAATTGATTTCATTTATCTCAAATCAAACTAAAATATTAATAATAAAGAAAATCAAAGTTTGAAATCGGAATTTGTAGTCTCTGCTTTTTGGAGCTTTAAGAGGTAAAGGGGGTGAGAGCAAGTTGAGCCAAAAATAAAATGAGAAAAACATGGGGCGCCATCACGAAGGGTGTCGGTGTGAAGCAATTGTGGGTGAGATTCTATGTTACAATCTCAACCTCCACACGCCATCATATTTTTGAATATATTAAATTAAATAAAGCAGCATACGGTTTCACGATATGTTCTTACAACATGAGCCCATCGAATCAACTCTCATCTTGGGGTCTAATTCTAGTTTTAATTTCTTTATTATACTAAATTTTGGGATTGGGATTTTTTTTTTTAATTTTAATTTGATATAATTTATTTTTATAATTTTATAAGTATGTTCAGATCAACAACAGTGCTGACTGCTATTGTTAAAGAATGATGTGGACTTTTTCGTTAATAACTTTTGTAGGATAAAAATATTCAAGTAATTTTTTTTATTGTAAAAATTCATGCCACTAATTTAATGACAACGGTTAAGAATACTATTAATTTGGACTCATTAATAGTATCATAAAAGTAAATTATATCAGATTAAAGTAAAAAAAATTAAATATCAATTTTCAGTTTGGCAAAAGGATTAAAATCAATTTAGATACATCTTAGAAAAGTGGGTAAAAAGTGGGCTTTTTTTTTTTTTTTTGTGCAATTTGCTGCAAAGGTGTTACTGTTTATGTTTGTTGGAACATTATGGGAGTTTTCTTTAAGCAGCCTTGTTTGAATATAATATTTTTATCATTTTGGTATTGGCGGTGATAAGGCATGGGAGTATAAAAAAAATAACATTGGCGCATATAATGTAAAATGTTAGTTGGAAATTGTTGTCTGTTTTGATTTAGAAACGAGGAATTTTGGAGTAAAATCCCAATGCTAAATGGCTATACTTGGTCAACTTCACTGTATCAATCAAAATCATGAACAGGGTTTACATACATTTTATATATTAAAAGTTTATTTAGATGGTTTTTAGTGAAGTTCTTACGCAGAAACATAAATTCCTTCTATGAAACACCATCGACTTTAATGAGGGAACGTGTTTCGAGAACATATAACTCTGGTGCCCTCTCACCAAACTTTGACATTCACAGCACAGGAAAGACCTCGAACACAAAAACCTGGAAAGCAGCAGCTTACTCATTCTCACTACTGCAGATGCATAATGTTCAACTGAAGCCATATCCAATGCTGAAAAGCTGGTTGAAACTATTAACTTAAAAGGGGTCTCAAACAACCAAATAGTCTGCACAACCTATTCTTTATTTCATTCATTGATTGATCGATGTATCAACTTTTTACAGTTTCGGACTCTTGTTTATAAACAACAATATGAGAATGAGCCATCTCTCAACTACAAAAAATGAATTAAGGAAATATTTCTCAGCAAGTCTAAGCTAAGTAGTAGTTTACAAAGGTGCAGTCTGGATGGTGCTTGAAGTGGTGTTATGTCTCAATAATGCGAGTTTTGATTTGAGTTTACCGATCAAATTCCTTAGATCCTGCCCCCAGGACCATGACGGGTCATTTAGTGCACGGATAGAGTTGAGGCAAACAAGAAGAGTACCCCCTTCGTGCAGGAGAACCTGTATATTACCCGAGACAAAGGAGGGGGCTCAGTTCATGATGTCAGATTGATATATACATGCTACTAACTTATAATATACATACAGCTTCAACAGATGTAAGTCGACAGGAACAGTTTCAGGTGTCATGGACCATGTTTTTATTCTAAAAATTAAAACAGGGTTCATAAGTTTTTGCAAGACAAGGCAATCATCCAATTGGTCATACCGTTAGCCAAAGCGGAAGAAACCCCAAGACCGATGGGAGAGAGGCCAAGATTATACAAGTTAAGGCAAGGGCCACATTTTGCTTGACCTGCATGTTAAATTGCATGTGTAAATTGTCTGCATAATCAGAGAACAGGAATAAGGAAGGATTTAACTGAGTACCAGTGAAGTTGTTTGGCGAGCCTTGGCTATACTGAATGGAACACCAGAAATGTTGTCCTGAAGCAATAGGACATCTGCAACTGCTATAGCAGTTGCACTAGCACGATGTGCTAATACAATTCCAACAGTTGCAGCAGCCAGAGCTGGTGCATCATTGATACCTTCACCTACCATGATCAAACCTCCCCCTGCCATGAAGGTGGACAAAATGTAACTTGCTCTTTGGATGATCATTTTAATATAAAGATGGTAAACATGGACATGATTCACACAATACTTCAATGCTCCACTGAGAAATGGAATACGAATTTGCCACCAAATATCTACTGAATACCAAAATATTTAACTCAATAAGAATCTGTGGCTCACCCATATCCCCTGAAATCCTCTTCACATGATTGAGTTTATCCTCTGGCTTTAGGCTGCAGTAGACTTCATTTATGCCCACAGCATTAGCTACTCTCCATGCACTTAATTTGTGGTCACCAGTTAACATCATTACTCGGACTTTTGCTTTATCTTTCAATTCATAAATAACATCTAACACCCCTGGTCTAGGCCTATCCTCAAGGTGAATCAAAGTCACCTGCATATACATTACAAAATTTTAGTATATACAACATAAATATTTGATCAGAAAAATAATGATTCTGCAAATAGCACAAATTCAACATTGACTGTATGGCATATACATTCAGTCTATTGACCTTACACAAAATGCAATTGCCCACGTAAAATAGCCAGGTTGTCAAAGCATCAAAAATTGAGGACTTAAATATATGCATAAAAAGCATGCAGTTAACATCTTCATATGCAGCTGTTTTTGAATTATATATAGTGTTTTGGGCATATGACAGGTCTTTCCACACATTTTCCTGATTCTTTAACACCCAATACAGATGCATCTGCTTATAAAAGTAATTTCAAAGAATCTGTACATATTTAGGTAATTGTTTTCTATAAAAGATAAACAGATATAGCTTGCTCGTGTCTTGGTATTTCAAATGCATGTCTATTTTGATGTGAGGAAAGCATAACGACTAACATAACGGATGGAAATCACACCTTTTCATTAACAGAAAGAGCCGCATGAACAAAGTCAGTCCCATAAGAAGAAGCATTAACAGCTGCCCTAATCTTCCTTGATTCATCTTCAGATTTACAGAGTGAAGTGATAAACTCTATCGAACCAAGTGACGCTTTTAACATTTTACCTCCTCTAGTTCCTGACTATAACAAAGCAGAAATGATTATAAGCAGGATGGTTTTAATGTAACTGATGGGAAGCAAGCAAAGACTTAGTTGTGAATAAGCCCTATAGTTGAAGTCAGTATCATAGTTCAAAGGAAAGTGTCTTGCCATAAGATATAAATATAATTCAGGCTGAAGAAAATTATTCTATCATCCTTCATTTTGATTATAAGTTGCTTGACATGAACAATCAACATTAAACTACAATTTTGCATTTTGACTGTTTTTTTTCCCTTTTTTTTGACACTTCCATGAAAGGCACTTTTAATGAAAATATGACAATACCCATTGTTCCCCCCCCCCCTTTTGTCTCTTTTTAGCAAAAAAGCTAACACTAGATCCTCTAGTAGAAGAAACCTCAAGGAGGGAAATTGCAGTCTGCTAAGTTACAAATTTACAGTAGTAAATGAACTGCACATACAAGGTATAGGAACAAAACAGAGGATTCAAATTGCTCGTAAATGAAAATTAGTTTCAGCAAACTTGAAGATAACTCAGTTTCCCCTTCAACATCGAATTTAATACCACAGAGACATATGAAATATATTGGTAAAAGACATTACCTCAGCACTGTTGAGAGTAGCAATAAGACCTTTGCCAGGAAAATATTCAAAACTTTCAACAGAAACAGAAGGAAGATCTTTCCCTATGCTATGGTCTACAACCGCCCTGGAATAAAAGGAATGATAAATAATTTGACAAGACTAGGACAATAATTCATACAAGAAATATGACCATCATTAAGACATAATGGCAAGTTGAGTAGAAATTAGTTATTACCCTCATTAGCTTATTAGAGGGCTATGGTCACAGAATGAGTTGCACAGACCACAGATGCTCAACTTACAGAGGATACACTATTTCATTTTATACAATACCTTCCAATAGGATGAGTAGTACCCTTCTCCATCGCAGCTGCTACTGCAAGTGCTTCTACTTCACAGCTAGGAGCACAACAGGAAGTTAAATTTGTCTTATTGTTTCCAATTATGTGACCATAAATTGGTTCAATTGCTTTAAACATAAGCCCTCCAGTTGTCAATGTCCCAGTTTTATCAAATGCAACAGTGTGACAGGAAGCTAGAGCATCTAGCACTTGCCCACCTTTTAGCAATATCCCCTATATATATAGAG
The DNA here is from genome assembly GCA_039519145.1 of Kokia cookei. NCBI lineage: Eukaryota > Viridiplantae > Streptophyta > Magnoliopsida > Malvales > Malvaceae > Kokia > Kokia cookei. The sequence continues at coordinate 11,908,913 of CM076908.1, forward strand.
AGAGAGAGAGAATCAGACTGGAGGAGATCAGGTGAATCTCATGATTCATATTAACAACAAAAGAGTGCTTCAGTAGTTAAGCAATTGGATAAATCTAGACTTCTACAACAATCATCAAGTAAACAGACATGTACCGATGACCTCCAAGTTATTACTAACTTCCATGAAAAAAAGAGTAACCCATTGGCTCTAACAAAAACTTGTGAAAGGCAAAATTAATCAAGAAACATATACACAAGAATAAACAATTAATCAAGGTACTAGAAAGATGATTTTAGAAATTGTACAATAACAAAGGTGTCCAGAACAAAAAACAAATATGAGCTGATTCAACCAAAGTACAGAAAACTAATAATAGTTAGACTCAGTCTAAGGTATCAAAAGTATCTTAATACTAGCCATATGTGCAATGCGTTGAGCTTCCATCATTATCTTAACAAGTGAAAATAAATACATTTATGAAAAAGGCTTGTATACACTTGAGAAAGACCATGCTGACAGTGACAGAATGCATGTGTAAACACTCCTTGATTACATGTGACTGATACCTTTCTCGCACAGGAACTCACTGCAGTAGCATACGCCAGTGGAGCTACAGCCAAGGCACATGGGGATGCTGCCACCATAAGCCCCAATGCTCTGTAGATTGATCCTCTGCAAACTGCATAATCAACACCAAGCATCAGACAGGTAGAAGATAACTCAAAACAGACAAAGATACTATCAGAGAATTGTCAAGAGGAAGAACAAGACAAGTAAAGCTTCAAACTAAAACAGACTGACTATTCAATCTTCAGCGAGAGTTGACGCGAAGTGGGGTTATCAACAGTTATGGTTACTAAAACTAAGATGCAATAGCGGAAGAGGCCTTTCTTAGAAGATAAAAGGGTGTAAACTATGGATAACAAAATTAATGGCACAAGGCAATAGAGAGAGAAACAACTGTGATAATTGCAAAGCATCTTATACTAAGAGTTACCTGCAGTGCTAATGAATGGCCACTTAAAAAGAAAAGGCCCAAGAACTGCAATGGCAACTGACAAAACTACAACCACCTTGCTGTACTGCTCACCAAATTCATCCAACCACCTTTGCAGCTTAGGTTTATTCAATTGTGCTTCTTTAGTTAACTGCACAATCCTGTTAAGCGTTGATTCTTTCCATGTCTTTAGCACCTAATATGAAATTATTACGGGGAAAACCCAAAACATAAGTGAAGGATGTGAACTAGACAAGACAAAAAAAAGAAAAAGTTCCCTGCAAGAAAAAATCTATTTACTCACTTTTTAACTAAACAATTTCAGAAGATAAAAGAACATAAGTTGAACTTTTTTACATTTAGCATTCAGAAAATTCATAAACACACCTTAACAATCATTCTACCATCCAAATTCCTTGCACCACCTGGAATCCTATCTCCAGCTTTAGCCTCTAATGGTTTGATTTCACCAGTCAAATGCTCAATAGTAATTGTTGCACTACCGTGGAACACTTCACAATCTACAGGAACAGCCTAGAAAAATAGCAGCTCACACCATTAAACTTATCCTTATAACATAAAAAATTTTAAAAAATATAAAAATATTAACCCAGTATAGAATCGATATTCTTATTATCACAGACCTCACCAGTTGTGACCAGAATGTAGGAGCCAACTTCCACATCATGAACAGGGATGCTTCGATATGAGAAATCAGAAACATTTGGCAAATTATCATCATCCAAATTTAGTACAAGTGCTGAATCCGGATAGTTTTCCTTCAACTCCTTCACATCTATCATTGAACGACTGGTAAAAAATTCTTCAGCTGCAAGTAACCAACTTTCACAATTACACCAAGGAAACATAGGATGCCTCTGAAACGAATTTAAACAGCTCAAAACACTTACCGATATGAGCCAAATTGAACATTGCAAGAAGCAACCCTCCTTCCAAGGCATTCCCCATGAAAACAGAGGCAAAGGCAGCAAGTGCCATAAGTACATGAATGTTCACTTTCCCACCAGCAATATCAGTAATGGCATCAAGTGCCGCAGAAACCTGACCAAATAAAACGCAATACAAGTAAGCTGATTTAAAATACAGTAAAATCAAATATCGGGACTAACATAATTACCACTTATTCCATTAAATAATAAGAAAGTTACTATTTTTTATGCAAAAATTCAGCAACCAATGGAACATAAAAGAGAAACGGAATTTACCCCAACGAGAGGGAAGGCGAGGATAAGGAAGGAATTTTGGAGAGGCTTGATGGCTGGTTTTGGGACCAAATAAGGGCAAGCAGCAGCAGCAATAAACAGTGCAGTGGCGCAGCAACAGAGCTGAAGGTGCTCTCTCAGGAAATTGGCCAGGTCCATCCATCGAATGGCTTTAGCAAACCCGATCACGGCTTTCTGGGGCCCATTCAATTGACCAGAACCATGATGATGGGGGTGGTGATGGTGGTGGTGGTGGTGATGATGATGGTCATGCTCATGCTCATGATGATGGTGGTGGTCGTGATTAGCGACGCAGCGGATTCGGAAAGTGTGGGAATTAAGAGGAAGAAAGAGGGATTTGTAGCGGGTGGAGAGGGGAGAGAAAAACAAAGGTTTGAAGTGGAAAGAGTTGAGGCGTCCGAGTCGTGATGGGCTTAAAGGGCGAGTCAAAGGTGAGAAATTGGTGAGTGAAATGGAGTGAGTTTCCATTTGCAGATTCAGGCCATCAATTTCGGGGGAGTCGCGGCCAGGCAAGGCAACGCCTTGGGAGGAAATTAGTGAGAGTGTGTGTGGGTATTTGGAAATTGAGATTTGGGGGTTAATTAATGCCAAGAAACGTGAAGGAAAATAGAAAGGGGGGCGGGGGCGATGTTGTTATAAAAGGCACAGCATGAGCTCATCTTTACCACATGAAATGAACCATGCCATTAGCCAGATGATACGCTTCGTGCCGTTCGTTTGGTCTGGAAAGTGACAGTGACGCCGGTGGGGTCTCTCCATCCATTTCCAATTGGAACTTCATGCCTTCGCTTGTTGGACTTTTATTTATTTCTCCCTCTTTTTAATTTTCATTTATATAAATCCTATTTTTTATTAATTATTATTTGTTTTTTAAAATAAAATAAAAATTATTTGATATACAGTGAAATTTTTAGATTTCATAAGTAGTGTTAAAGATGGACAAATATCCTATAGTAAAATATTAAAAATATAAATATTAAAAAAAAGACGCATGTCTTTTAAAGCTACTCGTAGAATAAAAAAAAGTATAATTTCAGTGTATATAATAATTACCCAAATAAAATTTGATTAATATAAAATATTAAATGCCAGATAAAAAAACTCATTTTACTTTTTTTTTAAGAGAAATTCATTAAATCATTCAATGAATAAGATCATACAATTTGGGGGAAAAAATAATAAGCATATGTTGTATGCATTAAAGGACAAACTCCATCAACACAACAAAAGCTTCAGCTAAGGGTGAGTATTCGATCGAGTCGAGTCGAATTGAGTAAAAAAATTTCAAGTTAATCAAGTTGACGAATCTTATTTTAACAACCAAACTCAATTTGAATTTTTTTTGAATCGAGTAAAAAAATTTTGAGTCGAATTGAGTTAACGAATCATATTATTTATACTCAATGTTGCGTTTACATGAACCGATTATTTAACTAGTAGACGAAGTACAAGTTTTGAGTAAAGGAAAAAAGGAAAGTGGGACGATTCGAGAAAGAAAATAATACTAATGGATAAACATTTATCAAAACGACTTAGTTTTACTTTTTTTTATTTGGATTTTTGGATAACTTGAATTAGGGGTGAGCGTTCTATTGAATCAAGTGAATTTGTTCGAATTAAATTAAAAATAATAATAATATTAAATTAAAATATTGTTACAATATAATTATTTTTATGTTAGAGCACATATATTTGAAACAATATATATTTGAAAACCTTTTTAAAGCCAAATAAAAAAAATATTTTAGTATGACAAACTTGAATCATTAATCACTTATTTAAATTACAAAATTATTATTTCTTAAAATTTTAACTTTTTATATTTTTTTTAGATTTTAAAAAATATATTATTTTTAAAAAAGATAAAATTTTAGAATTTTTATAAATATTTTGAATTTAATTTTTTTTCAATTTTTGAAGATTATTTTGATTTTCTTTTTGTAATTTTTGTTAAGAGAAAGACCAATTTGCTCATTTTCAAAATTAATAAGGACCAAAAGAATATTTATACTAATATGTTATTCAAATTGAAAAAATTCAACTCAACTCAAACTCGAAATCTAAATTTTTTTTTATTTTTTTAATCAAATCGAGTTTTACTCACCCCTAACTTCAGTATCAATAGAACATTATGGCATATTGACAATCGACTCTATCACAACTCAAGCACAACATATTAAGAATGATTTTAAGCACTTAATACAATAAGGAAATCAACCTCGAATGATCCAAAGCGACGAGTATAAATCAACAAAAGAACCAAGAATCCACCAAACTAGAGGGAACGACGACAAAACTAACCCTAAAATTACTTGCAAAAGCAAGACTAAATGCATAAGTAATATTAAAAAACGTACTACAATAGTAGACAAAAACTTCTAAAAGTGAAGATTTATTAAACAATGGAAAAAGAAACAAAAATACTTATAAAACTTAAGATAACACGAGTCCAAACCGACTCATGAAATCATTTATTATTTTGAAACTCTCAAAACAAAAATAGATTAAGAAGTCAACGAAGAGCTACTCGCTTTCTAAAAGAAACTGTCGATTGTCGGTGGTGTTTCAACGTTGATAGGCATTGTCATCTATCTATCACAACTTGTAAAGGCAACAAAGATACACACAAAATAGATCTATAAACTAAAAAGAGAAAAGATGCATGTAGTGAATGAGAAGAAAAAAAAAAGATTGATGGGAAAAGAAAAAGGTGGGCGGTAGCTAGCCTGGAGCTAACATCGCCGCTAGATAAAAGAAAAGAAAGCAAACGATATGGAGAAAAAAATTTTAGGGTTTTTAAAAATAATCGTCAATTCAAACTCATTTTTAGTTTTAGAAGCAAAATACTATATATAATATTTACTACAAGGTTATTAAGTTTTTAATGTGTTGAGGTTATAAAAATTTGACCATGCGATAAGGAAAAAAATAGAATAAACTACACTTAAGGTCATTAAATTATTAGTAAGTTTACGTTTTGGTCACTCAACTTTAAAAAATTACAAATTGGTCATTGAACAATTCAAAGTTTTCGTTTAAGTCACTAAACTATTTGAAAGTTTTTATTTAAATCACTAGGTTATTAAGGTTTTTTTTAAAAAGCTTGGCAAGTGAACTCCAAGTGATGAGTCGACAATCGATATAGTAGATCAATACTCATCGACGAGTAGAAAAACATACCTTACATTCAAGTCGATCAGAAGGTCAATGTCAAAGATTAGAGAAAAAAATATGTTTGAATTTTGATTCACAGTTTCGCGAGGTTCAAAGTTGTTTCATGAAAAATACTGAATTTAGAAGAGAAGAGAATGAAAGCTTTCTGTTGGTGCAAGCGGTGCGAACAGAGAAAACCATACAACAATAATTTTAATAGCCCGGTAACTTAAATGAAAGCTTTTAATTAGTTTTGGTGATCATTTTGTAAGTTTTTAAAGTTGAGTGATCAAAACGTAAACTTACTAATTGTTTAGTGACATTTGGTGTAGTTTACCCAAGAAAGTAAGCATTTGTGGAGGGAAAAATTACAATATAGCCCCTCCACCTTTTTTATATAATTTTTAATGGTGTCCTATAAATTATATTTTCATAATAAGTCCTTTCGATTTGCCTATATTCAATAATTCAACTTAATTCACCAAAAAAATAATAATTCAAGTTACAATTTTAATGATAAGCCATTCCATTTAAAACCATTTAAAAAAACTTTTTAAATTTATCACTATTTTTACAAATTAAGTACACTGTTAAAATTAAAATAGATACAATGTTACGATAAATTATTTAGTGTCTACAATATTTAAAATCTAATTAAAATTCTACATTTAATAATTAATAATTAAAATTAAATTTATATATATAGAGAGAGATTCACGCTATATACTATTATGATATTTATATTTTTAAAATAATCTCAAAATATTGTTTATTTAAATTTTATTTAATATCAATTATCATGCTTTTTAAAATTATATTTTAATTTCATGAAAATTTTGCTATTAGAAAACCTTTAAAAATTTTAAGAAATAATTAAATTTAATTTAATTAATACATATAGCGTATCTGTACATCGCATGAGTAATAAAATTAATATAATTTATATAAAAACATGAGTTTAGAAAAAGTTTTGAACTAAACTGATATAATCTTTATTGTTCATAATATCATTGACTTTGTCATTTTAAACTTTTGAGCTAACATACAATTTTAATTTTAATGAAATTTTTCATTAACAGATTTATAATACTTATAAATAATTTTTTTAATTCTATTTAAATTTTTTAAATAGTATGGTGAAACAATTTGTAAAAAAAAAAAATAGTATTTTAAATGATAATTATCGTACCTGTTGTTTTAAATTTTTTGCCAAACATAATTTTTAATATTTTTAGATAATTTCGTAAAAAAATTAACTATATTTTAATTATTAAATAGTATGGTTATTAAAATAGTTTTAAAAAATCATATATATATATATAATAATTAATTGAAATTAATAAATTTTAAGTATAGTATTGATTTTTTTTTTTGGTAAATAAAGACTTAGAATAATTCTAAGTTAATATCATTCACTAATTTAAATTATCGATGTCCAATAACGAGTGTCGTATATCTTATTCCAGGAGCTCTCGTACACGTCTTGGAGGTTCATAAAAAACAGACAGTTGATCAATCAAGCCACCATCCATCTTTGCGATGCAACCCGCTACTCTATTAACTTCCCTACGAATATGTCGAAATCTCACAACCCATTATTTTAAACACCACTCATGTATGCCTCTTATGTCATAAACACTACTCACTGTTGCTCACCTGTTTTTAATGAGTTCAATCAACAGTGCATTATCACATTCTACTTCAATTTGCCTAAAGCCCCTGTCCCTAAATATGGTATTGATTAATAAACAAAAAATCTTTCATTAACATTATCAACATTTTAATATTTACATTTTATGTTTTAATATTATTATACTAATTCATATAATAATCACATACTCATATATGTAAATAAATTTAATATATATTAATGTTTATGATATATATACCTACTAATTAAATTTATATAAATTTATTATGAGCTAATTTATTATATATAGTTGGACTATCTATTTATTTACGTTGTGTAGATTTTTTAGATTGTATTTTAATTAATTTTCTAGTATTTATATAACTTGATAGTTTATTTGTATTGTTTAAATTATTTTTTAGGGATCTATTAGAAATATTTAAAGGGTTTCAAAAATTATATAATTATTTTAGGTTTTGATTTCTCAGTTTATTGTGTCTCATTTGAATATATTTCTAAATTTATTTGCATAAATATTAAAATATAATTATTATTTAAAATAATTATAAAATAAAATTATTTATAATTAATGGTCCATGTAAAGTTGAGTGTAAATTATCTTCTATTAATTTTAAAAAATAAATATATAAATAGATTGTGTTGCTATGTGTGAATAGGATAAATGTAAAAAAAAAAAAGTTATCGTACAATTTTTTAACAATTTCATTATAGGTTTTAATTATATTTGTTTTTTTTAAGACAATATTTAAAACTATTCATAGCCCGTTTTCAACTAATAAATAAGAGGATAATGCGTTTCAGCACACTCGAACCCACATCCTCATTCATTAACAACAATATTTATATCAATCAAATTAAGATTCATTTGGTTTAATTTTTGTATTGTTAAACCATCTCAACTAATAATATATTTATTTTTATAATTTTTTAATAAATTAATTTTTTAACAATTTTATTACAAGTTCTGATTATATATTTTTTTTTACATAATGTTTAGAACTACCCATAGTTCCTCCCTAACTCATAAATAAGAGGATAATGCGCTGAACCTCCAACATTAACAACAATATTCATGCCAATCAAATTAAAACTCAATCGACATGTTACCATGTCAATTAAGACCCTAAAAACTTGTAATAGATAATATATATGATACATAGATACAGATAATAGGATAGATTTTGGGAAGTATTGCAATTTGTCCCCACGTTTGAAAAGAAATCCAAACCCTTCCATTCTTTTTGGTGAATATTTTTTGGCCATGACGTGAGCAATGATCTTAGCAGCTTCACAACAAATAGTACGGTCGGATGCTGAACTCATAGAAAATTAAAGAGTAAACTATAAAAATAGTCACTTCAGAGTATATGTTAGTCATTTATGTTTGAAATGTTACATTTTAATCATTTAGATTAGTATTTTGTTATGAAGTGAGATCACTGTGTCGTTAAGTTCCGTTATCTCCCTAACGGTAATACTACGTGGCAGTCTAATTAGATTTCAAGTGTCAACTTGAATTTTCAAATGGAATGAGAATAAATCTTTAATTAAATAAATTTAATTAATTAAAAATTTTAAATCCTAAATCTTAACTGAAAAAATCTTAAACCCATTTTCACACATCTCTCTTCTTCATCTTCATCTTCATCTTTTTCTTCTTCCTTTTTAATTCCAATATCTTTAGTTACAAATTTGTCTTAAAGCTTAAATCTTTAAAACCCATTAACTCAAAGATTCAAAGATTCAATATCTTCTTCCCGTTAAGTTTCTTTGGGTTAATGAGTTTCAAATATTCAAGTTTTAAGATAGATTTGTAACTAAATATATTAAAATCAAAAGGGAAGAAGATGAAGATGAAAAAGACAAGTGTGTGGAAATGAGTTTAAGGTTTTTTCAACTAAGATTTAGATTTAAAAAATTTAATTAATTAAAAATCTATTATCATGCCATTTGGAAATTCAAGTTGGCACTTAAAATCTAGTTAGACTGTCATGTAGGATTAACGTTAGGAAGATAACGGAACTTAATGGCAGAGTGATCACTTCGTAATAAAAAACATAAGTGATTAAAACGTAACATTTCAAATATAAGTGACTAAAATGTAAACTGAAGTAAATAAAAATGAATATTTTTACAGTTTACCCAAAATTAAAAATGAGACCACGTTGACTAGTATCCTGCATGATAAATCTCTTCGTGGAAAGAGCAGTCAAATGGTCCGAACAACAGTATTTTTAATCCTTTCTTCGAAAGAGCCGCCTCAAGTGCAGAGTCTGTAAACCGAACATTTCACATCAACATTATTTAGTTCAATATAATAAGGCCGGGAATCGGTTAAAATGCTATAAAATATTTGAATTGTGGAGTAACAGTTGTAAAAAAAAGCAACCGCAACCATAGCTCTGACGATAGTGGCTTGTATGAACTTGGGCAAGAAGCAATGATAACGACGTCTTTCTGTGAATATAAAGTCCCAAAGAATCGCACTCCATTTCCGTCAGTCTCTTGTTAAAGTTCTCCTCAAGTTTACTACTACAGGATCGATTGAAGCAGAGAATGGAGGGAAGAAGGGTCATTGGACGGGCTGCCAGAGATGTATCAGGACATCTTTCACCTTATTCATTCACTCTCAGGTTTCTAATTTCTTTCTCTTCTTCTCCCTCTCATCTTGTATCTCAAGTCTAAAAATTTGATGAATGCTAATTCAGTTTCTACTTTCTATGCCATTATTGATAGGAAAGCAGGTCCAGAAGATGTGGTGTTAAAGGTATTGTATTGTGGAGTAAATCACACTGATCTACACCAGATGAGGAGTGAGATTATGCCCATCAACTACCCATTGGTTCCAGGGTAGGCCCCATGCAATCCTGTGTTGTTTATGATTCTTTATCCACCTTGTTTCCTCTATGTTCTCGCTTTTACTTTACTGGTCTTTGATATAGGCATGAAGTGGTGGGCGAGGTCGTGGAAGTGGGTTCAGAAGTAAACAAATTCAAGCTTGGAGACAAGGTTGGAGATGGGTGCATCATAAGCTCTTGTGGTAAATGCTTGTCTTGCAACTCCAACAATGAACAGTACTGCAACGAGAGGGTCTTTACATATGGTGCCGTCAACAAAGATGGAACTCCCACTCATGGTGGCTTTTCTTCTGCCATGGTGGTTCATCAAAAGTAAGCAAGAATAAACTAGCACAAAGAGTACTAACATTGGAAAGTACAATCCCTGGTAATTAACATTAGAGTGGATGCAGGTTTGTGGTGAAGATACCCGAGAAATTAGCACCAGAGCAGGCAGCACCGCTCTTATGTGCTGGGCTGACGGCTTATAGTCCCTTGAAGCAGTTCAATAACCCTGATAAGGCTATCAAGGCCGGAATTTTGGGGCTCGGCGGAGTCGGGCATTTGGGAGTGCTGATAGCAAAGGCAATGGGGCATCACGTAACCGTGATAAGTTCTTCAGAAAAGAAGAAAGTGGAGGCTTTAGAGCATTTGCACGCTGATGCTTTCCTGGAGAGCTCTAATGCGGCAGAGATGGAGGGAGCAGCAGCCAGTCTCGATTACATTCTGGACTCTGTCCCCGCTTTCCATTCTCTAGGCCCTTACATTTCGCTTCTCAAAGCTGGTGGGAAGCTGATTTTTGTTGGGGTTTCCACTAAGCCCCTGCATTTCCACACTGATGACTTGATTTTAGGTTTGCCAGCCAGAATTTCTGTCTAAGATCAAGAGAAAACTAGCCAAACTTTTATTGTTCATTCGTTTATATTTATAATTTGCAAGTAATTTGATTGACGTTACTGTCATGCAATGCAGGAAAGTAATCATTGACAGGGAATTTCATAGGAAGCATGGAAGAAACACAGGAAATTCTGGATTTTTGGGCAGAGAAGGGACTGAGTACAATGATAGAGGTGGTGAAGATGGATTATATAAACAAGGCTTTTGAGAGATTGGAGAGGAATAATGTGAGGTATAGATTTGTGCTGGATGTTGCTGGAAGCAACCTTGAATGATACAGAGGCCATTCTCCTGAAATACCATATATCTTAATAATGTGGTTTTCACTGTAATGATCAATAATATAATATAATAGGATTGAGTTTGTGTTTTATTTACCATATCACCTGCAACAATACAATGCATTAGGAAGGTATTCATCAAATAAAATCTAATAATAAGGTATTGTACAGGCAGATTTCTAAGAATTTTCAGAAAAAAACAAAATAAGATATAAATACAATTAAAACATATAAAGTAAAAAATCTAGCAAAATCTTCTTAAAAGGTAAAAAAAAATCTCTAATTAGCTTTTATCCGTTTCAGTATCACTAATCCAAATTACCCTGCCATTGAAGGATAGATACACTACCAAAATAAAAATTTCCCAAAAAATGCATTGCATATAAATAGGAGTCACTAATCAAAGATTAACCATACCCCTTTAACCAAATATTATTGGCCTCATTCTTGAAAAGCAATGGAGAGTACTGCAGCAGCACAAGTGATAATGGTGACCTTATCCATGCAAGGTCACATGAACCCCATGCTGAAGCTCGCCAAAATGCTTGTATCAAAGGGGGTTCATGTCACCCTTGCCACCAATGATGTTGCACGTAAGCGCATGTTGGACTCCAAAATCTCCACTAGCTTCACCTCCATTAACAGCCCTGGTCGACTCAGCCTAGAGTTCTTCTCTGATGGTCTTAGCCATGAGTTTGATCGCGATAAGGATAGTGGTACCTTTATTGCTTCACTTAAGGCCCATGGACCCAAAAATCTCTCAAATCTCATCACTGATCTCAAAGCTAATGGCAGTCAATTCTCATGCCTTATTACCAACCCTTTTATCCCATGGGTTCCTGGGTTTGCCGCTGAACATGGGATCCCTTGTGGTGTACTTTGGATCCAATCTTCAACTGTTCTCGCCATTTACTATCATTTTATTAAGGACCCAGACTTGTTTCCTAACTTGGAAAACCCCAATGGGATTTTAGAGTTGCCTGGAATTCCAGGGCTCACAGTGGGAGATCTTCCAACCTTTATGCTTCCTTGTAGTCCTTCTCACTTTCGGCTATTGGTTACCGATTTCATTTCAGTTTTGGATAAGGTAGAATGGGTTCTAGGCAACTCGGTTCATGAGCTTGAAGAGGAGACAGTGAACTCCTTGGAGGCTATTAAACCGATTTATTCTATCGGACCATTGGTGTCACCTAGTCTTCTAGGAAAGGAAGAAACCGTTGAAGGAAGTGTTGATATGTGGAGGGCTGCAGATTCTTGCTTCGAATGGCTTAACAAGCAGCGACCATCCTCGGTGATATACATTTCATTTGGTAGCATCATTATGTCGTCAAAGCAGCAAATTCAAAGCATTGCCACCGCATTGAAGAACATCAAAAGGCCGTTCCTTTGGGTTATCAGAGCATCGGAGACGAGAAAAGACGAATTCCCAAGGGGTTTTTTGGAAGAGATCACGAAGGATAAGTCGGGCCTTGTTGTTTCATGGTGCCCTCAAGAGAAAGTGTTGATGAACCAAGCACTGGCTTGTTTCGTGACACATTGTGGATGGAATTCGACCCTGGAAACTGTGGTGGCTGGTGTGCCTGTTGTTGCCTATCCAGAGTGGACGGATCAGCCGACAAATTCAAAGCTCTTGGTTGATGTTTTCAAGGTTGGGGTGAGGATGAGCAATAGTGAAGATGAGAGATTAAGCGTAGAAGAGGTTGAAAGGTGTATTATGGAGGTGATTGATGGACCAAGAGCAGGAGAGATGAAGAGAAGGGCAGTGGAGTTGAAAAATGCTGCCAAGATCGCATTGGAAGAAGGTGGTTCATCCAATCGGAACATTGATAAGTTTATCGCTGAAATCAGCGGCAAACCATCCAGCAATAACGTTTAATTCATGATTCAGCCCAAGGTTTGATACTACAATATTTAGACAAGGGTTAGAAATTGGATTGATAATATATACTTTTGTTGTCACATTTAAATTTTTATGATGAAGGCATGGGTTTGATTCATCTCCAACAAAAAAATGGGGTGAAAGACTAAATTTATATGAATATTTTTATGTATACGGATCTTCTCCTATTAATCTTAACATAACTGTATTGAATTTTTTATAGTTTTTTTTTAAAAGGAAAAGAAATAAAATTTGGAGAGAGTTTCACTTTCATTTATCTACTTAACAAATTTCGAAGTATCTGAAAACTTTTAAAATAATAATAATAATTTGTATCGTTTTCGTCTTCTAGGTTAGATTAATTAATTTTTTAATTAAATTATAAAGTGAAAGTTGGAAGGTAAAAATATGTTGTCATACGTTTGAAACTTAATTTCAATATTTTTACTTTTAGAAATTTAGTATATTTAATTTCCGAATTTAAATTTAGATTTTGTTGTTAATACCATTAAAATTGTTTTGTTAAATTCACTAGTGACTTATGAAATTTAAAAAAAAAATACTTGATAGTCACGTAACAAAAAAAAAAAACATTATAATGGACTTAAATTTAATAAAGAATTTTAACAATGTTGGCAATTTTTAATAATTTACGTCAACATTTTAATCAATATAAAATATTTAAACTAACTAATAACATAAAAAAAAAAGTTGAAGTATCAAATTATGTCATAAATTAAAGTATAGAGATTAAATTTTAAATTTGAACATAATAAGGGACTAAAATTGAAAATTGGCCACTATTATATAATCTTAAAAAAAAAGGGAGTAAAAGATTGTATTTAATAACTCAATGAGTGGCTCCAGTAGATAAGAGGATGATGTTCATCTTAAGAAACCTAGGTTCGAGCACCTGCGTATGCAAGGTGTGTCTGTCTTGTCAAAGAATTAATAAAGTATGAACAGATACAATCATATAATTACACCAATATATAAAAAAATGTATTTAAGACATGCGCATATCAATATTTTAATCAAAATAAAGTATTTAGACTACCAATGATATTATAAAAATAGAACTATTGACTTATGTAAAATAAATTAATGTATAAATATTAAATTTAAAATTCAAGTATATTATAGGGATTGAAATTGAAATTAGACCATTCTTAGATTTTTTTTTTAAAAAACTTAGTTGGTTTATTTTGACATGTGTCACAAAAAAACATAAAAATAAAAATTAAAATATGGACATAGAAATAATTTTTTAAAAATCTTTAATAAAAAAATAAAAATTTTATTGGTTTATTTGGACGGATGTCATGGAACGAATAGTTTGGACATCTCCATTTTTGTCGAATTCAATAAGAGTAAATTTGAATTAGTATAAAACAATGTTTATAAGAATTAAATTGAGAATCAAATCAATCAAACTACTGATTTATAATTCAACAGGTTGGATCTATCGATTCAATTATGTTGGAATTATAAATAAAAATAATAAATTATATACAGATTTTACTCGATTATTACATGATTATTAACCGGTGAGGTATGTGAGATCTATAATCAATTAAATCTTTATAATATGATTTTCTGTCGAAATTTTAAACAAATCGTTAAGTATTGACATGATAATTGACATAGAAAAAATAAAGATGTGGCGGTTAATTTAGCATCTGATGTGAAAAATGTTGACGTGAAAAGTTTAATTATTTTTTTAAAAGGACCTAATTGACTTTTAAATTATTTTTAAAGAGCTTAATTGATTTTTAGAGATTATATAAAAATTATTAAAAATAAAAAATTATAAAATCTATAAAAGAAGCATAAGTTTTTAAATTTTTTATAACATTTAATAACTTATATAATTTTTTATAACTTTCTATATTTTCATAATATTTTAATAATTTCTAATCATTTTAAAAAAAAACATTTTTAATAAAAATTTATTACTCTTTATTGTTTTCACTCACACGCTACCTTACATCATATCTCAATATATCACCATCACATTTTAAACTTTCCGTTCAAATCAAATCCAAACCTTCCAACTAATAAAAATTTTCTATAATTTTCTTATATATATTTCTAATTTTTATAATTTTTAATGCTTTTAATAAGTTTTTGTAACTTTTTTTAAATAATTTTTAAATTTTTTTATATATTTTCAATAATTTTTATATTTTTTTGATAAACCTTTTACTTTTTTATAGTTTTTATAATATTTTAATATTTTTTAATCAAATGCCAAATCTGTCAATACATCATCATTTTTTTACACGTCAACTATCTCGTCACCTTTCATGCCAATATTTAACAATTTTGATTGAAAAAACATATTCTAATGACTCAATTGATTACTAATTTTCAATTAAGGACACAATTAATTACATTTTTCAACGAAAATTCATTTAATTTTTTAATTATTTTACAGGTAGTTTTACTTAACCCATTATGTAAAAAAAAAAAAAAACCCCTCTAATGTTTATGGTCAATTACGAAAATAGTCGTGTACTTAAGGAGGAAATGCAGATTTAATCTTTACAAAATTAGATTTTTTAAAAGTTAAAAGTGTAAATTTTTCTTCATGTTATAAGTAAATATTGAAATTTATCACTATACTTTGTTTTCATTTACATTTGTCATTATATTTTAAAATTATGTGTAAATTTGCCATTCAATTCTTACGTGATTAAAATTTATCACTAAACTTTGAATTTTAATAAAATTTGCCACCAATTTTATCTTTTTAATTAAATTTTATCACACAATATTAATTTTGATGATTTAAAATATAATTTGATTAAAAAAATTCTTTCAAATATTTTATTTTAATAGTTAGCAATAATTTAACTTATAAATATTAAAAAATAATAAATTAAATTGGAAATTTTATTTAATGAAATAAAAACTTGAAAAATAAAATACATATATTGCGAAAGAAAAAAAGTAATAGCCATTTCTATTTAATTTTATATTATATTAATTAACTTATTATTAAATATTAAATTATAATGTAAAAAAATATTTTTTAATTAATTTTTGTCTTCAAATTATTTCAAATTAAAATTGAATTAAAAATTAATTTTAGTGGCAAATTCAATCAAATAAAAGTAAACCATAAAATTCAATATAAAGTTAGAGTATAGTAGTAAATTTATCAATGATTGGTAAAAAGAATAATGACAAATATCAATTAAAATGAAATATAATGATAATTTTCGATTTCCACTCAAAATATAGTGAGAAATTTATATATTAACCCATTTTTTAATAAAAAAAAAATTCAAGTTTATTAATTTTTCAAAATTTTAAATTTCAATTTTAGCATTACGATGTGAACCTAATGAGTGACTTTAGTGGAAAAAAGAGTGTTATTTATCCTAAGAGATCTGAGTTTAAGCACCTGTGTGTGCAAGGTGTGTATGCGTTGTCAAAAGGTTTAATTTTAGTTTTCAAATTTTCAAATTTTAATCTTTTATCTAATGGTAATAATTAAATCAGTTTGGTTAAATTATATTATTAGTCTTTTATTATGCATAAAGTTATAGATTTAGTCGACATTCATCAAATGGATCATTCTTAATGGCTATTTTTTTTTAATTTCAAATTTTAGTCTTAATGCAAACGACAATCATTAAATCCATTAACTGATATTTTTTGTGAGTAATATATGAAAATAATAAACAAACATAGCATTACACATGCGATAATATGTTTGGCACATCAAATTTTAAAAATAGTGTAACTGAACTTAATGAATTTAGTAATTATCATTTGGTTAGGACTAAAATTTTCAAATTCTAAAAGTACAGAAATTGAAAATGACCAAATTAAAGTGCAAGTACTAAATCCACAACCTAGTCAAAGTACGGGGTCTAATAGCAAAAAATTGCCCAAATGAACTTCATGGCATGGGTTCTTTTTCAAGAGAAATTAAGGAGCTATTGTTTGAAGAAGGGCCAATTGCTCTGCTCTTGCTGTAAATAAAACTAATATCGAACAGTAACATTGCTAGCAACATGATTAAATTGATATGGTGAAGCATATGGAGCGGAACCCCGATTTAGCCCGTTCTGATCACAAACATGTATACCCATATCCGATACTCGAATTAACCGAGTCAAATACATCCTTATTGGAACCACTTCAGAAGGCCATAAACCATCCTTTCCTTCGCCACCCAAACCACCCCTTCTCATAAAAAGGGAGGTACCCATTCAATGGAGATTCTTGACCGTTCTTAGCTCCACTCTTTATTGACAGAATATTTTGAAAGCCCTTGGAATTTTTATTATACAAAGGGTGTGGTTACGAAATTAAGTATGACATACGAGAACATAGGCCAACAAATTGCAGATTGAGTCATTAACAATGAAACAGTACTTCTGTCTTGTTCTTATGGTATCTGCCATGCTTGTTCCTTCACCTTCTGTTGATTGCTGTAGAACTCGTCGATCAACAAAGATGACTGGAGATGCAAGTGAGGAAGCTGTTCTCGAGATCAGAAATGTTAGGACTTCAAATTCAGCCGAAGATCACGGCGGTCGAGCTTTATCAGAGCAGGAGCAGCAAGTGGCAACTTCGGCTTCGACTTTCGGACCGAGCAAAAAAGGCCCCGGTCATTAGTACAAATCTCTCTCATTCGGATTTATGTTGCTCATTTTTTTTCCTTTTGTCCTTCTGGTTTGTAATATTCAGGATTCTAGTAGTGGTACATATATTATATAAGTCGTGTTTCTAGCTGGCATGTGTACAGTTTAACCATCTGGTCTGATAAACATGTGATCTTGGAAATGGCTGTTATATTATTATATTATACATCTTGCACTTCAAATACTGTAATGGAAATGTCTTGCTTATGAAAGCAGTGCCAAATTTAATTTCAGATGTGAAACATAGGGTAGAACAAAAAACATTACACCAGGAAACTTTGCTTTATAAACCAAATGATTTATCTGGCTTCATCCATTTTCTATTGGGAGAAAACTCCACTTGCCGATGGGACTAAGTGAGATTCACCCTCCTTTATGATGGACGTATCATCTCCCTCAAATTCGATATTCATGGAAGGTAAACGCTGGGTAACATGCAATGATAGAATACCGGAAGCATTGGATGCGCTGTCCTCGTGTGGCTCTCGGACAACTGCTGTTTGCTGGAGGTGTAACGCATACTCCAAGTCCCACGCCACATCACCCATGCCAGGCCTATCACAGGCATCTTCTTGCAAACATTTCTCTGCTACCTCTGCAAATTTTCTTAATGAGTTAGGATTGATCTGATCTCTTATGGATGGATCCACAATCTGATCAAGCAATCCCTTGTTCTTGCAAAGCATTCCCCATTCTGCTAGGTTCACTTGCTCTCTTGGGAGTGTAGGATTGATAGCCGGCCTTGCACAGAGCACCTCAAGAAGAACCACTCCAAACGAATAAACATCAGATTTTTCTGTCAGCTGTTGTGTTTTAAAGTACTCAGGATCAAGATAACCAAAAGTTCCTTTAATGCCTGTGCTAACATGGGATTGATCTTGAGGACCTGATCTTGAAAGGCCAAAGTCAGCTACTTTGGCTACAAGATTCTCATCGAGCAATATGTTTGTCGACTTGACATCGCGGTGAATGATGCCCTCAGAAACACCTTTGTGAAGGTAATGAAGGCCTCTTGCAGCACCAATGCAAATATTGAGCCTTTGCTTCCAAGACAAGCAAGGTAGTTTTGCGTTATATAAGTGATCCCTCAAAGTTCCTTTCTCCATTAACTCGTACACAAGTATCATCTCAAGCCTTTCATCACAGTATCCGATCAAGGAAACAAGATGGTAATGTCGAATTTTTGATAAAACCATGATCTCCGTCTGAAATTCCGAAAGACCTTGACCTGACCCTGGCTGGCTTCGTTTCACAGCCACTTTCAAGCCATTCCGGAGGGTCCCTTGATAGACAGTCCCAAATCCACCCTTACCAATCTGCAACTTCTTATCGAAGTTGTTTGTTGCCAACTGAATCTCGTCTAATGGTATCCTTAAACCAAGGTTCAAGTTAGACACAGGGGAAGCAGTAACGGTTCCTTCTCTGCTTGGTGTCTTGGAATTATCATGAGAACTTCCTTTAAAGATAGGTAATGGTGCCCATTGTGAAGTTTCAACAGGTTTTGGCTTCCTACGTCTCAGTCCAACAAACAACAGACCTCCAAAGATGAAAACAAGAATAAGACCTCCGAGGACAGCACCGACAATAATGAAGGGAGAAATATTGTTGGACTTAAGTGTTAGAAGGACCAAATCAGATTTCTCCATCATTTCCATTATCTCCACGCCATTTAGAAAAGCATTTTTATCGATAGAATTACTATCAAGTCCTATGGAGATGTTTATGAACCCTGAATCATCAGAATCAACCACAAAGTCCATGAAAAATGGAGTCGCCAGTTTTTCCACTTCTTGGTAAGGGTTAATGTTCTGGCTGAAGTTGCTATTTATATACAGAAAAAAACTTAAAATATTCAATGATGGACTAATAACATCGCAGAAATGAACCCGAATCAAGTGCCTGGCATTTCTAGTTACATCATAAGACCAGGTTATGTTGGAGTCGTTTGATGCCATCTCTTTGGAAGTCTTGTATACGAGATCTGGTGCAATAAAATCGGTAACAAGATCGTAATTAGGCCTACCTGAGAGAACTCCACTATTCTTTGCAGTACCTAAATTAGTCAGGTAGCTATCATCAGGAAGCCATGTTCTTAACAAAGAATCATTATCTGGTGTGAGTTTAGGGCCTCCAACATTAATCCTATGAATCGTCTGCAATGTGTGAGAGAGTAGGCCTTTGTAAATATTGCTGTTTCCAGTCCGCCCAATTTGTGCAACCGCATCAGAAATGAAAGATGAAGGGGCAGGAAAGACCTCGATGGCATTGACGAATGCGAAAGAAAATCCTTGCGGTACAAAGTAGGTTAAGAATTTGCCTACTGGAATGCTCAAAATGAATTCCTTTGTTATAGTAGAGCTGCCAATTTTTTGGACAGTGAAATCATGCAAGAGCAGAAAACCTGAAGCTGAAACATTAAAAGCAGCAGCTGAGACATTAGTTGAGTTGGAGAAATGAAGGCGTACCACGTAAGTGCCATTAGTATTGATTTTGAACTCATATGAAGACGGCTTCCCAAAAACTCTTGCAGTTTGATACAGACATGGTGTTTCTGATGCCTGCCTGTTGTCTGTGGCATAGCTATTTTGTTTCGTAAATGAAACATCAGAATTCGAGTCACCGACAAAGGTCCGGGAACCGAATTTCACGGCGATGTTTGATCCACAGTTGATGAAATATTTGTCTGGAAGCGTGTATGCTGAAGAAGGTAGCTGATACGAGAAGGAAATGACAAGATAAAGAAAAAGGCTTAAAGGCTCGTGGTGTTTATCCCACTGAAACTTTCCCATTAGTTTGCAGTATTTGCTTAAACCTTGTTTCTTCAAAACAATTCCATTCTGTGAATCAATGATTCCTAGATAAGTCAATAAGGAGCCTGAGTTCGTTTATGAACCAAAATAGACTCGGAGAGAATTCTAAGAAGTGTTGCCTTGCCCTCATAATTGTGGACATTATTCATTCAGTAGAGGACAATTTTGGCATTTACTTGGTCAATGGAAACCATGTGCTGCTGGTGGACGTTTTGTCTTCTTGCAGTGTGGTCCATTCTAGTCACATCAAAATTATGTACTTTCAATAATTTATACTTGTAGTTATAGTAACCTTTCAATCACCAATTCAAGAACCATTTGGCAGAAAATAATTTATTTAAATATCAATTCAAGGTAGCAACTTCAACACTTATTAAATTTTGTACATTTTCACTATCAAATGAAATTTAATTTCTCAAATCTCAATTATCTTTTCATCATTATCCAAACAATAAAATTTTAATTTATAAATCCATTTTATTTTTTAGTGGAATGCAAATTTTCAACAACACAATTAAGAATAAAAACTCGATTCGATTTGAAAAATCGAAAAAATCGAATTTCAAGTTATTCGATTATTCGAGTACTTGAATAAGAAATTTCAGATTTTGAGTTCGAGTCGAGTTGAATTTTTACAATTCGAATAATTCGAATAACATATTAGTATAAATACCCTTTTGGTCCCTATTAATTTTGAAAATAAGCAAATTGATCTATCTTTTAACAAAAATTACAAAATACTAAAAAATTTCAAAAATTGATTTTTTTTTAAATTCAAAATATTTATAAAAATTCTAAAATTTGTATTTTTAAAAAAATATAATTTTTTAAAAAAATCTAAAAAATATATAAAAAAAGTTAAATTTTGTATGAAATAATAATTTTGTAATCTAAATACTTGATTATTGGGGTATTTTATTCAAATGACCCAAAATTCTTATTATTTACGAAAATAACTCAAGTTCAAAAATATACACTAGAATTACTTAAAATAAACAGTAAAGATTCTAAATGACCATTCAATTGCCGACACCTCCTCGGATTCCACCTCAATGATTGGTGTCAGACATAAAAAATGATATTTTTTGGTGTTGGTCATGCATTGGTCGACACCACTTTTTTAATCAGATAAAAAAATTTGGTGTTGGTCATGCATTGGCCGACATCGGCATTTCTTATCAGATAAAAAAATTTTGGTATTAACCAATGCTTGGCCGACACCACCTTTTTTCTCTGATAAAAAAAATTTGGTGTTGACCATGCATTGATTGACACCACCTTTTTTATCAAATAAATTTTTTTTTGTGTTGGTCATGTATTGATCGACACCACCTTTTTTGTCTGATAAAAAAATTTTGGTGTTAGCCATACATTGGTCGACACGCCTTTTTTATTAGATAAATTTTTTTTTCTAGTGTTAACCAATGCTTGGCCGACACCACTTTTTTTATCTGATAAAAAATAATTTTTTTTGGTGTTGATCATGCATTGACCGACACCAACTTTCCCTCCTTTCTCTATATATAGGGTTTACCTTTTGATTTTGAAATTATAAGTAATAAATATTTTTCTTAAAATAACAACACAATGAGAGTGTTTTTTATTTATTTATCATTAGATGAGTGTTTTTTTTTTTGGGGAGAGTTGTGAAGTGTACAATCGAATTTCGGGGTTGAACTATATATTGTCATGTATTGCCAGAGTTGAATTATATACTGTCATGTGAAGCGGTAAAGATATGTCTTCAGTGGTAAGACAATTTTCTACGCCATTGAAGACTATCTGAGATGTCCAACGCAAATGAATATTATCTACGTTGGAAGAATTTGTTACCATGAGAAATACTGTTGAATAGCTAATCCAACGTAGATATATTATTGCCGTATGCGGGCGTTGTGGTAAGCCCGTAAAGGTTATGCTATTAAAGGTCAGATTACTTTATCCATCATTTAATAGGTAACCGAGATCGACTGCATTGTGTCTTACAAACTGAAAAAGGCCATGTTTAACGGAAACCCGTGCAAGTTTCTCGGTACTAACGTTTGCAACTCGGTATTCAAACAGATGGACATTATCTATGTTTGTATTTTGTTATATCTATAATTTTTTTATTGTTGTTTGAATTTTTAAATTTCGTGTGTTAATAATAACAAATATTTGTAATTTATTGTATTTGTAAAATTAATTTGTTGCTTAGTAATATTCAACAATGTTTGTATTTTCTTGTATTAAAATAATTTCGAATTATATACAAAAGTATTAAATATGTTGTTGTGATGAAAATAAATATTATTGAAAAAAATGATATAAATTTTGAAAAAAAATAATTAGAAATTAAATTTAAAATATAAACGAAATTACAAATTAAACATAAAAAATAAACGAAAAAAATCAAAATTTAGTAGATCCCAACGACGTCCCCGATGCTGGCATGTAATGGATCGGGTTCCTCGAGGCTCGACGAGGCTGAGGACGTAGTGCACCTCGTTGAGGAGGCGTTACATAGGTGTTCGTCGGTTCGGCCTCGGTGGTGTTAACGATCGGTGTACATAGAAAGGTGGTAAAATCGTACGTATCTTCATTGTCATCGGGAGTATGTTTAGTGATCAGAGGTGTCGAGCCAAAAATATCCTCCATTGTCGATGTACATTCTTCCCAATGGATCTCCAGTTGATATAAGAATGAACCAGAGTAATATGAATGTTGAGGGTCGGGGTCGACGTAAAAAATCTCCTCCATGGAACGATGATATTGGTCTTGCGACAAAAAAGACGAAGAGCCAGATTCTTGATATTGAGGCTCGGGTTGGTTGTCGAGCTAGTCCGCGGCCTCGTACTCGAGCTCGTCCTCGGGCTCGAAATAAAAATCGAGGATCTTACCACGGCGTCGACGTGGGTTATTCACCGGATGCTATCGGTTGCCTTTCGAAATAAGTCTTTTCGGGACCAACGTATTTTGCCCGATATGAATCAATGGCATCTCATATGCCATATACCATTGCTTGTACTGTAGGGTACTAAAAAAATCATCGTTACACGAATGCAAGGTACAACACTTATTCCCCCGATCACACTAAAGTATGATATATAACTCAAGATAATGAGCCCAATTTATTCTATTTTTACCCGTTCCCTTTTTGTCGAGCTGGTGGATATCACCGAGTTGGAAGGGAGAGATCGAGATATGTTGCATATCACCAAATAGTAGCAATACTCGATCCCCAGCGTGCCATTCCACCATATAAAAATTGAATATCGGCACACTACATGAGAACAAGTGGTATTCGTGCTGGTAAACAAATTGTGAAATGAAAGGCGCAATTTAATCCCAGATATATGACCTCCACACGAACTGCACAATATAAACAACACGAGTTTAGTTAATATTAAAAATATTTCATGGCTAAAAAAAATATTTCAAAAATGTATTTTTTAATATTTCGAAAATATAAAAAATATATGTAAAAATTTTCATTTCGAAGATATGAAAAATAATTTTAAAAAATTCGAAAATCTAAAAAAATTCGAAAATATAAAAAACAATTCAAAAATTGAAAAAAAAACATTTTAAAAAATTCGAAAATATATCTTACATCATCTGCTCCATGTTAGTCTATCCACATACAAAAATGGGGCAATTTGTCGGGTCGCCCAATTCCCGGATATGAAGACCATCTGAAAAATTTAAAAATAGTTAGAATAAAAATAATATTTAATAAAATTTAAAAATATATAAAATTGATTTATCGAGTCACCTATTAATCAGTGGCATCTTATATGGCATGTGTTTGACGTTCGCGATAAAAGGCAGTCGGTATAATAACCATGATTTGGGCAGATACGTGCAATCGCCCATGGCATCTGCATTGGGATTTGTCACTCGAAAAAGCCCCTGATACAATGTGGCCAACATTGCAGAGCCCCAACTTAATTTCCCAGTTGCTTTCATATCATCCAATAATGGGAGGTACGCGGTGCTTATTATGTTATTATTAGCGTCCGGAATGAGGATACCACATAGTAACTATAGAATAAACGTGCAAGCACGGTAGATAATGTCCAGCTGCGTTGGACTTTTAGGGAGACGTTAAAAGTTTTCTATCAGCCACGTAAATTTTAAGAACGGTAATTTTCCGTTATCAGTGTCCGAGGGCACCTTGCCAAGTAACCAGTAGCAAGTGCCACAAGGATCGTCTAGTGAACCCGAACCCATTACTACAGCACCTTCAACAGGCAACTCGAGCTAGATTGCTACGTCTTCTAACATAATAATTGCCTCTCACTTATGTAAAATAAATTAATGTATAAATATTAAATTTAAAATTCAAGTATATTATAGGGATTGAAATTGAAATTAGACCATTCTTAGATTTTTTTTTTAAAAAACTTAGTTGGTTTATTTTGACATGTGTCACAAAAAAACATAAAAATAAAAATTAAAATATGGACATAGAAATAATTTTTTAAAAATCTTTAATAAAAAAATAAAAATTTTATTGGTTTATTTGGACGGATGTCATGGAACGAATAGTTTGGACATCTCCATTTTTGTCGAATTCAATAAGAGTAAATTTGAATTAGTATAAAACAATGTTTATAAGAATTAAATTGAGAATCAAATCAATCAAACTACTGATTTATAATTCAACAGGTTGGATCTATCGATTCAATTATGTTGGAATTATAAATAAAAATAATAAATTATATACAGATTTTACTCGATTATTACATGATTATTAACCGGTGAGGTATGTGAGATCTATAATCAATTAAATCTTTATAATATGATTTTCTGTCGAAATTTTAAACAAATCGTTAAGTATTGACATGATAATTGACATAGAAAAAATAAAGATGTGGCGGTTAATTTAGCATCTGATGTGAAAAATGTTGACGTGAAAAGTTTAATTATTTTTTTAAAAGGACCTAATTGACTTTTAAATTATTTTTAAAGAGCTTAATTGATTTTTAGAGATTATATAAAAATTATTAAAAATAAAAAATTATAAAATCTATAAAAGAAGCATAAGTTTTTAAATTTTTTATAACATTTAATAACTTATATAATTTTTTATAACTTTCTATATTTTCATAATATTTTAATAATTTCTAATCATTTTAAAAAAAAACATTTTTAATAAAAATTTATTACTCTTTATTGTTTTCACTCACACGCTACCTTACATCATATCTCAATATATCACCATCACATTTTAAACTTTCCGTTCAAATCAAATCCAAACCTTCCAACTAATAAAAATTTTCTATAATTTTCTTATATATATTTCTAATTTTTATAATTTTTAATGCTTTTAATAAGTTTTTGTAACTTTTTTTAAATAATTTTTAAATTTTTTTATATATTTTCAATAATTTTTATATTTTTTTGATAAACCTTTTACTTTTTTATAGTTTTTATAATATTTTAATATTTTTTAATCAAATGCCAAATCTGTCAATACATCATCATTTTTTTACACGTCAACTATCTCGTCACCTTTCATGCCAATATTTAACAATTTTGATTGAAAAAACATATTCTAATGACTCAATTGATTACTAATTTTCAATTAAGGACACAATTAATTACATTTTTCAACGAAAATTCATTTAATTTTTTAATTATTTTACAGGTAGTTTTACTTAACCCATTATGTAAAAAAAAAAAAAAACCCCTCTAATGTTTATGGTCAATTACGAAAATAGTCGTGTACTTAAGGAGGAAATGCAGATTTAATCTTTACAAAATTAGATTTTTTAAAAGTTAAAAGTGTAAATTTTTCTTCATGTTATAAGTAAATATTGAAATTTATCACTATACTTTGTTTTCATTTACATTTGTCATTATATTTTAAAATTATGTGTAAATTTGCCATTCAATTCTTACGTGATTAAAATTTATCACTAAACTTTGAATTTTAATAAAATTTGCCACCAATTTTATCTTTTTAATTAAATTTTATCACACAATATTAATTTTGATGATTTAAAATATAATTTGATTAAAAAAATTCTTTCAAATATTTTATTTTAATAGTTAGCAATAATTTAACTTATAAATATTAAAAAATAATAAATTAAATTGGAAATTTTATTTAATGAAATAAAAACTTGAAAAATAAAATACATATATTGCGAAAGAAAAAAAGTAATAGCCATTTCTATTTAATTTTATATTATATTAATTAACTTATTATTAAATATTAAATTATAATGTAAAAAAATATTTTTTAATTAATTTTTGTCTTCAAATTATTTCAAATTAAAATTGAATTAAAAATTAATTTTAGTGGCAAATTCAATCAAATAAAAGTAAACCATAAAATTCAATATAAAGTTAGAGTATAGTAGTAAATTTATCAATGATTGGTAAAAAGAATAATGACAAATATCAATTAAAATGAAATATAATGATAATTTTCGATTTCCACTCAAAATATAGTGAGAAATTTATATATTAACCCATTTTTTAATAAAAAAAAAATTCAAGTTTATTAATTTTTCAAAATTTTAAATTTCAATTTTAGCATTACGATGTGAACCTAATGAGTGACTTTAGTGGAAAAAAGAGTGTTATTTATCCTAAGAGATCTGAGTTTAAGCACCTGTGTGTGCAAGGTGTGTATGCGTTGTCAAAAGGTTTAATTTTAGTTTTCAAATTTTCAAATTTTAATCTTTTATCTAATGGTAATAATTAAATCAGTTTGGTTAAATTATATTATTAGTCTTTTATTATGCATAAAGTTATAGATTTAGTCGACATTCATCAAATGGATCATTCTTAATGGCTATTTTTTTTTAATTTCAAATTTTAGTCTTAATGCAAACGACAATCATTAAATCCATTAACTGATATTTTTTGTGAGTAATATATGAAAATAATAAACAAACATAGCATTACACATGCGATAATATGTTTGGCACATCAAATTTTAAAAATAGTGTAACTGAACTTAATGAATTTAGTAATTATCATTTGGTTAGGACTAAAATTTTCAAATTCTAAAAGTACAGAAATTGAAAATGACCAAATTAAAGTGCAAGTACTAAATCCACAACCTAGTCAAAGTACGGGGTCTAATAGCAAAAAATTGCCCAAATGAACTTCATGGCATGGGTTCTTTTTCAAGAGAAATTAAGGAGCTATTGTTTGAAGAAGGGCCAATTGCTCTGCTCTTGCTGTAAATAAAACTAATATCGAACAGTAACATTGCTAGCAACATGATTAAATTGATATGGTGAAGCATATGGAGCGGAACCCCGATTTAGCCCGTTCTGATCACAAACATGTATACCCATATCCGATACTCGAATTAACCGAGTCAAATACATCCTTATTGGAACCACTTCAGAAGGCCATAAACCATCCTTTCCTTCGCCACCCAAACCACCCCTTCTCATAAAAAGGGAGGTACCCATTCAATGGAGATTCTTGACCGTTCTTAGCTCCACTCTTTATTGACAGAATATTTTGAAAGCCCTTGGAATTTTTATTATACAAAGGGTGTGGTTACGAAATTAAGTATGACATACGAGAACATAGGCCAACAAATTGCAGATTGAGTCATTAACAATGAAACAGTACTTCTGTCTTGTTCTTATGGTATCTGCCATGCTTGTTCCTTCACCTTCTGTTGATTGCTGTAGAACTCGTCGATCAACAAAGATGACTGGAGATGCAAGTGAGGAAGCTGTTCTCGAGATCAGAAATGTTAGGACTTCAAATTCAGCCGAAGATCACGGCGGTCGAGCTTTATCAGAGCAGGAGCAGCAAGTGGCAACTTCGGCTTCGACTTTCGGACCGAGCAAAAAAGGCCCCGGTCATTAGTACAAATCTCTCTCATTCGGATTTATGTTGCTCATTTTTTTTCCTTTTGTCCTTCTGGTTTGTAATATTCAGGATTCTAGTAGTGGTACATATATTATATAAGTCGTGTTTCTAGCTGGCATGTGTACAGTTTAACCATCTGGTCTGATAAACATGTGATCTTGGAAATGGCTGTTATATTATTATATTATACATCTTGCACTTCAAATACTGTAATGGAAATGTCTTGCTTATGAAAGCAGTGCCAAATTTAATTTCAGATGTGAAACATAGGGTAGAACAAAAAACATTACACCAGGAAACTTTGCTTTATAAACCAAATGATTTATCTGGCTTCATCCATTTTCTATTGGGAGAAAACTCCACTTGCCGATGGGACTAAGTGAGATTCACCCTCCTTTATGATGGACGTATCATCTCCCTCAAATTCGATATTCATGGAAGGTAAACGCTGGGTAACATGCAATGATAGAATACCGGAAGCATTGGATGCGCTGTCCTCGTGTGGCTCTCGGACAACTGCTGTTTGCTGGAGGTGTAACGCATACTCCAAGTCCCACGCCACATCACCCATGCCAGGCCTATCACAGGCATCTTCTTGCAAACATTTCTCTGCTACCTCTGCAAATTTTCTTAATGAGTTAGGATTGATCTGATCTCTTATGGATGGATCCACAATCTGATCAAGCAATCCCTTGTTCTTGCAAAGCATTCCCCATTCTGCTAGGTTCACTTGCTCTCTTGGGAGTGTAGGATTGATAGCCGGCCTTGCACAGAGCACCTCAAGAAGAACCACTCCAAACGAATAAACATCAGATTTTTCTGTCAGCTGTTGTGTTTTAAAGTACTCAGGATCAAGATAACCAAAAGTTCCTTTAATGCCTGTGCTAACATGGGATTGATCTTGAGGACCTGATCTTGAAAGGCCAAAGTCAGCTACTTTGGCTACAAGATTCTCATCGAGCAATATGTTTGTCGACTTGACATCGCGGTGAATGATGCCCTCAGAAACACCTTTGTGAAGGTAATGAAGGCCTCTTGCAGCACCAATGCAAATATTGAGCCTTTGCTTCCAAGACAAGCAAGGTAGTTTTGCGTTATATAAGTGATCCCTCAAAGTTCCTTTCTCCATTAACTCGTACACAAGTATCATCTCAAGCCTTTCATCACAGTATCCGATCAAGGAAACAAGATGGTAATGTCGAATTTTTGATAAAACCATGATCTCCGTCTGAAATTCCGAAAGACCTTGACCTGACCCTGGCTGGCTTCGTTTCACAGCCACTTTCAAGCCATTCCGGAGGGTCCCTTGATAGACAGTCCCAAATCCACCCTTACCAATCTGCAACTTCTTATCGAAGTTGTTTGTTGCCAACTGAATCTCGTCTAATGGTATCCTTAAACCAAGGTTCAAGTTAGACACAGGGGAAGCAGTAACGGTTCCTTCTCTGCTTGGTGTCTTGGAATTATCATGAGAACTTCCTTTAAAGATAGGTAATGGTGCCCATTGTGAAGTTTCAACAGGTTTTGGCTTCCTACGTCTCAGTCCAACAAACAACAGACCTCCAAAGATGAAAACAAGAATAAGACCTCCGAGGACAGCACCGACAATAATGAAGGGAGAAATATTGTTGGACTTAAGTGTTAGAAGGACCAAATCAGATTTCTCCATCATTTCCATTATCTCCACGCCATTTAGAAAAGCATTTTTATCGATAGAATTACTATCAAGTCCTATGGAGATGTTTATGAACCCTGAATCATCAGAATCAACCACAAAGTCCATGAAAAATGGAGTCGCCAGTTTTTCCACTTCTTGGTAAGGGTTAATGTTCTGGCTGAAGTTGCTATTTATATACAGAAAAAAACTTAAAATATTCAATGATGGACTAATAACATCGCAGAAATGAACCCGAATCAAGTGCCTGGCATTTCTAGTTACATCATAAGACCAGGTTATGTTGGAGTCGTTTGATGCCATCTCTTTGGAAGTCTTGTATACGAGATCTGGTGCAATAAAATCGGTAACAAGATCGTAATTAGGCCTACCTGAGAGAACTCCACTATTCTTTGCAGTACCTAAATTAGTCAGGTAGCTATCATCAGGAAGCCATGTTCTTAACAAAGAATCATTATCTGGTGTGAGTTTAGGGCCTCCAACATTAATCCTATGAATCGTCTGCAATGTGTGAGAGAGTAGGCCTTTGTAAATATTGCTGTTTCCAGTCCGCCCAATTTGTGCAACCGCATCAGAAATGAAAGATGAAGGGGCAGGAAAGACCTCGATGGCATTGACGAATGCGAAAGAAAATCCTTGCGGTACAAAGTAGGTTAAGAATTTGCCTACTGGAATGCTCAAAATGAATTCCTTTGTTATAGTAGAGCTGCCAATTTTTTGGACAGTGAAATCATGCAAGAGCAGAAAACCTGAAGCTGAAACATTAAAAGCAGCAGCTGAGACATTAGTTGAGTTGGAGAAATGAAGGCGTACCACGTAAGTGCCATTAGTATTGATTTTGAACTCATATGAAGACGGCTTCCCAAAAACTCTTGCAGTTTGATACAGACATGGTGTTTCTGATGCCTGCCTGTTGTCTGTGGCATAGCTATTTTGTTTCGTAAATGAAACATCAGAATTCGAGTCACCGACAAAGGTCCGGGAACCGAATTTCACGGCGATGTTTGATCCACAGTTGATGAAATATTTGTCTGGAAGCGTGTATGCTGAAGAAGGTAGCTGATACGAGAAGGAAATGACAAGATAAAGAAAAAGGCTTAAAGGCTCGTGGTGTTTATCCCACTGAAACTTTCCCATTAGTTTGCAGTATTTGCTTAAACCTTGTTTCTTCAAAACAATTCCATTCTGTGAATCAATGATTCCTAGATAAGTCAATAAGGAGCCTGAGTTCGTTTATGAACCAAAATAGACTCGGAGAGAATTCTAAGAAGTGTTGCCTTGCCCTCATAATTGTGGACATTATTCATTCAGTAGAGGACAATTTTGGCATTTACTTGGTCAATGGAAACCATGTGCTGCTGGTGGACGTTTTGTCTTCTTGCAGTGTGGTCCATTCTAGTCACATCAAAATTATGTACTTTCAATAATTTATACTTGTAGTTATAGTAACCTTTCAATCACCAATTCAAGAACCATTTGGCAGAAAATAATTTATTTAAATATCAATTCAAGGTAGCAACTTCAACACTTATTAAATTTTGTACATTTTCACTATCAAATGAAATTTAATTTCTCAAATCTCAATTATCTTTTCATCATTATCCAAACAATAAAATTTTAATTTATAAATCCATTTTATTTTTTAGTGGAATGCAAATTTTCAACAACACAATTAAGAATAAAAACTCGATTCGATTTGAAAAATCGAAAAAATCGAATTTCAAGTTATTCGATTATTCGAGTACTTGAATAAGAAATTTCAGATTTTGAGTTCGAGTCGAGTTGAATTTTTACAATTCGAATAATTCGAATAACATATTAGTATAAATACCCTTTTGGTCCCTATTAATTTTGAAAATAAGCAAATTGATCTATCTTTTAACAAAAATTACAAAATACTAAAAAATTTCAAAAATTGATTTTTTTTTAAATTCAAAATATTTATAAAAATTCTAAAATTTGTATTTTTAAAAAAATATAATTTTTTAAAAAAATCTAAAAAATATATAAAAAAAGTTAAATTTTGTATGAAATAATAATTTTGTAATCTAAATACTTGATTATTGGGGTATTTTATTCAAATGACCCAAAATTCTTATTATTTACGAAAATAACTCAAGTTCAAAAATATACACTAGAATTACTTAAAATAAACAGTAAAGATTCTAAATGACCATTCAATTGCCGACACCTCCTCGGATTCCACCTCAATGATTGGTGTCAGACATAAAAAATGATATTTTTTGGTGTTGGTCATGCATTGGTCGACACCACTTTTTTAATCAGATAAAAAAATTTGGTGTTGGTCATGCATTGGCCGACATCGGCATTTCTTATCAGATAAAAAAATTTTGGTATTAGCCAATGCTTGGCCGACACCACCTTTTTTCTCTGATAAAAAAAATTTGGTGTTGACCATGCATTGATTGACACCACTTTTTTTATCAAATAAATTTTTTTTTTGTGTTGGTCATGTATTGATCGACACCACCTTTTTTGTCTGATAAAAAAATTTTGGTGTTAGCCATACATTGGTCGACACACCTTTTTTATTAGATAAATTTTTTTTTCTAGTGTTAACCAATGCTTGGTCGACACCACTTTTTTTATCTGATAAAAAATAATTTTTTTTGGTGTTGGTCATGCATTGGCCGACACCAACTTTCCCTCCTTTCTCTATATATAGGGTTTACCTTTTGATTTTGAAATTATAAGTAATAAATATTTTTCTTAAAATAACAACACAATGAGAGTGTTTTTTTTATTATTTATCATTAGATGAGTGTTTTTTTTTTGGGGAGAGTTGTGAAGTGTACAATCGAATTTCGGGGTTGAACTATATATTGTCATGTATTGCCAGAGTTGAATTATATACTGTCATGTGAAGCGGTAAAGATATGTCTTCAGTGGTAAGACAATTTTCTACGCCATTGAAGACTATCTGAGATGTCCAACGCAAATGGATATTATCTACGTTGGAAGAATTTGTTACCATGAGAAATACTGTTGAATAGCTAATCCAACGTAGATATATTATTGCCGTATGCGGGCGTTGTGGTAAGCCCGTAAAGGTTATGCTATTAAAGGTCAGATTACTTTATCCATCATTTAATAGGTAATCGAGATCGACTGCATTGTGTCTTACAAACTGAAAAAGACCATGTTTAACGGAAACCCGTGCAAGTTTCTCGGTACTAACGTTTGCAACTCGGTATTCAAACAGATGGACATTATCTATGTTTGTATTTTGTTATATCTATAATTTTTTTATTGTTGTTTGAATTTTTAAATTTCGTGTGTTAATAATAACAAATATTTGTAATTTATTGTATTTGTAAAATTAATTTGTTGCTTAGTAATATTCAACAATGTTTGTATTTTCTTGTATTAAAATAATTTCGAATTATATACAAAAGTATTAAATATGTTGTTGTGATGAAAATAAATATTATTGAAAAAATGATATAAATTTTGAAAAAAAATAATTAGAAATTAAATTTAAAATATAAACGAAATTACAAATTAAACATAAAAAATAAACGAAAAAAATCAAAATTTAGTAGATCCCAACGACGTCCCCGATGCTGGCATGTAATGGATCGGGTTCCTCGAGGCTCGACGAGGCTGAGGACGTAGTGCACCTCGTTGAGGAGGCGTTACATAGGTGTTCGTCAGTTCGGCCTCGGTGGTGTTAACAATCGGTGTACATAGAAAGGTGGTAAAATCGTACGTATCTTCATTGTCATCGGGAGTATGTTTAGTGATCAGAGGTGTCGAGCCAAAAATATCCTCCATTGTCGATGTACATTCTTCCCAATGGATCTCCAGTTGATATAAGAATGAACCAGAGTAATATGAATGTTGAGGGTCGGGGTCGACGTAAAAAATCTCCTCCATGGAACGATGATATTGGTCTTGCGACAAAAAAGACGAAGAGCCAGATTCTTGATATTGAGGCTCGGGTTGGTCGTCGAGCTAGTCCTCGGCCTCGTACTCGAGCTCGTCCTCGGGCTCGAAATAAAAATCGAGGATCTTACCACGGCGTCAACGTGGGTTATTCACCGGATGCTATCGGTTGCCTTTCGAAATAAGTCTTTTCGGGACCAACGTATTTTGCCCGACATGAATCAATGGCATCTCATATGCCATATACCATTGCTTGTACTGTAGGGTACTAAAAAAATCATCGTTACACGAATGCAAGGTACAACACTTATTCCCCCGATCACACTAAAGCATGATATATAACTCAAGATAATAAGCCCAATTTATTCTATTTTTACCCGTTCCCTTTTTGTCGAGCTGGTGGATATCATCGAGTTGGAAGGGAGGGATCGAGATATGTTGCATATCACCAAATAGTAGCAATACCCGATCCCCAGCGTGCCATTCCACCATATAAAAATTGAATATCGGCACACTACATGAGAACAAGTGGTATTCGTGCTGGTAAACAAATTGTGAAATGAAAGGCGCAATTTAATCCCAGATATATGGCCTCCACACGAACTGCACAATATAAACAACACGAGTTTAGTTAATATTAAAAATATTTCATGGCTAAAAAAAATATTTCAAAAATGTATTTTTTAATATTTCGAAAATATAAAAAATATATGTAAAAATTTTCATTTCGAAGATATAAAAAATAATTTTAAAAAATTCAAAAATCTAAAAAAATTCGAAAATATAAAAAACAATTCGAAAATTGAAAAAAAAAATATTTTAAAAAATTCGAAAATATATCTTACATCATCTGCTCCATGTTAGTCTATCCACATACAAAAATGGGGCAATTTGTCGGGTCGCCCAGTTCCCGGATATGAAGACCATCTGAAAAATTTAAAAATAGTTAGAATAAAAATAATATTTAATAAAATTTAAAAATATATAAAATTGATTTATCGAATCACCTATTAATCAGTGGCATCTTATATGACATGTGTTTGACGTTCGCGATAAAAGGCAGTCGGTATAATAACCATGATTTGGGCAGATACGTGCAATCGCCCATGGCATCTGCATTGGGATTTGTCACTCGAAAAAGCCCCCGATACAATGTGGCCAACATTGCAGAGCCCCAACTTAATTTCCCAGTTGCTTTCATATCATCCAGCAATGGGAGGTACGCGGTGCTTATTATGTTATTATTAGTGTCCGGAATGAGGATACCACATAGTAACTATAGAATAAACGTGCAAGCACGGTAGATAATGTCCAGCTGCGTTGGACTTTTAGGGAGACGTTAAAAGTTTTCTATCAGCCACATAAATTTTAAGAACGGTAATTTTCCGTTATCAGTGTCCGAGGGCACCTTGCCAAGTAACCAGTAGCAAGTGCCACAAGGATCGTCTAGTGAACCCGAACCCATTACTACCGCACCTTCAACAGGCAACTCGAGCTAGATTGCTACGTCTTCTAACGTAATAATTGCCTCTCCACACGGGAGGTGGAACGTGTGGGTCTCCGGACGCCATCTTTCGACTAAGGTGGTTACTAAATCGGCCTGAATATATATATTTTTAATGTGGGCAGCATACTCGAACCCTACGTCTTCTAGATATTGCTGAGCCAATGGATGAGATTTATAACCCGGATGATGTGTTTGGGATCTAACCATCCGATAAGAGTCTTTATCTTTTCGAATACAACCCACTCGGTGGTTGTCATGACCATTAAGGATGATGTTGGGATCCATAAGTGAATTATGGTAGTCGGTCAACGGTAGTCAACGATGGTCAGAGGTTTGAATTTGTCAGTCAACAGACGGTCAACAGTTATTGAAGGTCGAAAAATGGTGAAATACGACGTAAAATGGTGGTCAACAGTGATCGGAGGTCAGAATACAGCGAAATCGATGATATTGGTAGTCGGAAGGTGGTGGTGAGTGGGAATTTGGGTGGCCCAATGCTATTTATAGTAGGTGACCATTGATGTCATTTTTGTAATTTTAATGTCAATTAAGGGTATTTTGATAAATAATGTATTGTCAAATCAACACATTATTTGATAAAAATTGAAATATTATAATAATCTTTTTTATCTAAATAAATTTAAAATTTGAATTTGATAAATAATGCATTATCAAATCAACATATTATTTGATAAAAATTGAAATATTATAATAATATTATATTTAAATAAATTTAAAATTTGAATTTAGTAAATAATGTATTGTCAAATCAACACATTATTTGATAAAAATTGAAATATTATATTATTTTTTATTTAAATAAATTTAAAATTTAAAATTGGTAAATAATGTAATGTTAAATCAACACATTATTTAATAAAAATTAAAATATTATAATATTTTTTTATTTAAATAAATTTAAAATTTGAATTTAGTAAATAATGTATTGTCAAATCAACACATTATTTGATAAAAATTGAAATATTATAATAATTTTTTTATTTAAATAAATTTAAAATTTGAATTTGATAAATAATGTATTGTCAAATCAACACATTATTTGATAAAAATTAAATATTATAAAAAAAAATTATTTTAATAAATTTAAAATTTGAATTTAGTAAATAATGTATTGTCAAATTAACACATTATTTGATAAAAATTGAAATATTATAATAATTTTTTATTTAAATAAATTTAAAATTTGAATTTGGTAAATAATGTATTGTCAAATCAACACATTATTTGATATAAATTGAAATATTATAATAAATAATTTTAAATTAATTTTAAAAGTGATTTTTTTTTTTGTAAATTTGAAGTTACAATTTCAACTTCATTTAATTTTAATTTCAACTTCAAATTCAAACTAAAATTTTAAATTCAAACTTATATAATTATGAAGTTAAATTTAATTAAATATGTACCTTAATTTTGAAATTAATTTCAATTTAATTTAATTTTCAAAATTAATTTTTACACAAATATTGTTCATGTATACTCTTGGACATGCGGTCATTCTTCATCGGATAGTCCGACATTACGAGAGGATTGATCAGAAATATAGACACGATGTGGGCAAGTGGATCGGTTATAGCCAAGTCTTCAGCAAACACTGCACAATTTTGGTTCTCCCGTCTCCCTGATGTCCATATCAGAGCGAATCCTAGTCGAAGGTGGTCGACCTCTAGGTTTTCTATAGGGACTTTAGTCCGACAGCATCTCGTAAGCAAGCGGTAGAACTTCCCAGTTCGATACTGATATGTCGTCGAAAACACCAAATATAACCTATTCCGAAAATTAAAGTAACTAATAGTAAAAGGGAAGTAGGGTCTAATCCTTAGGGACTGGGAGTTGTAAAAAGTCTTCTCTGTCGAGATCATAGGCCAAATTGTGCCCAAGAAAAGCACCGCGATCTGAGGAAAAATAAAAAAAATAGAATTAAAAGAAATAGAAAATAAGAAAGTTGAAATAAAAATAAATAGCATAAAATAAACAAGTTGAAAGAAGAAGAGTTTTATCAGTATTCAAAGATCTAGCCTCCGGTTATCTTGATTCTTCCTTGGTTCAATCATAGACTTTGGATGGTTCTTCTCGTGCCCGAATAAGCCAGTTATAGTGGAAGAGGACGCCTACGACCACCAACTCCGGATATAGTTTTTTAGAAGAACTTGACTCTAGCCAATCGTCGCTCAAATGAGACCGTCTTACACTCGATCACATTTTCCCAACGATGAATGCCACGCCGTTTTGTCTTTTTTGGCTTGACAACTTTTGACGCAGTAAGTTAATGAACCGACTGTGCAACCTTCTCAAAACACACAAAGCGACCGTCTTTGCACAAGATGAAAAGATTACTTTTGTAGGGATTTTGGACGGAAGCGTCAATCCCATATTATAGAGAATTAATGAATACTCGGGTTGAAAAGAATTAAGCGCGGATTCTAAGCCTAATGAACCTTGGAGGAATATTTGATAACCTTTGATAGAAAGATTTTTTAGTTACTCATGATTTTGGAGAAGAACAAAAAATAAAAAGAATAGAGTTTTTTATTTAACTAGGATTTTGAGAGATGGAGGATTTTTCAATGAATGGGGAATGAATAATTCAATGAATAATTCAATCACTCCATCTCCTATTTATAGTACAAATAAATTCCTAGTTGAATCCAATCAAAATTCTAAAAAAATAATTAAACATTAATTTCCTAATTGGATCCAATTTAAACTCTAAAATAAATATAAAAAGATAAACATAAATTAAATACAAATAAATAATATCTTTAAATATTAAATCCTAATAAAAATATATTTTAAAATAAAATAAAATAAAACCAAATCTTTTTGTCTTATAAACTCTTTTTTTAGTATTCCATCTTCACACAATTTTTAATTCTCCTCCAAAACCATGTTTTTTGTCTCCAATTTATCTTCTACAACCTCTTGAGTCCATACAAAATAAAAAGATAATAAATACCCCAAATTAATAAGATCATACTCTTAAAATATATGTATTTAATACCTAAAAATATGTCATATTTAAATGTTATCAGATACATCGGACATTACGAGAAATTAATTATCCCAGATACGCAATGTGTGTTGCAGCGTGTACACCTCGTCTATGAATTGTTCGACATTTAAATTTGTAGTCGCACACGCGGCATGAATATGTGCACACGGATATCGGAGAGTTTGAAATCTAAAGCACTTGCATCGCCTGTTTGCCAGATTAACTGCGTACGACCTCGGTAGAACACCTGAGCAACGACCAGTGTACTCTAAAACTCGAAAAATCTCCAACTCCAGCGTATAAATTTCTGCGTTCATTGTTCGAGTTCTCTGACTGTTTGCTGTCTTGGCCTTTCGAATGTCCTCAACATACACGTGTCCGACCTCCATCTGCATCACTTGTCGCTGCCCTATCCTAGGCATCAATGTGCCCAATCCATAGAAGGTTGCCGAGAAAATAGCAGCAATTGGTAGATGTCGTGTTCGCCTCAAGACGAAGTTAATCGGCTCGACTAGGTTGGTCGTCATCTGGCCATACCTAGCCCACTCATCGTAACTTTGTGTCAATTGATACGTTTGGACACTACTCAACCACCCACGAAGATTTTTACCAATTCGTAAATATTTCATCTTAGCATCAAGCTTTGCGAACTTTTGCCTGAATCTCAGCGGTTCAAATTCTTGAGCTGCATATGCAATTTCAAATAAGTATTTTAATAATTCACACACTGATAAAATTTAAAATTAAATCTAATATAAAAAATACAAATAATAATTACTATCCATTTCTACGAGTTCTGCTTTCCATCCTTTATTTTTATAATCACTATGAAAGTTTGTCGACATGTGCCGGATGCAATAAACGGACCTCCACGGAATCTTCGATCGCCTTATTGCAGCAAGTAATCCCTTCGATCTGTCCGATATAAGGTAAACGTTCTCTTGCCTAACAACGTGCCTCCTCTGATTTTTTAAGAAAAATTCCCATGACTCGAGGCACTCTTTCTTGACTATGGCGAAAGCGATAGGAAGTACATTTTGGTTGTCGTC
This sequence comes from Kokia cookei, assembly GCA_039519145.1. NCBI lineage: Eukaryota > Viridiplantae > Streptophyta > Magnoliopsida > Malvales > Malvaceae > Kokia > Kokia cookei. The sequence goes on from CM076908.1 coordinate 11,948,282, forward strand.
TTGTGCAACAGCAATTAGTAGTATTTACATGTATTTACCGTACAGCTAGGTTTCATTAACTTGCACCATCGGTTTGTAGTGAGGAAGACTCTAACACACGGATCGAATGTCCAAAACAATCAATGAAAACGTCATTTTATCGGATCAATCACCCCGTTCAGACCTTTATACGATAGTATTTGCAAATTAGTGACTGTCCCCGGCACATACTCTCGCATCATGGCTATCCACCCTTGAAGCTTGTTGTATGACGCATCTCAGTCACCATACAACTCCTATATCGCCATTTGCTTCGCCTACCATGCCTTCCCGTACGAAACCTTATAACTGAAGTGAGCTTGCATGGTCGCAACATAGACCGATACCTTATTTAACAGGAACGCTTTCACCGTAGGCATGATGCAATTGCATATGGTCTTTGCATCTAACTTCTAATGGTCTTGCGTCAACCGAGCCATGGTGCATGTGTGAGGACCTTCCGTTTTCCTTATTGTCCATAGCTGACTCTGTTGCATTAACGCGGCTCGGATACGTCACTTACACCTACTCTCGGCTTTCCAACATTCTCCGATGTACAAAGACTACGATGACTTCTTCACTTTATAATCCATAACTAACTTCAAGTTGTGTTGCTTTATTGCATTTAAGCAGTCATTCTTGTTCTTGAATTGTTGTCATACGAACAACTCTTCTTCATCGGTTTGTTTGTCGAGTAGGTGAGCTGAAACTATGTTTCTACATTCTAGAAACTCACAAGCTCGAGCCGCATCTGGGTCTACGTCACTCGTGAAGGCCTCGGGATTATTCCTGATAATTATACTCGGGCTCGTATTTCTTCCCGAATAGGTGTTAACATCATCACCTTCCACCGACCCCTCCTCATCTAAGTCTTTAGGGATGTCATCCAAATCGGGGTCTTCCAAAATTTCATTTTCGTCATCATCTTCTATGGGGGCCAACACCTCCGGATGAAATTGTAGACGATGACATGTGTTTTGGATGTTATACGAACATCCACCGGAATTTGGATTTTCTGAAGTTGACCCTCCAATACTCGATTGATCTTCCTAGCATACATTAAGATCAATAGCTATTCCAGAACGTTGGCTTACTGGATTTAAAACTTGAATTGGTACGAGTTGTGCAATCTTCGCAAACAACTCAATCGGGCAAGGATATTCGATCTCAGAGGGGCAATAAATTTCAATCATTATCTCTAGATCATCATCATCAACAAGCTCGATTTTCGAGAACTTGATCGGATCTGATGAAACCAAAAATTTGTAAAACAATCTCAACATTTGCTTCCCATAACGAGTAGCTATCTTTGTACTAATCTTCGATTCAATTCCTCCAGCGAAACACGTTTGTTCAATCTCATTCCGATTTTTTCTCTGCTTTGAAATACATAACCTTCATCATCTATATTGATAATTTCTCCATCGAAATGGACATAAACAAAAAAAATGTTGGAACTCATCTTTAAAAACTTGTGATTTTCTCTTAACAAACAAAACACAAATATTTTGTACTGATAATGAAAACAAAAAGCTCAAATATTTAGTACTGACAGTTATATATATATATATCTACTACTGGGGTTAAAAGTGGGTGTTAACCATTGGATGGTATAACCCAAAAATATTTTTGGATGGTAAAAACTCAAAAACTAATTTTTTATTCCCATTAACTAAACTCGTGTTCTTTTGATTTTTTTCGTTTATTTCTCAACATTAATTTTAATTATTATTTTTTCAATATATATTTAATTTGTCTATAATAATTATTCTTAATATTTTTACAACAAAACATTTAATATTTTTTTTATAAATCAAAATTATATTAATACAATAAAATACAAACATTCTTGATTATTACAACGTAACAAATTAAATCTACAGATACAATAAATTATAAATAATTGTTAATATTAATATACGAAATTTTAAATTTTGAACAATAATAATACAAAATAACCTAAATAACCCTAAACCTGCCCAACTCGTCTCGATTAAATAATGTTCATCTTCTTGAATACCCAGCCAACTTCAAGAAATTCTTATAACCCTCAAGCAAGATGGGGCCATCTTCAAGAAATTTCTGGCCAAGTTGTCTCAATCGGCCGTTTGATGACAGAATTCAGTCAACCGACCTTTGATAGTAGGGGCGCTTTCACCGTAGGCATGATGTAATTGCATATGGTCTTTGCATCTAACTTCTAATGGTCTTGCGTCAACCGAGCCATGGTGCATGTGTGAGGACCTTCCGTTTTCCTTATTGTCCACAGCTGACTCTGTTGCATTAACGCGGCTCGGATACGCCACTTACACCTGCTCTCGGCTTTCCAACATTCTTCGATGTACAAAGACTACGACGATTTCGTCACTTTATAATCCATAACTAACTTCAAGTTGTATTGCTTTATTGCATTTAAGCAGTCATTCTTGTTCTTGAATTGTAGTCTTACGAACAACTCTTTTTCGTCGGTTTGTTCATCGAGTAGGTGAGCCGGAACTATGTTTCTACATTCTGGAAACTCACGAGCTCGAGCCGCATCTGGGTCTATGTCACTCATGAAGGCCTCGAGATTATTCCTGATAATTATACTCGAGCTCGTATTTCCTCCCGAATGGGTGTTAACATCATCACCCTCCACCGACCCCTCCTCATCTAAGTCTTTGGGGATGTCATCCAAATTGGGGTCTTCCAAAATTTCATTTTCGTCATCATCTTTTTTGGGGGCCAACTCCTCCGGATGAAATTGTAGACGATGACACGTGTTTTGGATGTTATACGAACATCCACCGGAATTTGGATTTTCTGGAGTTGACCCTCCAATACTCGATTGATCTTCTTAGCATACATTAAGATCAATAGCTATTCCAGAACGTTGGCTTACTGGATTTAAAACTTGAATTGGTACGAGTTGTGCAATCTTCGCAAACAACTCAATCGGGCAAGGATATTCGATCTGAGAGGGGCAATAAATTTCAATCATTATCTCTAGATCATCATCATCAACAAGCTCCATTTTCGAGAACTTGATCGGATCTGATGAAACCAAAAATTTGTAAAACAATCTCAACATTTGCTTCCCGTAACGAGTAGCTATCTTGGTACTGATATTCGATTCAATTCCTCCAGCGAAACGCGCTTGTTCAATCTCATTCCGATTTTTTCTCTGCTTTGAAATACACAACCTTCATCATCTGTATTGATAATTTCTCCATCGAAATGGACATAAACAAAGAAAATGTTGGAACTCATCTATAAAAACTTGTGATTTTCTCTTAACAAACAAAACACAAATATTTTGTACTGATAATGAAAACAAAAAGCTCAAATATTTAGTACAGACAGTTATATATATATATCTACTGGGGTTAAAAGTGGGTGTCGACCATTGGATGGTATAACCCAAAAATATTTTTGGATGGTAAAAACTCAAAAACTAGTTTTTTATTCCCATTAACTAAACTCGTGTTCTTTTGATTTTTTCGTTTATTTCTCAACATTAATTTTAATTATTATTTTTTCAATATATATTTAATTTGTCGATAATAATTATTTTTTAACATTTTTACAACAAAACATTTAATAATTTTTTTATAAATCAAAATTATATTAATACAATAAAATACAAACATTCTTGATTATTACAACGTAACAAATTAAATCTACAGATATAATAAATTATAAATAATTGTTAATATTAATATACAAAATTTTAAATTTTGAACAATAATAATAATACAAAATAACCTAAATAACCCTAAACCTGCCCAACTCGTCTCGGTTAAATAATGTTCATCTTCTTGAATACCCAGCCAACTTCAAGAAATTCTTATAACCCTCAAGCAAGATGGGGGCCATCTTCAAGAAATTTCTGCCCAAGTTGTCTCGATCGACTGTTCGATGATAGAATTCAGTCAACCAACCTTTGATAACAGTTCTTCCAACGTAGATAATGTCCATCTTGCTTGAATTCAGTCAACTGACCTTTGATATATCTTTCAATTCAACAGTACGGTTATACCACATAGTTACATATAGCGGCAAATATATCATCTATGTTGGATCAATAACTCAACAGTCGTACTGTTGAATTGCAGGATAACAATTCTTCCAACGTAGATAATGTCCATATTCTTTGGATATTTAGGATAGTATTCAAAGGCATAAAAAGTTGTCTAACCATTGAAGATATATATTTGCTGCTTCACATGACAGTATATAATTCAACTTCGGCAATACATAATAGTATATAGCTCAATCTCGAAATTTGATTGTACACTTCACAACTTTCCCCCAAAACATTAAAAACTTATCTAATGATAAATTAAAAAAAAAACTCTCATTTTGTTGTTATTTTAAGAAAAATATTTCTTACTTACAATTTAAAAATCAAAACGTAAACCTAATATATAAAGAAATGAGAGAAAGGTAATGTCCGATAATGCATGACCAACACAAAAAAAAAAATTATTATTATTTTTTGATAAAAAAGGTAGTGTCAGCCAATGCATGACCAACACCAAAAAAATTTATTTTTTTATCAGATAAAAAAATGGTGTCGACCAAACATTGGCCAACACCAAAAAATTTTATTTTTTTTATCAAATAAAAATGGTGGCGTCGACCAAGGATTGACCAACACCAAAAAAATATTTTTATCTGATAAAAAAGGTGGTGTCAGTCAATGCATGACCAACACCAAATTTTTTTATCTGATTAAAAAGATGGTGTCAGCCAAGCATTGATCAACACCAAATTTTTTTATCTAATAAAAAATATTGGTGTCTACCAATGCATGACCAATACCAATTTTTTTTTTATCTGATCAAAAAGGTGCTTGGCCAACACCAAAATATTTTTTTTTAAAAATCTCGTATTTTCGTTTATCAGTATAATATCGGATTAAAAACAACATAGGTATCGACCATTGCATGGCCGAGACCAAAAAATATCATTTTTTTGTCTGACGCCAATCATTGGGGTAGAATCTGAGGAGGTGTTAGTTATTGGATGGCTATTTAGAATATTTACTGCTCATTTTAGGTTATTCTGGTGTATATTTTTGAACTTGGGTCATTTTCGTAAATAATTAAAATTTTTGGATCATTTGAATAAAATACCTTGATTATTAATTCAAGTTTATCATGCTAAAATACTTTTTTTTTTTTTTTACTTTAAAAAAATTTCAAATATATATGGTTTCAAATTTATGTGCTCCAACATGGAAATAATTATATTGTAACAAGATTTTAATTCAACATTATTAATTTTTTAATTTAACTCGAATAACTTACTTGATTCGACCGAACGCTCACCCTTAATTTGAGTTATCTGAAAATCCAAATAAGAAAAGACAAAACTATGGTGTTTTAATAAATATTTACCCATTAATCTTATTTTCCTTCCCGAATCATCCCACTTTCCCTTTTTCCTTTACTCAAAATTAATCTAAAAGCTTATACTTCGTCTATTAGTTAAATAATCGGTCCATGTAAACGTAACATTGAGTATAAATAATAAGATTCGTTAACTCGACTCGAAAAAAATTCAAATTGAGTACGGTTGCTAAAATAGGATTCATCAACTCGATTAACTCGAAATTTTTGAACTTGATTCGACTCGACTCGATCCGATCGAATACTCAACCCTAATTAAATATTTACAATTCTTTGATTTAATAGCTCAAAAGTAATTAATTTTTCTGGAAAATAAATTTATTTCAATTAATAAACCCAAAATTAAAAATAATTTCTCAAACCTTTAATTTGATTGTCAGTTGTGAGTTTGTTCAACAGTCGGAGTCTTTTAAATTCTGTGTGAAAGTTTTGCATAATAAGACTTTCATTGCACCAGATTGACAAATTGGAACATGTCTAGAAATTGAAAAATTGAAAATATTTTTTAAGGAATTTAAAATTTCATTATTACTGCAATGAAACATGTACATTGATGAGTTCTCATTGTCCTACACCACTGAGATTCTTCCCAAAAAAAAAAATGGGGTTTTTCCTTTAAGCCAGTGGAGATTATCTAGAATTACCAATCCTCAATTCTGTGAATACTTCACTAGCAGTTGCATCTGAAGTATCATCAAATACCAGAGTAGTGTTATCTTCATCAATGGTTGGAAAGCTATCGGACGGTAATCGATGGAGAACAGGCATTGAAAATTCCAATGAAGCATTGGTTATACTATCTTCAAGTGGGCCTCTGTTGATTGGAGTAAGCTGAAGCTGCAATGCATATTCCAAGTCCCATAAAACATCATTCATGATTGGCCTTTCACTACCATATGCCTTCAAACACTTCTCTACTGTTTCAGCAAACTTCCTGAATGAGTTGGGATTAATAGTATCCACTAACATTGGATCAATAATCTTCTCAAGTTGACCTTTCCTCAGCCAATGCATTCCCCATTCAGCTAAGTTCTCTTCCTCCCTCCTGTTTGAATTGATGACCGCTGGCCTAGCACAAAGGACTTCTAAGAGTACAACTCCGAAAGAATACACATCAGATTTATCTGTCAAGTGCAGAGTCATGAAGTATTCAGGGTCAAGATAACCAAAGGTACCTTTTACATCAACGCTATGTTCTACATCAGGAAGGCCTGATTTTGAAAGACCGAAATCAGCAACTTTGGCCTCAAATTGTTCATCAAGCAAGATGTTTGTTGACTTAACATCGCGGTGAATGATTCCTCCAGCTGCACCTGTGTGCAGGTAGTTAAGGCCTCTCGCTGCACCGATGCAAATTTCTAGTCTTTGCTTCCAAGATAATTCGGAACGTGCACTGTATGATTTCTCAAGACCGGCAGTTGAATAATAGAGATGATCTCTAAGAGTTCCTTTCTCCATGAATTCATAGACCAATATCATTTCAGATCTTTCATCACAATATCCGATTAAGGAAACAAGATGACGGTGGCGAATTTGAGATAAGACCACTATCTCGGTATGGAACTCTAGAAGGCCTTGGCCATGTCCTGGTTCACTCCTTTTCACAGCCACTTTCATGCCACGAAACATTCCTTGATAGACTTTTCCGAATCCACCCACTCCAATCACCAAGTTGGAATCGAAGTTCTTGGTCGATTGCTCAATTTCATGATATGGTAATCTCAAAGCAAGGTTTAAATTGGAAGGCAACGTATTGGAAGGCTTTGCAGACATTCTATTGTAAGAACTATTCCTTGCATAGAAAGGCACGGGGAAAGGCCAACTTAAAGATTGTCCAGGCTTTGCTTTTCTCCTTTTCAAACTCAGAAGAACTATTGCTACCAAAATAATAACAAATGAACCCCCACCAATGGAGCCAACTATAGCAAACAGACTAGTCCTATTACTTTCAAGCTTCCCTGGCCACAAAACAAAATTCGATTTCTTCATCAACTCCATTATCTCCAACCCATTCAAGAAGGCAGTTTGATTCTGAGATTCCGATCGAGGTCCTATACTTATGTTCATGATTCCTGACTCATCAGAATCAACCACAAAATCATAGTAAAATGGAGCAGCCAACTGACCCATTTTATCATATGGATTGATCTTCACACTAAACTTGTTGTAGATATAGAGATTAAAGATTATAACATTAAGAGAAACACTAATTATGTCACAAAAGTGGACCCGAACGAAGTGACTAGAACTCTTGCTCACATTAAAACTCCATGTAACATTGAAGAAATTCAATTGTCTGCTCTCATCTATATTCATTTCTTTTGCAGTCCTATACACAAAGTCTGGTGCAGTATATACAGTGGCTCCTCCTTCTTGATATTCAGGTGAATCAGAGAAGAAGTCACTATTCCTTGCAGCCATTGGATTAAGCAAGAAACTATCATCCGGTATCCAGTTCCTCCACAGTGTATCATTTGCTGGTGTGAGCGTAAGCCCTCCAACATTAATCCTAAAGAGTGTATGCAACACCTGAGAAGGCAAACCATCAAAAGAATTTCTACTTCCTGCAGGAGTAACACGAGAAGCGGTATCGGGGATGAACTTCTCAGGGGCAAGAAAGACTTCGATGGCGTTTACGAAAGCCAAGTTTGATCCTTGGGAAGGTATGAAGTAGATCCTAAATCTTTTTACATTGATGGTGACTAAGAAGTCTTTGATGACAGGTGAACTAACACTGTTCTTGAGAGTAAAGTTTGATAATAGCCAAAATCCCGAAGCTGAGACATTAAATTTAGCTGTGGCTAGATTAGAATCAGAGGAACAAACAAAGAAATGGAGACGTACAAAGTAGGTGCCGTTCTCATTAATTAAAAACTCGTAAAAGGAAGGGCGTCGATAGATTCTTGCGGATTGATAGAGTTGAGATGAGGAAGGATTTGCGTGAGGGATAGGGCTGCTTTGCCCTACAGAGAAGGAAACACCGGAATTCAAGTCACCGACAAAGTTTCGACCTCCGATGCCTGAGACGTTAGACTTTGATCCACAGTTGATGAAGTACTTATCTGGAAGTATGTAAGCTGATGAAAGGGGAAGAAGTAGCAACAACTGGAGAAGGAGGAGGAGAAGATTATGAATCTTTTCCATTGGAGGATGAGATGGTAAAGGAGGCAAGTGGAACTAAGATAGAAGGTAGTGGAGTGGAACAAAGATAGAAGGTAGTGGACACCTTAAAACCGAATAAAGGAAATTAAGAATCAATCAAAGCATGCATGCTATTTTTCTTTTTCTAAAATTTGTTAAGATACAATTTCTTATAATAGTCAAGTTTATACATCAATACAAATAGCCCAATTTTGACCGGGCCTTTTTTAATTTATTTTAAATTTAGATTTATTTTAAATTTAAATTAATTTTAAATTTAAATTTAATTTAAATTTAAATTTAATTTTAAAATTAAAAAGTCCATTAAAAATGTCTAAATTACAAAGGGCCCAAAGACTAGCCCGATGACCCAATTACACCCAACACAAACCCATTACAGAAACCCTAATCTACTACCCACTTGCACTGTTGTCGTCCTCCTTAACCACTCAGAACGCGCCACGTCAGCCCAAGCAGCTCCTCCTTCAGCCCCAACTTGCACTGCCACCAATTGCTTCAAGCCTCCATCGCCGAACCTGCAAAAAAGGAGATTAGATGTACATTTATTTGAAAAAAAACAAGTTATCATGATTAAAATTCTGGTTATAAAACCAGATTCAAACAATTTTGTAAAGGTTACGAACTTGGTTCTTGTTTTAACATTACAAACCAATACAAAGAAATAGACTTTGAAGCATTTGTGATCAATATACATAAGTTTATTATTCGAAACTGCTACACTAGATAATTTGTAACTAAACGTGAAAGGGAACAGGCGAAACGGCAAGAAGCAGATTCGAAGTACTCAGGCATTAAACACTCGCAAAGGTACCTTAAATACATGCATTAACTATCTGTTGTTTACTTTATTGTTTATTATTCAAACCCCAAAACATTTCCATTATCAAATATTACGCATTAATACACCTATTAAGCATATCGTTATCATTATCTACTGCTTAATTACTTCAGACATTCTAAATACATTCCATGTACTTATTACTTACCTTATTAAATTCATTCATTGTTTTTCCAAGAGCATTAAACACATATTCAATTTATTTAATAACTATTAATAATAAATGTGCTATTAATAATAATAATAATAATAAGTAATAACTACCTCATTAATAATAATAATAATAATAATATTAATAATTAAAAATAAAAAAGGAAAACAAAAGGTCAGAAGTCACTCCCCTGATCCGCGCTACCGTCGCCGGAGCTCGCGCCGGAGCCTCCGCTCAAGCCTCGCCCAACACCGTCTGTACCCTGTTAAATGTATATCTGCGAAGAAACAGAGAATCGGGTTTCGTTTTTTTTAAAAACGGGGGTTAACAAAATCGAAAACAAAGGAATAAAAGAAATGAGTTTCAAAAGAAAGGTTTAAAAGTGTTTTTTTTAAAAAAAAGGATGGATTAATGTTAAGATCTGGACTAAAAATCCAAATTTGGGTTTTAGAAAACAAAAGGAAAAAGAAAGGATTTTTACCTTCGACGGTGGCTGCCCGGCGCGTGAGGACCAGCAACGACAGAGACATGGTCGGACCGGCGCGTGTGACCAGGCGCGGCGACAACGCATGGCTGTGGACGATGGCGCGCGGCGGCTACGCGCGGTGGACGGTGACAGGACGTTAGGTCGAAGCCATGGTCGCCCATGGAAGGGGGAGAGGATTTTTTGAGAGGATTTGGTTTTTCTTTTTGAAAAGGGGTAAAAATGAATTTTTTTTTTTAAGAAATGACTTATTTATAGCCATCCAAAATGGTGTCGTTTTGGCATGGCTTCAGAATGCTCAAAACGGCACCGTTTCACCTCATAATCCATGACCGACCCGAAATCCAACCAGACCCGACCTAGGATCCGCGTGTTTTTAAAGGAGTGGTTATTTCTGTGTTCGATCCTTCCGCTTTTTCTCAAATTTTTAATCAGGTCCTTCTCGTACTTCTAATTGATTCTAAGTTAACCCAATAATTTTCAATGCTTTTCAATTTAATCCTTTGACCTTTTGAAAGCACCAGGGGCTGCCACGTGTCACTAGTCTGGTTTATTTACGTCGATGGTCCCTCTTATTTCTAATTTGTTTTAATTTAATCCTTAAGTCAAGTTTTGTTTAATTACAAAATTGGCCAAAATTTTTTTCATGATTTTCAAATTAGTCCTCTGACTTCAGGATGCCTGGGGGGTTGCCACGTGTCACTTCCTTTTGGTTTTATTGCCCTGGGGTCCCTAAACTGTCCAAAAATCCCATTTTTGACCTCGAACTTCCAAAAATCCCATTTTGACCCCGAACTTCCAAAAATCCCATTTTTAACCTCGAAATTTCCAAAAATCTCATTTTTACCCCTAAACTTCCAAAAATTCCATTTTTGCCCCTAAAACTCTCAAAATTACCCTTTTACCCCTAAATGTGTAAAAATTCAATTTTTAAACTCTAAACTTTCCCAAAATTACCATTTGTGCCCCGAGAATCCAAACTTACCATTTTGCCCCCAGGTATCCGAAAAGTCTCATTTTCAAACCCGATCGCGTCCTTGTTCTTCATCATCAATATTTATGTTTATTTTAACCATTATGCACTCGTATTTTGTATTTTTGATTTTTTGCCATTTTATCTTCTTATTTATCTTACTTCGCGTTATTCAATATCCATTATTAACTGCTTATTCATATTAAACTCGCATGTTTGTTTTCAAAATTGTTTTCATAAAAACTTTAAAATCGAGACAATATTCTTTTATTTCGAGTTTCGAAAATTTGCGCCTTAACTTACTAGGTGCAATTTTTCTTCAAATCGAAATAATCGAATACCCTTAATCGAGGCAATGTTTCCTTATCTTCGATCCTGAAAATTTGCACCTTAACTTACTAGGTGCAACCTTTCATCCAATCGGAATAATCGAACATCCTTTTCCCAAAATCTAAGAAGTTTACGAAGGAAAACTCATTATTTATGGATCCTGAAATGTCATGTCCTAACTCATTGGTCGTGATTTTCTTTCTCGATCACCTTGAAACGACAGAATTTCAAAACAAACCTGTTTTCTTTTAAACTTAACTCATGCATTCAACGATCGTATTTTAGACTTTATTCGAGCTTATAAATGTTACAAATTAAGACCTGAAAATAATCAATACAGTACAAATTTTGAGCGTATGAGGATGCTAATCCTTCCTCATGCGTACCGACTCCCAAACCTATTTTTTTGGATTTCGAAGACCTACATGTTTTCAAAACGGTTTTTTAAAATGTTTTGTGGTGATCCAATTACACCAAGTAAAGGATTGGTAGCGACTCCCATTATTTTTCTATTTTAAAATGATTTTCGAAACACGTCGTTTTTCGAAAAAGGATGGTTTCGACAGTTGGCGACTCCACTGGAGAATTTTTTTTAATAAACGAGAGTCAAGCCAAAATTGATTATTTTCGGGTCTTCTTTGGAAACGTTTAAGCTTCAGTTTTGTTTAATATGCGATCCTCGACATCTTTTGTTACATTATATTATGTGATATTGCTAGTAAGTTTGTATACATTTGCATATGATATTACCTTTTTAAGTGGAAGCCGAAAACTACTCCTTCGTGAGGTCTTCATCTCCGTGCAGGATAGTGGATCGCTTTCGGGATTACAAAGTACCCTTGTTTTTGTGAAGTTTTCACTTCTGTGCAAACATGTGGAAAATGCGTCCACCTAAACCGAACTCGTCCGTATGAGCCTATAATGGGTAAGGACCAAGGAATCTGCTGGTTTGGGTACCCCTACTTTAGAACCTAAAACCACATATAGTAAGCCGTAGGAACTTGCTTTGGAAGGAGTTGTACTAAACCATTTTGCAACCTTCCAAGATAAACTCTTAGGTTCTATGCTATACTTGTATATTGATATTGTTGTGTTTTGCTAACTTGTTTATTCTGTTTCTTTTTGCATTGCAATTTATCATCATATAAAGGAAAGGTATAGACTCAAAAGTTCAGTTACCGATAAGAGAATTAATCATGGAAAACAAGTACTTTGATAAAGTGGAGGATAATATGGTCGTGCGTATGTGGTTAGAGGAGACTCAGTGCTAAAAGGGGGACAGCTTAGTGGAAGGGTATGAGTCAGAGCTTTGGGATTATATCAGGATCAACACGGCTCAAAACAATGTGCTAGAGTTGAAGGAGATATGAGACAGTTGGGACAACAACATGAAACAGACCTTTTACTAAGAATACGGAGATTTGTCATACTTGTGCGAAGTTAAGGTAGACAAATCCCTCTTTAGAGCCTTAGCACAGTATTGGAACCCGGCCTACAATTGCTTCACCTTTGGGAATATAGACATGATGCCGACGATAGAAGAATACACCACTCTGCTCTGTTATCCGAAGATTTCGGTAGATAAGACCTATTCTAAAGCTCCAAATCTCCCGACCATTGTTAAAATATTAATAAGCATCACCGGCATGAGCAAACAGTGGGTTGCAGCTCGAGTTAAGGTCAAAGGCGATAACAAATGCATCACGTGGAAAAGTCTATGAGATCTGATACTGGCTCATCCAGATGCAAAGAAAAAGATCGACATCTTAGCCCTAAGTATCTACGGGTTGGTCGTTTTTCCAAAGGCTTTGGGGCATATAGAAGACGCGGTGATAGATTTGTTTGATAGATTGGGTAAAAGAGTGACACTTGCCCCGGCCATACTAGTTGAAACTTTCATCCTTAAATGCGTGTAGAAAGGAGGGAGAAGGTTGATTTATTACTTGCGTACAGCTATTAAAGGTATGATTTCATAGTCACTTCTGGAAAACAGAAAAAGTCTCCTATCAGTACTTGTCTAAAGATTACTCCCCTTTGAAAGAGTTCGTGGCCACGCAAAGACAAGAAAGCTTCGCAGAAGAAAAGTGGATGGCCATACTCTAAAGCCTCAAAGATAAAAACATAGAGTGGTGAGCACCACGGTTCGTTCCTGATGAAATATTGTATCGGTGCGGGGATCTCGATTGGGTCCCATTGGTAGGAATATGGGGAGCAACCGGATATGCACCTTTACTGGTTTAAAGACAATACAGATCAAGACAGTTCATACCCGCGACTCAAGGGTTAACTCAGTGTGAATTCACGTACCGGGGAGAAAACAATAATAAAAGGATTCGGGAAATCTCAAATGCATGGAACCAAGTTCAAAAAATGAAAGCATTCGACGCCAATCCCATGATAATTGCAGAATATGATTGGTGGAGAAACAGAAGGATCAACGATAATATTCTTGTGCCAAACCCGGAGATTGTCCGCCCAATTGAAGAACACTTGTAGGTTGTCCTGACTGAATTAGAAATAATTAAACAAGATTTCGAAAAGAAAAATGCTGAGACGGAGAAATTGATAGAAAAGTTGGAGGAAGAGAAGATGCTTTTAGGATTAGACGTTGATGTTCAGAAGTTAGAAGAGAAAAAATTGAGAAAAGGGAAGAATAAGGCTGAAGATCTTAGCAGCCTAAAGAAGGACTATAAAAAGCTTCGATTGTCAATAAGAACAGTCGGTTTAGGTAAGAATCAGAGCAATGGCAACAGGAAATCCGCGAAGAGAAAAATAAAACAAGTCACTGGAAAAACAAATTTCAAGACGCCTAAGTTTAGGAAAATGCTATGAAGAGTAGCTTTCTGGAAAGCCAAGCCGAAGTGACCGAACTAAAAGCTCGAGTAGGAGAATTGGAGGAATCCTTTACAGGCATTGTAGTCGAAATTCAGTAATGGAGTTGAAGGCAAGTTGAGCTGAGATCGAGAAATTGAATAAGAGGGTGGAGGAATTAGAAACCGCTTTGCAGAATAGTGAAATACGAATTGAAATTTTAGAAAGGACGTTGGAGACAAATGATTGGCATCTTCAGCAAACCCAAAAGGAAGTCAGAGAGAGGGATATGTTATGGGTGAGGCTTTAAATCGAATCCTCGAAGTAGATGATCATGTGCAAACACTGGCAGTTGAAGCAGAAGAGCTAAGCATACAATACGAGACGAAGACGGAACGAGGTCAAAAGCTATCAAGCCTCCTTAAGAAAGTCAAGGCTCTGAGCATCAAAGCAAAACCGTTTATGCAATTTGCTTTATGTTAAGGAACTTGTTATCCAAATGAAGTTGTCTAAATGGAAAATGAATTATAAGTCAATACCTTTCTCTTGCATACATGCATCCTATTCGCATCACATTTTTTGCATATCTCTGCATAACGATCCAAACTTATTAAAAACTTACCATCCAACTTCATCAGTAATCATTGAAAACTCACATCGCTATAATACCTGAAAGAAAACTAAGGCTATGGAGCAAAGACTTGAAAAAATCCAAAAAGAATTACAACACCAGATGCAAGAGCGCATCCAAGAGCAGATGACCATGATGTGTAGAGAGATGAAAAGTCAATTCATGGAGGTACAAAAGAGCCTAATGAATGAATTAGTGCAAGTAAAATAAAGCATGAGCGATAAAGGAAAGAGCCTTACTATTGAGGAAGAAGAGGACCCAATGGTACCCCAGGCTTTACATATCGCCATAACCCTGCTTCCCATGAGATGCCGACACGGGAGTCCACCATTACTATAAAGGCACAGCAACAGGTCACAGACACGTCGAGACCAGCCAATTATCCAAAATTGGATCCGGGTCAAACCTAGAGGATAATGCTACGAATCTGGGTGTCCTAGACTTTGACAAAATGATAAGAGAGGATCTCCCTAGACAAATAGAGGAAAAATACAAGCGATTAGAGGAGAAAATCGACGCGATGCAAGGAATTGAAATTTCCTATGGGGTAGATGCCAAAGAATTAAGTCTGGTTTCGGATCTGGTTCTCCCTCCCAAATTCAAAGTTCCAGAATTTGAAAAATATAACGGGACGAACTGTCCTGAAGCCCACCTGACCATGTTTTACAGGAGGATGGCGGGGCACGTGCATAATGACCAATTGTTAATTCATTGCTTTCAAGACAGCGTGACCAGGTCGGTAATCAGATGGTACAACCAATTGAGCTGATCAAAGATCCATTCATGGAAAGATTTGGCACAAGCTTTCTTAAAGTAATACGGTCATGTGGTAGAAATAGCTCCTGATCGGCTTACACTGCAGAATATGGAGAAGAAGTCAAACGAGAGCTTTAGAACATATGCGCAAAGATGACGCGAGGTGGCAACCCAAGTACAGCCACTACTGATAAAGAAAGAGACAACAATGTTATTTGTCAATACCCTCAAAGCTCCTTACCTGAATCACCTGTTGGGAACGCCACAAGAGTTTCTTTGATATGGTCATATAGGGGGAGATGATAAAAAATATGATCAAGGCTGGCAATATTGAAACTGGATAAAGCCCTAAAAGGCCTACCCCCAAAAGAAGGGATAATGAGGTCAACAATGTAAATGTATACAGACCTAACTACACAAAACCCTTCGCGACAGGGCAGCCCAAAGCTCCAATGGGCAATTACCAAAATACCTTGCAGCAGGAACCGGGCATCAGGCCAAATAGATGAAGAGTTCAATACACTCCCATTCCGATGTCATACGGAGAACTCTGTAAGATCCTATATGACGCGCATGAGGTAGCTCCTCAGCTTGTAAGACCATATAAACCCCCATTCTCGACTTGGTACGACGCGAATGCTCACTTTGAATACCATGTAAAGGCAGAAGGACACTCGATTGAAAACTGCCTTGCCTTTAATAGACGAGTCGAAGGACTCATAGAGCAAGGGGTGAATGCCTTGCTGGAAGAAGGAGCTCGAAAAATTATGAGAAGTGTTGAAGAAATTAAGTCTCCACTTCGGTGGGTATGGCATGAGATGGTCAAAGAAGGAATAATCGTGAAGGATAAAAAGAGTATGATAATTGGGGATGATAACCATTGCGAGTTTCATGCCGTTAAGGGGCATGAAATTCAAAGCTGCGTCGATTTCAAAGCCGTGGTCCAGATATTGATGGATAATCGAGAGTTGGAATTTTTTGAAGAAAGAGAGGAAGCTAATGATGTTTGTGCCTTCGAGGATGGAATGACTAAGGTTTATGGAAGCAATCGCCCCAAGGTGATTATTCGTGGCACGACAAGAGAACAGACAACCCCTCGTATCATCATATAAAAGCTTGTAGCGTTTCCTTACAGGGACAGTAAGAAGGTCCTATGGAGTTACAATTGCAGCGTGACCATACCAAGAGAGGGGGAACCGAGGAAGGACGTGAATCTTGTTACCCGTAACGGTAAAAATTATGACCCTGTAAATAAAGAAAAAGAGGTAAGTAAAGGGAAGGCAAGAATGTGTGAGCCTGAGAAAGAAATAACAAGCAAGCCCGAAGCACCCACGAACGAGCCCGTATCCGAGAATGAGGCGAAAGAGTTTTTAAAGTTTTTTAAGGCATAGTGAATATAGTGTAGTACAAAAACTACATAAACAGCTTACTCGAATATCGATCTTGTTATTACTCTTAAGCTCGGAAGCCCATCGAAGCGTACTAATGAAGGTGCTGAACGAAACATATGTAGCAAATGACATCCGTCAGCAAGCTAGATCGATTGGTCAATAACGTGAATGCTGATAACTTCATTTTCTTCAGCGATGATGAAATACCGACGGGAGGAATAGGGTTCACCAAGGCCTTACACATCACTACCTGTTGTAAAGGGTATACGCTACCTGGAATACTCATAGACAATGGTTCAGCCCTGAATATGCTACCGCTAGCTACACTGCAAAGATTGCTAATTGATAGCTCTCACATGAAAGGATGTAATAACATAGTGATAGCATTTGACGGGACAGAAAGGAAGGTGATGGGAAAGATTGAAATACCTCTTCAAATTAGGCCGAATACATACGAAGTGGATTTTCTAGTGATGGATATCAGGCCCACTTATAACTGTCTGCTGGTAAGACCGTGGATCCACTCAGCTGGGGCAGTACCTTTCTCTTTACACCAGAAAGTGAAGCTAATAAATGAAGGGCTGTTAATAACGATTAATGCTGAGGAGGAAATAATTGCGTCTATAACGAGCGATTCACCCTACGTGGGAATTGACGAGGAGGCTGTAGAATGCTCGTTCCGCTCACTAGAGTTTGTCAATGTAACTTTCATTTTGGAAAAGAGCAAGATACCTGTGCCAATAATATCATCGACTACCAGGATGGGCTTGCAATTAACAGTCGAAAAGGGAGCTGTACCTGGGAAGGGACTAGGAAAATACCTCCAAGGAAGAATTAATGTGCCGATACTGATAGAAAAGCAGGATCGTTATGACCTGGGGTACAAGCCAGACGCGAAACAAAAGAGGAAAGAGCTTGAGAAAAGGCAAGAAAGAAAGAGGGTCAGACTGTTTGGAAAGGATATCTCGTGGGAACCCATGGTCTTCCCACACATCTATGAGACTTTCGTCTCAGGAGGGGTGATCAACCAGCAAGCAAAGGAGCGAGTGACTATTGGAACCAAAGAAGACATCATAGATTTAGGTATTAATGCTATATCAGATGAAGAAAAGGAAAGAAATTCATCAAGAATTGGTCCGTGTGCACCTGGAAGCACCTTGAATAATTGGACCGTGAAGGAACTCCCTGTAATTTTTAAGATTTCCTCAGAGTACTGCTCGAAAACACCTATTGCTTTAGGCTCGAAAGTAATATGAATCTTTTTGTAAAAGGGCCCATGGTTATTATTCAGTTATTTTGAATGAAGTGCACTTTCCATTTATATTCTTCTTCATAATTATTCTTTCATTTCTTAATTCAGCTTAATAAATCATTCGTACATAACCAATAAACAAGATTAATTATTTTTTAATACATACATACTCATACATACCACATAATCATTCTTTCGTAAATTTATTTTGCTCTTTGGACCTTCCTTTCATCCCTTGACATATCCTCGAATATCAATAATATGAGCAACCCTGACACTAACTTAGAACCTCACTTCAAGCAAGATACGTGTTTGGAAGAGCTTCAGGACCTTGAAGATAATCAAGATTGTAATCTGCCTCCGGATCTGATAAGAATGATGAAACAGGAAGAAAAACAGATCCTGCCTCATTCGGACCTAGTGAAAGTTATTAATCTGGGGCATGAAGAGGAAAAGAAAGAGGTGAAAATTAGGACAAGCATATCCGAAGAAACCAGAAGGAATCTTATCAAGTTGCTTCAGGAATACCAAAATATCTTCGCATGGCCATACCAAGATATGCCCGGCTTGAGCACTGACATTGTGGTGCACAAACTTCCTATAAAGGAAAAAAGTAGACTAGTGCAGCAAAAACTCCGAAGAATGAGATCGGATGTGTTGTTAAAAATAAAAGAAGAAGTCAAGAAACAATTTGACGTCGGTTTTCTCCAGGTAATTAAATACTTTGAACGGGTAGCTAATATAGTCCCCGTTCCTAAAAAAGACGGAAAGGTGCGCATGTGTGTGGACTATCGAGATCTAAATAAAGCTAGCCCAAAGGATAATTTTCCCTTGCGTCACATCGACATTTTAGTCGACTATACGGCAGTACATTCTCTGTTTTCCTTTATGGATGGTTTCTTTGGGTATAATCAGATAAGGATGGACCCTGAGGATATGGTCAAGACCATATTTATCACGCTATGGAGAACATTTTGCTACAAGGTGATACCCTTCGGACTCAAAAATACAGGGGCAACTTATCAAAGGGCCATGGTGACCTGATGACATGATCGCGAAATCCCAAACGGAGGAAGAACATGTGAGAATCCTGAGAAAGTTATTTGGAAGGCTCAGGAAATATCAATTAAAGCTAAACCCAGCGAAATGAACTTTCGGGGCCACATCAGGAAAATTGTTAGGCTTTATAGTCAGTAAAGGTGAATTAAAATTGACCCGGATAAAGTCAAAGCTATATAGGAGCTACCACCACCCAGCACGCAAAAAGAAGTTCGGGGGTTCTTAGGAAGACTAAATTACATTGCTCGGTTCATTTCACAGTTGACTGAGAAATGCGGTCCTATCTTCCGCCTACTTAGAAAGCGCAACTCGGGTGTGTGGGATGATGAATGTCAGGAAACCTTTAACAAGGTCAAAGATTATTTATCCAAGGCTCCTATCTTGGTACCTCCAATTCCTAATAAGTCATTGATCCTATACTTGACAGTCTTTGAAAATTCCATGGGATGCGTACTAGGCCAACACGATGAATCCGAAAAGAAGGAAAGGGAAATATATTATCTTAGTAAGAAATTCACTGATTGCGAGACGCGATATTCGCTACTTGAGAAATTATGTTGTGCACTATTTTGGACTACAAGTAGATTAAGATAATACATGTTATATCATATCACTTGGTTGATTTCAAAATTAGATCCTCTGAGGTACCTGATGGAGTCAGCCACATTGAATGAGATATTGGCTCGATGGCAAACCTTGCTCTCGGAATTCAACATAGTCTACGTCAATCAGAAAGCAGTAAAAGGGTGTGCGATAGCAGACTTCCTAGCCAGTAAGGCTTTAGAGGACTATGAGCCGATAAACTTCGATTTCCCGAATGAAGATTTAATGCATATTGCGACTACTGAAGAGGCAATCACGGAAGAACGACCTTGGAGATTGAATTTTGATTGAGCTTCAAATGCCACAGGTAATGGGGTCAGGGCAGTCTTGGTATCACCAGAGGGAGATCACTACCCTTTCACCAACAAACTTGATTTTGATTGCACAAACAACATGGCTGAATACGAAGCATGTATCTTGGGAATCCGTGCGGCCATAGAGCGGGGAATCAAAATTTTAAAGATTTATGGAGATTCTGCACTGGTAATCTATCAACTCAAAGGAGAATGGAAAACTAGGATTCTAAGCTAATAGATTACCGCAGATTGGTCCTCGAGTTGATCACGAAATTCGATGACGTCATATTTCATTATCTTTCACGAGAAAAAAACCAGATGGCCGATGCTCTTGCCACTCTAGCCTCGATGATTAAGGTGAGTAGGACAGAAAATGTAAAGCCCATTCAAATGAGTATCTATGAAGCTCCTACTCATTGTTGTGATATTGAAGCAGAGGAAGAAGAAGAAAAAGATGATTGCCCATGGTACCAGAATATTCTTCAATTTGTGAGAGATCAAAAGTACCCCGAGCAAGCCTCAAAAAATGAAAAGAGGACATTACGAAGACTGGCAAGTGAATATGTCCTAGACGGGGAAATCTTGTACAAAAGGAGAAAAGATCAAGTATTGCTAAGATGTGTTGATGCAATTGAAGCTAAGAAGATCTTAGAAGAGGTTCACGAAGGCATTTGTGGGACACATGCCAACGGTTTCACGATGGCCCGGTAAATAATGAGATTTGGGTATTACTGGTCTACTATGGAGGGCGATTGCATCAATTATGCCAAGAAGTGCCATAAGTGCCAGATCTATGGGGATAAGATTCATGTACCTCCATCACACCTTCACGTGATGACCTCTCCCTGGATTTTTTCTATGTGAGGCATGGACATCATCGGACCAATTTCTCTAAAGGCTTCTAATAACCATAGATTCATCTTTGTGGTAATTGACTACTTCACTAAATAGGTAGAAGCGACCTCATACGCAAATGTTACCAAGTCTGCGGTTAGCAAGTTCCTGAAGAAAGAAATTATTTACCGATACAGGATACCCGAAAGGATCATATCCGATAATGCCTTGAATTTGAACAATAGCACGATAGCAGAAGTTTGCGAACAGTTCAAAATCAAGCATCATAATTCTTCTCCCTATCGTCCAAAAATGAATAGAGCTGTGGAGGCAACTAATAAGAACATCAAGAAGATTGTGGCAAAAATGACTAAGACTTACAAAGACTGGCACGAAAAACTACCATTTGCCCTCTTTGCCTACAAAACTTCAGTCAGGACTTCTACGGGGGCAACACCATTCTCATTGGCGTACGGTATAGAAACAATCTTGCCTATTGAGGTTAAAATACCTTCCCTTAGAGTCTTAACCGACCTTCAACTAGACGAGGCTGAATGGATCCAAGCTCGATTTGACCAGTTGAATTTAATCAAGGAAAAGAGATTAAAAGTCATTCGCCATGGCTAGATGTACTAGAAAAGAATGATGCGAGCTTACGACAAAAAGGTTCGTCCCAGGGAATTTTATGAGGGAGATCTAGTTTTAAAAAAGATACTTCCTATACATAAAGATTTCCGTAGGAAATGGATGCCCAATTGGGAAGGACCTTATGTGGTAAAGAAAGCTTTCTCAGGTGGAGCTCTCATCTTAACAGAAATGGACAGCAAGGATCTGTACAACCCCGTCAATTCAGACTCAGTGAAAAAATACTTCGCCTAAAATAAAAGGGGAATTGAGATGAAAACCCGCAAAGGGCGTCTCGAAAAAAAAAACAAAAAGGGTTCATGATGAAAACCCGCAAAGGGCGTCTTGGAGCCAAGGAATTTTTGAGTTGAAAACCCGCAAAGGGCGGTTCAGGTCCAAGAACGGGTCGACAAGATGGAGGAATGTTACAACTTGAAACATCAACAAAGCACTCTAGATCTTCTAGACACACATCTGAGCTAGGAATAATTCTCAAGCAAATTGGTGTGGAGTAGCTCATTTTGCGATATCTGAGGCAACTAATTATTCTTTATTGTACTTGACAATTTTCGACTAATGATTGTTTCCTTTGATCCTCTTTTAATAGAATTTTCGAAATACGACTTTGTTTCTGCACAATTTTGCCCAAGCATTTTGCATCTAAATAACGGGTAATGAACTAATAAATCATACAAAAAGTTATGAGCATTATTCTGGAATTTTTAGAAATTACAAGAAGTCCAAAACAAGACCGCCAGTGGGAAGACAAACTTAAAAACAAGCAGTTCCAGAACAACCTAGAAAAGATGGAGTAACACATCAAAGACAGAATTTAGACGGGCGACAGACCATGCCGACCTAAATAAATAACTCTGACATTCATCATACACATTCATACAAGTTAGGAGCATTTAATTCATTCTAATCATAACTTTTTAATTTAGGACTACATAGAGGCCCATAGAAGCATTTTCACAGGTCGCATCCTCGTCACATGGCGAGATAAATCATTAAGATCACCAAGTTGAAAAGGCGCAGGACTCCAATGCCTTACCCTGATCAAGGGGCAGATTGCGATTATCCACAAACGACGCGGTCATCTTCCTGATGAGATACTGAGAAGAAGACCAAATCAAACTCGCACTCGATGTGAGTAAATCTTCGAACTCCAGCTTCCTGATGAGACACTGAGAAGCAGGTTGAAGCAATAAAAGGTTAGCTTTCTAATGAGATACTGAGAAGTGGACCAAATTCGTCTTCCTGATGAGATACAGAGAAGCGAATTAAAACAAACGACGCGATCATCTTCTTGATGAGATACTGAGAAGAAGGCCAAGTTAATGAAACTAGACTTAAAGACTACGATTATCTTAGGGCAAGAGGGAGTCATGATGCAGAGGTAGATGCGGCAAAATCAAACGGTTAAACAAAGCAAAAAGTGGACCAATTAAAGAGAGATCGTCAAAGAAGTAAGACGAGACCAAATTGGGCCTCTTTTTGGTCCTTGCTCCGTTCCTGTTACACAACAACGAGCAAGGAGGGGCAGCTGTTGGAGCCCAATTTTGATCAGGCCCCTTTTTAATTTATTTTAAATTTAAATTAATCTTAAATTTAAATTTAATTTTAATTTTAAAATTAAAAAGTCCATTAAAAATGTCCAAATTACAAAGGGCCCAAAGACTAGCCCAATGACCCAATTACACCCAACACAAACCCATTACAAAAACCCTAATCTACTACTCACTTGCACTGTTACCGTCCTCCTTAACCACTCAGAACGCGCCACGTCAGCCCAAGCAGCTCCTCCTTCAGCCCCAACTTGCACTGCCACCAACTGCTTCAAGCCTCCATCGCCGAACCTGTAAAAAAGGAGATTAGATGTACATTTATTTGAAAAAAAACAAGTTATCATGATTAAAATTCTGGTTATAAAACCAGATTCAAACAATTTTGTAAAGGTTACGAACTTGGTTCTTGTTTTAACATTACAAACCAATACAAAGAAATAGACTTTGAAGCATTTGTGATCAATATACATAAGTTTATTATTCGAAACTGCTACACTAGATAATTTGTAACTAAACGTGAAAGGGAACAGGCGAAACGGCAAGAAGCAGATTCGAAGTACTCAGGCATTAAACACTCGCAAAGGTACCTTAAATACATGCATTAACTATCTGTTGTTTACTTTATTGTTTATTATTCAAACCCCAAAACATTTCCATTATCAAATATTACGCATTAATACACCTATTAAGCATATCGTTATCATTATCTACTGCTTAATTACTTCAGACATTCTAAATACATTCCATGTTCTTATTACTTACCTTATTAAATTCATTCATTGTTTTTCCAAGAGCATTAAACACATATTCAATTTATTTAATAACTATTAATAATAAATGTGCTATTAATAATAATAATAATAATAAGTAATAACTACCTCATTAATAATAATAATAATAATAATAATATTATTATTATTATTATTAATCATTAATAATAAAAACTGAAAACAAAAGGTCAGAAGTCACTCCCCTGATCCGCGTTGCTGTCACCGGAGCCTTCGCTGAAGCCCTGCCCGACCGTTCGTACCCTGTTAAATGTAGATCTGCGAAGAAACAAAGAACCGGGTTTCGTTTTTTAAAAAAACGGGGGTTAACAGAATCGAAAACAAAGGAATAAAAGAAATGGGTTACAAAAGAAAGGTTTAAAAGTGTTTTTTTTTTTAAAATGATGGATTAACGTTAAGATCTGGACTAAAAATCCAGATCTGGGTTTTAGAAAACAAAAGGAAAAAGAAAGGATTATTACCTTCGACGGTGGCTAGCCGACGTGTGAGGACCAGCAACGGCGGAGACGTTGTCGGATCGGCGCGCGTGACCAAGAGCGACGATGACCCGCAGCTGCGAACGATGGGGCGTGGCGACTACATGCGGTGGACGGCGACAGGACGTCAGGCCGAAGCCATGGTCGACCATGGAAGGGGGAGAGGATTTTTTGAGAAGATTTAGTTTTTTTTTTTAAAAGGTAAAAATGAAAAAAAAATTTCTAAGAAATAACCTATTTATAGCCATCCAAAACGGTGTTGTTTTGGCATGGCTTCAAAATGCTCAAAACGGCACCGTTTCACCTTATAAACCATGGTCAACCCGAAATCCGACCCAATTGGACCCGACCTAGGATCGGCGTGTTTTTAAAGGAGGGGTTATTTATCTGTTCGATCCTTTCGTTTTCTCTCAAATTTTCAATCAGGTCCTTCTCGTACTTTTAATTGATTCTAAATTAACCCAATAACTTTCAATGCTTTTCAATTTAATCCTTTGACCTTTTGAAAGCACCAGGGGCTGTCACGTGTCACTAGTCTGGTTTATTTACGCCAATGGTCCCTTTTATTTCTAATTTGTTTTAATTTAATCCTTAAATCAAGTTCTGTTTAATTACAAAATTGGCCCAAAAATTTTTCATGGTTTTCAAATTAGTCGTCTAACTTCAAGATGCTTGGGGGCTGCCACGTGTCACTTCCTTTTGGTTTTATTGCCCTGAGGGTCCTTAAACTATTCAAAAATCCCATTTTTGACCCCGAAACTTCTAAAAATTCCATTTTACCCTCGAAACTTCCAAATTCCATTTTTACCCCCGAAACTCAAAATTACCCTTTTTACCCCCAAATATCTAAAAATTTCATTTTTAAACCCCAAATTTTCATTAAATTACCATTTTTGCCCCGAGAATCCAAAATTACCATTTTGCCCTCGGCTATTCGAAAAGTCTTATTTTCAAACCCGATCGCGTCCTTTTTCTTCATCATCAATATTTGCGTTTATTTTAACCATTATGCACTCGTATTTTGTATTTTTAATTTTTTGTCATTTTATTTTCTTATTTATCTTACTTCGCGTTATTCAATATTCATTATTAACTGCTTATTCATATTAAACTCGCATGTTTGTTTTCAAAATTGTTTTCATAAAAACTTTAAAATCGGGACAATATTCTTTTATTTCGAGTTTCATAAATTTGTGCCTTAACTTACTAGGTGCAATTTTTCTTCAAATCGAAATAATCGAATACCCTTAATCGAGGCAATGTTTCCTTATCTTCAATTCTGAAAATTTGCACCTTAACTTACTTGGTGCAACCTTTCATCCAATCGGGATAATCGAACATCCTTTTCCCAAAATCTAAGAAGTTTACAAAGGAAAACTCGTTATTTTTGGATCCTGAAATGTCATGTCCTAACTCACTGGACGTGATTTTATTCCTCGATCACCTTGAAACAACGGAATTTCAAAACAAACCTGTTTTCTTTTAAACTTAACTCATGCATTCAAGGATCGTATTTTAGAATTTATTCGAGCTTATAAATGTTACAAATTAAGACCTGAAAATAATCAATACGGTACCAATATTGGGCGTATGATGGTGCTAATTCTTCCTCATGCGTAATCGACTCTCGAACTTATTTTTCTAGATTTCAAAGACCTACATGTTTTCAAAACGGTTTTTTAAAACGTTTTGTGGTGATCCAATCACACCGAGTAAAGAATTGGTGGCGATTCTCATTATTTTTTGATTTTATAATGATTTTCGAAACACGTCGTTTTCCGAAAAAGGATGATTTCGACACTATTAATGATCATTTATTAAATAAATATTATTTTAATAAAATAATTAAATTTCACATAAAAAATTTATTAATCATATTATCCCAATTATTTAGTGCTCATTCTCCAAACAAAAGATTTTAATTTATAAATCCAATTTGTTTTTTTAGTGGAATGCAAATTTCCAAAAGGGCCACTAAGAATATATTGCAAGCTGGAAAGCGTTGCAATTTCCTTAAAAGTAGATGAATTATTGGAGGGGGCAGTCTAAAAAGAAAGATCCTCTTTTTTAAACTTTAATAAAGAAGTAGGGTATGTAAACCTAATCCCTAGAAATGAACCAAATAGTAGACTTGAGTTGACCGGGGAAGACTTCACAAGCAACGAGGTAAGCATTCTGCCAATCACTCATCACCTCAAACCAAACATTTTCCTTTAATAACTAAAAAATTTGGGTATAGTTTATTTACGAAATAGATTATTTTAAAAAATAATTATAGGTATGGTAAAAAATATAAAAATATGTTTATGTGACGTTATTTTTAGGGGATAAATCAGAAAAATATTTTTACGTAAACATTTTTTTTTCGTTGTGTCAATTAAAAGTACGTTGATGTAGAAACGTTTTTAAAAAAAAGTGCCCATGTGTGAGCGTTTTTACTCGTTGAGAGGTGATTATTGGGGGAAAATACGGGCAAAAGCGCTTTCACATCAGCGCTCTTTTACTTGACACAAGAAAAAAAAGCACTTACGAAGAAGCGATTTTTTTATTTATCTCTTAAAAACGACGTCACATAAACGCTTTTTTATATTTTTTACTGATATCTGTAATTAATTTTTAAGACAACATATTTTTATAAATAATTTTGAAAATAAATTTTTATTAATACATAACCCAAAAAATTGGAAACAAATAACTCTTGAAATTGTAAGTATTTAAGCTATTAAATATTTACAATCTTTTGATTTAATAGCTCAAAATTAATTAATTTATTCTAACAAATAAATATATTTCAATTAATATACCCAAAATTAAAAATAATTTCTCAAACCTTTAATTTGATTGTCAATTGTGAGTTTACCCAAACATTCTGTGTGAAAGTCTTGCATGATAAGACTTCCATCGCACCAGATTGACAAATTGGAACATGTCTAATTTTTAATTCCATCCTTTTACTTTATTAAAATTGAAAAATTAATCCTTTTACTTTAATATTTGAAAATTTGATCATAAAAATTGAAAAGTTGTTTAGTTGTTGATAAACACATTAACCAAAATGATTGACTTTTGCTAATTTGTTACATATAAAATATTAAATTATTATTTGTTTTGTTAATTTATTGTTTATAAATTGCTTTTAGTGTTAATTCCAAGTCAAAAATTTATCCAAATTAGACTAAATTTTTAAATTTTATAAAATACAAAGATAAACTTTTGACGAGAAACTAACTTGTCAATATTTCTAGCAATTTAGTATTTTTGGAATTATTATTGAGATTAAAGTGGCAATGAATTTCAATTGTCAATTGGGCGTCCATTTAAAATATATTTGCTTTTGAATTCAACAAGTGGCTCCAGCGGAAAAGAGGATGTTATTCATCTTAAAGGATCCGGATTCGAGCGTCTATGTGTGCAATGTGTGTGTGCGTTATCAAAAGGTTAAAAAAGTATGAACAAATACTATCATGTAATCACATTAATATATTTAATATATATATATATATATATATATCTCCTTTTACAGCTTCCATTATTTCTTAAGAAATTGAAATTTTCATTATTATATAATTATGGTGTGTAGTTTTGAGTTGGCGTTGCACGATCAGCATGCCATACTGTTTTTACTATACAAAACATAAATAATCTTCGACTCATTATTTTGAGAAATATTTTTTAATTTTATATTATTTTGTAGGTTAAAATTATAATTATAATCTTGCTAAATTGATTTCACAAATATATTTTAAAAAATATTTGCATTTTCATTAGCACACGAATAATTATGCATAATTTTAAGAAATCAAAATTACATTAGAAAATGTTACTAAGAATTGAAGGATTGGTAATGTGAATTTACCATATTGAATTGTATGATTAAAAGACTAAATTGACATTATGTTTCAAATATTAGAATAAATAGTAATATATATTAAATTTATTTAAATCTTTTAACAACACAGACCGACATAGATAGACTAAATTGAACAGACTTAAAAATGCAAAGTATTTAATTTTACAATATACCATAAAATTAAAAAGGCTGGTCATATATATAGAACAGGAATCGCTGGACCCAATGTTCCTCATTCCTTCATCTCTATTTCAGCAATTAACACTCACAAATTTCAAAATTTTATGTAGTGTAGTAACATGTGCAATAATAAGATGGTAAATTTATTTAGTTTAGGAAAATATTATGTATATGTTATATAAATTATAGAAGGTAATTATTTGTTGATTAAATTATTTAATATGAAAACAATTTAATAATAGAAACATATTTTGAAAAGGAAGTAGTAAAACCAATAATATATTAGTGATAAATGCATATAATTGAAAATTTTGAGTCATTTTTTTAGTATTTATGCCTGGTTTGGCTATTAGTTAATAACACGAGAAAATGTTTATTTATTACATATGTATTATAATAGTTAGATACAAAATAAAGAATAATTCGTACAAATTTAAATTTGAAATTAAAAGGATAAGCAAAAACTCTTGTAGAAAGAATCTCATGTGTTGGCCTAATGATCAAGGTATTCATCACCCCTAAGTGTGGCTTGGATTCAAGTCATGCTAATCGTGATGTAAATCATAAGAGTGACTGAATATTAGTAATTGAATAATTTATTGCTAATTCATATATTAAAACATATGTAAAAATAATATTTCTACCAAATATAACATTAATATTGTATCCATGATTATGTTATCATGTATATATTGGAATAATTTTTTTTTATTAATAAGAGAGAACATAAAACAATCACTAATCAACCATCAATCTTGATGTCACAGCACCATTTACATCAGCATTTAGTAAGCTACGAATTGTATCTGGTGGATAATAAAAGACACAACATTGTAACGGTTGATCCTAAGCCATTGAAGCTAAACCATCGGCAAGCTTATTGCCTTCTCTATAGGTGATGTGAGCTCCCGATACTTTGAGTGTTCGGAAAACAGCTTGTTGGAAGAATCGTCTTGAAATGGTTCACAAGATAGAAACCTTAATTCGAAGCACTTGAATTCTCTAAGGAACCATAGCTATATTAAAACTACGACCCGCTTAAACTTGACCATATACTCGAATCTTGGTGTATCGAAGTCACCACACGCCGAGATGGTAAATAGAGTGATAAGACAAATTTTGAATGCTACAAACTTTGAAGAAAGTTTGATAAGTTCGAACAGTTCAACGAAGAACCAAGACAGAAATATTCTCACAAATGATTTAAATTCAAGCAAAGTTTTTCTTAACATAGTGATTTAAGACGAAATTTATAGGTCTGAATTGACCTTTCAAGTTCCTATATGACCCTTCAAATTCAGTCATTTAACTAACTTAAAAACAAACCATTAAATTTGATTTAACTCATTATAGCTAGCCCAAAAGTCATGTCTCTTCACTTGTTTTTGAGTAAATGAGAGGTCATGTCTTTTTATAGTCCATGGTTAGCTTAAAAGTCATCTTCTTTATGAAAGCCTAATGGTCCTTAAAGGTGTTGTTTGTAGTACTTCAGCTTCCATAACCGGTTGTCTTTATTGCTTGTGATGCCATGAATTGGCCTTTAAGTGCTTGAAACCGATCAAATTTGAAGAGCCACTCTTGCTCCATTTGAATAGTCACAATGCATCAATATTGAAAGCTTATTCTTGAATGAATTTTGTGCATTTATTCACCTTCAAAATCCACCAAAAACGTCCTCTTCTTGTACCAGCAAATTAAGTGACCAAATGCAAACCTTTTCATGCCAAAATCGAACAGCCTTTGTATATGAACGTCCCTAGATCTTCTTATCAACCTTAAATCATTCCTAAAATATATTAAACATACATTAAGACAATTTAAACATGCCAATAAGCTAAAATGAATTGAACAGTCACCTAGACAAGAATAAATGAATATTTTTTTTTGAATATACTGGTGTGATTACATGGTAGTATCTGTTCATACTTTCTTAATCTTCTGACAACGCACACACACCTTGCACACACAGGCGCTCGAATCCGGGACCCCTATTTATAATAAAAATAAACACACTAACTCATGTTTAAACACACAAGATGTTTTAATGAATGGTTTAAAGATGCAAACTAAATGAACTAATGGATTACTAAATGCATGACTTGATTTAATGATGCATTTAACTAACAAGGGAATTACATAATGCATGATAGGATTTATGATGCATATTTAACTAACATGTAAGTTACTTAATGCATGTCATTATCTATGATGCAAACTTAACTAATCATGAGAGTTAATGGATGTCATTACATACTGCATGACTTTATTAAATGCAGATCACATAATGCATGTCATATTTAAAAGATGTAGATTAATAATGCATGACATAATTAAATCACAATCTTAATAAACATAGGAGATGCTTTTATGAATGACTTAATTAAATGCAAAACACTTAATGCAAGACATAATTAAAGATGCAAACACTTATTAAACTAAAATAAAACTTAAATAAAATTAAAAAATCCTTAAAAACATTAGGCCAATAATCAATCAGGCCTGTGAGATATTTCATTTTACGCTTGGGCCCCTCGTGTTTGGGTCAATCTGATATCTTCTAATTGCATCATAACATGATGTGACCGTGCTCACATCAATAGCTACGGTGAGTAATCACCTCCCATTCTTTATTCATGTACTTGTGAGCCTCCCTACATAAATGATGTTCATCAGGTTTAGCATTACTAGACAACATGGTAGCAACCTCTATACTATCAACTTCTAGAATGATTTTCCGATGTCCAATTCTCCATGCGATTTGAAGTCCTTCAATAACACCCGAAAGTTCTGCTTCAAACGTCGAGCAAGAGCCAATAAATTTAGAAAAACCAATAATCTACTCTCTATTCCAATCACGAATAACACCCCCACAAGCGGCCATATCTGTATTCTCCTTTCGTGTACCATCAATATTTAATTTGTATCATCCAATAAGAAGACTCTCCCATTTGATCCATTGTAGACTTCTTGAAATTATGCTTCTACTAACACTACTTTGGCCATTCATAGCAGCTACATACTGCTGCTGTAAATTTAGGCTAGTCTACAAACTTAAGCAACACATTATGAGGCAGGACGTTCTCCAACAAACCCCAATTCCATCCTCCATTCGGAGCAACCATTGAAGCCACTGATGTTGGCCAAACAAAAGATTATCTCAATTATTAATCATATTATCTCAATTATTTAGTGTTCATTCTCCAAACAAAATATTTTAATTTATAAATCCAATTTGTTTTTTAGTGGAATGCAAATTTCCTGAAGGGCCATTAAGAATATATTGTAAGCTGGAAAGCTTTGCAATTTCCTTAAAAGTAGATGAATTATTGGAGGGGGCAGTCTAAAAAGAAAGACCATCTTTTTTAAACTCTAATAAAGAAGTAGGGTATGTAAACCTAATCCCTGGAAAATGAACCAAAAAGCAGACTTGAGTTGACTGGGGAAGACTTCACAAGCAATGAGGTAAGCATACTGCCAATCCTCATCACCTCAAACCAAATATTTTCCTTTAATAACTAAAAAATTTGGGTACAGTACATTTTCGAAATTGTTTACGAAATAGATTATTTAAAAAAATAATTATAGGGATGAGTTAAAAATATAAAAAAAAGTTTATGTAGCGTCATTTTCAGGAGATAAATCAGAAAAATATTTTTACGTAAGCATTTTTTTCGTTGTCTCAACCAAAAGCATGTTGATGTGAAAGTATTTTTAAAAAAATTGCCCATGTGTGCACGTTTTTGCTCGTTGAGAGGTGATTGTTGGCGGAATACACAGACAAAAGTGCTTCCACATTAGCGTGCTTTTACTTGACACAAGAAAAAAAACGCTTATGAGGAAGCGATTTTTTATTTATCTCCTGAAAACGTCACATAAGCGCATCTTTATATTTTTTACCCATACTTGTAATTAATTTTTAAGACAACTCATTTTCGTAAATAATTTCGAAAATAAACTTTCATTGGCACATAACCCATAAAATTTGGAAACAAATAACTCGGGTTTTTATTAAAATAATACAAAAAAAATATTATATTCTCTCCATTATTTACCAAAATGGTATATATGGAAGAGTTGTGTCCTTTGGATAGACGACATCACTGTTGATTCTGACATAAAAATAATTTTATTAATATTAAATAAATAAAAAATTATTTAAATAATAATTTTTTTTTAAAATACTGATACGGGTTTAGGTCAAACCCAATATTTAAATACAGGCGGCACCTAGTCCCAATGCATGCTGCCGCAGCTGCCCCTACTGCTATTGCCCCTTGTTGCTCCTATCACTGCTGCCGACTGCCTCTCCATGCTGGTGCATGAGAGAAAGGCAATATGGGGACCTTAAAATGGTCCCCAAACACACAAAACACACACACACATTTGAAGAAAAAAATCAAAGAAAGAAAAGAAGAATAAGAAGGAGGGTGGAACGGCAGCAACAAAGAGAGAAGGGAAGGAGAGAAAAGAAGAAGAAAAAAAGAAAGGTATGATGTTTAGGATTTGATTATTATTTAATTTTTTGTATTATTCTTGAAAAAAATTCATTTAAATGTTATTTAAATTTAAATATTATTTAATCATGTAAAAAATTTAAATTAAACTAAATTTATATCCTAAACAAAAACATATTGTTAATGTTCTTAATATTTGTATTATAAATAATATTTAATAAGTTAACAACCTCTTAAAATAATCGCAATTGTAAATATAAAAATTTGCATTCGATCTCATATATAAACAACAAAAATTCTACCTCATTCTCTATTTTTCATATAGCATTCATCAAGTAGGTGACCGAATTAATAATTCTATTATAGTTGCTTTGAAGAAAAAATTAACTGAGGAGGTAGATTGTGATAATTTTGACAGTTTTTTTTAAACATTTTTTTATTAAAACAATATATATATATATATATTGTGATGGGTTTTTTATTAAAATAATACAAAAAAATATTATATAATAATATATTGTGATGCTTACATAAAATTTTGTTAACTTTGATTTATTATTTTGATATAATAATATTTAGAAATAAGTATATATTTAAATAAATAAAAATATGTTTCTACTGTATTAAAATTTTTAAATAAAAAATATTTTTAAATGTT
Source organism: Kokia cookei (assembly GCA_039519145.1). NCBI lineage: Eukaryota > Viridiplantae > Streptophyta > Magnoliopsida > Malvales > Malvaceae > Kokia > Kokia cookei. The sequence goes on from CM076908.1 coordinate 11,981,862, forward strand.
ACTGTATTAAATAACAAATTAAAGAAAAAAATAAATAAAATATTAGTAATTATTTTAATATTTTAAAAAAAGAAACATTAAAATGTGGTTAATTGTCTTTCGTGGTAATTATTTTTTAAAAAATAAAAATGAAAGAAACATAAATGTAGTAAATATTTTAATATTTTTTTCATCAAATAAAACTCTTATATTCGATATTTATATTTAATAAATTACGAAATAATTTTTTAATATAAATTTAACACTTAACCCACAAAATGTAAGAGTAAATTCAATACTTAAAATTTTAATTTATCAAAGTAATCAATATATAATTATTTGTTTTTATATATATCAAGAATTTTAATTACTTCTAGTTAAAAATTGTATTAATTACTTCTAACATATTGATAATCTCAATATTTTTATTGCAGATATGAATATAGATTCGTTAATTAAGGATGATGACCACATATCGGTATCTGTATATGTACAGGTAATAAATTATTATTTGTTACATTATAAAAAGTTCATTTAATTTACGATATTAAACTAAGTTATATTAACTATATCGGTAATTTAATAGTCTCAAGATGTGTACTGGAAATTAAGGGCTCGCGTGAATGGGATAAATTATGAACCGGACGAACGCATCATGCTATACTTGATTGCAGTTGGATTTGGAGCTGCTTCACTGATCCGGACATTTGATTTGCGTTACGACTTAATTTTCGCTTTGGTTGAGCGGTGGCGGCCAGAGACCCACACGTTTCACTTACCATGTGGTAAGTGCACCATCACACTAGAGGATGTTGCACTGCAGCTTGGGCTTCCAATCAACGGGATGCCCGTTACGGGGTTATCGATGGTATCTAACCCGACGGCCCTTTGTGAAAGCTTATTGGAAGTCTCACCCGGTAATGGTGAATCGAGATTCACGGGATTGAAGTTCACATGGTTGAGGGAAAGATTCCACCATCTACCAGCTGATGCCACCGAATTTGATGTGATGTGTGCCACTCGAGCTTATATATAGCACCTTATAAGGTGTGTGCTGATGCAGACGACAAATGGAAACAAAGTGCACATCATGTACTTGCCCCTATTGATCGATTTTAATGAAGCGGGTCAATATAGTTGGGGCTTGGTAGTACTAACGATGTTGTATCGTGAGCTTTGTCGATGCACAATGCCTGCTACTGTTAACATTTGCGAGTGTCTAATATTGTTACAATCGTGGTCCTTATATCGGATGTCTTTCTTGGTTAATATCAAACACCTGCCATACGTTTTCCCACTTGTGAACAGGTGATAACATCTAATCTTTGTCCACAATTATTTGATTTTTTTGTATGTAAATTTGATGTAATAAGTTGTTTTTCATAGATGGCGTAGGAATCCGAATATCGGAAGGTCATTCACGGTTCCGATATATCAGCAGATGATCGAGACACATGCGGGGGAGATGGTAAGTTATTTGTGACATGCAATTACATGAATATTCATTTATTAATATTAATTGAGTCGTCTTACTAGAACAATGTTATTTAAATTTGCAATTCCTTTGGATGCCCTATTCAGTCCCTAAGGTGGCAACTATTATTCCCGATTTTGCCCGCAACCACTAGCACTTGTGGTGCATTGATGCACCTGTATATGTTTTCAAACAGTCGAGTGATACCACGAGGATCGAGTACTTCGACAATTCGGGTACATACAAACCATCCCGAGAGACCCAGTTGATTTAGGAGATATTCATGGTATCGATAAGAATGAGAGGTCGTGAATGGACTAGGGGCAAGTGCACAAAAGATACGTTGCGGTGTAGGCGAGACAGGCAGAGCGGATACCTCAACGTGACATAGATCACGGTTTCACTTTTGAGGTATCCGTAGAGTATAGACAGTGGCATTTCCAAACGGGAAAACCATATAAATATGGTGGGCAAACAATGTTAGTCCCCCCGTTCATGCTACCACGTGGGCACCACTTTCAGTTGCCTGAGCCTAAGCTTGAGCCTGAACCGCAGCACTATTCGGAGCCTACGCTCGAGCCGGAGCGTAACACTGAGCCGACGCCTGAGCCGTATCATCTAGAGTGGTCAGGGAATACATATAATACGAGTTGGTCAGCGCATGAGTATCATTCAGAGTTTTTCGGGTCTAGCACCGATGAGCAGGATCCGAGATCGTCTTTGATGTTTGATATCTTCAGCCTGATACCACTACAATTCTCTACTCCTTTCAGCCCGTTGCAGTACTTTACTCCTCCTCGCCCATTACCGCTGCAGAATTTTAGTCATGGCTCATCATCATCAATGACACCTGAAGGTGCGGAAGACGATGACGTTAAACGTCGTGAGAACCCGTAACATGCTCGTCGACCACCACAACATTTTACTCCTAGAACCACACCATCGAACCATCAAATGCGATGAGATGGGCCATAGAATTAAATATGTTTAGGTTTATGTTTATGTTTATGTACTTATTTATGTTTATGTATGAAAATATTTTGTATTTTCTTTTTCTACACAACAACTACTTATGATCGTTTAATGTCATTTGCTAAACCTCATTAAATAAATTCAAACATAAAAATTATTAAATAAATTCAAATTTAAACAGAATTAATTCCAAATTCAATTATAAACTTAATTAATTCCAACATAAAAATGACCAATAAAAATAGCTTAAGCCGAGCCCGATCCGGATGACTGGCCAATATGATTGGTTCGTTGGGGGCAATTACGTCGAGTATGCCCAGCTAGCTTACATATTCCATACAGTTTGCTGACGTCTATTTTCTCCATAATGTCCATTTCGTTGCGGATTCTGGAAATATGCAGATGACCTTTCAGATTCTTTCGTAAACCTCTGTTCGGTATAAGCTCGAAAGTCGTCGGAGGCACCTCCCATGTGGACAAGTTAGGCAGGACAAGGAACTCATTTTCCCAAATATGTAACATGCGTTGGAGAGTGTAAACGGGGTCGATGAACTGTTCAACATTGAGCGACACTTTAGCACAAGCTGCAACGACATGCACACATAGATAACGAAGTGTATCGAACCTCCTGCAATCGCAGTGTATGTTTTGCAGATCAACCCCATATGACCTAAGTGGGATACCAGGTTTTCACCCAATTGTCTTTGTAACTTAAAATCGTTGAAATTGTCGTGAATATATTTCAACGTTCATCGTCCTCGCTCTTTGACGGTTTGCATCCATTACATTTCTGATTGCTTCGACAAAAACATGTTCGACGTTCATCTGGTCGATTTGTCGCATCCCTATTACTGGTATCAAAGTAGCCAGCCTGTAGAACGTAGCCGAGAACACGGATGAAATCTACAGATGTCATATTCTCTTGAAGATGCCATTAACCGACTTTGCCAGGTTGGTCGTCATTTGATCATATCGATACCCATCATCAAAACTTTGAGCCCATTGCCACGGCTCCATAGTACCCAACCACTCTCGCAACGGCTTGTTCGTTTCACCTTCCATGTCACGCTCAAGTCTGGTCATTTTTGTTGGAATCGGTGTGACTCTAACTTGTACGCTGTAAGAATATTAAGAAAATATAAGTTATGCTCTCGAATTAAAACATAAAAAAATATAACTTAAAACAAAATTTCTTTACCCATTCTCACAAGTTGTCTTCGTCAGTCTGCATTCTTATATTCTTTTTGAAAGTTGGTCGCAATGTGTCGACTACAATAAACCGATCTCCATTGTACACCGGTACATCTAATGGCTTCAATAATTCCCTTCCCTCTATCGGAGATGATGCAAATATTATTGTTATGAACAACGTACCTCCGCAGGTTCATCAAAAAGAATTCCCATGATTCCATGTCTTCTTTGTCCACAATAGCAAATGCTATCGGGAGCACGTTCTGGTTCTCGTCTTGAGCCACCGCAATTAGTAGAATCTGCGTATATTTCTCGTATAGCTAGGTCCTATCTACCTGGATAAATGGCTTGCAGTGAGGAAATGCTCTAACATAATGATCAAACGTCCAAAATATATATTGAAAAATTCTTTTTCCCGGTTGTAAGTTGTTATCCAGACCATAATAAGGCAGTATCACCAACTCAATCAAAGCCCCGGGCACGTATTGTCGCATTGCTGCTATCCACCCTTGCAGCTCATTGTATGACGCATCCCAATCACCGAACATCTGTTTCGCAATCCATGTTTTTCGATATGAAACTCGATAATGGAATCGTGCTTGCATCTCGACAATCAGTGTAGAAACTTTGATGGTCGGATCGTCCTTCACCATTGGCATGATATGTGTAAGTGCCAATCGGTGAGCAGGCATTATATCAAGGTACTCTTCGAAATCGACTGCATATGTCGCATCAGGGTCTATAAGTGACATGTGTGCCCCAGCAGGATAATTGTGCATCACAATACGTCGACCATCCGGGACCTCGTCATTCAGACCTTCCTCATCGATATCATCCGGGACCTCGTCCATGTCGGGATCACTGTCAATATCGTCCTCGTGATCAGAAGGATCACTACTATCATATCCATCATCACCATCCGCATCATTATCGGGTACAACATTAAGATCGATATTGATCCCACTGATCCCGCGAGCTACAGATTGATTATCAACGTAGGATGTCGGAGCCATCATACTTAATGGAGTGAGATCTTCAGCTCTCTCAACATCAGTTAGCTCAGCAAATAACTGAATCGGTGCATTTTCATTACTTTAATTCCCACAATAAAGAGCAATCATTATCTCAACATCTTCATCGTCTACTAGTTCCATCTCGGTAAATTTGATGGGATCTGTTGAAACTGGAAACTTATAGAAAAGTTTTGAGATCCTTCTCTCACAATATCTAGCAATTCTTTCACTAATCTTTGCCTTCATATTATCCACCGAGACATTTTTACTAAATCTCATTGCTAGTTGTTGACGACATTCAAATACACATCCAATTATTGTTATCAAAATTTTCCCATCGAAATAAACGCATACGAAAAATTGATTTTCCATCTGTTAAAATAAATAAATAAGATTTTTTACACAAATAATATAAAAAAAATATTTATTATAAATAGAATTACAGTTAAAATTTTCTGCTAACCTTCTGGTTCCTTTTCTTCTTCAAAAAATTTTGTTTCCTTTCCTTCTTCAAAAATTTGCTGTTAAAATTTGCTTCTCTTCTTTTCTTTTTTTACTCAATAATTTATGTTTAAACTGATCTGATGGGGGGTTTAAATAGTTTTGACAAAGGCACCACTAGTGCCGCTTACCCAGTAGGCACCATTGGTGCTGCCTACCCTAAAAGCACCACCTGTCGAATTTTAATTTTATTTAATTTAATTTTCTTTTTTAATATAAAAATGTATAAAATTAAAAAATTTAGCACCACTCACCTAAGTATACTATTTTGGTAAATATGAGGAGTATTATTTTGATAAATAAATATTTTTTTATATTATTTATTTAAAAAATTTGAGTTAGTCTTATTCAATATTTAATTTAATTTTTCAATTTTATATTATTATTTTCTATAATTCTTACAAAATTTTTTTTTTTTTACTTTTTTAATTTTTTATAATTTGAATGGATTAAAATATATATATTTATATATTCAAGTTTTAAAAATTTTGCATGAAATAAATTATATATTCAAGGATCATATTTTAAACTTCATTCGAGTTTTCGACTTTTCAACAACTAAAACTGGAAATAATCGACGAGGTATAAATTTTGGGCGTGTGAGGGTGTTAATCCTTCCTCACATGTAACCGACACCCGAACTTTTTTTTTTTGGATTTCGAAGACCAAAACTTTTGTTAAAACAAATTTGAACGTTTTAAGGTGCTCCAATCACGTCAAATAAAAATGATTGGTGGCAACTCTCATTGTTTCGATTTTAAAATTAAAATTCGAAACGTGTTTCCAAAACATTTCGACAAGTATAATAAAATATTAAAAAATAGACACGTATTAATTTTTGAAAGTTACTTGTAGAATAAAAAAAAATATAAGCTTATAAATTTGGCCACTAACGTTTGCATGTTTTATCAAAATGGCTATAATTATATTTTTAAGTCTTTTTTGGCAATCAACCTTTATTTTTTTTTCAATCTATTTTTTTCTAACCGATTTAATAAATAAATTCAAGGTTTCAAATTTTCTTTTCTTTCAAAAGATCTCAATATTTCATACATTTGTTTATTGAGAAGTTTTCTATTGAGTTAATTTTTAAGTTTATTTTCTTTAAATTAAGAGTTTTTTTAATTTAATATATTATTTATTTTATTATTTTTCACATTTAATTATCTTATTGGGTTATCTAAGTAATAAATTACATATTATTAAAAATATTTCACATATGAAATTTCACATAATCCTATTGATTTTTTAACGGTAATTTCATTAAATCTGTTAAAAAAAAAAGCATATTAAAAAAAATAAAAGTTGATGGCCAAAAAAACCCTAAAAAATATAGTTAGGATCATTTTGACAAAACTTGATGACCAAATTTGTCATTAAGTCAAAAATATATTGTCAATATACTAAATACTAATCATTTTAAAAATAATAATGTATTACAAATATTTTAAAAAATTATTTTTAATATGAAAAATAATATTTTATAAAATAATAAATTTCTTTTTATAAATTTATACAGAAAGAAGAAAATATCAGTTTCAGTGATATTGTATTAATGATTTTAAAACTTTGAATGAATTTTGTCTTAAAGTTATTTTTTTATACATCATTTTCGTTTTATTTTGAATAATATTTTGGATTGTAGGCTAATGTTTTTTTTAGATAGTCATTAATGTTAAATTTATAATATTTTGAATATATATAAATATGTGAATATTTTTAAAAATTACTAAAAAAAATGAATATTACAAAAAGTTGCAAAATTTGTAAAAAGAAAAATTTACATAAAAAGATTTTTAATTTCTTTATGTATTACAATTTGATTCCTTTTAACCATTCTGGGTAAGTATTGACCTTGCAATCCACTCTAGTAATATCAATGTAACACATGCCCTCTTTTATATATATATATATATATATATATTTTTTTTTTGAGTCTTTAAGTGAAATAATAAATTGTGTACCTTTTAAAAAAATTATTATATATAAGAAAAGCTGAAAATTTTTTGGGACTCTAGGAGATAAAATATTTATGGTGAAAAATTAAAAATTTTAGGCATTCCATTAATTTATTTTAATTTGAATTTTTTTTTCACATTAAAAACTGAAAAAATATATTTTTTAGACTTCTTCCAACCCTGAACCTTAGACGGTTGTACTCTCAAACAACTTCATCACCGAATCTGATGTAACAATACTCTTTTCCATCTACACGATTGCAAGATTCTAACACAATAAAAGGAAGAAATTCTTGCTTTAGGAGGGAGGTAAGGTAAAAAAGAGGATTTTTTACTATAATAATATAAAAAAAAATTAAATATCAAAATAATACTCTCCCATTAATTATCAAAATGATACATTTGGGGGAGTGGTGCCTCCTAATTAGGTGGCACACTGTGTATTTCTGACACTTCTATTTTTTTTAATATTAAAAAAACTAGTATGGTATAAATTCAATATTAAAATACGAGTATGGTACAATAGGATAGTGCCTACTTAATAGGCGACACAAAAGGTGCCTACCTGACAGGCGGTACTAAAGGTGCCTATCTGACAGACGGCACCGATGGTGCCTACCTGAAATGCGGCACCAAAACCCAATTTATCCATATTTTACTAAAATAATACAAAAAATATAATAACTTAAATAATATAAACAAATATAAAAAAAATATTTTTAATCCTTTCCAATTATAAAAAATAAAAAAAGTAAAAAAATATTTTTATAAAAATTCTATAAAATAATAATACAAAATTAAAAATTTTAATTAGATATTCTATAAGACTAATTCAAAATATTTTAAACGAATAGTATAAAAAAATATTTATTTACCAAAATAATTCTCCTCAACTATTTGCTAAAATGATACAATTAAGAGAATGGTGCATATAATATTTTTTTTTATATTTAAAAAACAAAACAAAATAAAAATAAAAATTCAGATTAATAGTGCCTTTGGGGTAGGCGGCACCAATTGTGCCTTTCAGATAGGCGACACCAATGGTGCCTACTGGGTAGGTGGCATTAGTGTTGCCTTTGTCACAACTATTTAAACTCCTCACCAGAGATAATTTTTTTAAGAAGAGAAAAAGAGAAACAAATTTTAACAGCAAATTTTTTAAGAAGGAAATGAAGCAAAATTTTTGAAGGAAAGAAAGCAAATTTTTGAAAAGAGTTCAGAGAAGAAAGGTTAGTATAAAATTTTAACAGTATCGATCTTATATTATTTTAATAAATAAATTTTTTATATTATTTGTATAAAAACCCTATTTATTTCTTTTAACAGATGAAAAATCAATTTTTCATATACGTTTATTTCGATGGAGAAATTTTGACAATAACAATTGGATGTGTTTTTGAATGTCGTCAGCAACTAGCAATGAGATTTAGCAAAAATGTCTCGGTTGATAATATGAAGGCAAAGATTAGTGAAAGAATTGGTAGACGTTGTGAGAGAAGGATCTCGAAACTTTTCTACAAGTTTCCAGTTTCAACAGATCCTATCAAATTTACCGAGATGAAACTCGTAGACGATGAAAATGTGGAGACAATGATCGCTCTTTATTGTGGGAATCAGAGTAACGAAAATGAATCGATTTAGTTATTTGTTGAGCTAACTGATGTTGAGGAAGCTGAAGATCCCACTCCATTAAGTATGATAGTTTCGACATCCTACGTTGATAGTCAATCTATAGCTCGCGGGATCAATATCGATCTTAATGTTGCACCCAATAATGATGCGGATGATGATGATGGATATGTTAGTAGTAATCCTTCTGATCACGAGGACGATACTGATAGTGATCCCGACGTGGACGAGATCTCGGATGATATCGACGAGGAAGGCCTGAATGATGAGGTCTCGGATGGTCGACGTATTGTGATGCACAATTATCTTGTTAGGACACACATGTCAGTTATAGATCATGATGCGTCATATGTAACCAATTTCGCAAAATATACTGATATAATGCCTGCTCACAGATTGGCAGTAGCACCAAAACCCGCAGAGTTGTTCGTGGGTCAGAGATTTTACTCGAAGAAAGAGTGCATATTTGCCATTAAGCGGTATAGCATGAATTTGTCAGTGGACTACAAAGTCGCCGTTTCTAAACTAACATTATATATTGAGGAGTGTTGGACAGAAGGCTGCAATTGGCAGGTACGAGCTGCATTTATCCAAAAGTCACAGAAGTGGGAGATAAGAAAATTTGATGGGCCTTACACATGCAGTTCAACACGTTTGTTAGAAGATCACCGGAAACTTGATTCCAGAACTATCTGCACACATATCATGCCAATGGTTAAGGACGATTCAACCATCAAAGTTTTTACATTGATTGTCGAGATGCAAGTACGATTCCATTATCAAGTTTCATATTGAAAAACATGGATTGTGAAATAGATGACAATGGAACAGTTGTTCGGTGATTGGGATGCATCATACAATGAGCTGCAAGGGTGGATAGTCACAATGCAACAGTACATGTCCGGGACTGCGATTGACTTGGTGAAACAGCCTTATTATGGCCCGGATAAAAACTTACAAACGGAAAGAATAATTTTTAGTATATATTTTGGATGTTTGATCCCTGTGTTCGAGCATTTCCTCACTACAAGTCATTTATCCAAGTAGATGAGACATGACTATACGGGAAATATATAAGAAGATTTTACTAATTGCTGTGGCTCAAGACTAGAACCATAACGTGCTCCCGATAGCATTTACTATTGTGGACAAAAAAGACATGAAATCATGGGAATTCTTCTTGACGAACCTGCAGAGGTATGTTGTTCATAACGATAATATTTGCATCATCTCCGATAGAGGAAAGGGGATTATTGTCGCCATTAGGTGTACCGGTGTACCATGGAGATCAGTTTATTGTAGCCGACACAATGCGGCCAACTTCCAAAAAGAATATAAGAATGCAGACTGGCGAAGATGACTTGTGAGAATGGGTAAAAATAATTTGTTTCAAGTTATATTTTTTATGCTTTAATTTGAGACTGTAACTTATGTTTTCTTAATATTCCTACAGTGTATGAGTTAGAGCCACACCGATTCCGGCAAATAATGACCAGGCTTGAGCGTGACATGGAAGGTCAAACGAACAAGCCGTTGCGAGAGTGGTTGGGTAGCATGGAGCTATGGCAATGGGCTCAAAGTTTCGATGACGGGTATGATTATGGTCAAATGACGACCAACCTGACAGATTCAGTTAACGACGTGTTCAAGAGAATACGACATCTTCCGATTTCATTCGTGTTCTCGGCTACATTCTACAAGCTAGCTACATTGATGTCAATAATGGGGACACGACAAATCGACCAGATGAACGCCGGACACGTATTTGTCGAAGCTGTCAAGAATGCAATGGATGCAAACCGTCGGAGAGCGAGGACTAGGGGTGAGCATTCGATCGAATCGAATGAAAAAATTTCGAGTTAATCGAGTTTTCGAATCCTATTTCATCATCTTAACTCGATTTGAAATTTTTACGAATCGAGTCGAGTAAGATAGAATTCGAATCGAATCGAATCAAATATATTTGTTCGAGTTAAATTAAAAAAATTAATTTAGTGTTGTTTAATTGAAATAAATTCAAGTAAACAATGACAACACAACAAGATCATAATAAAAAAAATAAGCAAAAGTTCAAGTAAACAATATAAGTTCAAGTAAACATTATGCAATAATACTGTCTCAAGGATATATATATGTATGTATTCAGAATATGTAGCTACTAGCCAGTTCAAAAAACGTGAAAAGAAGAAACATTATGCAAGAATAAGGCAGCAAAAATAGAAGCAAGTGAATGCAAGAATTGTACAATGCTTGGAACATATAGCAACTGCAATAGCAGAAAAAAATTGCACTCATTTGATAACTAATCTATGAGGCAAATGGCGGCTTGTAAGGGCAGAAATAAAAACCAGGACAGCAGCTTCTTGAAGAGCAAAAACCAGTAATAAAAATAGTAGCAATTTGAAGCACAATCGGTCAAGCAAGCAGCTGAAAATTATAATAGAAACAATCGATGCAATGGAGGGAGAAATAAGCAATGGCTGAAAATTATGAGCAATAAGGCTACAATTGGTGGCAATGCTGTAGCTTAATGGACAGCAAAAAGTTACAATACCTGACCTTTAAACGACAATAGCAGCAGATTTTGAAGGCAATTTTGCACTTATTACACGACAAAACATCAGGTAATTTGAAGAAGAAAAATCAACAACATTGCAGTGATAGTGGCTTATATGAGTCGATGAAGTCAACAAAACAAAACAAAACAAAACAAAATTAACTTGACTGATTTGAGCTGCACTTATATGAGATAATCGATGCATTGAATAGGAAAAAATATGATAACAAGTTGAAGCTTAACAGCAGCACTTTGAGCTTATCGGTGGGGGCGGCAAAATTGAAGCAAAACGACACCAATTTAAGGCCAAGGTAGAAACTATCTTAAAGCAAAATTTGAAAGCTATTAGTAGACAAAAATTGAGTCAAATGGCAGCAATTTGAAGGTATTTGATGCAGTAAAAATTACTGAACTAGAACAGCCACTAACGACTCTAGTAGTTGCTGATAACGACAACTATTTAATGGGTAAATATAAAGACAAACATTACAGCATGCAACTGACTCTTGCAACAATATATATTGTTATGTTAGCTACTAGCTAGTTGCTAAAGTTTGGAAACAGATCTTACCTTTGGGTAAAAAGCAAGACTACTACGCTATTTCCCCCGTCTCGAACATGATTCGTATTGGATGCTTGATTCCGTAGCAGAGCTATTAGATGCGGTGGTGCTGATCTGCTGGAGATGCACCTGTTGGCTACTCCTTCAATCAACGGTGGTGCTGGTCTGCTGGAGATGCACCTGCTGGCTACTGCCGAGGCCAAGAAAGAGGAGAAAGTTATGTTTAATTTAGGGTTTAAACGAGTTTCAACTAAAAATAGGGGTTTAATTTAGGGATTTTTTAGGATAAAAAAATTATTTTGAGTTTAATTTATGAGTGTTTCTTAATAATTAAATTTTATTGGGTTTAAAAATAATTGGGTCTAATTTATTAACGAGTTTTAAATTGGGTAAGATAAATGTTTGGGCTTGGGGAAAATGGGTATTAAAATTGGGCTTGAGTAATTTGATAATATAAATTAAAAATTAAAAATATTAAAATAATATAATTTAATTCGGTTTATTCGAATTCGAAAATTAAACTTGATTCGAACTCGAAATTCAAAAAAAAATTAACTCAATTCGTTTAACTCGAATAACTCGATTCGAATAATTTGAAATTCGAAATTTTTTCGAATTTTTTGATTCGTATCGAGTTTTGCTCACCCCTAGCGAGGACGATGAATGTTGAAATATATTCACAACAATTTCAACGATTTCAAGTTACAGAGACCATTGGGCGTCGGCTTGGTATCCCACTTAAGTCATACGGGGTTGATCTGCTGAACAGACATTGCGATTGCAGGAGGTTCGATACACTTTGTTATCCATGTGCGCATGTTGTTGCAGCTTGTGCTAAAGTGTCACTCAATGTTGAACAGTTCATCGACCCCGTTTACACTCTTTAGCGTCCATTAAGTATTTGGGAAAATGAGTTCTCTGTCCTACCTGACTTGTCCACATGGGAGTTGCCTTCGACGACTTTCGAGCTAATACCGAACAGAGGTTTGTGAAGGAATTTGAAAGGTCGTCCGAATGTCACCAGAATCTGCAATGAAATGAACATTATGGAGAAAATAGACGGTAGCAAGTTGTATGGAGTATGTAGGCTAGCTGAGCATACTCGACGTAATTGTCCCCAACGAACCTACTATATTGGCTAGTCATCCGGATCGAGCCTGGCTTAAGCTAGCTGTATTGGTCATTTTTCACTTAAAAATTAAGTTTATGAATGAATTTGGAATTAATTATGTTTAAATTTGAATTTAATTAATAATTTTTATGTTTGTATCACCGCTTTATCGGCTATACATCGTCTCATTCAACATTGTGACTTGATTCGAAAAAACTAAGAAAAATTGGAAGGAAAAGAAAAAGGGAAGATAAGGCAAATGCATGCAAAAACAATATAAACTTGGGAAGTACAATAATTAATGAAAACAGTAACAATATTAATTAAATGTAAAATAAATAAGAGGCCAAGGCCAAGTCAATATTTTGGGTTTAGGGTTTTAATTATTTAATTTAGGGTTTAAAGATTTGTAAGAATTTTGATTTTAAGGTTTTAAGGATTTAGAGAATAAAATGACGAGTTAAGGGTATTATATTTTTAAGGTTCTAGTTTTTAGGGTTTAAGATTTAGAGTTTTAGATATAAGGTTTAAGGTTTAAGATTTAAGGTTTAGTGTAATTAGTTCAAGGTTTAGGGTTAAAGGATTAGGGTAATTAATTTACGGTTTTGGGTTTTAAATACAAACAAAAAATTCATAACCCATAACCTTGAATAGAAACATAAACATAAGTAATTAAATACGAACATAAATATAAACATAAACATATTTAATTCCAAATGAAAAATAAATTTCAAAGGCTCATCTCATCGCATTTGATGGTTCGATGGTATGGTTCTAGGAGTAAAATGTTGTGGTGGTTGACGAGCACGTTGCGGGTGTTCACAACGTTCAGCGTCATCGTCTTTCACACCTTCGAGTGTCTCGCACGTCATTGATGATGATGAGCCATGGCTGAAGTTCTGCGACGGTGGTAATGAGCGAGGAGGAGTAGAGTACTGCAACTGGCTGAAAGGAGTAGAGTACTACAGTGGTATCGTGCTGAAGATATCATATATAAAAGACGATCTCGGATCCTGCTGATCAGAAATGGATTCGGGAAACTCCGAATGATACCTATCGTCTGACCACGATGGAACGTATCTATCACCTAACCACCTTGGATGATACGACTCAGGCCTTGGCGCGGGGTTAGGCTCGAGCGCAGGGTTTGGCTTAGGCTCGGGCTCAAGCTCTGAATCGTGCTCGAACTTAGGCTCGGGCTCAGGCTCAGCCGGTTGAAAGTGGTGCCCACGTGGTAGCATGAACGGAGGGACTAACATTATTTGCTCACAAAAAATATATGGATTCCCTGTTTTGAAATACCACTATCTGTACTGTACGGATACCTCAAAAGTGAAATCGTGATCCATTTGACGTTTAGGTATCTGTTCCGCTCGTTTCTCCCACACCGCAATGTAATCTCTATGCACTTGCCCTCAGTGCAATCCCAGTTTCCCATTCTTATCGATACTATTAATATCTCCTAAATTTACTGAGTTTCTCGGGATGGTTTGTATGTATCCGAACTGACGAAGTACTCGATCTTCATGGTACCACTCCACTGTCTGAAAGCATATAACAGGTGCGTCAATGCACCACAAGTGCGAATGGTCGCGAGCAAAACTAGGAATAATAGTCGCAACCTCAAGGACTGAGTAAGGCATCTAAAGGAACTGCAAATTTAAATAACATTGTTATAGTAACACAACTCAATTAATATTAATAAATTAAGATGAATCATGTAATTTCATGTCACGAATAACTTACCATCTCCCCGACATGTGTCTCGATCATCTGGCGATATATCGGAATCGTGAATGACCTCCCGATATTGGGATTCTCATGCCATCTACGAAAAACAACTTGTTAGATCAAATTTACACACAAAAAAAATTAAATAATTGTGGACAAATATTAGATGTTATCACCTGTTCACAAGTAGGAAAATATATGGTAGGTGTCTGATATTAGCCAAAAAAGGCATCCGATATAAGGCTCACGATTTTAACAATATTAGACACCCGCAAATGTCAATGGCAGTAGGCTTTGTCGTTCGACAAAGCTCGCGATACAACATCGCTAGTACTATCGAGCCCCAACTATATTGACCCGCTTCATTAAAATCAGTCAATAGGGGCAAGTACATGATATGGACTCTATTTCCATTTACCGTCGGCATCAGTACACCCCTATAAGGTGCATTATATAAGTTTGAGCGGCACAAATCACGTCAAAATTGAAGGCATCAGCTGCTAGATGGTGGAATATTTCCCTCAATCATGTGAACTTCAGTCTCATGAATCTTGATCTACCATCACCGAGTGAGACTCCCAATAAGTTCTCACAAAGGGTCATCGGGTCAGATACTATCGATGAGCCCGTAACGGGCATCCCGTCGATTGGGAGCCCAATCTGCAGTGTAACATCCTCTAGTGTGATGATGCACTCACCACACGATAAGTGAAACATGTGGGTCTCTGGCCGCCATCGCTCGATTAAAGCGGAAATTAAGTAGTACCGTAAATCAAATGTTCGGATCAGTGAAGCTGCTCCAAATCCAGCTGCAATCAAGTATGGCATGATGCGTTCGTCCGGTTCATAATTTACCCCATTCATTCGACCCCCTTAGTTTCCGGTACTCATTCCTAGACTATTAAATTAAATAAATAGTTAATATATTCACGATTAATCTCGTAAATTAAATGAACTTTTTATAATGTAACAAATAACAATTTATTACCTGTACATATACAGTTGCCGATATGTGGTCATCATCCTTAATTAACGAATCCATATTTATATCTACAATAAAAAAAATTGAGATTATCAATTTGTCAGAAGTAATTAATACAATTTTTAACTAGAAGTAATTAAAATTCTTGATATATATAAAACAAATAATTATATATTGATTGCTTTGATAAATTAAAATTTTAAGTATTGAATTTACTCTTACATTTTGCGGGTTAAGTGTTAAATTTATATTAAAAATTTATTTGGTAAATTAGTAAAATATAAATATCAAATAGTTTGATGAAAAAAATATTAATTTTTAATTATTTATTTATTACTTTTAAAATTATTAATATAATATTTTATATTATTTTAGATAAATTTAGATAAAATTCAAATGATTAAATAAACACAACCGAGAAAGTTTAAGTCATTTTCAATTTTTTTAATCATCCATAATATTTTTGACTGAGTTTGATTTTGATTTTCTATTTTTTTACACTAATTTCAAGTTTTTGTATTTTTAAGTTTATTTTTGATAAAATATTTTTTTACTATTTTAGCATTATAAAAATTTTAAAATTACTTATAACAAAAAAAACATAAAAAAAAATACCACGAAAGATTATAAGGCAATTAACCATATTTAATGTTTTTTTTCCAACAACCACTCAAGGTGAAAACTTTGCATATCAAGTCTCAATATTTTATATCATTACATTTCAGTTCGGTGCCATTTTGATAAATAGTTTCATCAACATACCATTTTAGTTATTAATTTTATTTTTTGTATTATTTAGATTAAAAAATCTATAATAAAATTAATATTAAATTTCAGGTGAAATTAATTCGAAATTTTGTTTAGGAGATAAATTTAGTTTAATGTAAATTTTTTACATAATTTAAAGTGTGAATATACTAACTAAGATCAAATAAAGTAGATAAATTTTAAATTTAAATAACATTAAAATAAAAATCAAACTCTAAACAACTTACCTTTCTTTTTTTTTCTTTTTTTTTTTTTCTTTTTTTCTTCCTTCCTTGTTGCTACCATTCCACCATTTTCTTCTTGTTTTCTTTCTTTGTTTGTTTTTTTTTCTAACGTGTGTGTGTGTGTTGTGTTTGGAGATCATTTTAAAGTCCCCATAAGACTCTCTCATGAGTGCCTTGAACAGAAGAAGCAGCAGTACAGCAGGTAGCACGCTAAGGAGCAGGAAGCAGAGCTACGGCAGGTTGGAGGACAGTATTGGGTGCCACCTGTCAGGTAGGTACCACCCAAAAGATACCAAACCCTTATTTAAATATCGGATTTGATCCATATCAATTTTCTTTTTTTAATATTATTTTTAAATATTTTTTAAATATTTTAATATGAAAAATTCTAAAAAAATTTCGTGTGTCAAAAATAATAGTGATGCCGCCTACTCAAGAGGCGTCACTCCTCCAAATGTATCATTTTGATAAATAATGGGAGAGTGTATTATTTTGGTGTATAATAATTATTTTTGTATTATTCTTGTAAAAAATACTAAAAAAGAAAATAAAAGTCAAGATTTTGATAAAACTGTGCTAGGAAGGCTTAACTTTGGTATTAAACCATACTTTAGTAAATATATGATTAAATATAATTGATTGAGGAATGAATAATTAAGTACATAATTAATTTGATCCCTGTTAATTGTATTTATAAATTATAATTATATGACCCAATTGTGTTTAAAATTTTAATCAATCGAATTCCATTGATTATATTTCACTAAACTTCTAGAAAAAAAATTATAACTTTTTGTGAAATTGTTTGCAATTTGATGAAACAAATTATATATGATTATTTTTTAAATGTATTATGATCTTATAATTAAATATAAAAGGAAAATAATTAATATTATTTTATTCATATTTTTATATTAAAAAATAAAAATAAATTATAATGCCATGTAATTTTATTTGGATTTCGGTTTAACATTTTTAGAAAGTCAAACGAAATCACTTTTTTTTTACTGAATTTCTATTGCTTTTACCATAATTATTATCATAATTTGAAATTCAAACTTATCTAATTTAGTACCTTGTTTTATATTATAAATAACATATATCATTAAAATATATATATTAAATTATAAATTAAGAATAAAAATTAGGATAAATTATTGATTATTAATTAACTACAAAGATTATAGATTAATAATTAAAGAAGTATTTGTCGAAAAGTTTATTTTTGGGAAAACAAACAGGTTTTGAATAATATTTTAAAAATCAAAAAATGGGAGTCATCACCAATCTTTTATTTGGTGTGATTGGATCACCACAAAACGTTTAAAATCCGTTTTGAAAAATATTTTGGTCTTTGAAATCCAAAAAACGGGCTCGGGAGTCAGTTATGTGTGAGGAAGGATTAACAACTTCACACGCCCAATATCGGTACCACATCGATTATTTTCGGGTCTTGATTTGTTAAAAATTTGAATACTCGAGTAAAATTTAAAATACGATCCTTAAATGCATAAGTTATTTTGGTGTACATGTTTAAGAAAGAAATCGATTTTCATTTAGAAGTCTCGTTATTTCGAAGTGATCGTGGAAGAAAGTCATGTCCAGTGAGTTAGGACATTACGTTTCGAGATCCAAAAACAATGAGCTTTCCTTCATAGCAGTTTTTTACACCTTGAAAAGGGTATTCTATTATCTCGGTTTGAAGAAAGATCGCGTCTAATAAGTTAAGGCACAATTTTCGAAACATGAGATAAAGGAATATTGCCTCGATTTTAAATATTTATATTTTGGAAAAAAATGTCTTTAATTAAAATATAGATATAAAAATAAGCATGCAAATTAAATACGAGCTACGCAATTAATTATAAAGTTAAATAACACAAAGAATGAACAATCATACGAATAAATAAATATACGAAAGTAAATATGAGAAAATTAAAATACGAATCATGAATCAAAACTAAATGAGAAAATACAAAATTAATTAAAAAACAAATAAAAAGGTTAAAATTTTAAATACGAAAGTCGAAGAAAAAAAAGGGGTCAAAATGAAGTTTTGGAGAGTTTAGGGTTAAAATGTAGTTTTGGAAAATTTTAGGGATAAAAATGTCATTTTGGGAGAGTTCGGGGTAAAAATATGATTTTTGGAAGTTAAGGGGCAAAAATGTAACTTTTTGAGAAGTTTGAGGGTAAAAATGTGTTTTTTGAAAGTTTAGGGGTAAAAATATAATTTTTGGAAGTTTAGGGCAAAAATGTAATTTTTGAGAAGTTTGAGCGTAAAAATAAGATTTTTAGAAGTTCGAGGGTAAAATATAATTTTTAATAAGTTTGAGGGTAAAAATGTAATTTTGTAAAAGTTTGGGGTCAAAATATGATTTTCGGAAAGTTTAGGGACCTTCTAACCAATAAAACCAAAAAGATGCGACACATGGTAGCTTCTCAAGCATTCTGGAGTCAAAGGACCAATTTGTAAAGCTTTTAAAATTACGGTTAATTTAAAATAAAATAAAACAAAACTTGATTTAGGGATGAAATTGAAACAAAATAAAAAAGAGAAGGATCAATTGCATAAATAACGAAAAAGGACACGTGGCAGCTTCTCAGGCTTCCAGAGAATCAGGTGACTAAATTGAAAAGCAATTAAAATTGTTGGGCAAATTTAAAATAATTAAAAGTATGAAAAGGATTAAATTGAAACAATCAAAAAATGCGGAAGGACTAAAAGGGTAAACAGCCCAATTGCAAAAAAAACATTCGAATCCTCCTTTTGGGTCGGATCAAAAAACGGGTCAAGTGAAACGACGTCGTTTTGGCCTCAAAGTTTTGACACCAAAACGATGTCGTTTTGATGTGTGTATATAAGCTAGTTTTTCCTAAAAATTTTCATCCCCCTTTCATTTAAAAAAAAAAAAACATTTTCTCTGTTCTCTCTCTTCACCTCTCCATGGTCGGCCGAACTCCGATCATCGGTTGTCCCCGTCCATCGCATCTGTTGCCACGCGCCGTTGTCCACGGTGGTTCGAGGTAAAAAAATCTTCATTTTTTAATGCTTTTCATTTTCTTTTTGTTATTTCCTTTATACATATAAATATATGTATTTTAAAAGTAATGAACCTAGATCTAAAATAGATTTTCCCAGATTTTCTAAAAAGACAAGATTTTAATGATTTTTATTTTCTCTTATCAAAACCTGTTGTTTTATATCATTTTTATTTAGTTTTTTCATAAATCATTTTGTAGATCTGTCGTTCCCGAAGCCCCCTCTCTCGACTATGGACGAGATTGGATGGGTGACATCCGGAGTTACGACGACGGTGACGGCTATCAGGTACGACCCTTCCCATTTTATTTTTATTCGTTTAATATTGAAAAAAATGTTTCGAATAATATTAAATAAATAATTAATAAATATATTAATGTATAATAATGGATAAATAAAAATATTAATATATATATATAAACGCTTTGAAACTCAGTAAAAACAATAACAAATAAGTAATAAATGTGTTTAGATATACCTTAAGAATCGATTTTGGGATGCTCTGAATCTGATTATATGCTTTGTGTTTTTCAATTGATTTCGAATGTCGGAGTATTAATTTGAATCACTATGTGTCTGTATTGGTTCCAAAAAAACTTGTGTGCATTGATTTCAAATGTTCAAAAAAAAGGTCCTTACAAATTTTGCATTTTTGTTCTATATAGCTATTTTTACAATCATTATAATTTGCCCATTTGTCATTGAAACTGCTGACTTCTTTTTTCAACTTGTTTTGCAAATGGCAATGACAGTGATGAGAGTCTTCGGTGGTGGTAAATGGTGAGTAGCCTTGGGTGACGTGACAAACTCTGAGTGGCTGAGAAAAGTCGACTGGCAATGCATGTGGTTGGCAGAAGCAAGTTGTATGATTAGGGTTTCTGTTTAGGCTTGGGTGTATTGAGTTTGGGCCTATTTGTAATTGGGTCAAGGGTAATCGGGCTTGATTTGAGTTTGTATTTTGGGTATGGATTTATAGGGTTTGTAATTGAACATTAAAAATTTGTAAAATGCACATTTTAAATTTAAAATAAATTTAAATTTAAAATTTATTTATTTTGGATTTTAATTGGAATGTGAACAATATTCTTGAACTCAAAGAACTAACTCAAAAGTTTTAAAAATTAAAATTGAAATTTAATATTTTTTATAATCTGAAAATATATAGGGATTAGATCTCTGTTCATGTAAAAAGAGGAAAATAATAATAGGACAATATAGAATTTAGATTTGAAGAATCTAGTACGGAATTTTGAATTTGATTTGTGAAAAAAATAGATTAAGAAATGTAGATATAGATAATTTCCCTTTAGGCTCAAATACAGGTTCCAAAATTATGGATACATTTGTTGTGGGTATAATAAAAACCTAAACCGTCCATGGTTTTTGTCGCTGTTTTCCAATTTCTACGTACTGCCATTGGTATTACATTTGCACGCTGCCTGCTCAAATTTCATTCTCAATTTTTATTTTATATAAGGTAAATAATAAGAGGGAAAAAAATTACAGTATTCGTGTTGGGTTTGGCATTTGAGAGAGAGTCGTTGGCTGAGATCCGAGTTTTGCGAGAAAATTAAAGGGAAGGGAAATACTTACTAGCAGTTGAGGCGAAGCTGAAGCTGAACCTGAACCTAATACAAAACAGCGGCAATTTCTGATTTCAGCCCTCCGACTCTGTATCCAGATTCTGCTCAATTTCTCCGTTTGATTGAGGATTGGGCCAATCAATTACATCACCGATTACATAAACATCCTATAGGTATCTAAATCTTCTTTATTTACATTTTTGGATCTGCGCCATTGTTATTGCAATGTCCCTTTTATCTAGATTGCGATGTATCACTGTGGATGTTACTGGGACTCTCATAGCTTATAAAGGGGAGCTTGGTGATTACTACTGCATGGCAGCCAAATCTGTTGGGTTGCCATGCCCTGACTATAAACGCGTGCATCAAGGTTTCAAGCTTGCGTATACAGAGATGGTGAACAAGTCTCCGTGTTTTGGGTTTGCAGCAAAAATGCCTAACATTGTTTGGTGGAAAACTTGTGTTAGGGATTCATTTGTCAAAGCAGGATACGAGTACGATGAGGAGACATTTGAGAAGATATTTAGACGCATATATGCTTCCTTTGGCTCATCCGCACCCTATACGGTATTTCCGGACTCGCAACCCTTCCTGAGATGGGCTCGTGAAAAGGGTATTAAAGTGGGGATTATAAGCAATGCTGAATACCGGTACCGAGATGTGATTCTTCCAGCCTTGGGTTTGAACCAGGGAACAGAGTGGGACTTCGGTGTGTTCTCTGGTCTTGAAGGTGTAGAGAAACCAGACCCCCGGATCTACAAGATTGCTCTTCAAAGGGCTGGAAATATTGCACCAGAAGAGACTCTGCACATCGGTGACAGCATGCGCAAAGATTATGTACCAGCAAGGAGTGTGGGGATGAATGCCTTGTTATTGGATAGGTTCAAAACTCCTGATGCTGAGGAGTGGAGAAACTCTGGTGCTATTGTTCTTCCTGACCTGGTGGCGGTCCAGGAACTGCTTTGTTCAGAGAAGTCAGCTTCAGCTTGTTAAGGAAATGCTGTTTGCTATCTGTGTATTGTTTTGTTTTAACCATTTAATAAATATGTGATTATAGATGGCACTTGCCGGTTACCTTACCAGCTGGTATTTTTCACACCTTCTGTTTTCAGACCATATAAGCGTCTAGAATTTGCTGCATTACTATTATAATTATTAATATTTTGGATATTGTTAGTTTTGTGCCCATGGTCACTGGTCTGAAGCTAAGAATCCATAACTCAGCTAACTATTAATTAACCATCTGCAATCTCAAGTCATCTTGATGCTTCTGAAAAACCAAAAATCTTGCTATTCAACCAATCATCTCCTAAAGCCGGTTTTACATGACCTTTGTCATAAATTCATGGATATGTTAGTTGGACTTGGCTGAAGGTTATATTCAGCCGCCATCGTTTCCTGGTACAGTTTAATCTCAGTAAGACTTTCTGAATTTGACATGTCATTGTTATATATGATGATTGATATTGAAGACCTTTTGATTTTGCAGAGAACTTTTGGGATTCAAAAAGTTCCTGTGAGTGACTGGAAGTAAACAAAAACCATTAGTGACACTTGATGCTCGAATCATGTGAGTCCGGTGAATAATCAACTTTGAAACTCTAAGTACTGAGGTTAGAATTAAACTTTAGCTTGAGATGTTTTATGAAAACCTTGCCTGGATCAACAAGTTAGAAGACTAGGTCTAAATGGAAGCAAATCATATGTAAAAATCCATTTACTGCTTGGATATTTATATTACAAATACTTCATACATGACCAACATCATCCATCAACAAGCACAAGAGGAACCTGATTGATTTTGTTTTCACATTGAACCTCGATTATTTGCTGGTGTTCGTATAGAAACCTGCATGTCTTGGTCATTCAGATTCATAGCAGCTTTTAAATGCCCTTATATTAGTCAGGCTTACAATTTACAGAAATGAAATCTTCCTGGCTAAAAACAAACCCAAGAACAAGAAGATTATTATTCTGATATTCAAGATTACTAGCAGCTGAGTGATGTTATTTAGAGGAACACACTTCTCTGGAACTGCAGCAATCATAT
Source organism: Kokia cookei (assembly GCA_039519145.1). Lineage (NCBI taxonomy): Eukaryota > Viridiplantae > Streptophyta > Magnoliopsida > Malvales > Malvaceae > Kokia > Kokia cookei. The sequence continues at coordinate 12,005,190 of CM076908.1, forward strand.
TTGTTAGCTTGAATTAATGGAGATTTATGGCACCAGCAAACTTCTCCTGGGAGAACACTTCACTAGTAGATGTCTCTGAGCCACTGTTAGCTACTATGGACTGTTCATTTTCCTCTCCTGGAAAGCTAGTAGTTGGTAAATGGAGAAGAACAGGTAACCCAAATTGCAATGAAGCATTTGTTGTGGTTTCATCAGGCTCTTCTCTGGTTATTCCTGTATGTAGAGTCAATGCATATTTCAAGTCCCATATAACATCGTTCATAGTAGGCCTCTCACTACCCTTTGTCTCCAAGCACTTCTGAACTACTTCACCAAATTTTCTCAATGAATTTGAGTTTATTTTATCCACCAGGAAAGGATCAATAATCTTTTCAAGTTGCCGTTTCTTTAAGCAGTGCAAGCCCCAATCTGCTAGGTTCACCTCGTTCTTCTGAGGAGAGTTGATAATAGCTGGTCTAGCACAAAGAACTTCTAGAAGTACCACTCCAAAAGAGTACACATCGGACTTTTCTGTCAACTCTAAAGACAGGAAATATTCTGGATCGATGTAGCCAATGCTACCTTTTACACCTGTATTATCCAGCCCATGATCAGGACTTCTTGATTTCGAAATACCAAAATCAGATACTTTTGCTGTGTAATTTTCATCAAGCAAGATATTTGTTGATTTGACATCTCGGTGAATAATTTTCACAGCGGAACCTGTGTGCAGGTGATGGAGGGCTATTGCTGTGTCAATGCAGATTTCAAGTCTTTTCTCCCATGACAATCCATTTTGTTTAGAACAGCCATCTTTGTCGTAAAGATTATCTTTAAGATTCCCCTTTTCCAAGAATTCATAAACTAATATCATCTCGGACTGTTCATCACAGTATCCAATCAAGGAAACAAGGTTACGATGGCGAGCTTGAGAAAGTACCATTATCTCAGTCTGGAATTCTGCAAGACCTTGCTTGTGTCCTGGTTCCCTCCGTTTAACAGCAACTATCTCGCCACGAAGTGTTCCTTCGTATACTTTACCGAATCCACCCTCACCAACGAAACGTTTCGAGTCAAAATCTTGTGTTGCTTCTTGTATTTCAGCAAAAGGTATCCTTAGTTCAAGGCACAGACTAAGACCCGCAGTTCTAGCAGTTGACATGTCATTTCCACTGCCGAATCCAAGAAGAGCTAAAGAAGATGGCAAACGTGGAGTTTTATCCCGATCTTCTTTCATGCAAACTAGACGAACCATCACGACCGCCATTATAATGAATGCAAATGCCAGACCAAGTGAACCTGCTATAATGACCAGTATCTTTTTCCTGGGCTTGGGAGGCACAAAAGATGAATACGAGTTTTCCATTAGCTGCATAATCTCGAGGCCATTCAAAAAGGCAGTTTCATTTGTACCATTTATACGAGGACCGATTGTTATGTCGATATTTCCAGTTTTGCCAGGAGAAACAACAAAATCAGCATAAAATGGAGCTGCCAGCTGATTAACTGCCTCATTTGGACTGATCCACTCACAAGATTTTTCATTGATACAGAGATTGAGCCCAGGATAACTGAGAGAGGGACTAATGAAATCACAGAAATGTGCCCGAACAAAGTAACTGGCATTCTCAACGACTTTAAAACGCCAAGTAGTACTTGAAAATTTTGGATTCAACTCTTTGGCAGTCCCATAGACATCCTCTGGGGCGATATACTTTGTTGAACCATTAGCTCCACGTTCAAATTTTAGTTGGTCATAGCTGAATCGCTGATTTTCTGCAGAGCCTGGGAGGAGCAAAAACTGGTCATCTGCTATCCAATGCCTCATAAGTGTATCAGTCTTTTCGGTGACGTTGGGACCTCCAACATTGATCCTATAAATTTTCTGCAAGAGTTTAGAAAGCAAACCGCTGTAATTGCCTTTAACCCCTGAGGAAGTGATGCGTACGGCACTATCAGGTATGAAGCCAGTGGGTGCAAGAAAGACTTCAATGGCGTTTACAAAAGCCAAACACGAGGTTCCTGAAGGTACGAAGTAGATCACAAACTCACCAGCTCCAATTCTAAGCAAGAATTCCTTAACCACTGGTGGTTCATTACTATTTTTCATCTTAAACTTTGACAACAGTAAGAACCATGGAGCCGAGGCATCAGCATCAGCAGACTCAGCTCTAGCAGTGACGTTAAACACAGCATCCGCCAAGATGATAGATGATGATGAAAAAGCAAAGAAATGAAGTCGTACCAGGTACGTGCCGCTTCTGCTTATTTTAAGCTTATAAGGCCGAGGGTGTCTGAATATTCTTGCTGTTTGATATAACGATGGTGTATCAGCTGAAGATTTAGTGTCTCGGACAGGTTTGCTTCCTTTGCATGAGAAGGGACCCGAATTTCGGTCTCGGGTGAAGTTCCTGATTCCAAAGGTGTCATTGAACTTTGATCCACAGTTAATGAAGTATTCATTTGGAAAGGTGTAGGTACCATCAACAGCTGCAGGCTCAGCTGGTGAGAGAAGAAAGAGTGAACAAAACAAGAGTAGTGGAAGAAGTGAGAACATAACCATTAAAGGGTTGAGCATTTTTCACAAGAGCTGTGGGCTGTTGAAGCTTTCACAGTGAGGGGAAGTGTATAAGAGAATGCTGGTTGGACGAATTAAAGTTAAGTGATAAACGTGCATTGCCACTGTTTAAAAAAGAGATTTCTAGTTGACGCTGAATTGCTTTTTGTTAGAGAGAAATTATTTTAATGCCCTGGAAAAGCTTGTGAGCAAGGATACGATAGGTTTGGCCCCAACACCTTTCATTTCTTTACTTTATTCCCTGATGCAATAGACCCCATCAGTATATGTAGTTTAATCCCTGATGTTTTAGTTGGTTTGAAAATGAGGGATTAGCAAAAACCAGTTTCCTGGAAATTGCTTGCCTTCACATTCAACAACATCACTTGAATATCACCCACTAGAGTTGATCATTTTGGACAGAATTGCACTACACAAATACAACATGAAAATAAGGCTGCATTAATTCAAATGTGCGCGAACTCAATGAAAGTCTTAGAAACAAATTATATTCAACATCAACATAGTGATAGAACAGACAAATTACTAGGCAGTAGAGACTATCTGCCATCATCAATCTTCAGCTGGGAGAAGACTCCTGTAGATGTTGTGCAGAACCATCATCCTTTTCCGTAGGCACATCATCTTTCTCCATTGGGAAGCTGAATTCACAATTGAATTGATTTTTTACATCTTGCCAGACAAATGCCACAATCGCTTCTCGTTTCGACTAGTCGATATGGTTTAATTTTAGATTACATCGAGTTTTGAAAAAAAATTTAAAAATATTTTATTTTTAATTTTTTTGAATTTTGAACGAGTTTTTTATTTTTTATTTTTTTTTTATTTTTTATGTTTTTATTTCTAATATGAAAAAAAATTGAAGTTCTAAAAAAATTGAAGTACCTTGATTAAATTAACCAAAAATATATATATAAATCTTGAGGGTAAAAAAAGTTGCTTTACCTTGACAACAACAAAATTAAACGAAGGGACCAAAGATTTTAAATAAAAAAAATACAGAGATTTAATATTTCAAAATTGAAGTATAGGAATTAAATTTTATATTTCAAACGAGTACAAAGAACTCTGATATATTTAAACCTAAAATGTATGATAATACACTAACATGTGGAGGATTAAAATTTTCATAAAAAGCAGCTTCCCACATTTAAAGTCTAAACATTAAAACAAGATGAAAAACATTAAACGCCATTTTATTTTGCAACATATAAAACTCTTCTAAGCTGCCCTATAAAGATCCTTGTGGAGGATGGGGCGTGCCTTGCACATCGCTTCCAATGGCTCAACTTTGGGCATGGTGACTCCTTTACCTTCAGTCATATCAATTTCTTCCTCACCTATCCTTTTCCATTCGAAGCATTGTATCAATGACCCCAAAGTTAAGTTGACCATACGGTGAGCCATGCTTGCCCCAGGACATGCCCTCCTTCCCATACCAAAAGGCAAGTACTTGTGCCCATGATCTTTACTTTCACTCTCGAACCTTTCCGGCTTGAAACTCGACGGATCATCCCACAACTCAGGGTCTCTTTGTATAGCCCATGCATTGATTAACACAATGGTGTTGCTAGGCACATTGTACCCACTTATGGTACAGTCATCGGATGTTCTATGAGGCACTAGAAGTGGGGCGGCCGGGTATAGTCGAAGGGTCTCCGACATGATGTTTTGAAGGTAAGGTAGCTTAGCAATATCCGATTCATCAATCAACCTTTCTTCACCAACTTGAGCATCGATTTCCGCCTTGGCTTTCTTCAACACCTCTGGGTTATTCAGTAAGTTCGACATGGCCCACTCTAACGTCACCGCCGATGTGTCAGTTCCGGCGAAAAGCAATACCTTCAAAGAAAGGAGATGGTATCAATCATCATGTACATTTCCTAGGTGACTTTTAAATAAACAGAGTATAACTTGACTTACGACTATAAGCCCTTTGATAGTCTGATCGGTGTAGTTCTCAGGCTCCGATTCTTGTAAAGAAAGGAGATGATCGATCATCATATTTCCTCCATTTGCATTTCGACGTTCATCGATTAGCCCTTGCAAGAAACCATCCATCCTCTTAAAGAGCTCCAGCAGTTTCTTCTCATAATTACCAGCCCAATTCAGTATTGGCAGATAATCTGCCGGATTCCCTGCGCCAGCATTTTCAACCACCTCTGCTATTAGCTCTTTAAACTCCTTTGCCTCACTGTCATCACTAACATCTTCACCAAAATATATCTTTCCGGCCATCATTCGCATGAGATTATTAAGTATCAAGTCAGTAAACATTGATTTAAGCTCTACCTTGGCAAAAGCTTCTCGCGAGTTATGAGATAGTTTCAGCAACAATTTTCGCACTTCATCTTTTCTGATACCTTGGAACTTGTTGAGACGATTCGGTGAGAAGATTTCGATTGTACAAATACGACGGAGGTTACGCCAATAATCACCATATGGCGCGCTTACGACTGTGGTGTGGTCATAACCCAGGTGTTTGCTCAACAGCAAGTTGGGGCGATTGGCTAACACGATATCGTTCTTGGTTAAGCATTCCTCGATCACTGAGAGTGATGAAACGACCACCGCAAGGCGTGAACCCAAGCGAAGGGAAAAGACTGGACCGAGCTTTTTGGAAAGCTGGAGGAAAGGACGGTGAAGAGGTGGGTTTATTAGTAAGTGAAGGTGGCCAATGATGGGAAGGGATAGCGGACTGGGCGGCAAGTTTTCATGGCGATGTTTTGATTGAAACAATAAGTTGAAAGCCAGGAAAAGAAATAGAAGAGCAAGAGATGAGTAGAAAATGGTAGATTCTTCCATGTTTAATTTTCTTCTTGTGTTTCATGTAGAGGCAAACATACTTATATACAGTAATGTAATTAGAAAGATATATTGACTGTTGACTGTTTGAACCAAAAAACAAAGACTTGATATGTTTCTGTCATTCATTATCTGCCTTCCGGTCAAGATAATGTATTGGGACGGGGATGAATATAGAATAGAAAAATAATTAAAATATTATTAAAATAATATAAATATTACGTATAAAAGTCGAAGGACTCCTTTTACTTTTGCGGAATTTAAAATTTAGTTTCTATTTTTTAATGTTGAGACATTAATTTTTTTTTGTTTAGACATCGTATCTTTATAAATATTTTTTTTTTAAAAGTTTTTTATCTCTCTTTAATTTTGTTTTTAAGATTAACAATATCAAAAATAAAATAATTTTTTAACTCTCAATATTTATATTTTTTTATCAATTTAATCCTTACATTTAAAAAAACATAAAAATTTTTAAAAATTAACTTTTTTCATCTTTTAAATGAAACCATAAAAATTGAAAATATATAGTTTTTTAAATTAAAAATAAAAAGATTACTAAAAAACCTTTAAAATAAAAATAAAATGATTTTAAAAATATAAAAAAATTAAATTCAATGTTTTGTAGATTGAATTGAATTGATTAATCGTATTAGGAATCGATTGGGATATTGATCTGGCGAGATAAAAAATACCAAAAAAGAAAGAACGATAATACCTATAAACCGATAAATATAGACTATATAATTAGGAAGGTTTATGGTTTTTTTTGTTCAAGTAAATTTATTAGGGAAATTATTAGATTAAGATTTAGGTTCCAAAAGAATTTATGATTTTAGGATCCAAAATGTTAGGGTTTTAAAATTTTATTAAAATAATAGATTAATTTTAGAGTTAAAAGAAAATAATAGTAAATCTGATAATTTTTTATATATTATATTTTTATTTATACATATAATGTATAAAAAAAACTTTTTAAAATAAGTTTAATCCAAGTTAAATTTATAAAAGAATTATAAACAACGTAGAGTTGTATGAAATTAAAAAATAAGATGAAACAATCAGCGGTCGATTAAAGGGATTGATTGGAATTTTGATTTTTTAAAATAAAATTTTTTATTTAAATTTTAAAAAATTTTAAATTAATAAAATAAAATTATATTTTAATTTTTAAAAATAATAAAAATTTAATTTAATTTCGAGTGGAAAATTTTTCCTGCCTTCACATCAGAAATCAATTGTTCAAAGAAACTACAGAAGGGAATTTTGCTTTATCTCATTTTCCAAAGGATGACGTTCATGCTTTTCACCGCTCCAATCAACCTGCAACAAATCCATCCATCCATCAAATCTCATTTATGACTTTTTTAAATGTAGATTATTTAAATTTAACAATTAAGGGAAACTTTAACCATAGCAATTACCACGAAATTTAAATTTGAAAAAATGTGGACCTATCAAATCTCATTTATACTTTTTCTTTTAAAAGTAAATAATCAAATATGAGTTAATCATTTACAACAACGAAATGATACAAAATTTTAAACTAATATTACAAGTTAAGGTTGGAGAAATATAAAACAATATTAAGATTATGTTTAAATCTAATTCGATCTTGATTAAATTTAATTTGTAAACACTTTTAATTTAAAATGAAGTAGATTTTTTTATATAATGTTTAAATTATTTATAATTTTTTAATATTTAAAGTGGAAGATATTTTATGTTTAAAGTTGTTCAATCTTTTTTTTTTTAAGTTGTTAAAATAATAATAATACTAGACAACGCTCGAACAATAAATTTGAAATTATGAATACCCTAAACCATAGATCATCACATGAGGTTCATTTTTTTTTTTAATTTTTAAATAAAAATTAAGGACACATGATAAAATCTCAACACACTATGAAATTAAAATTTTCCACTGTCAGTATATCAAAAATGATATGTTTTATACAAAATAATAGTTTGGTTAATCAGTGAATAAAATTATAAAGTATATTTTATCTTTTCAATAATATATTTTCAAAATCAAAATATTATTGTATTAATCACATAAATAATTTTAAAATTAACCATTTTAAATAATTTTGAAAATATACGAAATATTTAATTAAACATATTTTTATAATTAATCCAGAAAATTAACAATAAATTTGAATAAGCATATGCAATTTTCAAAAATTATTTGTTTAATCATTTTCTTATTTTTTATAAATTAATAAAATGAAAATTTAAGGCTTTAATATATATTTTAAAAGATGGAAATCTATTTACTAATGTAACGGTCTGTTTTTGGTTATGTCGAGAATAGTGGTCCGGGATCACATTATGTAACACCTCTACACTCGATTCACACGTATAAACCCGATATAAGAATATTACAGGTAAAGTTCGAGAAGCGAAAATCGAGTAAAATTAAAATTTTCATCTAAATAATATAATTTTAAACCATATTATCAAAAATATGATAACACAATTATGTAGAAGTAATATTGAGACTTAAAAAAAAATTAAAAATAATAAAAATATGATTTTTACTGTAGCAATACTGTAGCATATCGATACCTTTGATAAGGTATCGATATTTTTCTTCAGAAATCGATACTTTTCTTTAAAAACGATACCAATGGGACATTCTGAAACTTTGGTATCGATACCACTATAAAAATTATCGATACCTCTATTCCAAAACCAATAAATAGAGCTGGAAACTTAATAAAATCCCCCTAAAACCATTTAAAAACTTTTCCAACATTTCAAATCAATCCAAAATACAATTTCAACCATTTCATCCAATATATATAAAGCTCCAAAACAACATTTGAAACTCATTCATTAGGAACACTACGAAGTACCATTGTACATGCCATTTTACTCAAAATAAAGTACCTAAGCTTGAAATCTTTCAAGAGTGATGTGATGAGAGGTCCCTTGGCTTGATTTTAACTTCATGTAGCTTTTGTACCTACGCGTTAAAATAAACGCATTAAGCCGGTGAAGGCTTAATAAGCACCTGCAAGAATAATTAGTCATTTTTCTTCTTATTAATTCATTTTAAAATGCATTTGAAAATTTCATACATATAAATACATACTTTTCATGTATATAGCATTTAACTTTCCACAATGTCATGATTTCACATATTCATCCACTTTTCACAACTTAGTCATTTTAGCCTCTTTAGCTTACTTAGCTTTATCAACACTTGATTACTTATACACATATAATACTTACCTTTCATTCCCATAGTGTTCAGCTTATCACAATAACATAATTCACACTTTCACCCACTTAGCTTACTTATTCACTTGGCCTCCAGTAGACTTCTATAGAACTTATAGGATAAACGGAACAAATGGAGAGTATCGAAGTACTAAACAGAGAGCACATAAGTGTTGGGAAACAAAGAGCACACACAATGCTAAACAGAGAGTACACAAAATACTGAGCACACAAAGTGTTAATCAGAGAGCACACGAAATGCTAATCATAGAGCACACGAAGTGCTAATAACGAAGAGCATGAGACGTGCTAAACAGAGAGCGGGCTAAATGCCACTAATATCACAATGATTCTAACTTGTCTACATGGGCATAAAATCTCATATAACAACATTTCTCATAATTGACATATTTCACTCCATAACTAAACAGAAACACATCATCATGTATATTGCATTTATATTTTCTCAACTTCATTATTTAATCATATATTCAATACTTACAAATAAACACACCATTTTTCACAATAATATAATACATACATATTTTTCCTTCACAATTAAATTATCATATACTTTTTACCTTCGCTTTCCCAATTATTTCCATAATTTTACCATTTGATCACATAATTAATATTTATCAATAAACATATCATATTTAACATTTTCATCATAATTAATAAAACATTAAAATTATAAACACATAAAATTAATTATTTTTAATCTCTAATTCTTGTAGTACTTACAACATTTATAGATAATTTTTTCTCACTCTTTAGCTTTCCTTTTTCCTTTTCTTTCAATTTGATCCTTCTCCTTCTTTCCTTTTTCTTATCACTTGAAAACCCCAAAAATACTAACTCAAGTTCCTTGCTCTTTAATACTCCAACATGGGTTTTCACGATAAATTAAGGTAGTTAATAGCTTAATCTTATGATTTTCTTAAAGAAATCTCATAGAAACATAGAAGAATTGAAGCTTGAAGCTTCAACAATGGTAGAAAATGGCAAGAGGAAGAAGAAAGAAGATGAAGAGGGGTGAGGGGGGGGAGTTTGGGTGCTCACGGCAGAGACAAGAAAGAATGGATGAAATTAATTCATTCTTTCTTTAATTTTCTAAACATTTCCACTAATAATATCTGAACTAATTAAAAATGGTAAAATTCTTATTAGGTCCCTAGACCTTTTACCATCACGCATTTAAGCCCCCAATCATTACACATATAATATCTAATAAATTAAAATACTATTTTGCCCACTTCTATTCATCATAATTTCTATGATGACTCATCACTTATTTTAGGCTAAATATCTAATTAGTCCTTCCTTCTTTCTCACAATTACTAATTAATCCTTAGATTTTTCTAATCTTCTTATTTTAACCACATATTCTAATTCAAATACTATTCAAACTTCAGTTTAAAAATACGGATGTTACACATTATCTAACGCGTGCCGTCAATAATTATTAAATTTTAATATTTACAATAAAAAGGTATAAAATTGTAGTTATAGAAATAAATATTTTGGAAAGGGATAAATTTGATAAAAAGGCTAATTAGTATGAGTCGTAATAGTAGTGGGCAACACTTTGGAACATTTTTTTTCAAATCAAAGGGGCTAAAATTGAAATTTTGCCAAGACTAAGACGCTTGGACGGCAATACCATTTCATTTTAAGATATTTTAATTGTAATTTTCAAGTAAAAATAAGGGAAATAGAAGATGGTGGGATTAGGTGGAGAAGGCATGGGCTAGGTAATGATGAAAACCCTTCAAATTTATTTTAAAAAGGAAAAAGGAAAAGAAAATAAGAAAAATAGAAAAATTTGGCTTTTGCTCTTTTCTTCTTCCCTAAAACGTGAACCACCATTGAAAAAGGAAAAAGAGGCTTGAAAATTTGCTTCAAGTGATTTGGGATATGCTTGAGGTTAGTTTAATGATTTCATGTTTTAAGATTGTTGATTTAGCTTGATTAGTTTAAGGGTTGAGTTTTATTTACATGGTTGATGAGAGTTTAGAGATTCACCATGGATGAGATAAGTGTGGTGGTAAGCTTAGTAGCTATATCTTTGAGTTTGAAAGTTTATCATAAAAAGGTTGTTAAAGTATTAGAGAGATTTAAGTCTAAGGACCTATTTTCGAAAATGGAAATTAAACAGGGTTCAAATGTGAAAATGGTAGAAAACATAAGGTGTGAATGAGCAAATAATAATAGTTTAATGCTTTGGTTCATGCTTATTTGAGAATTTAGTGATGAATTTTAATGAAGGATTAAATAGTGCAAAGGTTAAAGTGTGAGGGTAATTTTGTAAAATTATCATAAAGAAGATTTTACTTTTGTTTTAGTTATGGATTTGAATATGAAATGATGGGATGCATAAATGATTGTTTAGATCGAGACATGCAACAACCAGGTTCGAGTCTAGGAAAGGATAAGGTCTCGGAATAGACATCGACTTTTTTTATGCATTTTGTACGAACGAGGTAAGTTCATAACTTACTTTAATTTTAATTGTCTATTTTTATATATAACTTGAATGAATTGTATTTGGTTGCCTTATTTATAATTGTTGAGGAGATTTAAATTTTACGAAGTTATAATATGAAATGATATTGATAAGTGCCCGTTGGACTCTAGTGGAATATTGGGATTTACATGACCCGACTTCGAGATTTATAGGCTATATGGGTGTTGGTCTTAGATGTCCTACCGATGGCTGAGATCTGGCATTTGTTGCGGATTTTCTACAGCTTGTGTGAGCAACATTGTGTAGCCCCACATCTCGACCCACAGCTCGTGTGAGCAGGCCCATTTTACAGCTCGTGTGAGCAGGCCCATTTTACAGCTCGTGTGAGCAGGCCCATTTTACATGGGTGCTGATCTTGGATGTCATATCGATGGCTGAGGTCCTGCGTTAGTTGTGGATTCTCCACAGTTCGTGTGAGCAGTATCGTGTAGCCCTACATCTCGACCCACAATTCATGTGAGCAATACATGATACAAGAATATTACATGCACACTTAGTGTGGAAATGATACCGTTATGTCTCATGTATTTCTAGAGATCCAACGGGTATACAAGTAACAAACATGATAATAATGTAGAAATACATGGTTGTACACAGTGGATATTGTTAGAATGGATACATGGAAACTTTGAGATGATCAACTTGGTATAGCGGTATAATAAAAAGGAAAGTTGACAATGTTCCTTGTGATCCATGTATTATGGTAAGATGATTTCTTAATATGAATTTACTAAGCATTTTATGTTTACATAGTTGATTTTCTGTGTTCTTGTAGATCATGGGAAAGCTTGATCGTCTCGATTGTAGGAGCATCATCACACTATCCGACCATTAATTTTGGTAGCTCTCGGTTTCTTATCTTAGGTTTTTAAATGGCATGTATAGGAATTGTTAATCTTCTATTTTGATTATGATTAAGTAATGTAGTTCAAGGTTATTTTGATGGGTTGATATCTTGAGGAAACGATGAAAACGTGTTGTATTGGAATGGAATTCACGAAACTCATAAATTTTGAAAAGCTTGTGTACTTCTACTGGTAGAACTCTGTCAACTATCGATAGAAGTACAGGGCAAGATGAATTTCAGTTACTGACTTGTTTCGTATCGGTAGAATGTTTTACAAGTTAGTTGAACAAAGTTTCGGTAGTTTATCTAGATGTATCGGTAGAAGTTGCAAGGCAAATTCACTTTGCTCTTTGGAATTTTTAGTATCGATAGAAGTATGGGTTGTATCGATAGTACCCATACTTGTATCGGTAGAACTCTTATTTCTACTGGTAGGAATCTGCAGTTATTTTTACTTGTTTTCTAACTTGACTTCTACCGATGCTTGTTTGATCAGGTATTGATAGAAGTCCGTCATACTAATTAAAAATGTTGTTTTAACCCGAAACAAATACGATTGAATCCAAATTTCGAGAAAACTCTTTCATACCATCTACGAAATATTATTTGATGTAAATACTTGGGTATCTAATTAATTAATCGATTAAATTGATGAGGTAAGGATGACCTGTTCGAGTCCGACGATCAGACCAGAGATGGGACGTTACAACTAATAGAAATATCATTTAATTGTATAAAGTTTTAATGCATGGTTGATAATTGAGTTGATATTAAAATAATTTAAGAAATAAAATATGATGAAAAGGGCATATAAATGATTTTATACCTTTTTAAAAAATATATAATATTAATATAATTCATGATTGCTCAAACTTGATATTACGGTCTTAGGGAAGAGCTTTGAATCCCACGTCTATTGTATATTAGAGTTGGTCTTAGGATATAAGTATTCACATCACCTTCCTAGCAAATGATTGTTGATATATATATTCTTTTATAAATTATAAAGGGAGAATAAAGCTCTAACAATAACGTGATTAATGTAACTCGAATTCAAATAACACCTGAAATGATAAATCCCTTAATCATCAAACCAACACATAATATTATGATATTTATCTATTTAAAACATGGGTAAAAGGTCATGCAGATTAGGAAACATAGAGAAGGTGACACGTGTCTACCATTCAAATCCAAATGTAAGTGAAAAAAGGTTGACCATGACTCAATCTCTGATTATGAAAGAAGACCTAACAAGGAGTATATAAGTCATACAAGTAGTAATAGAAAAGTAGAGAAGCAAAGATAAGGAAGAAACCCAAGAGACTACCTTTCCATGACATCTTCCCCTTTATCATAAGACCATACCAGCGACCCTCCGCCATAACTTTCTGTCCTCATCATTGTATCAAAACCAAGAAAATGCCCTAGGAAATAATTATCCTTTAACCAGCAACCAACCCTATTGTCCCTTGGATCTTTATGATTAGCAAAACACTCTCTCCAAGGATATTTTGGTAATTTTTCTTTTTTATAAAATTAAATTTTTTAATTATGATATCTATAATAATAAATCTCACCAAATTTATTACTTGTATTTTCGAGTTAAAAAATCTTGATGAATCATGAATCTAACATCCAAATCTTTTTTAATATTCAATTGAAAGATTTTCACTATTCTCAAACCCTTAGATACTAAGAGAGTAGGGTCTTATTAACAACCGAATACAAGATGTAAACTGAAACTTTCTAGTGGAGCAAGTTGACATTTTACATGAAGAAACCAAAATCGAAAAAATCATTATCGTAAATTTGAATTATAATTGCTAAAGAAATTGCAATTATAACCTTACAAATTTGAATGTCAAAGCACTCGTGAACAATAAAATTTATTTGAACCCGAATACTTACCTGCAAGATCCATCCATACTTTTGAGCAACTTGTCACCGATTCATGTGCCACTTTTTAGCTAACAAATCGATCCTCAAAAGCCCCACAAATTTGCCCTATATTAAGCAAGACAAAGGCAAGTCCATTAGAGGAAGTTTTTTACAATAATAGTATAAAAAAATTTAATATCAAAATAATACATTCTCCCTATTATTTACTAAAATAGTATATTTGGGGTAGTGATACTTCCTATATAGTCAAAATAATACATTCTCCCCATTATTTATTAAAATAGTATATTTGAGGGAGTGATACTTCCTAGATAGACATCACCGCTTTAATATTATATGCAAGGTAATTATATATACCTAAATAATTTAAATGTTAATACTTTTTGAATTTTTTGGGTTAACCACATTTTCGGTTGGAATTGAAAGTTTTACAAAAATATTTTTTGATAGAAATTTTTTTGGACTAATTGGTAATAAGTCTCTCTATTTTTTTGTGTTGAAGGAGACTAAAAAAAATAGTAAATACGAAGGGCTTAAAAGGCAATTAACTAAATTTTAAAATTTGGTGCCGTCACACAGCCACTAAAAAAAATGGAAAAAGTGCATCTCAAGTCCCTCATTATTAAATTAAAAAAAAAAAATTGTCAAAATTTTAAGGTGGTGCTGCCTATCTAGGAGGCACCACTCCCCCAAATGTACCATTTTAATAAATAAAGGGGAGTGTATTATTTTGGTATTAAATTTGTTTTTTTATATTAATATAGTAAAAAACCCCCCATTAGAGGTTATTCTTCATTTCAACACGGAAGGGGAAGGGGAAGGGATGGAGACTGGACACTTAATTGGTGATTGGGAGATTCAAGCTTTTATGGTAGATGTAGAGAAGGATGACTTAAAATATGCTCTAACAAATGAGAAGCATGATCAGCTTCATAGCTTGTACGTGAAAGCTAAGATATATGTGGAGACAAACGAAATGGTTCGATCCAGTTCAAGCATATCTTACCCTTATTATGATTTGACCCAAAGCATATTTGGGTCTAATAGTGACCAACCACTTTCAGAGCAAGTCTACATATACAAAGCTCTTGACCAACCACCTCCTATGAGATCTAATCAAATCTCGATGCGATAACATTAGAGCTTTTGTCCATGCTGATGAGCAAACTTGTACTGAGGAGTACTTAAAGAATGTCTAGAATTGATTCTTTTAAAGTTGTATGAACTACTGACATAAAAAAAAATTGTTAATTGATCAACAAGTAGCAATTTTCAACAACTCATGTGTCAAGGCTAATATGATATATTAACAAATAACACTAATATTCCAACTACAAGATAAAAAAAAACATATATCCCTATTTTCAACAGCCAAATATTTTGATATAGGAACATATATCTTTTACCAATCACTTTAAAATTTATGTTATTATTTTTGGTGAACTATAAGAGGAGAGTAAATTTTTAATAATGACACGATTTGTACGACTCAAAGTTAGATTACATTTGAAACGATAAACACCTTAACCATCAGATTAACACACGGGATTCAAACTTATGTTATTTAATAAGTCTGTTCTCACATAAAAGGCACCAAAATGCCCTATATTCTATAATCTAAAACTATAGTTCTTCAATATATAAAACTCTTCTATGCTGCTCAATAAAGATCCTTGTCGAGGATGGGGCGTGCCTTGCACGTCGCTTCTAATGGCTCAACTTTAGGCATGGTGACTCCTTTACCTTCAGTCATGTCAATTTCTTCATCACCTAGCCTTTTCCATTCGAAGCATTGGATCAATGCCCCCAAAGTTAAGTTGACCATACGGTGAGCCATGCTTGCCCCAGGACATGCCCTCCTTCCCATACCAAAAGGCAAGTACTTGTGTCCATGATCTTTATCTTCATTCTCAAACCTTTCCGGCTTGGAACTCGTCGGATCATCCCACAATTCAGGGTCTCTCTGTATAGCCCATGCATTGATTAACACAATGGTGTTGCCAGGCACATCGTACCCACCTATGGTACAGTCACCGATGTTCTATGAGGCACTAGAAGTGGGGCTGCTGGGTATAGTCGAAGGGTCTCCAACATGATGTTTTGAAGGTAAGGTAGTTTAGCAATATCCGATTCATCAATCAACCTTTCTTCACCAACTTGAGCATCGATTTCCGCCTTGGCTTTCTTCAACACCTCTGGGTTATTCAGTAAGTTCGACATGGCCCACTCTAACGTCACCGCCGATGTGTCAGTCGCAGCGAGAAGCAATACCTGCAAAGAAAGAAGATGATATCAATCATCATATTTCCTTGATGCATGCCTTTAAGTAAACAGAGTAAACTTGATTTACAAGTATAAGCTCTTTGATAATCTGATCAGTGTAGCTCTCTGGCTACGATTCTTGTAAAGAAAGGAGATGATCAATCATCATATTTCCTCCATTTGCATTTCGACGTTCATCGATTAACCCTTGCAAGAAATCATCCATCTTCTTAAAGAGCTCCAGTAGTTTCTTCTCATATTTACCAGCCAATTCAGTATTGGCAGATAATCTGCCGGATTCCCTGCGCCACCATTTTCAACCACCTCGTCTATGAGCTCCCTAAACTCCTTTGCCTCACTGTCATCGGTCACATCTTCACCATAATATCTCTTTCCGGCCATCATTCTCATGAGGTTATTAAATGTCAGGTCTGCAAACATTGATTTAAGCTCTACCTTGGCAAAAGCTTCATGCGAGTTACGAGATAGTTTCAACAACAATCTTCGCATTTCATCTTTCCTGATACAGTGGAACTTGTTGATACGGTTCGGTGAAAAGATTTCGATGGTGCAAATACGACGGAGGTTACGCCAATAATCCCCGTATGGCGCGGTTACAAGTGCGGTGTGATTATAACACAGGTGTTCGCTCAATAGCAAGTTGGGACGGTTGGCTAACACGATATCGTTCTTGGTGAAGCATTCCTCGACCACCGAGAGTGATGAAACGACCACTGCGAGACGTGAACCCAACTGAAGGGAAAAGACTGGACCGAGCTTTTTCGAAAGCTCGAGGAAAGGGCGGTGCAAAGATGGGTTTATTATCAGGTGAAGGTGGCCAATGATCGGAAGAGAAAGCGGACTGGGCGGCAAGTTTTCATGGCGAGGTTTTGATTGAAACAAAAACTTGAAACCCAGAAAAAGGAATACAAGAGCAAGAGATGAGTAAAAAATGGTGGCTTCTTCCATGCTTTGGTTAATTTCCTACTTCTGTTTCGATAATGTAGTGGCAAACATAGTTGGCCTATTTAAGTAGATTAATGTAATGCATACTGATCCGCTCACAGTCCATAACCTTTTATGCAGCTGACGGACAAATATCAGCCATACATCTCAATAAAAGAAAGTGTTTGTGTTTTACCTGTTTAGACTTATCTTCTTTTTATTTTCTTCCTAGTTTTCTTGCTTTCTACATGTTTAGAATTGTATATAATTTTTATATTTCGCACCAGCCGAGTCATCTAAATAAAAAGTATTGATTGACTTGGTATGTTTTCTGTCATTATTATCAGGCTTGCAAGTCATGAAAATGTTTTCGCCTAACAAGGTTTGTTTGATTATAGAAGCATATTTGTTGAAGTGAAATTTCCACGGCTTTGGCTTTCTAATTCTAGTGAAATTGCGACTTTTGGCTTCTTACTAGTGTTCATTCAGTCTTTTCCCGGGGATTACGTTTCCTTGATGTAGTAAAATAGACGGGGAAGAATGTTCCTGCAGCCTGCAAGGTTACAATACTTTTCTGAAGGTTGACTAATCTGGATTACGTGAATGACAGAATGGGTTATTTGCAGGTTTAACGTACTTCAATCATGCTTCGGTTTGTTAGACTGGAAGGATCGCTAAAGGAAGCTTTGGGAGTGTAGAAAAAGAGTTTATCATGTCTGGATTCAAGTCGGTAAAGGAAAGAAAACTAGGATTTTTTTTAAAAACAAAAAATGGAAGACCTGTCGCTTTCAACCAGTTTTGCAAACAAGCAGGTGGATTTACCCATACGGCAAGGCAAGTCCCAGCTCGAGTAGTCTTGGTAATCTAGTTAGCCCCTACATTAAGCGCTCGAGGAATACAGGGAAAACTAAACAGAAAAGTTTTGGACAGAATTCATAATGTTCAGCTCAATAGCTCGAGATTCCCAAAGATCTTTTTAAACTCTCAAAAATATTTTATAAAAACAATATTAAATAAACTCTAAATCACGATAAAAAAAGAAAAGAAATGATATACGATTATATTAAATTTTCAAAAATAAAATGACGTAATGATAAAATTTTAATCTTCAATTTTTATATTTTGTCAAGTTGACTCTTATTTTTTTAAGCTTAAATGGATATTGTTTTTCTTGATAATCAAAGCATTAATTTTTTAACAACGATGGCATGGCAACCTATAAGATAATCAATGTAAACTTTATGTTAATATGATATTATTTGTTTTATATGTCACGTAAATAAATAGTTTAAAAGTTATAAAAAATTCAAAAAATATAAAAATAAATTTTAAAATTAAAAAAATAGAAAGAAATACAAGTGATTATCACATAACCTATTATTTTTAAAAATGGAGTATTTTGGATTTTTAGTTAGTATTTTTATTAAAAATCATCAAATTAATTTTTTCTAAAAGATTAATGGTCGCATTCAATATCTTTTTAAAAGGTTGAAGGTTAAATTTATCAAAAATGTAAATATAAGAATTAAAGTTATGGAATTAATGTTTTATATACATCACATGGATAAATTTAAAACTAGTTATTTTAAAGAATGTAAAAATATAAAATGAAATAAGCCATAAGCATATGATTTTCGTAGGTGTTCTGTAATGGAGGTTTCCTATGGCGACTTTGCGATTGGCTCCAGTCCCACTCAACCGAACGACAACCTTGATCATTCGGCCAAGAATGTCCGTCAGCGGCCAACGGATCCGCCTGGTTTGGAAGATCCAACTGTTGATGAGAATGGGATGAAAGTGGATGGTTTGAAG
Source organism: Kokia cookei (assembly GCA_039519145.1). Classification (NCBI taxonomy): domain Eukaryota; kingdom Viridiplantae; phylum Streptophyta; class Magnoliopsida; order Malvales; family Malvaceae; genus Kokia; species Kokia cookei. The sequence goes on from CM076908.1 coordinate 12,024,072, forward strand.
GACGAGAAGAGGTCCTGGAAAGATAAACTTGTAGGGATTGGTTCTCAGGAAATTAACAATTCGAGAGGAGGAATTTAAACTTATCGATGGAAATGTGACGGTGGAAACTGTGGACGGGATTCTATCGATTACTTTCTCAGAGAGGGCGCATAAACATATTGAGAAGCGTATGGCTAAGATTGTGAACTGAAGATAAATTTTGCTTTGGAGAATTTTGCAGAAAGATGCCTTAAAGTTTACCTTCGTCTTCAACTTATTAGCTTACCTATTGTGAACTGAGCTTTTATTTACCAATATATATCATATACTATATTACAAGATTCTAAATAAATAAGTGTATTCGCATTACAATTTTTTCACATGTGACACTTTTCATTTTAAGTATTTATTTTCACTTTGAGTAAATTATTTTTTTACTCCTTACCTTTTTAAATTATACTAGATAAATTATTTCAAGTATATTAAAATTTATGACTTTTTTTAAAAATTAATCTTATTGTTATTATCTTTTATAATAAAATTCTTTTGTTTACTGATAATTATAATTGTTTTTCATTTATTAATTTGTATGTTAGTATAAAATTTTATAATAAAACATTGATATATCTATTTACTATAATCTTTTAAATATAATATTTCAAATAAAAAAATTTCAATTTATTTTAATAATTCACATCTCTATTTATTATAATCATTTTAATATAATATTTCCAAACTTCATAGTAAATTTACTTTAAAAAAAAAAAACATTAGCAAATACTATTAATCTGTGCATTACACGTGTATATATAAGTAGTATATATCTAAATTGTTTAATACTAATTGATACCAAAAATAAATCAATGTGTTAAATTTTCATTATTTTATAAAATAAATAAATAAACTAATTAGATAATACATAGAGTACTTGTGATGAGATAGAGGGTTTGGTTCGCCAATTCATTTGGGGTTCCTTTGAAACACATATGAAATTATCTCTGGTTGGATGGAATTCTGTTTGCTAACCAAAATCTCATGGTGGTCTTGGCCTTCGAAACCTTCCTGACCAAAATGATTCCTTTCTTATGAAGATCTGGTTTAATTTACTCACTAAGGATACTGCCCTCTAGGTTAAGGTTCTAAGAGCGAAGTTTGGTGTCAAGCAACCTATCCCTGATTCTAGAACAAGATCGCAAAGTTCGCACCTTTGGAAAGCCCTCATTAAAATCTGGCCTCTTATTCGTGACAATATTGCATGGTCTATTGGTAATGGGGCTAGCATTCGCTGTTGGGAGGATTCTTGGATTCCGGGGAAGGGACCTTTATTAGCCACTTTACAAACACAAGCCAACATTCTCCAACTTACTCGCTTCAGGACATGGTTCTTCCTGATAGTAGTTGGGACCTTGATCGCTTTCGTAACTAGGTGTCCGAGGATATTATCAATTCTATTGTAAATGTACCTCCTCCTCATCCTGATTCAGGTTCTGATAGAATTGTTTGGGCTATATCGAATACCGGTAGCTTCTTTGTCAGTAGTGCCTTCTATACCTTAAAGGAATCTACTTGGGATCACAAGGATGGTTGTTAGGCGACTATCTAGAAATACCAAGAACCTCAACGTGTTAGATTCTTTCTTTGGCTGGTTTCTAAATAGCGACTCCTCACGAATGAAGAGCATCTTCGTCGGGGCCTAGCCAATAATAGTTGTTGCTCTATTTGTGGGCATGCGACTGAGGATACCCTACATGTCCTTCGAGATTGTTTTGTTGCCAACGATGTTTGGACATGCATCATCCCACCGGAACAACAAAACAATTTTTTCTCGGATCCTTTTCATATTTGGTTATCGACTAATCTTGGTTCTCTTTCTGTTTTGCAGGTTCACAAAACCACATGGGCTAGCCTCTTTGGAATGATTCCTTGGAGCATTTGGAACAATCGGAATCTGTTCATTTTCAAAACATCACTTGGATATCAGTTGAAGTCATCAAAGTCTCCATTGCTTGGGCTTGACAGTATGATGCAACTCACAAGATTACCCAATTTAGCAGGAAGCAGCACAACTTGCACTCACCAATGGATAATAATTCAGATTACACATTGATGGGGCAATAACTATGTCTTCTGACTATGCGGCAGTTGGTGGAGTGATACGAAACCAAAAAGTGATTGGATTATTGGCTATAATCGATATTTGGGTTATTCCATGCTTTTTGAAGTTGAACTCTTGGGCCTCTTCGATGAAATGTTCATGCTACTCAGTAAAGGTTATAAAAAGGCGACGATCCACTCAGATAATCTTGAAGTCATAGAAGCCTTGACAGATAATTGGTCGAATGATTCGGGCATTACAGTGCTCAGAAAGACTCACAAACTCCTAAACTCTGATGGCCAATGGCAACTAAGACAAACTCCCAGAGAAAATAACTTGATTGCTGATTACTTAGCCAAATTGGGTCTCACATGAAAAACAAGCCTCCAAGTTTTGGATAATGCTCCTGATAGTATTTTTTATCACCTGCACTATGATAAGATAAGGAGCACTCAGAATTTTCTTGTTGATTTAATTTTGCAGTTATCTTTCCACAAAAAAAAAAAAAAAATTATAGAGGTAACTTAATTTTAACTAAGGGTAAATATTTTTATTTAAGATAAAAATAAGTTCAGAAAATAACATTCGTCTCTATCTTACCCTGACAGTCTCCTAAGCGTTGAGTCTCCTCAGTTTCTCGGCTTCTTATTTTTTCCACTCTCAATGGTCTAACTATCTACCTCATAGCTGGCAGGCTTAGGAGACTTTTGTGAAGATGAACTCTATTACGTCCGTGGAATTGAATTACCTCGTCTTCCGTTATCTTCAAGAGTCGGGTACTCCTGTTTTTTTTCCTTTAATTTCTTATGTTTGATTTCAGCGATTTTGTTTTGAACACTTTGTTTTCTTACTTTAAAAAAAAATATATATTTGGTAGTTTTTCTGTATTTGCAGGGTTTAAATTTTAAGCAGTATTTTCTAGTAAAATTTCTTCTTTTTATGAAAAATAAAAGAAACGAGAGAAAACGATTTTTTGTTTTTGTTTCTATATTTGCTACCATTATGGTTAGCATGATGCGAACCCTATATGAAGGCTGAGTTTCAGAAATATTAGTTATTTAATTTGTTAATCAATGAATTGAATGAGACTGGAATCATCCGTTCACATTGTACATAAAGTCTGTAATATTTGAATTTATGCTTATCAAATGGACACAGGTTTTACGCATTCAGCATTCACTTTAGGTTATGAGGCAGGCATTAATACATGTAGTATCGATGGGAACTTGATTCCGCCTGGGGCGCTTATTAGATTTGTTCAGAAAGGACTTCAGTACCTGGAGATGGAAGCCAACTTAAGTAATGTTAGCATGCTTATCCTTACACTAGCTTTTCTGTTCTTGGTCTCACAGGGTGCATAGCTAAGCCTAGTTGTACACTCATTATTTGTTTTGGGTTTGCAGAGTGATGTTGAAATGGATGAAGATTTCTCATTCTTGCATCCTTTGGATGTAATAACCAAGGATGTAAACCAATTGCAGCAACTGGTAAAGGAGAGAAGGAAGAATAGAGACAAAGATAGAGATATGGAGGTTGAGCGGGAGTCAGAAGGAGAGCGTGGACGAGTAATAGAGAAAGAGAGACAAGAAAAGGTGAAGGAACTTGCTGATAGGGATGTGATTACGAATCAAGAAGAAAATGACTGCTCACAAGCATAAAGAAAATTGGAAGCTTTGTAAGTTAGTTTTATGCTTTGTTTTTTCCTAGTTCAGGCATCAGTTCATTTCTAAATTAGCCAGGAGATTTCATCAACTGAATATTTGACAATTCACTTCAAAATTATTTTGTCTTTCATATTCATTTATATTGCATCGTTATATTTGGTGCTACGGATGGGTTTGGATGAACGATATATTTATCTGCAGTTAGTGTAAAAATACGATGAATGATGATAAAATTAAATACCGTAACTTAAGACAAAAATTAAGACAAACACAAAACTTTAATTTCCCTCTTTTGATGTAGGTACTTATCGAAAAAGTAGATGACGAGAGATTAAATTAGTGTCGGAGAGAATTATCGTGAAAGTTTTAGAGGAATGTAGAACGACTTACCAAAAATTTGGTAAGGAAATTGCACCTTATGTTGCATTGACCACCAACATTGAAATATAAATTTTATTCCAAAGAATAAGCACAAAATATATAACATTGGAAAGTCTTCTACTATAGCCAATTTTGTTTAAAGAAAATGTAAAAGAAAATTGCTTCTTAAAAGAAGGAAAGTGTACAGCAATTTACAAGATAAAAATTGAAAATTATTGTTGGGAGTTGGGTTGGGGTGTGATAAATGAGGGTTAAAAAATAATTTTTTGATCAAAATTACTTTTGGTAAATATTAAAGGTTGGTTAATTAATAAGTGTTTTAAAAAGTATTTTTGATTCATAATTAGCTTTTGAAAAGCATTTTTTTATAAATAAAATTGATAAACTGTATTAAATAATTATAATCGAAAATTCAATAATTTTATTTGTTGAAACCATTTTTGAAAACGTGTTTCGAAAATTGTTTTAAAATTGAAAAATGGGAGTCGCCACCAATCTTTTTATATGGTGTGATTGGATCACCACAAAACATTTAAAATTAATTTTTAAAAAAAAAATATTTTGGTCTTCGAAGTCGAGAAAACTAGTTTGGGAGTCAGTTACGCATAAGGAAGGATTAGCACTCTCATACGCCTAAAATTGGTACCACATTGATTATCTTAGGGTCTTGTTTGCAAAATTTTGAAAACTTGAATAAAGTTTAAAATACGATCCTTGAATGCATGAGTTACGCTTAAAAGAAATCGATTTTTGTTTGGAAGTCCCACTATTTCGAGGTGATCGAAAAAGAAAGTCACGTCCAGTGAGTTAGGACATAACATTTTGAGATTCAGAAATAACGAGTTTTCCTTCGTTGTAAATTTTTTTAAACTTTGAAAAAGGATATTCGATTATCTCGATTTGAAGAAAAGTCGCACCTAGTCAGTTAAGGCACAAATTTTCAAAATCAGAAATAAAGAAACATTGCCTTGATTTAAGGGTATTCGATTATTCCGATTTGAAGAAAAATCGAGCCTAGTAAGTTAAGGCAGAAATTTTCAAAACTCGAAATAAAAGAATATTGCCTTGATTTTAAAGTTTTCATGAAGATAATTTTGAAAACAAATATGTGGGTTTAATATGAATGAGCAGTTAAAAACAAAGGTTAAATAACATGAAGCCAAAATAATTAAGCAAATAAATGATATACAAAAATCAAAAGTACGAAATACGAAGGCATAATAATTAAAATTTAAATACAATTATTGAAGAGGAAGAAAAATAAAACAATCAGAGTTGAAAATGTGATTTTTGGATACCCGAGGGAAAAATGATAATTTTAGACACTCGGGGGTAAAATGGTAATTTTGGGAAAGTTCGAGGTCAAAAACGGAATTTTTAGACATCCGGGGGTAAAATGGTAATTTTTTGGAAAGTTCAAGGTCAAAAGTGGAACTTTTGGAAGTTCGGGGGTAAAATGGTAATTTTTGAAAAAAATTAGGGTCAAAAATGACATTTTGGAAGTTTAGGGGTAAAATGGTAATTTTTGGAAAGTTTGAGGTCAAAAATGAAATTTTGAAAAGTTTAGGGGTAAAATTGTAATTTCTAGAAAGTTTGGTGTCAAAAATGGAATTTTGGAAAAGTTCAAGGGTCAAAATATGACTTTTAGATAGTTTAGGGACCTTTATGGCAATAAAACCAAAACATGATGACACGTGGTAGCTTCTCAAGCATTCTGAAGTCAAAGGACACATGTCACCATGTTTTGGTTTTATTGCCCTAGAGATCCCTAAACTGTCCAAATGTCAAGGGATTAAAAAATTGAAAAGCGTTGAAAATTATTGGGCAAATTTACAATTAATTAAAATACAAAAAGGACCTGATTGAAATTGAAAATAAAGCGGAAGGATCAAATGCATAAATATACCATTTTTTAAAAACACGCGGATCCTTGAAACGGATCGAGTCAAATCGGGTTAGACCATGAGTTATAGCTCAAAACGGTGCCGTTTTGAGTATTTTGACTCTTCCCCTAAAAGGTTCCCTTTTTATATGCTATATAAACCATATTTTAGAAAGAAAAAAAAAACTCATTTTTTCATTTCCTTTTCAAAAAAATTCTTCTTTTTCCTTTTTCTCTCAAAAACCCCCATGGTCGACCAAGCCTTGGGTCGTCGCCGTTGCTGCCATGCGTTACCGTCATGCACTGGTTCGTCGCCTCCAGTCATCGTTCAATGCCACGCGCCGCCGCTCTGGTGGTTTAGGTAAGCCTTCCCTTTTAATCTCTCTTTTTTCCTTTCAAGAAACATTGATCTGGGTATAAATCTAAACAGATCTAACCTAGATCTTGGTGAAGTATTTATTTTTTCCTTTAAAAATATAATTCTGCCCCTATCTTCCCCCTTTTAAATAAACATTATTTTCGATTTTTCTTTTCGTTAAAATCTATTTTGCCATGTGGTTGTGCAGGTGTTCGAACAACGCGGGAAGGAGTCCTTGTGAACGAGGGTGGTACGGTGGAGCGTCGCCCACGACTCCGACGATGGTGACTGCGGTGTCTAAAGGACTGTAACCTCCGACCCTTCACTTTTCCTTTTTTTTACTTATTATTATTATTATTAATTAATGTCATTAATATTATATTTATTATTATTAATAATATTATTAATGTTATCAAAATCATTTAATACATATATTCATTACATTTTTACAACCACTAAAAATACAAATAACAAATAGTAATAGAAGTATTTAATACAAAAATTAATGTATATCTGGGAGTTGATGTGATTATGAATTTGCAATCATAAATGATAATAACATATATCAAAAAGTACCTGAATATCTTAGTGTTTAAGTGCTGTGAATCCGACTTATATTTGCTTCTGTATCTTGATGCTATTCGAATACCTCTGCTGGAATTAATTGCTTCTACTTTTATTTGCAAAATATTTCGAATGGTTATCTGCTAGTATTGATTCGTAATTTTTCGAAAGAACCCCCCAAAAAATCCTATTACAAGTGTTTGAATCTGGTTTTATAACCAGAATTACAATCATCATCTTTTGTTTTTCTCAAATAAATGCCTATCTTGTCTTCTTCTTTTGCAGGTTCAATGCAGTGGCGGTAATGGTAATCCAAGTTGAGGGTGGGTGGTAGCAGCAGTGCAAGTTGAATCTGGTTAATGCTAACGTGGCAGCATGTGGTTGGCTAAAGATGGAGGTGGCTGGTGGCAAATGACAGAGGGTTTGGGCTAATTAGGTGTGGGCCTGTGTAATGGGGTTTAGGTTTGGGTTAAGTGTAATAGATCAAAGGTCTGTTTTGTGTTTGGGAGTATTTGGGCTCAGGTTTTGGGTCGAATTGGACCTTTAATTGTAATTTGGGCTTTGACCTTTAGACACTTTAAATTGGGTTTGTAAATTAGGACATTAATTTAAATAAATTTAAATTTAATATTTATAATAAATTTAAACTCCAAATGGATTTAAATTTAATATAAACTGAAATTTAAAATAAATTTAAATCTGTTGGGCCCGGACAAATTGGGCTTCAACAACTGCCCCTTTTTGCTCGTTGCTGTGTAACAGGAATGGAGCAAAGACAAAAAGAAGACCAATTTTGTCCAATCCTGTTGAATCTCGGCTCCACTATCGACTACTTCAAAATGACAGCAGTTGACTTGTAATTCCATTCCACTCCACCGCGATTACGGGGAGAGTGAGATCCGTTATCCAACTTTGCTGCATGTTCGAATAGGATTTGAAGTCGAGGCTTCGTCTTGCTCTTATTACAACTTCAGAGAGATAAAAATTTGCTATCTTGTCCCAATCTTCTGCAACTTTGGTGTAGAAGCTTTACAGTTACGGCTTTTAACTGCTCTATCACGACATTAGATGTTATAGCTTTAATCTTTTCCTTTGTGTTTTCATGGTACCAGATTCGCCTTTGCGGCTTAAATCTTTCCCTTCATGCTTCTGAGGTACAAGGTTTGCCGTTGCGACTTAAACCTTTCTCCTCGTGTCTTTGCGGTACTGGATTCGCCGTTACGGCTTAAATCCTTCACTTCATGTTTCTGAGGTATTAGGTTCGCCATTGCGACTTAAACCTTTCCCTTTATGCTTTTGAGGTACACGGTTCGCCGTTGCGACTTAAACCTTTCCCTCCATATCTTCATGATACTGTATTTGCCGTTGCGGCTTAAATCTTTCCCTTTGTGTCTTCTGAGGTATAAAGTTTGCCATTACGACTTAAACCTTTTCCTTTTGTGTCTTCGAGGTATAGGATTCGCCGTTGCGGCTTAAATCTTTCCCTTCATGTTTTTGTGGTATTGAATTCGTTGTTGCAGCTTGAATCTGTCACTTTGTGTATTTGTGGTACTGAGACCTGTAGAGTATGCTCAAATGGGCCTTTAGGTAGGCCAATTTATTTAGGATGCCATGCTCGGAATGACTCAAAATGCTCTTAACTAGATGGATGTGCATGATTAATGTTAATTTTTCAAAGATTAGTTTCTTTTGCTTTGGGATCATTTCTTTACGTCTTATTAAACCTATGACTTGTAGATTCTCAATTTGAACCATTCTTTCCAGGTTTGATTCTTTTAACTGGTGGTCTTGTTTAGAGTCCTTGTATCATTTAGGAATTTTCTAAAATAATACTCACGGATCCTTGCTTTTTCATGTGATTTTAGTCTATTATCCATTATCTTGGTATGAAAATACTTGGGCAATATGAGAAAGAATGAGATTGTATTAGAGTCAAAACTTGAAGAATTGTTAGCTAAAGAAAGAAAAATGCCAAATATTTATAAGGAGCAAATTAATTACAAGGAACAATATTAAATGCCTAGATATCAAATGAGTTTTTCTGATCTGAGGATCATCTTTCTGCTCAATATGTATCTGGAGATCTTGGAGTACTTCGTCGATGCCCCAAGATGTAAAATTTCTTTATCTTGTCACATTTGAAGGAACAATTGATTGCCTTTGTTTTCCATTTGAGCTGCCCTTTTCGAGTTTTCAACTCGAAACCCCTTTGGTTTTAAGATGCCTTTCATCCTAACCTCTCCGATTTTTTTTAGGTGAAATATTTCTTCACCGAGTCTAAATTTACTAGGTTGTATAGCTCTTTGCCATCCATTTCAGTCAAAATTAGAGCTCTTCCAGAGAAGGCATTCTTTACCACATATGACCCTTCCTAATTAGGCATACATTTTCCTCGAGAGTCTTTGTGTATTGGGAGTATTTTCCCAATTAGACCACATGGGGCAGACCTTTTTGTTGTATGCTCGCATCATTCGCTTTTGGTACATCTGACCATGACGGATGACTCTTAACCTCTTTTCTTCGATCAAGTTCAATTGATCATATCTGGCTTGGACCCATTCTGCTTCGTCCAAATTTAGCTTTGACAAGACTCGGAGAGAAGGAATCTCCACCTTGATAGGTAAAACGGCTTCCATCCCTTATACAAGTGAGAATGGCGTTGCCTAGTAAACGTTCTAACTAAAGTCCTATAAGCAAGGAGGGCGAATGATAATTTTTCATGGCAGTCTTTATAGGTTTCTGTCATTTTTGTAATGATCTTCTTGATGTTTTTATTTGTCGCTTCCACTGCTCAGTTCATCTTTGGGCGATATGGAGATAAATTATGATGTTTGATCTTGAATCACTCACAAACCTCCGATATCATGCTGTTTTTCAAGTTCAATACATTGTCTGATATGATCTTTTCTGGCATTCCATATCGGCATATGATTTCCTTTTTTAAGAACTTGCTAATTGCAAACTTTGTAATGTTGGAATAAGAGGTAGCTTCTATCCACTTGGTAAAGTAGTCAATAACCACGAAGATGAATCTATGCCCATTAGAAGCCTTTGGTGAAATTGGCCCGATAACATCCATGCCCCACATAGAAAAGGGCCACGGAGAAGTCATGACATGCAGATGTGATGGAGGTACGTGAATTTTATCTCCATAGATCTGACATTTGTGGCATTTCTTAGCATAGTTGATACAATCATTCTCCATAGTTGACCAGTAGTACCCAAATCTCATGATCTGCCTGGCCATTTTGAATCCATTAGCGTGCGTTCCACAAATCCCTTCATAGATTTCTTCTAGGTTTTTCTTAGCCTCGATTGCATCAACACATCTTAGCAACACTTGAACCTTTCTCCTCTTATATAAAATCTCCCCATCTAGGACATACTCGTTTGCGAGCCTTCTCAATCCTTTTATCATTTTTAGTAGCTTCTTCGGGGTATTTACTGTCTTTTACATATCGGAGGATGTCTTGATACCAAGGATGTTCGTCTTTTCCTTCTTTTCGATCTCGTAACAATGGGTTGGAGTCTTATAAATGCTCATTTGAATGGGCTTCATATCCTCTGGCCTATTTACTTTTATCATTGAGGCTAGAGTAGCCAAAGCATCAGCCATTTGGTTTTCCTCACGTGAGAGGTACTAGAATGTAACCTCGTCGAATTCTTTGATCAATTCGAGGACCATATTTCGATAATCAATTAACTTGGAGTCTCTTGTCTCCCATTCTCCCTTGAGCTGGTAGATTACCAACGCTGAATCTCCTTATATTTCCAAGACCTTGATCCCTCGATCTATGGCTGCTTGAATCCCCATAATGCACGCCTCGTACTCTGCCATATTGTTTGTGCAATCGAAGTTGAGTTTACTTGTGAAGGGATAATGGTCTCCTTTTGGTGATACTAAGACTGCCCCAATTCCATTGCCCACGGCATTTGAGGCACCATCAAAATTTAATTGCTAGGGACGCTCTATTGCGGTCCCCTCTTTGGTGGTTGCGATATACATTAGGTCCTCATTTGGAAAGTCAAAACTTATTGGCTCATAATCCTCCAGAGCTCTACTGGCTAGGAAATCTGCTATTGCACTTCCTTTCACTGCCTTTTGGCTTACATAGACTATATCGAATTCTGAAAGTAGGATTTGCTATCTAATCATTCTTTCGTTCAATGCAGTTGACTCCATCATGTATTTGAGAGAATCTAATTTCAAGATTAACCAAGTTGTGTGGTACAGCATGTACTGTCGTAATCTTCGGGTTGTCCAAACCAATGCACAGCATAACTTTTCTATCGAAGAATACTTTGCTTCACAGTCGGTAAACTTTTTGCTGAGGTAGTATATGACTCTTTCCTTCTTTCCAGTCTCGTCGTGTTGGCCCAAGACACATCCTATAGAATTCTCAAAAACTGCTAAGTACAAGATTAATGGCTTGTTGGGACTTGATGGTACTAAGACCGGAGCATCAGAAAAATACTGCTTAACCTTGTCAAAAGTTCTTTGGCACTCATCGTCCCACACACCTGGATTGTGTTTTCTAAGAAGACGAAAGATGGGATTACATTTCTCAGTTAATTATGAGATGAATCGAGCGATGTAATTCAACCTCCCGAGGAAACCTCGGACTTCTTTTTGCGTATGAGGTGGGGGAAATTCTTGTATGGCTTTAACCTTATCTGGATCGATCTCAATCCCCTTTCGACTTACCACAAAACCTAACAACTTGCCTGAAGTAGCCCAAAAGTACATTTGACGGGGTTCAACTTTAGCTGGAACTTCTTTAATCTCAAGAACAACTTTCTCAAGACCTTTACATGTTCTTCCCCAGTTCGAGACTTTGCGATCATGTCATCGACATAGACCTCGATTTTCATGTGCATCATATCATGAAACAATGTCACCATGGCTATTTGATATGTTGCCTCTGCATTTTTAAGTCTGAATGACATCACCTTATAACAAAATGTCCCCCACATTGTGACAAATGTAGTTTTGGTCATATCTTCAGGGTCCATCTTTATTTGGTTATACCCAGAGAAGCCATCCATGAAAGAGAAAAAGGAATGACCTGCCGTATTGTCTATTAGGGTATCGATGTGAGGCAATAGGAAGTTGTCTTTTGGGCTGGCCTTGTTCAAGTCTCGGTAATCCACACACATACGTACTTTCTCATCCGTTTTGGGGATGGGGACTATGTTGGCAACTCATTATGAATATTTAACCACTTGGAGGAAACCTGCGTCAAACTGCTTTTGAACTTCTTCTTTTATTCTTAGCAACACATCTGGTCGCTTCTTGAGCAGTTTTTGTTGGACAAGCTTGCATTCCTCTTTTATCTAGAGCTTATGGACTACAATATCGGTGTTTAACCCAGGCATGTCCTGGTAAGACCAGGCGAAGACGTCTTTGAATTCTCTGAGCAGCTCAATAAGATCTTTTCGTGTTTTTGCCGAGATGCTAGTTCCAATTTTCACTTTCTTCTTTTCACATTCATCCCCTATGCTTACAGTTTCGATTAACTCCTTCTGGGGCAAGATCTGTTTTTCCTCTTGTTCCATCATTCGAAGCAAATCAGGAAATAAGTTACTATCTTTGTTATCTTCTAAGTCTTGAGGTTCTTCGAGACACATATCTCGCTTGAAATGAGGTTCACAGTCAGTGTTGCTTATATTATTGATATCCAAGGATCTGTCAAAAGAATGAGAGTGGCCCAATGAACAAAGTAAATTTAAGAATGATTGTACGGTATGTATATGTATACAAAATTCAAGAATGATTAATTTGTGTAGGTTAAAGGTAAACAACTTATTTGAATTGAATGAAAGAATATAAAGAGATATTTGTCGAAAGGGGATAAAGTGCATTTTCATTAAGATAATGGATAAAAGTCAAATGCCCTTTACAAAAGATCTCTATTGCTCTCGGGCATAGAACGATAGATATGCGTCGAGTATTACTTTAAAATGATCCTAAAGGCTACAAGGAGCTACTATTCCGTCCAGTTGTCTAGAATGCTTCCTGGTACGTACGAGCAAATTTATGATAAACTCCTTCCTTCGCTTTCTTCAGAGATGGCATTAATGTCCAACTTCGTCACAACTCTTCCAGTCTTCTCTTATTCTTTAAACCTCATTTCACCGGAAACAAAAGTTTTTGATATATGAGGAAAGGTCATCGATTCCTATTTGATTTCCTCCTCGACCAATCGTGCTTTTCTCATCTCTCGCTTCCTTTTTATCTCCTTCTTCTTTTCCTTCATATCTGGCTTGTATCCCAGCCCGAAGTTGTCCCACTTTCGTAGTGGTGCTGGTGCATTGAGTACCCCTTGCAGTTGTTTCCCAAGCCCTTTTCCTGTTAGTGCCCCTTTTCCAATTATCAATCGTAACCCCATCTTCGTGGTTCGTGAAAACTTTGGTTTTAGAATTTTACTTCATTCTACGATGAATGTTGCATTAACAAACTCTAACGATCGAAAGAAACATTCCACTGCCTCTTCGTTTCTTTCTACGTACGGGGCGTCACTTGTCACAGATGCGGTAATATCCTCCTCTTCGTTTATTGTAACCAATCTTCCTTCGGTTACTAGTTTAAGCTTCTGATGAAGTAAGGATGGTACCACTCTCGCTGAATGGATCCAGGGTCTCCCCAATAAACAATTGTAGGAGAGCTTAATGTCCATTACCAAGAAGTCCACCTCATAGGTTTTCGGGCATATCTGCAACGGTACTTCAATTCGGCCCATCACTTTTCTTTCTGTTCCGTCGAAAGCTCTAACTATGTTGTGACATGTCTTCATATAAGAGCTATCGATTGGTAATCTTTCCAGGGTGACTAGTGGCAATACATTTAAAGCTGAGCCATTATGAATGAGCAGTCAGAGCAAAGTATACCCCTTGCGATGAGTAGTGATATGTAAAGCCTTTGTCGACCCCATTCCCCTAGACGGGATCTCGTCATCACTGAAGAAAATAAAGTTGTCAGCGTTGACGTTATTAATCAGGCGATCCAGTTTACACACAAATATGTCATTAGCCACATATGTTTCGTTGAGCACCCTCATCTGTGCATTACGGTGGGCTTCTGAACTTAGCAGCAGGGCTAAGATTGACATGCGTGCTGATTGTTTGTGTGACTGCTCGACCACACTGTACTAGCTATGTTTCAAGAATTACAAGAATTTTTTCGCTTCTTTTTCTACTACTGGCTCAAACCTGTCAGTCTCTTTTTCTTCTGGTTCAATTGCCAAGGCCTTTCCTTTTGCAGCTTCTTTTTTCTCTTCTTTCAAGTCATAGCATTTCCTATTACGGGTAACAAGGTTTACATCTTCTTGGGATTGCTTATCTTTGGGCGTTATTATGTTACACTCGTAATTCCAAGGTGTTGTTTGTCTTCTTGTCTCAGTACCCTTGGACGTAGAGATAATTATCATAGGGCGATCAGGCTTGTTCATCCCTTTTTCTTCGGAGGCACAAATATCCTCCATCTCTTCTTATTCTTCAAAGAACTCCAGTTCTTTACGATCCATCAGATCCTATACCAAAACCTTGAACTCCGTACTGTGTTGAATCTCGTGTCCCTCAACACTGTGGAAGTCACAATAATTCTTGGTCATTATTGTCGTATCTCCACTATTCCGCGTGATCACTCCTCTATCTATCATTTGACGCCATACCGATTTTAAAGGTGATTTGACCTGCCGATATTGGTCTTAACCCTTTTACCTTTTGCTCTTGCAATCGCATTCACCCCCTGATTAGGGTGGGCAGGTAAAGGGTTCCCAGCTGCGCTAGCTCCAGACGGCTCATCGAATATTATATGCTTCATCTTAATTAATCTTTCCACTATCTTCTTGAAAGTGAAACAGTTTTCGATGGAGTGTCCGATTACTCCTCCATAGAATTCGTACTGAGCATTGGCGTCGTACCATTTCAAAAAAGGTGGTTGTACTAGTTCTATGTAGTACGGGGCTACTGCATGTTGGTCATATAATTACTGGTAAAGCTTTTTATATGTCACCGGAATAGGAGTAAACTGAATTCTTTCAGTGTTTTTTCTTGAGCTTGGTTCCGACTTCGGTGTATTTTGATAATTGCTTGTAGGGGTTTTAGATTGTGTCATCATGATTGACTTCACATAGTTTGGCCTGTACATGTCTGCGTTGTTTATCTCAGCTTCTTTTCTTTTGGGGGTTATCTTTTTTCCACTTTCTCCAGCGTCAATTTTACCGCTCTTAATTGCACTTTCAATCATTTCTCCAGACATAACCATGTTCGAGAAACTTCTCGTAGCATTTCCCAACAAGTGGTTGAGCTATGGTGCTTTTAGCGTGTGGATGAAAAGCATGGTCATCTCTTTCTTTGTTAATGGCAGCTGCACCTGGGTAGCCATATCAATTCATCGTTGAGCATATTGCCTGAAACTCTCGCTCGTCCTTTTCTCCATATTTTGCAAAGTGATTCTATCCGGAGCAATGTCAGTAACATGACCATATCGTTTCAAAAAGGCCTGGGCGAGGTCCTTCCATGATCTGATCTTTGCACGGCTTAACTGATTATACCACTTTACCGCGGATCCTACCAACCTGTCCTGGAAACAGTGAATCAGTAACTGGTTATTATGGACGTATCCTGTCATTTTTTGGCAGAACATAGTGATGTGAGCTTTTGGGCAGCTTGTCCCATTGTATTTCTCAAACTCTAGAGCTTTGAATTTTGGGTGCAGCACTAAGTCTGGAACTAAGCTTAGTTCTTTAGCATTTATCTCGCAGCAAGTGTCAGCCCCTTTCATTGCTTTGACCTTATCTTCCAACCACTTGTACCGCTCCTCTATCTGTTTGGAAACTTCTAATTTTGTTGTCTCTACCTCCATGATTTCATCAAGGTCGGGATTAATGGGGTTCGCAGTAGTTTCCCCTGGATCAGACTCTGATCCAGTCGGATAATTGGCTTGGCCTGAGGTACTAATGGGATGTGGTTGTGCTCAAATGAAGATAGGAGCTCCTCGCGAATTTGTTTCTGGTGGAACTTGATTGTGCACGAGAGTAAAGCCAGGACAGTATTGGTGATCTTCATTTTCCTCCCTTAGGCTTATTGCAAGATTTTTTCCTTTTTTCGCCTCCTGCAATAATTGGGTCAATTGATTGATTATGTTGCTTTGAGACTCAATAATCTGGTCTCTCATATCCCGTTGGACCCTTTCTAATTGGTCTTGCAACCAAGCTGCATTTGCTCTTGCATTTCCTTTTGTAATTACTCTAACCTTTCTATTCTCTGGTCCATGGCTCTCCGAGTACCGTAAGGGTGTGAGTTCTCTATTTTTTCAGGTTTAACTGTTTCAAATTTTATTTAATGAGAGTTATTGTGTTAAAACATGAGAATGTAATGCGAATGAATGCGTGAATGCAAAAGAAAGGTATTGACTTATAATTCAATTTCCATTTAGAAAACTTCACTAGATAACAAGTTCCTTTACATAAAGCAAATTACATAAATGGTTTTTCCTTGATGCTCAGAGCTTTGACTTTTTTGAGAAGTCTTGCTAGCTTTTGACCTCGTTCTGTCTTCGTTTCATATTGTATGCTTAACTTTTCTACTTCAACTGCCAGTGCTTGCACGTGATTGGCTACTCTGCGAATTTGATTTAAAGCTTTACCCATAACATAATCCCTATGTCTGACTTGCTTCTGAGTTTGCTGAAGATGCCAGTCATTTGTTTCCAATGTCCTCTCCAGAATCTTGGTTCGTATTTCACTATTCTGCAAAGAGGCTTCTAATTCTTCCACCCTTTTATTCAGTCTCTCAATCTCAACTCGGCTTGCCTTCAACTCCGTCACTGAGTTTCGGCTATGATGCCTATACAAGGATTCCTCCAATTTTTGTATTCGGGCCTTTAATTCGGTCACTTCTGCTTGGCTTTCCAAAACTCTACTCTTCATGGCATTTTTTTGAACCTGTGCATCTTGAAACTTGTTTTTCGACTGACTTGTTCTATTCTTCTCTTCACGGATTTCCTGTTGCCATTGTTCTGATGTCTTACCTAAACCGACAGTCCTCATTAACAAGCGAAGCTTTTTATAGTCTTTCTTTAGGCTATTGAGATATTATTTAGCCTTATTCTTCCCTTTTCTCAATTTCTCCGCTTCTAGCTTCTGAACATCAACGTTTAATCCTAAAAGCACCTTCTCTTCTTCCAGTTTTTCTATCATTTTTTCCATCTCATCATTCTTCCTCTCAAAATCTTGTTTAATTATTTTTAGTTCAGTCGGGACAACCTGCAAGCACTACTGCAAAACAGGTTATTAATGGCATTTTTAGCGGCGTTTGGATAGAAAACGCTGCAAAAGGTAGGGCAATAGCGACGCTTATGGGAAAGCGCCGCTAAAGGTTAGGGCAATAGCGGCGCTTATAGGAAAGCGTCGCTAAAGGTTAGGGCAATAGCGACGCTTATAGGAAAGCGCCACTAAAGGTCAGATCAATAACGGCGCTTATGAGAATGCGTCGTTAAAGGTTAGAGCAATAGCGACGCTTATGAAAAAGCGCTGCTAAAGGTCAGAGCAATTTAGAGCAATAGCGGCGCTTATGGGAAAGCGCCGCTAAAGGTCAGATCAATAGCGGCGCTTATGGGAAAGCGCCGCTAAAGGTCAGAGCAATAGCGACGCTTATGGGAAAGCGCCGCTAAAGGTCAGAGCAATAGTGGCGCTTATGGGTAAGCACCGTTAAAGGTCAGAGCAATAGCGGCGCTTTCAGGACAATAGCAGCGCTTATAGGAAAGCGCCGCTAAAGGTCAGAGCAATAGCGGCGCTTATTAGAAAGCACCGTAAAGGTCAGAGCATTAGAAGCGCCGCTAAAGCTCAATAATAAAAACTTATATATCTTAAATTAAATTAAATTAACTAATAATATTAACAATTATTTTAAAACTTATATAAACTAAAAAAATTTAAAATTTAAAAAAAAATTAAAATTTTAAAACTAAACTAAAAAAATAAATTATTTTGGTTTTATGGTTTTCCTCTCATATCCTTTCTTCACCCAAAATCCTCAAATAAAAAACCCATTCCTATTAAGTTTCCCCAAATCCTTTTCGTTCCCTTGATAATTTTAAGGGCTGCACTCATCAGCTCCAAAACTACGATACCTTGTCCCTTGGGTCTCATCTCAACATTTTGGCTTTTCATACCCCTTGGTATTGTTTACTCTTCTCTTCTATTACAAACTTTCTATGTTTGTTATTATCTCCCTGCGTTTGCTTGTTTTTGCTCTGCCTGCAATGCTTGTTTCTCTTTCTTTCTATATCTCAGTTTCTACTTTTATAGAATCCCTCTTTGCCATACCAAGGGTCACATTAGTTACTACATCACAGGTAAAGACGAGGAGGACTCAACTATTTTTACTGGAGATACCCTCGTAAGTTCAAACCTCTTAGCTTTCTTTTTTCCTTTATATGCATGCATTCATTCTTACGTACATATAATATATATATTTTCTGTTACTTGTTACTTTGTCCTTTATACGATTGAAGCTCATTCAAGTCCAAAACGAATTTTCTATCTTGAGCTTGCCATTGCCGCTACCGCCGCCGCCACCTCGGCACCCTGCAAGCCCCTTAAAGTTCGAATATCTCCCTTTCATGGCCCTTCAGGTCCAAGACCAACAATCTTTTCATAAATCCAAAGAAATGCTGCTGAAAATAGACAAAAGTGGTCGCTTTTGCAGTCTTAGAGTTGCCTGGGAGCTTGCTTTGTATGCTTTCCTTCTCCTTATTTTTTCTAGCTTCTTTGTATTATTTTTTTTTCAAATTTCATTGAAATTGAGATTGGGTATTTGTTTGAGTAGGTTAATAGTTTTTGCCTCGTGTTTGCGAGGCTCAATCTTTTGAATTTGGGGTGTTTGGAGTAATGGGTGTTCTTTATCTAATGGAATTTGTTTGGAATGTTAAATGATTTATTTAGCCCTTGTACGCAGCAATATTACTTCTTACTAATTCACAATAAAGAGAAGTTCGAAGACTTGGAATTTTATAGGAATTTATTTAAGATTTATTATATAAATTTTATTATAATTTCTAGGTTTTCTTAGGGTTACATGTGTTTTGTGTTTATCTCACGTTTTATGGTGTAGCTTATAAGAACTTCTATTATTTCTTATTTTTGGTAGCTTTGGATTAAGAAGTTATTGAAAATTGGAGTTTTGAACATGAAATTTCCTAACCCTTGGTTCTCTCTAGTTTCTCCTTTTTCTCTTCAGATTTCTTTTGTTTTATTACCCTTTTCTACCAAATTTCTCTTTGACCTTCTTATCCTCTCTCTATTTTGCTTAGCCTTGATGCAGCACTTTTAAGTGGTAAATAAATACTTGCATTTTGAGTTATTAAGGTGTGCATGCATAGTTTGGCAACCTTTTTTGTGAAATTCAGCAAAAATATACATTAGCCTAATTTTTCTTGGTCTATTTTGTATATTATCGTCTTTTTATAGGTAGTGACATCTTTTTATTCCTTTAGTAGTTGTTTGACTTCTTGTATCCTTTTAGAGGTGGAATAGATGTGCATACAAGTGAAAAAGGCAAACTTGTTTTTTGAGTTTACTAGATTAGACTGTTATTTTTGAAAATGGGTACTGCTGGACGGGTAATCTCTTTAATTGGACCCCCACTTATTAACTTACCCTCTTATTTATTTATTTTATCTTTTTAATTGTTGACATGTAAAAGGAGTCTAAAATACTTGGGAACACTTTATGAAAATGGCCGTATATTAGTTATTTTAATCATGTAGTATTTCAATACTGGTTTATTGATAATTGGTATAGACCAAAATTGATTCTTTTAGAAAGAGTCAGATAATGGAAATTCTATTTTAGATTAGAAGCATTTGTGATGCTTCATCTTATTTGACTGTATGACTGCTAATTGTACTGCAGCACATCTATATGCCTATTTCTTACCTGTAATCATGTTGCATATGCTGTGACTTTTTAAATCGTGAATCATGATTAATGAAAATGAGATGGATAGCTGATGCCTTTCCTAATTTGCAGGTTTGACAAGGAACTGAACAAGGAAGTTGCTATTAAAGTTATTGATTTAGAAGAATCGTAAGCGGATACCTTTGTTATATTTTCCTTGGTTTATTCCTCATTAAAGTGTCTCGTAGCAGGTGCTTGCTATGAGCAATAAAGTGTTGTATACGATATTCACTTGTTAAGGATTAACTTACTCATTTGCTCCTCATATTCCTCTCTTACTCTCGTTTTCTATGTATGTGCGTGGGTTTTATGGTGACAAAGCCACTCTTGCTTGATAAATAAATTAATTGCACCATTAGTCTGTAGATTATCAGCAAAGCAAATTTTATTCCCTTTATCAACTTCGTCCCTCAATGTGCTTAGTCATCAACTTGCATGTGCTTTTATGTAGGATCAAGTAGATGGGGCAAGTAACAATTTCTTCCATAGTGTTTTTCCTTTTTCTATTTATCTATTTCTTATGCTTGCCTTTGTTTTGTACTCTGTAGTGAGGATGAAATTGAGGATATTCAAAAGGTATTACCTCACTTTCTTGTGTGCTAGTATCCTAAGTCTTCAATGAGTTGATTACTAGGTTTTTCATATGTTTCCTTTTTGTTCCAGGAAATTTTCGTTTTGTCACAATGTCGTTGTCCATACATCACAGAGTACTATGGTTCCTATCTTCACCAAACTAAACTATGGATAATAATGGAATACATGGCTGGTGGTTCAGTTGCTGACCTAGTAGGTTACTTTCGTTACTTTATTCTGGTTCCAGATTGCTAAATGTCAACTAAAGTATTTTTGCAAAATATTGAAGGCATTTCTGCCATATTTTCTGTACTAGTGCTTTTAGCTCCAATTTCAAGCTATTTTCATGTAAACCTTGTGCTTTTAGTTCCAAATTAAAAAAAGACGCTTTTTCTTGTGTAACAAGTTTAGGCACAATAGTTAACTGACATGTGGTATGTAGATTGATTATGCATGCTTATATTAACTGACCAAGGCATGTCAATTGCATTGTGAGAGTATAGGAAAATAAGCATGTTAGGTGGTATCTGCTATGTTGTGTTTTTAAGGAACTTGTTATGGAACAACTGATAAATATTTTTTTTTGTACGAAATTAAATTAACAGAAAAAATCCTTAGTTTGAAGAGGTTTTCAAAGCAGAAGGTAAAAAAACTAGGAAAAGAAGCCCAAGTTTTAAAGGAGAAGGATCTGATAAAGAGCATGAACTTTGCAGCTTGCATGTCGGAGATTTTGTGCACTTGTGCTGATCAAATGCATGATGGAATTTTATTGAATACCTACCTTGTCTAACCTTTGGCTTCTATACTTCACACTCCTCTAGATGAACAATCGGCACGATTTTGTGCTGCATCTGTTGTTACTGCTTTAGAAGATCTACATGAGGCGAGTTTCTAGCAGTAGTTTTCTTCCACTTCATTTCCTCAATTCCTTGCACATCTGTAATTTATTTTAGTTTGTCGTTAACACCCACATTTCATTTGAATTTCAGAATGGTGTCCTTTACAGAGGAGTCTCTCTGGATGTTTTAATGTTGAACAAAACAGGCCATTTACAGGTTGGTACTATTGTATGTTGTCTTATAGTTTGTGCTAAAAAGGCATCGTGACTCTTCCTCATTTCTTGAAGCATTTCTTCAAATAGCATTTCTTCAAATAGCATTTGCGATACTTCTGATCACTAATCTTACATATTACATCCTACGGGAACAACCTTTTCATCCTTTTTTTTACAAATGGCTAGACCATTATTTTATTTATTATTTGATATTCGTTGGCTACTTGCATAGGTGCTCAGTGTTTATCCACTAAAAGTTTTGTCCTCTCTTGTAGGATGTTGTAATTCTTAATAAGGTTGATTAGGTTTCTCAAGAGCAATCTGAATGAGCTCTAAAGGAGCTGGAAAATGAGATACATAGCATAAACTCCCTTGCCAATATCATTCGTTCTATTCGATGTGAAGTAAACTTGTCTTAGATACTGAACCGGCAAGCATATGATGCTACAGTTAGTCCTACAAAACTCAATCATCATAGTATACATATTCTTAGATCATGATTATATTGTTTATGTTGTTGCAGGAACTTGTGGAGATGATATTCAATTCTGTGCTATAAGAGGGACCTTGCAATTTAGCATTAAGAATAATTGATGTTTTTTATTTTTCTTTTTGTTTCAATTTTGTTAAGAATATTTGTTCTTTTTGGTAATTCGAGTGTAATTGAATTATTAGATTTTTAGATATTTAGTTGCTTGTGAAATGCAATTTTAGCTTGTCACATGTTTCAAGTTATCTATATGTATTTACATTCTTTGCAAGACTTCATCACTAACACTTAAAAAACGCTCCATCTTTTAAGAAATTTATAAAGGTTTGAATAAAAATTTAATTGAAAATGATTATGAATTTACAGAAAAAAATATTGAAAATTCGAGTTTTATATGAATTAAAATGAGCTGGTAAAATTTGGTAATGTTAGTGGCGTTTGTGGGAAAAGTGCCGCTTTAGCGGCATTTTTCCAAATAAACATCGTGATTTTTAGCGGCGTTATCTTTAGCGGCATTTAACAAGCGTCGCTAAATGTTTTAGCGGCACTTATAAACGCCACTAAATGTTTTAATGGCACTTATAAGCGCCGCTATAGGCCCAAAAAAAACCGCTAAAAACCTGTTTTTCTATAGTGAATTGTTCCTCAATTGGGCAAACAATCTCCGAGTTTGGCACAGGAATGTTTTCGTTGATCCTTCTATTTCTCCACTAATCATACTCTGCAGTTGTCATGAGATTGGCACCGAATACTTTCATTCTTCGAACCTGGTTCCATGCATTCAAGATTTCCCAAATCCTTTTCTTATTATTTTCTCCTCGGTATACGAATTCAGACTGAGCTAACCCCTGAGTTATTGGTATGAACTGTCTCAATCTGTATTGTCTTGAAACCAGCAAAAGGTGCGTATCCTGTTGCTCCCCATATTCCCCCCAATGGGACCGAATCGAAGTCTCCGCATCGATATAATATTTCATTAGGAGCAAACCATGATGCTCGCCACTCTATGTCTTTGTCTTTAAGGCTTTGGAGTAGGGTCATCCGCTTTTCTTCTGAGAAAGTTTCTTGTCTTTGTGTAGCTGCGAACTCTTTCAAAGGGGAGTAATTTTTAGACAAGTACTGATAGGAGACTTTTTCTGTTTTCCAAAAGTGACTATGAAACTATACCATCAATAACGGTGCGCAGGCAATAAATCGACCTTCTCCATCCTTTCTGCACGCATTTAAGGATCTGAAAGTTTTAGCTAGTATGGCCGGGACGGGTGTAACTCTTTTATTCAATCGGTCAAACAAGTCTATCACCGCGTCTTCTATATGTCCCAAAGCCTTTGGAAAAATGACTAACCTGTAGATAGTTAGGGCTAGGATGTCAATCTTTCTCTTTGCATCTGGATGAGCCAGTATCAAATCTCGTAGACTTTTTCACATGATGCATTTGTTGTCGCCTTTGACCTTAACCCGAGTTGCAACCCATTGTTCGCTCATGCCGATGATGTTTATTAACCTTTTAACAATAGTCGGGACATTTAGAGCTCCAGAATAGGCCCTATCTACCAAGATTTTCAGACAACGGAGTAGAGTGGTGTATTCTTCTATCGTCGGTGTCATGTCTACATTCCCTAAGGTGAAACAACTATAGGCTGGGTTCCATTACTGCGTTAAAGCTCGAAAGAGGAAATTATCTACCATAACCTCGAACAAGTATGACAAATCTCCGTATTCTTAGTAAAAGGTCTGCTTCATGTCATTATCCCAACTGTCTCATATCTCCTTCAATTCTAGCACACTGTTTTGAGCTGTATTGATCCTAGTATAATCCCAAAGCTCTGACTCATATCCTTCCACTAAGCTATCCCCTTTTTGGCGTTGAGTCTCCTCATGACCATATTGTCTTCCACCTTATCAAGGTACTTGTTTTCCATGATCGATTCTCTTATCGGTAACTGAACTTTGAGTCTATACCTTTCCTTTTTATGATGATGAAATGCAATGCAATGCAAAAAAAAAAGAGACAAAATAAACAAGTTAGCAAAACACATCAATATCAATATACAAGTATAGAGCACAGAACCTAAGAGTTTGTCTCGGCTAGTTGCTAAAAGGTTCAGTATAACTCCTTCTAATGTAAGTTCTTACGGCTCATTATATGTGGTTTTAGGCTCTAGAGTAAAGGGTACACAAACCAGAAGATTCCTCGATCCTTACCCACTACAAGCTTATACGGAGGAGTTCGGTTTAGGGGGACACATTTCCCACATGTTTGCATGGAAGTGAAAACTTCACGAAAACATGGGTACTAATATAATCTCGAAAGCGATCCACTATCCTGCACAGAGGTGAAGACCTCACAAAGGAGTAGTTTCCCGCTTCCACTTAAAAGGGTAGTATCATATGCAGATGAATGCAAATTTATACTAGTAGTATAGCATCACACAAAATGTTTAAGGATAATATTTTAAACAAAACCGAGTACATAAACCTTTGACAAAAAGACTCAAAAGTAATCAATTTTGGCTTGACTCTTTTTTGTTTAAAAAAGTTCCACAATTGAGTCGCCAAGCTGTCGAAACCATTTTTTGAAAACGTGTTTCGAAAATTATTTTAAAATTGGAAAATGGGAGTCGCCACCAATCTTTTTATATGGTGTGATTGGATCACCACAAAACGTTTAAAATTCATTTTTTTTAAATATTTTGGTCTTCGAAGTCCAGAAAACTAGTTCGGGAGTCGATTACGTATAAGGAAGGATTAGCACCCTCATACGCCCAAAATTGGTACCACATTGATTATCTTAGGGTCTTGTTTGCAAAATTTTGAAAACTTGAATAAAGTTTAAAATACGATCCTTGAATGCATGAGTTACGCTTAAAAGAAATCGATTTTTATTTAGAAGTCCCAGTATTTCGAGGTGATCGAGAAAGAAAGTCACGTCTAGTGAGTTAGGACATAACATTTCGAGATCCAGAAATAACGAGCTTTTCTTTGTTGTAAAGTTTTTTAAACTTTGGAAAAGGATATTCGATTATCTCGATTTGAAGAAAACTCGCACCTAGTAAGTTAAGACACAAATTTTCAGAATCAGAGATAAAGAAACATTGCCTTGATTTAAGGGTATTCGATTATTCCGATTTGAAGAAAAATCTTGCCTAGTAAGTTAAGGCACAAATTTTCAAAACTCGAAATAAAAGAATATTGCCTTGATTTGAAAGTTTTCATGAAGATAATTTTTAAAACAAATATGTGGGTTTAATATGAATGAGCAGTTAATAACGAAGGTTAAATAACACGAAGCCAAAATAATTAAGCAGATAAATGATATACAAAAATCAAAGTACAAAATACGAAGGCATAATAATTAAAATTTAAATACAATTATTGAAGAGAAAGTAAATAAAACAATCGGAGTTGAAAATGTGATTTTTGGATACTCTGGGCCAAAATGGTAATTTTAGACACTCGGGGATAAAATGGTAATTTTGGGAAAGTTTGGGGTTAAAAATATAAATTTTAGACATTAGGGGGTAAAATGGTAATTTTGGAAAAATTGGGGTTAAAAGTGGAATTTTTGGAAGTTTGAGGGTAAAATGGTAATTTTGGAGAAATCTGAACCAAAAAATTGAATTTTTAGAGGTTCGAGGGTAAAATGGTAATTTTTGGAAAAATTGGGGTAAAAAATGGTATTTTTTGGAAGTTTGAGGGTAAAATGGTAATTTTTGAAAAATAAGGTTAAAAATGGAATTTTGGAAAGTTCGAGGGTAAAAATGTAATTTTAGAAAGTTTAGGGTCAAAAATGGAATTCTGGAAAAATTCAAGTGTCAAAATCTGATTTTTGGACAGTTTAGGGACCTCTAAGGTAATAAAACCAAAACATGGTGACACGTGGCAACTTTTCAAGCATTTTGAAGTCAGAGGACTAATTTGAAAATCATTTAAAATTTTTAGGCCAATTTTGTAATAAAACAAAACTTGATTTAAGGGCAAAATTGAAACAAAATAAAATGGGAAGGACCAAATGCATAAATAACCAAATTAAGGACACGTGGCAGCTTCCTGGGCTTTCAAGAAGTCAAGGGATTAAAAAATTGAAAAGCATTGAAAATTATTGGGCAAATTTATAATTAATTAAAAATACAAAAAGGACCTGATTGAAAATTGAAAATAAAGCGGAAGAATCAAATGCATAAATATACCATTTTTTAAAAACACGCGGATCCTTGAGACGGGTCGGACCATGGGTCATAGCTCAAAACGGTGTCGTTTTGGGTATTTTGACTCCTCGCCTAAACGACACTGTTTCTATATGCTATATAAACCATATTTTAGAAAAAAGAAAAAAAAAACTCATTTTTTCATTTCCTTTTCAAAAAAAATTATTCTTTTTCCCTTTTCTCTCAAAAAACCCCTATGGTTGACCAAGCCTTGGGTCGTAGCCGTTGCTGCCATGCGTTACCGTCGCGCGCTAGTTCGTCATCGATCGTTGCGTGACCGTCCGTCGCCTCCGATCATCGTTCAATGCCACGCGCCGTCGCTTCGGTGGTTTAGGTAAGCCGTCCCTTTTAATCCCTCTTTTTTCCTTTCAAAATACATTGATCTAGGTATAAATCTAAACAGATCTAACCCAGATCTTAGTGAAGTATTTATTTTTTCATTTAAAAAAATAATTTTGCCCCTATCTTCCCCCTTTTAAATAAACCTTATTTTCAATTTTTCTTTTCGTTAAAATCTATTTTGGTATGTGGTTTGTGCAGGTGTTGAACAACGCGGGAAGGAGTCCTTGTGAACGAGGGTGGTACGATGGAGCGCCGCCCACGGCTCCGACGACGGTGACTGCGGTGTCCAAAGGGCTGTAACCTCCGACCTTCACTTTTCCTTTTTTTTTTTACTTATTATTATTATTATTAATTAATTAATGTAATTAGTATTATATTTATTATTATTAATATTATTATTAATGTTATCAAAATCATTTAATACATATATTCATTACATTTTTGAAACCACTAAAAATACAAATAACAAATAGTAACAGAAATATTTAATACAAACATTAATGTATATCTGGGAGCTGATGTGATTATGAATTTGCAATCATAAATGATAATAACATATATCGAAAAGTACCTGAATATCTTAGTGTTGAAGTGCTGTGAATCTGGCTTATATTTGCTTCTGTATCTTGATGCTATTTGAATACCTCTGCTGGAATTAATTGCTTCTACTTTTATTTGCAAAATAATTCGAATGGTTATCTGCTAGTATTGATTCGTAATTTTTCGAAAGAACCCCCCAAAAAATCCTATTACAAGTGTTTGAATCTGATTTTATAACCAGAATTACAATCATCATCTTTTGTTTTTCTCAAATAAATGCCTATTTTGTCTTCTTCTTTTGCAGGTTCAATGCAGTGGCGGTGATGGTAATCCAAGTTGAGGGTGGGTGGCAGCAGCAGTGCAAGTTGAATCTGGTTAATGCTGACGTGGCAACATGTGGTTGGCTGAAGATGGAGGTGGCTGGTGGCAAGTGGCAGAGGGTTTTGGCTAATTAGGTGTGGGCCTGTGTAATTGGGTTTAGGTTTGGGTTAAGTGTAATGGGTCAAAGGTCTGTTTTGTG
This sequence comes from Kokia cookei, assembly GCA_039519145.1. Classification (NCBI taxonomy): domain Eukaryota; kingdom Viridiplantae; phylum Streptophyta; class Magnoliopsida; order Malvales; family Malvaceae; genus Kokia; species Kokia cookei. The sequence continues at coordinate 12,051,684 of CM076908.1, forward strand.
TTTGGGAGTATTTGGGCTCAGGTTTTTGGTCGAATTGGACCTTTAATTGTAATTTGGGCTTTGACCTTTGGACACTTTAAATTGGGTTTGTAAATTTGGACATTAATTTAAATAAATTTAAACTTAATATTTATCATAAATTTAAACTCCAAATGGATTTAGATTTAATATAAACTTAAATTTAAAATAAATTTAAATCTGTTGGGCTCGGATAAATTGGGCTTCAACATTATCGATCTTAAATTCATCAAAAAACTTCTAAGAGATTTTAGCGAGCACCTATACCTCTGTACTTCTGATTGAAGTCATCTTAGCAAGTCTATAAGCAACTTTATTCCTATCTCTTGAAATATGCTTGACACGTCATTGCTATATAGTTTGTAAACTCATATGAATTATTCTTATCAAGGTCGATGATGAACTTCCCAAGCAGTTAGCCTACAAAGTTTTAATGACCTCCAAACTATCCGTATGCACCAAAACATTATTACACTCTCTTCTCTGAATAATGGTCAGACCATCAAAGACTCCCAAAGTTCAACATAAAAAACCGAACAACTCCCTAAATAATGATTATATAGATGCACCCTAATAGTCCCATTGGTATATAGGTGCACCCAATCCCGTGTCATAAGTAATGTCAAAACAACAATGTTTTATTTTTCAAAGACAGAATATTTTGAATTAATTTTGTTAGTATGGTAAGAGTAAAATTTTCTTTAAAATGAACTTATTTATCCCTAAAGAATAAATATTAATGGCAAAACTAACAATCAACACTTCCATGTTCAATGAATCTTCTTTCAGTTTTCAAAAGAGAAAAAGAAAATGGTTATTAGGCTCTGCCAAATTTCTTTATGGTGTGGGCTAAAGACCAAACTAAAGTAGTTCAAAGAGCAAGCTAAAATTTTGGGCTTTGCTCGAAACTCAAAATACATATATCATGAAACTATCATTAAGGTCAATCAATAATAAAGTGGGCTAAATCACTCCCTATAATCAAACAAAATTTTACTTCCATAGTACATAGTGGAACTCAATTGTTCAACTTGTACTTCCAAGAAGGTTTTACGAAAATACTTGGTGAAGGGATAAAAAGAAAAACCTTCTAAATTAATGATCAAATAACATTCAGTGCAGGAAATCATACTAGCTGTCAATTTTAAAACACATGACGTTACCTATCTGAGTAGGTATTCGATAAGAATAAAATCAAAGGCAAGCCCTTTGGATTACTTAATTAGCAAAGAATCTGAAAGCAGATTGCAGTTTGCAGTTTGACTGACAAAACAAAACTAATCAACCTAGAAAGCATCTTTCCATGCAAGCATGTGAGGGAAAATTGTCTGTAATTATTACAAGTCTATAAACCTAAACCTACAACCTTCCTTCATAGATGATTTGACTTCGAATTCCTCTCAACGTTTATAATATGCGATGGATTTTCTGTGATTTAAATCAATGTTGTATAAGGAAGGAGCAGAGATTCTTCTTACCGTCAAAATTGTATCAACTTGAAATCCAGTATAAGATACCAATATATACACTAGCAGTTTTAGATATCAAGGCCAAGGACCAAAAAGAAAAACCTAAGGATCTATAGGTTAAACATTAATAGCTTTTCTTGTTAAACTGATTTGGGATAGGGGTCTGGCTGATTGTTTACTTACTTCAGGACGATTAACCCTATCCCGGTAATGAAATGATATATTAAGTTTTGGATAATATTATATATCAAAACATTGTCTAGGAACAGATTTGAATCTTTATTGATTAATTCAAGAAAATCAATCCAAGATCTTGCTTACAATTTGGTCTCCACTCTCCAACAAAACCTGAAAATGTTGGCAAAAATGTCGATATCTAACATGCTATGCTATGACTGATCTGCTTAAATGTGTCGATATTTTATCCACGTCCTAGCTTCTTTGGTTTAATTGTTTTCTTTCTGGCATTTATTCAATTTATTTCATAGATATCTTATGAGACGGTCTAGGTAAATACAAATTTAATTCACCAAAAATTTAAAGGAAAGAAATGTTTTGAAGAAACCAGAAGAGAACAAACAATTAGTCAGATGGAATGAAAGCGAAACCATATGAATCATATAATTGAAAAGGAAAATAATAAACCCATGGATGTTTCAATGAAATAATCTCATGGAAATGAACCCCGTGTGTGCCTGACGGTCAAGAGTGCTTATTGTCCTAGGTGTGGCCTGAGTTCGGATCACGTCAGTTGTGCTCCTGTTAGGACTTTGACCTCCCCTTGTAATTCACCAAAAAAAAAATAAAATAAAATGGATTTTTACACGAGCCTCTACCTACATACGTCTTCTTTTGAAAAATAACAATGTTGTCTCCGAATATCTCTTTCTTTTCTTTGTTTCTTTCTTCCCTTTGCACTTTCTCGGCAAGTCATGATCATCAGAAGTATTGGACCACACTGAGAAGATCAAACAAGGAAAGAGAAAGCATGCATGCATACATACATACATGACAATCAAAATATCATGTTGTCAAAACTTCGTTCGCAAACAATATATATGAATTGAAGGACTAGTTGATAACGTTTTCCTTACTTTGAAAAGTAATTAATGGAAGAATGGTACAGTCAAAATGCCAAATATATATATATATACGAAAATGTGTATACACCTATATTATTGAGGCTTTTGTTTTCAAGTTTTTATGTTTCACATTATTTGAACATGAGTATAGTTCCATGTGTAAAAATAAAATAAAATTTTATGTATAAATCCAAATAAAATAATGTTACATTATTAGTCTTCAAATCAAGGGCATCGACAAAGGTTGCCAAGGACTCTCGCCCCCTAATAATGGAAATTCATATTATAATCTCATTGAAAATTATAAAATATATGATAAAATTATATTTGGACTAAAAATATATAAAATTTTAATTAAGTCTTAAAATGTTAAATTATAAACTAACGGAATAATTTATATTAAGATAATCCTAAAAAGTTTAGTCGTTAGGTACCAATAAAATAGTATCATGTCATTAAATGTTAAAGATAACAAAGTATTATTATACACTCATCTATATTTAATGTCTTCTTTTACAAATTTTAATCTTTTTTTTTTCATAAGTTGATATTTTTATTTTTGTGCAACCAATTATTTTTGCAATTTTTTCATGTCATTGATACATAATTTTGATAATTATTTTACCTTGAATCCCGAACTTTGAACTCGAAGCCTGAACCTTAAACCTTGAACCCCGAATCTTGAGGTTCAATATTTAAAGTTTAAGGTTCAAGATTTAAGGTTTAAGGGTTATGGATATGAGGTTTAAGGTTTAGGATTTGTGTTCAAAGTTCAAGAGTTCAAGGTTATGATTTACGAGTTCAACATTCAAGGTTTAAGGGTTTGTTGTTACATATTTGGAGTTTGGGTTCAGGATTCTATGTTGCGGGTTCAAGATTCTAGATTCAGGATTTAAGGTTTTGGGTTTGAGATTTAGGGTAATTTTTTTTTTCAAAATTATGTGCTAATGACATTGGTTTTTTTTTTTTTTTTTGAAATGTTATTAAATTATTGAAAATGGATCATGAATAACGTAGTGAGAAGGGTTTATAAAATAATTTCTTTATGGATGAGTGTATAATAATAATTTTATGTCTTTAAAATTTGATGACGTGTCAAAATTTTATTGATGCCTAAAATTCTTAGTTTTTAGGATTATCCTAATATAAATTATTCTTATTAACTAATATAATTAATTATAAAATTGAATTTTAATTATCACAAAAATTTATAATTCATTTTGGACCCTCCTCCAAATATTCGAAAAGAAATATTTATTTTGAGATGCTAGAATAAATGAGCGGACACAAAAGTTTACAGCTTGAAATTTAGTTTCCCACAATAGAAACCGTTGTTTTAATTGGTAAATTTGTTCTTCTTATTTTTTCCCTATGTACAATGTATTTGGTTCGAGCCATTTCTTTTTGACGAAGCATGGGGGGCTATGTGTTGGAGGAATATAAATCATGAAGTGGATGACTGAAATGCGAAATAATTGATTAAATTTCATCCTCTGCAATTCTCACATGAAAGTCGCTATCCCTGAACCAATTATTCCAACCTCATAAAGCACGTAATAGACATAAACCGGCGTTGTTTTTGCAAATTGCAGATTTCAGAGTGCAGTGAACCTGATCATGCGAAATTTCGTCCTGTCGGATAGCCCTTCCAATAAATGGCTAAAACCACATGAGACCACCTTCGTCACCATGAAGTCTTTCCAACTCTGATCGGTACTTCTACTCAGAAGAGCCTGTATTCAATGTCTTGCGGTGGCTAAAGTTTCGTATTGTTGCGCTAAAATTGTTTGAGAGATTACAACTCGTTTCATCGATATATAATTTATATTCTAGATTTGATATTAGTTACTAATCTTACGATGTTAATAGGTAATTTATGGGAATTAAAAATTCTATCATACGTGTATTCGTGTAAAAATCACGTATTTAAAATATATAAAATTTTTTGTATGCCGTTCATGAAAATTGTAAGGTTGTCAAGATTTACAAAAATAAAATCTATTTGTAATTATTAGAAACGACAAGTAAGTTCGTATCCATATAGACTGGTAATAATTTTATTTCTTGAAGCAAAAACAATATAAGTAAATTGGAAGAGTGGTGCTATGAAATAAAAAAAACTAAACTTAAACTAAAACAAATTTGAATTTAAAACTTAGATTGAAAAAATCAATAATTAAAAGCTTTAGAAAATCGACGGGAAGAAGCTCTAGCCAAATGTAAATCTCCATTTGATTTATGAATTCGATCATCGACGTAAAGACAATTTCAATGCCGTTAGTAAATCAGTTTTAGTTGTTTACACAATGTCAAACAACTAATCTCTGTTTACATGTTCGATAATCAAGAGGCAACTCATTTGGAATTACTTCCTTAAGGATGAATAACCTTCCAACTCAACGTCCAAGATTTAATTTATTGATAGTATTAAGAACTAGATAGACCTGATTCTAACCAACAAAGTCACTTCAACGGAGTTCATTTAAATTAGATCACATATCCACACCACATAAACATAAATTACTACATAAATGAGTTATATGGTTTGTTACTAGTATTAGAATAAATTAAACAATTATAAATTTCATTATCCTAATTATTTCGACAACCATTTTAAACTACTGAATATTGATATTCTATTCAATAAATCTTAGCAATTATAATTAAAATAAAAGATACACAAATACCAAAAAATAAAGAAGAATTAAAGCGCAAATTAAATCTCACAAATTTGAAGTCTTAAACTAAAAAAGGAGAGTTTAGCAAGCAACAACATTGAAAGAACATAAAGTAAACAAAGTAGCTATTTGGTGAATAATTCCAATGCCTTCAAATTTGAAGGGTTTTAACAAAAATATTAAATTTAAAAATAGGTTTAAGTAGGACTCAAACATTCAAAATGCCAGCTTGGCCTGAATTAATCAACTTTCAAGTGTTATGTTATCTTTTTATATATATATAATTAAATTATGCAAAATAAAAATAAAAATAAAAATATTATGTTATAATATAAATATTAAAATATATGTTAAGTTGTTTTTGTTTAAAATTTTCATGAATTAATATTTTTATAATATTTTAACTCTCTAAAAAAAAAGTTTCTGATTTCCCCTTAGTGTTAGACAATGCATAAGGGATAAAAATCGTGTGCCCCTCTTTCTTCCCCACCTATAGTTTTTTGACACGTGTTTAAATTCATAGTTATATATTTTTTTCTTCACTTTAAGGTTTTATTATGAAAATTTATGGTGTAAATTTTGTAAAAAAAAAAAAAGAAGTGAACCGAGGAAATTTTAAAATGATGAACCGGAAGTAAAAGAGAGCAACAAGAATGGTGATAATAAAAGAGAGAATCCTTCCGAACATGAAATTGACATTGAAATTTTCGATAACAGGAAGAAAAAAAATTAGCAATTGAAACTTTCACATATTTGTATAGATTTGTCTCCTTCATTAGCTATCATTGTTGCATTCAAATGATTGGATAAAACAAGAACCATGGAAGAGCCAACCAAACACGTTTTTCAGTACACTAAACAGGCACAACATAAGCAGATAGAGAATATATTGTAAAACTTTTATTCCATGGAGAATTAAAAGTACTTAACATTTTACATGAAGGACAAGATCCAGGACTCCGCAACATTACAAGACATAAAAACAAGTCCTTATTTGCCAAACATAAAGGAAAACAATTTTATTTTTAGAACGGATAATTATGAATTAATCTTATTTAGTTGTGCTCTGAAGGGAGAATTAAATGGAAACAAAAACCTGACACATTGATCTTAACCCAATTCAGAAGAATTTATGGGATTTGTTCATGTTTGTATGCTCCAAAATTTTTAATCATCACTCTCCCTTCAGCTGAGACAAAATCATAGTCATGATATCTTGTAAAAGTAATGGAAACGATAAGGGGGAAAATGCATGCAAGGAATGTGAATCATAAACGTATCAATCTTAGACATATTTGCAGATCAGAAGTCAATAAAGAAGACAACCTGTCTGTCTGGAAACCCCTTTTTCTTCTTTGCAGTGGAGAGATAAGTGGCAATGATGTTGAGAGAAATTGAAACTATTCTACTTTCGAAAGATTGTAAAGATGTATATATAGGTGAAGGAAGACAAGGAAACAGGGAGGTTTAGAACAAATGTTAGGCAATGTGCATGAATTGTTCCCAATGAGCAGAAACAGGTAATGGACCTGAGGTTACAATGTTTCAAATTGTGGAGCAATAAAGATGAAAAACATGGTGAGGGTAAATGTTCTTGCGTTATCCTTTTTGGTTATTTGACTTTGAAAAGATGGCAGGGGCCATAAAAAGTTAGCTTTATACCCTTGCATGTTCACCTGTTCTTGAGCCCCCCTTCCCATGACTTTGAGCCGTCATTTTCATCTCCTTGCTTCTCCAGAAACTGTTTCTTTCTGCCTTATCCTCCTTATTCTGCCATCGCATCTCATTTTAAAAGATTAATATTTGATACACTAGTAGTATGTATTTTTTTTTTTCTCAAATCTTTTAAAGGTTTTGATATAATTTCTAGAACTACTCATAATCCTTTCTCAACCCATAAATAGGAGAATAATGCGCTTCAACATACTTGAACTCATATTCTTCTACATTGACGACAATATCCATACAAATTGAGTTAAGACTCAGTCGACAAAAAACTATTATATTTAAATTGAATTAAGACTCACGACGATAAATAAAAATATAATAATAATTTCATATTTATAAAAATTGACATTAATTTTTAAGATAATAATGATATAAACTATTCTCAATAACAAATAATAATCTTTATGCTTTTTTTTTTTGAATAAAAGGAAATATTATGAAAAACTCGAAAGAAATTAGAGAAGAATTTGCAAATAATTGTAATGCTTCCTTTCTATCAACAGTTAATTTGGTAATTTGATCTGCTTTCTTGTTATCTTCTCTAAGGACATAATTTATGGACTAATTTGTCTCCTTCCATAAAAGTTGATTAATGCGCTTTATTGAAGCAGAATTTGACCCCTTCGAGAAGGACTCCTTAATTGCCCAATAACTTCCATATTATCTGTGTATATCAAAATTCTGTCATGAAATTCGCCTTGAACCAAAGTCACACCATAAAAAATACCCCAAAGTTCAACTTCAAAGACAGAACAAATCCCTACTTTGCGATTAAACAACAAGATTCCAAATACCATTTTGATGAACACCTCCTACCGAGGCCTCACCTGTACTAACTTGGACAGCTCCATTCATCTGCATCCAAAGACATGCATGCTTTAAGTAACTTTGAAGCCAATGGTTTGGAAAAGACCGAAATTATGGCCGGCATCTGACTTATTTGTGGGCTCATATTTGGTAAAGCAATTCACAAATTCTACTTTCTTATTTTATTTCACTTGATTCAATGTATGCCGTGATTGATAGGTTTGTTTGGTTTTTTGGTTTTGAAGGGGCTAGTGTATCGTGCAGCAATTGGTTAAGTTGACTCAAAAAATCAGTCTCTACAGCCAAATTATTACTCTGTTTTTCTTAAGGCAATAATTATTTTTGTAAACTATTAAATAGTTGAAGTTAATTTCATTTAAATTTAATTATAAAATATATAAATATTAATATAAATCCTTTTAAAAATTATAATTAACCAGGTCAAATTCCAGAAAAATGGTAAACCCGATTTGGGTGATGACCCACCCATGTAGACCACCCCACACGTGTGTGATTATTTATACATTGTTTGATTGATTTGACTTGGCTTCATTACAACCTAAATGTACGAAACAGTAGCGACCACGTCTTCTAGATATAACAAAACTTCAAATTTTACATTTGGAGGGACCAAATTAAAAAGAGTTAATTTTATTAAAAAAAAATTCTATTTGAATTATCTAATTATTAGTGTATTTCTATTTGAATTACCCAATTGTAATTTTTTTAATTTCATTACTAATGTTTTTAACATTTAATATTTTAGTCATTTCTTTGTTAAATTGTTAATGAAATATTGATATGATTTTTTTTATTCACAATATAATAAATTTAGTCTTTATATACAATTTGTTAACTTTCAACATTTACACATTTAATCATAATTTAAAAAATTCAAAAAAAAATATATTAAAACTTTGAAGTTTTTTTTAAAAATGAAAATTATTTAAAATCATTTTTCTATAAAAATTCGAAAATTTTATTAAAAAATAAAAATATATTAAAACAAAATACATAAAATAATGCAAAAGAAAATGGCATGAGGAATAAGTCCTTTAGATTCTCCATTTCAACTGCTTAATGAAACTTGGATACAAAAACAAGGGATTGAAAGAATAAGCTTTTACAAAAACATGTGGGAGTTAATTTTAGTATTTGTGTTGGTAGTGCAATTATTTTATCATTGTACTTGTAATTTTTGAAATAAATAAATAAATAAATATTTTATGTAATTAATTTATTATATTTTTATATGATTGTCTTAATGATTTTTGCAAGTAAAATGAATAAGCAAATATATGTTCATTGAATCTACGATTTTAACTGATATTAAGTTACATTATACGAAACTGATTATGATACAATTGTTTGTAGTCCATAAGAATCAAAATGATCAATTGACTCATGAGAACTATTATGGAGTTTATAAGTCTAATTAGAGAGATATTTTGTCTTTGTATCAAAACAGTTAACTCCCAGACATAAGTATGATTGATGTATCAGACTGGACCCACTAGAATTTATCCTAAATCCGTTTATAGATTTACTCACCTATGACATTCATAATATCACTTACCTTAATTTTTTACCTTGTGTATTTAACTCATGTACTTTGATATATTGAAAGTTGGTGCTCTCATGGTAGTGAGATGAAAGTTTGTATATTGGGCACATGATTTATGATTGACATGACTTCACTTATAATATTAGAATTCATAATTCAATTAAAGAGTAAATGGTATCTTATCATAACATTGCATAAATTATGAAAAAGAAACGTAACCGTGAGTCATTTGTCAAGAATGAATGACTATCATTACTAATTGTTAGCAATGGTCTTTTTCATCATGGAAGATGCAACGGTGATCATGAGATAAAATATGATTGAATTGGGTGACCAGATTTAACCCAAAAGGATCGAGGATATCCTATGAGAGTAACACTCAAGTGACATGGTCATTGGACAAAAACATAAAATTTGAGTTGCTTCCGAACTGGTATATAATGGGAAAATCAATCATGGTACTTTTAGTGGATTAACTTCATGGATAAATAATGTGTGATTAATAGATGTAGAGTCAATACTTAATTGCAAATTATTTGAGCCATAATTATATATATTTAATTATTCCTTCCGCTAGTTTAATATAACTCTATAAGGATTGTACGTTAAGAATCATTTTGCCAAATAGATGAAAATAATGTTTGAGAAATTGATTGCATGAATTACTATATACAATAAATGCATTTTTTAGAAGTAACATAAGATGACTTAGAAATTGATTTAATTTCTTTCAATTAGTATTAAATTGAGTATAATTAAACAATAGAGTCCAAAGTGAAAAATTAAATTAATTAGTCATCGTAGTTTTACTAATAGGACAATTAAATTTATTTACTCATAAATTTTGATACGGTAAAATCGTCATGACTTTAATAAAATTAAAATTGAATTGAGAAATTAATTCAATTGAATTAATTAATTGATTGATATATTTGGAAATAAAAAACTGTTTAGTAGGTTGGATTATTATATAGATTTGTTTTAATTTATTTTAAAATTAGACTCAATACATGAAAAGGTCAAAGAGCCCAACCTATGGTCAAGTGGGTGACACACTAAGAGAGGCATGCCCTGTGTTCGTTCCTACCCAAATGGAGTTCTACCAGAAGTACAATTTTCTATTAAAATGTTATTTTTCCCATCTTCCTATTCTAATAGAATTGTTGTGATTTTTTCCATATATATAAGGACTAGAGGCTACCGAAAAAGACACATACAAATATGAGGAGACGATACTAAATTTTAATGAAAATTTTATTTAGGTTATTTCCTATTTTAATGAAAATTTTCACGAATCCATTCCATTGTAGTATCGTGAATGAGTTCTTCCCAACAACATACCATTACGAAAGCAATTTGATTTGTGCCTGTCCAATGACCATATCATAAGCGTGTTACCCTCATAGAATATCCTTAGTCTCTTTAAGATAATATCCGTTCTCCCAATATGATCTTATTCTATCTCATGGTAACAATTATATGTTCCTTCATGAAAAGTCAACTACTATCAAATAGTAATCAAGTCATTCATCACAAAGACAAACGACTCATGATCACGTTTACTTTTCATCAACCATGTAATGCTAATGAGAGGATATCATTTACTCATGTATTGAGGTATAAATTCCACTATTGTGAATAACACTATATATTGCAAAAGTCGTACACCCAATGCACCAACTTTCGATTCTTTATCTATTCGAACTTAGGCTTTTACTTAGACCAAAGTATACGAGTCATGCATACATAGTTCGTCATTCACTCTGGTTTTAGGTATGCCACACTATGAACGTCATAAGTGAATAGACCAATAAATAGATTCAGGATCTATTCTTCTTACGTCCAATTCGATGTACTGTCAGTCCAGTCAGTAACATCTATGTCTCTATCTTCTGAGATTCATCCGCTCCAATGCCCAAGATAAAATATCTCCCCGATAAGACTTGATAGATGCCATATTCATCTTTTAATCGGTTTGCCCATTTCTGATTAGACTAAGGAAATGTTTAGGTTTGTCTACTAATATAAGTTGTCTTTTCGTATTACGATTTGACCACGTAATATCACTTAGTATCAATTAAACATATGACAACCAATAAGCAACTTCCAGTTTTCTTTGCGTGAAAAAACTCATATGAGGACATTATACAAAGTATTAATGTAATTCATAGATAATTTTATTAATTAATCTGTTAAAAAAATTACAAGTGTATATAAAAAAATTACTACACTTAGAGCTCTAGATCCAAAAGCATTTTAATCAAAAAAATATATATTTAGATTAACTAATGACCTTATAAAAATTGAGGTACCAAATTATGTCAAAAAATTAAAGCATAAAAACTAAATCTCAAATTTGAATGTAATATAAGGACCAAAATTAAAATTTGATCTATAACTTGAAGAGAAGTAGAGCAATCAAATTTGAAATTTAATCACTTCTAATGATGTAAAAAAATGAAGGGACTTGTAGCAAGACATTTTATATATACTAACTTCTAATGTCACATGTACATTTGATTTTACGCGTTTAATATTTAATCAAATTTTTAATTATATTTTTAATCTCAATAATTAAATAAAATAATATTTTTTACTTTAATCATGGAATATAATTAAATTATGTTAACTTATCAATTGAAATATTATAATAAAAAATGCTCAAATCATAATTAAATTATTTTTAACATATTCAACCTACAATATAATTTTTCTTTATGTAATTAATGCGAAGTAATATTATCTAAAATGATAAACCATTAACATAATTAAATTTAATATTAATTAAATGATAATTAAAAAGCTAAAAATTTTATTCAAATAATAACCCTATTTTACATTAATAAAATTAGCACAAATTTAGAAGAAAAAAAAATTACCACAACTTTTTTTACATCAAAATTTATTAATTAATAATTATTATTATAATCATCATAACTTTTTTCCTATATATTATTCTTAGAGTTTTATCAAGTAATAACTATGTGATTTAAACGTATAATATTATCACAATATTTATTTTACTTCAATTTTTTATTTTTAAATGTGATCTTAGTAATATAATAAAAAATAAAAAAATATTCTTTATCAATTTGATTTTTTTTAAACTTAGACTTTTATAGATAATTTATAGATATTTAGTTAGATTAACTCTAATGAACTTAGAATGAGGTAGTTATAACCCAACTCAATTGAAACCTCAAAGGCTTCTTTTGGTTTCACACGAGGAGTGAGCAAAATCTTATTCGATTTAAAAATTTTGATAAAAAATTCAAAATTAAAATTAAATAGTCCGAATTATTCGGATAAATTTGAATAAAAAATCAAATTTTTCGGTTTAACTTGAATATGAATTACACAATTCAAATTATCCAAAAATCTGAATAAGAAAAGGAAAAATTACGTCGTTTTGATAAATATTTACCTTTTCTAAGGTTAAAAGGCAAAACTATGTTGTTTTGATAAATATTTACCCATTAAGTTAAAAGACAAAACCATTATATTATATATATATATATATATATATATATATATATATATATATATATATATATATATATAGTTAAATAATCTTGTACTTCGTCTACTAGTTAAAGAATCGGTCCATGTAAACGCAATATTTAGTATATATAATAAGATTCATTAACTCGACTCAAAATTATATTACTTGATTTGAAAAATTTTCAAATTGAATTCAATTGCTAAAATAAAATTCATCAACTCAACTAACTCGAAATTTTTTTGGCTCGACTCGATTGAATGGTGAAGGTTGTTTTACATTTCAATAGGCTTGTGGAGAAAAGGGACGTTTGGAATCAGGTTGTTTTGAGAGAATTTTTCAAAGCTTGCCTACTTCCGATTCCGTACACTAATAAATTTCCAATAACTTAAGCCATCCATCTTGACTTGGTTCCTCCAAGGCTGTCCAGCCTAATAATCGTTGAACATTCAAAGCTATAGAAGTAAGTTACTTGAATGTAGTAAGACTTTGAAACAAGAGTTTGGCCGGATTTGATCGGAGATAAGAAAATTTCTACATTTCTTGCAAACCCAAAACTTTTATTTTTAAGAAAGAAACTTCTAATCTTTGCATTTCTTTCTATCCCAAATTATGGTTTTCTCCCTTAAAATCTAGCCGAGATAAAGAAGCGTTCACAATCAGAGAAAAATACATAGTAGATTATCACATGAAAACTTTGTGCTTTCTAGAGGTCAACATCGCTGCCTTGGGTTAGTTCGCAAGTCAATATCCATGAAATATGTTCCTCTATATAAATTCAAAACAAAAAAAAAAAAAACAAATCATAATGGAATTAAATATCAAAGAGATTAGTCTGTTGAAGAAAATTAGCAAAAGTCTTTCTTTCTTTCTGTTTTTTTATATAATATTCTCCTAAATAATCTTTGTTGGACTTTGTGACTTGCTTCTCTAATCAATGAATAAGAGTCAGAAATGAATTGCTTAATCCCCTATTAATTAGTTTATTACTTTAATCACACCATATAGATTGGATTAGAGTTGAACTAGAGGGATTACAGTTTTTCATTGCTGGCTTCGAATTATTATAATTAAATAAAATAATTTGAGTGCAATCTATTGAAATGGGCAAGTAATGAAATCACTACTCTATTCCATGTAATGCTAAATATGATATGGGATTTCTTTATTTTCCATAGCATGTGAAGAAACAGTCTTTCTAACTGTAGGTAAGTTCACCATTGCTGACCACAATGGCAGCTGTATGTATAAAGATGTATTTGCAGTTTTAGTGTGGAGATTACATAGCTACATTGCTATCGTAAATATTTTTAAAATTTAGGTAAGTTTTATAAATTCAAACAAATATAAATATATAGATTCGATTAATATATAAGATATATGTTGCTGGGCAAAGCAAGCATTAACAAATATAAAATTGAGGAGGCTACCTATGCGTCTATATCTAGCATTCTTAGCTAATATTATTAGATATATATTCATTTTTTTTTTTTATGTTTGTGTTTCCTTAAGATTCTTTTACGCTATGATTGTTAAGATACGAAGAGAAACGAATTTTATATTTTTGGAAGAGAAAAAAATATATATTTATGAACGGTGTGTTTATCTGTGATTACTGTAAAATAATAGTGACAGTGAAATTAAATAATACAACGTAAGACAAAAAAAACTAATCGAACCGCACCAAGAATAAACGTCCGTCGAAAGAAGTCTTAAACTTATTTTAAAAGCATAAGCATTAATGTTTGGTTTTATGATTTGTTAATCTTTCTTATTGCCAAAGATGGTATCAATGTCAATGTTTGAGTTCTCATTTGAAAAATTTTAATACATCTTATAATAAAAAATTCATGTGGTTTGCAACTTGCAATGAAGGAATTAATAAAAAAAAAAACCTTGAGTCCCAGAAGATGGTGGAGAAAACAATGGCATTTGTAATGCAATTCGCATGCATTATATATAATCAAATGCAAAACTCCCCACCTACTGTCGTCATATTAATTTGTTAGTAGTGAACCTCCACATCGACACCCATAAATTATACAAGAACACTAATTCTAACCATAACCGAGAATGTTAGAAATATTTTAAAAAGAAAAGAAATAAGATCCTTTCAGTCACTTTCACGTGAAAACTGCAACGTTTAATTAAAGAATCCCAATTTGAAGAGATGGGTAATTAATAAAATAATGATTAAATATAATTAAGGGTGAGATTAATCAAAAGTCCTAGTAGTAGTTGTTGATTTCCCCCTCCTAAGCAACAACAATTTGTAGCATAGGCTTGGGCCGTCTCTTTAATTCCCTTGGGAAAGCCGGCAAGGAGTCGCCATCATCGAGCAACAGAAGAAGCAGAAAAAGAGCCGCGTGTGGTCCGGCTGACGTCTAGGCTTTAACAATTTTAAAATATAAAGAAAAACCCATCCTCCAGCTGACTTGGCACGACAAGTAGGACCCGCATGTCGGGGTTCTTACCACCAGTTTTACGTGTCATGGGGCTCACGTGTCTCCTTTCCAGCTACACCTCGGGGACACTCTTAAATATTTCTGCAAACAACACATAATTCCATCGGCTTCCCTCCAAAAACCAACTATTCCTCTGTCTTTACAAGTTAACGACGTGGCACATACAGAATGCTTGCCTCCCCCCCTATATAAGACAACCTTTCCTCCTCCAGCTTCCCTCACACCTTCCGTTTGCTTTAGTAATCTTAACTTTTTAAACTTTCAGATATCTCCATCATCATCGATCATGGCTGTTGATTCAACTCTCTCCTCCCCAGTTAGTGCCTCCGTTAGTGAGAAAGACGCCAAAGCTCTTCAGTTCATTGAAGAGATGACAAAGAATGTTGATTCTGTTCAAGAGAGGATTTTAGGTGAGATCTTAAGTCGAAATGCCGACACTGAGTACCTCAAACGCTTCCAGCTCAATGGAGCTACGGACCGGGACACATTCAAGTCCAAAGTCCCTGTTGTCACATACGAGGATCTTCAGCCTGAGATCCAACGTATCGCCAACGGTGACAAGTCTCCCATCTTATCTTCTCACCCCATTTCAGAGTTTCTGACCAGGTAAAAAATTTTAGGTTTTGTTTTCATCCTTTTTTTGTCGTATTGTTATTCGGGTATGAAGTTTTCTTGGGGGGCTTAACTTGCAGTTCTGGGACTTCAGCTGGAGAAAGGAAGCTGATGCCAACAATTCATGAAGAGTTGAATCGTCGTCAACTCTTGTATAGTCTTCTCATGCCTGTAATGAATCTGTGAGTATATTTGTTCTACCTTTATCTTCTTCTTTGGCTTGTTTTCGCATATGGAAAAAAGATAATTCTTTGTTGAAAACAAAGTTTGATATTTTTGTCTTTTTGGTGATGATAGTTACGTGCCGGGATTGGACAAAGGCAAGGGTCTTTATTTCTTGTTTATAAAAGCTGAAACAAAGACCCCTGGAGGGCTTGTGGCACGCCCTGTTCTTACCAGCTACTACAAAAGCGACCACTTTAAGAACAGACCATATGATCCTTTCAATGTTTACACCAGCCCCAACGAGACCATTCTTTGCCCCGACTCGATCCAGAGCATGTACGCCCAGATGCTCTGCGGCTTGATCATGAGGGAAGAGGTCCTTCGTGTTGGTGCCGTCTTCGCTTCTGGCCTGCTCAAGGCCATTCGTTTCCTGCAAGTCAACTGGAAACAATTTGTTCATGACATTGAAACCGGAACTTTAAACCCTAAAGTCACTGATCCTTCAGTTCGTGAATGTATGAGCAAAATCTTGAAACCTAACCAAGAACTTGCTGCTTTCATTACCAAGGAATGCTCGGAGGAGAACTGGGAATGCATCATCACTAGGATTTGGCCCAACACAAAGTTCCTTGATGTGATCGTGACTGGAGCTATGGCTCAGTATATTCCCACCCTTGAATATTACAGTGGTGGCTTGCCGATGGCTTGCACCATGTATGCATCCTCAGAGTGTTATTTTGGTCTTAACCTCAAGCCAATGTGCAAACCATCCGAGGTTTCATATACTATCATGCCAAACATGGCCTACTTTGAGTTCTTGCCTCATGATGACTCGTCCGCTCAGGATTCATCTCGTGACTCACCCCCACGCCTCGTTGACCTTGCCGATCTAGAAGTTGGCAAAGAATATGAACTTAATGTCACTACTTATGCCGGGTTGTGCCGTTACAGAGTCGGCGATATCCTCCGAGTCACCGGTTTCCACAACGCGGCCCCGCAATTCCGTTTCCTTAGGAGGAAGAACGTGTTGCTGAGCATCGATTCCGACAAAACCGACGAGTCCGAGTTGCAACAGGCCATCGAAAACGCTTCCGTCTTGCTAAATGAATTCAACACCAGCGTTGTTGAGTACACGAGCTACGCGGACACCAAGCAAATACCAGGTCACTACGTTATCTACTGGGAATTATTCGTCAAAGACGCTGCTAATGCCCCAACGGACCAAGTTTTGAGCCAGTGCTGCTTTCAAATGGAGGAATCATTGAACGCAGTGTACCGTCAGTGCCGAGTTGCAGACTCAATCGGCCCACTGGAGATAAGAGTAGTGAAGAACGGCACATTTGAGGAGTTAATGGACTATGCAATTTCAAGGGGTGCTTCCATTAATCAATACAAAGTTCCAAGATGTGTCAGCTTCACCCCAATCATGGAACTTCTTGACTCAAGGGTGGTTTCAAAGCATTTCAGTCCAGCTTTACCACACTGGGCCCCAGAACGTCGTCGTTGAGCACACTTGGTATGAAGGGAAAGAATAAAAAGTTGAAGAAATAATCTGCCCTACTACCAACCAAAACAGCAACAGCATCTTTTCGGCAACAGAAAAAAAAATATTCAGAGAGACAAGTAACAGTGGTCTCCTTATGTTGTAAAATTTTTAATTTAGAAATTGTGTCTTTTCTTCTTTCACCATGTAAATGCTTTTGGGTTGGTTTGTCCATTTCATGTTTCTCTGTCACTGTTTTTCGTCCTTTGCAATCGTTTCTTAGATCTGTCTTTTCTTCCTTATCATCACGATGATCAAGAAAAGACATTAAAGTTGCAAGTCATGAATATGAAACTACAACAATAATAATAATGTAAATCTGTTGATGTTTTCAATGTTTGTGTAAGCCCTTTTCTGCATGGATTTTAGCTCACATGCTACATATTCCTCTTTCAATATTCATTCCTTTTTAAAATGGATAGAATTAGTTTTGTTGATGAAATCATTTGTTTGGAAGCATGTAAGAGATTTGGGTTCCGTTGATTAATTTTGGCTTTTCTTATAAGCCTTAGATCTGTTTGTCTGCCTTATTCTGATTGTGTGCAGTACACTGCTACTATTATTTTATTACTTTTAGTATTAGCTAACGAATTTGGTTTATTGTTTCTCTCTTTCATAAAAGCATATTCCACTTCAGTCCAAGGCTCAGAAGTTTAGAAAGCTGCTTACCCATTAATTTATTTTCTTTTTAATGAGTTTAATAAGTTGTCAGTCTCTTTTATCTATTCAAATGTTATTAGTTATTGTAAAATTATCATAAAATTTATATTATGAATTTTCAAATAAGTAGTATTATATATTTAGTATAAATTTATTTTGTTAATGTGTTTTAAATTATATAATATATAAAAATAATTGTCGAAACGTTTATTTTTGGAAAACAAACAGGTTTCGAAAAAAATATTTATTTGAAAATCGAAAAAATGGGAGTCGTCACTAATCTTTTATTCGATGTGATTGGATCACCAAAAAAACGTTTCAAATCCACTTTTAAAAAAAATATTTTGGTCTTCGTAGTCCAGAAAACGGGTTCGGGAGTCGGTTACGTGTGGGGAAGGATTAGCACCCTCACAAGCCCAAAATTGGTACCACATCGATTACTTTCGGGTCTTGATTTGTTAAAAAGTTTGAAAACTAGAGTAAAATTTAAAATACGATCCTTAAATGCACAATTTATTTGATGTACACATTTAAGAAGGAAATCAAACTTCATGAGGAAGTCTCGTTATTTCGAAATAATCGAAGAAAGAAGTCACATCCAATGAGTTAGGACATAACATCTCGAGGTTTGAAAATAACGAGCATTCCTTCGTTGTAAATTTCAAACTTTTAAAAGGGTATTCGATTATTTCAATTTGAAGAAAAATCGCGCCTAGTAAGTTAAGGTAGAATTTTTCAAAAATCGAAATAAAGGAATATTGCCTCAATTTTAAAATATTCGTACTTTTAGAGAAAATCAGAAAGCAAATTTAATTTTAAAGATGAATGCATAAATTAAACATGAATGTGCAGATAATGAAAAATTAAATAATAATTAAGCAAATAAGTAAATGCAAAAATTAAGCATGGGATTAACAATATACGAAATATGATAGAATCGCGAATCAAAAAAGGATTTATTTAGAAAACGAAGAAAATTAAATTTTATGTATAAAATTGAAGAAAAAGAAAAAAAAAGGGTCGAAAATGAAGTTTAGGAGAATTCAAGGTTAAAATGTAATTTTAGAAAATTTTGGGCGTAAAATTGTAATTTTAGGAGAGTTTGCGATCAAAATGTGATTTTAGAGAAGTTTGAGGGTCAAAATGAAATTTTGGAGAAGTTCGAGGGTTAAAATGTGATTTTTGAGAAGTTTAAGGGTCAAAATGTGATTTTTGAGTAGTTTGGGGTTAAAATGTTATTTTTGAGAAGTTTGAGGGGTTAAAATGTGATTTTTAAGAAGTTTGAGGGGTTAAAGTGTTATTCTTAGAAAATTTTAGGGTTAAAATGTGATTTTTAGAAAGTTTGGGGGTTAAAATGTGATTTTTTTGAAATTTTGAGGGTTAAAATGTGATTTTTAGAATGTTTGGGGGTTAATTTTTTATTTTTGAAAAGTTTGGGGGCTTTTTGAGTAATAAATCCTATAAAGAGTGACACGTGGCAGCTTCTTAGGCTTTCAAAGGTGAGAGAACCAGATTGAAAATAATTTAAAATTACTGGGCAAACTTATAATAAAATAAAAATTGATTTAAGGATGAAATTGAATCAAATGAAAAATGGAAAGGACCAATTTCCGAAATAACCCAAAAAAGGACATGTGGCAACTTCTCAAGCTTTCAGAGAGTTAGGGGACCAAATTGAAAAATAACTAAAATTGTTGGGTAAATTTAAAAGTAGCATGTGGACTAAATTAAAACAACTGAAAAAAGTGGAAGGACTAATGACATAAATAGACCATTTAATGAAAACACGCAGATCTTATGCTAGTCGGATCAGGTTGAGTCAAATAGGGTCAAAATGATGTCGTTTTGGGGTTTGGGCATCAAGGCCAAAACGACGCCGTTTTGGAACCTTATAAATAGCCTTTATTCTTAAAAAATATTCATTTTAACACCAATTTAAAAAAACACCTTTTTCCCTCTCAAAAATGCTCTCAAACCTTTCCTTTGGCCGACCATGCTCCGACCGGTTGTTCGGTCACCGCCTCGTCGTTGGTCGTCGCTGACCGTCGTCGTACATGGCGACCCAAAGGTAAAAAAAAAATTCCTCTTTTTATTATTATTATTTCTCTTTGCTTTCAAATTAGTTTAACTTTTCAAATCTATTTTATTTTTTAAAAAACTATTTTATTAGTTTATATTTTTTATAAAAATCTTAGATCTAAGTTTATTTTCCAGATCTTCAAAGAAATTTGATTTTTTTTAAAACCCTATTTTATTATTCCGTACAAAATCTCTTTTTTATTGTTTACTGTTGTTAACTTATCCTTGTTTTGTTACCCTTTTTTTTTTTTATATAATAAACTCTACCGGAACCCCTCATGAATACGTCGAGTTCGGAGGAGCTTCGATTGCTGCGATGGCGACGGCTCTTCGGCTTCAAATAATTCTCTTGAGCTTCTTCTTTTTATTATTATTATTAAAAAGTTATTTATTTATTAAACGCTTTGGAATTAATAATAATAATCAATGACAGTTAATAACATTAATAAATATATTGATATGTATTTAAAAGTAAAAACGTTTCGAAATTTGAATAATAAATAACAGCAAATAAATAGTTAATACATATATTTATTATATACCTTGAGAATATTGAATGCTGTGTAATCTGATAGTGTTTTGATGTCTTTCTTGCTTTGTGAATCTATACTTTTTTATTGATTTCGAATGCCCTTTTTTTTACTGTATTGATATTGAAAGAAAAAAACCCCCTTACAATTGCTTTCAAATTCGGCTTTATAGCCATATTGCAATCATCACATTTTGTTTTGTTGCTTTATAGCCATATTGCAATCATCACATTTTGTTTTGTTGCCATTAAATTCTACTGATATTTTTTCTTTGCAGGTTCAGCTAGTAGTGGCGATGGTGGCAAGTGGTGGTGGCAGTGGCGGTAGATGCTGACGTAGTAGCTCCTGAGTGGATGGAATGGAGGCGACAGCAGGACAAGTTGTTTGCAACTAGGGTTTCTATTCTTGTTTAAGGTTTTGGCCACTTGGATCTTTGTCATGTAATTGGGCTAGTTTGGGCAAGGGTGTAATTAAGGCTTGTATTTGGATTTTTAGGGTTTAGGTCTTTTTAATTTTAAAATGTATTTGGACATTTTAAATTTGAAATAAATTTAAATTTAATTTTTATTTATTTATTTGTTTTTGAGTTGAGCCCGGTCAAAATTGGGCTCCAACAATAATATAATATAAAATATTATAAACTTAAAAAAGGGATCGGATTGGGCCAGACTTGAGCCTTAAATGTTCAAATTCGAGTCCGATCCATAATTTAAATGGACATAATATTTTTACCCAAACTGTCTCATATTTCGAGCGGGCTTTCAGGCCTGAGCGAGTAGCTCAACCCATGAACATGTCTAATCATGAGTTACTAAATTTAAGTAATCAATTTATAAGTTTATAATGTTTCAAATTCATATTAAAATATTTAATTCGAAAATTTAATGGTTTATTGAATTGATATATTTAATTCCACTCATTGAAGACAATTTCTATTTAATAAAATATTATTAATAAATTTCTTCACATGAAATTTACTCGTTTTATTGAAATAATGTTTTAATTAAGATCATTTTAATTTAATAAATTATAATTAATAGGTTTATTTATATAAAATAGCTATAATTTTACTTAAAAATTTAGATAATATATTGTTATATAAAACTAATTTAAAATTGTTATTACAAGTGAAAAAAAGATGAAAACTTAATTATTATGGCGGAGTGATTATTATAAATAGAATTGACTGAATTCGAAAGTTATGATTGAAATAATAGACGTAAAAGTTTAAAATATAACCAATCATGCAATTGCTGAATATGAGAGTTTGAATTTCATTCAGTTGTATGCCATGTTACTATAATCTTTTATTTTTAATCATGAAGTTTGAATTTCATGAAGAGAATCATTTTCTCAAGCAGTAAGTCTTGAAAAAAGCAATGAGAAAAACTAGAACCAACATACCCAAATTATTAATTGGCTATAGCTACCTACCTACGTATATAGCAAATTATATTCTATATTGCACCTCATTTTTCTTCTTTTCTGCATGCCACTCTCTTCTTTCAAGGGAAAAAAGGTTGAATTACCAACATTAATCCGACAGATCCTAAAGCTCATTCCACCTCAATTAATTAGCTAGGTTTTTCTAAGAGGGTAAATTCCTAAACAGTTCACTAATCTTTTTCATTACAGCAATCTCAATCAATCTAACTTTAAAACGGCTATGAAAATCAAGCTTTCAACATGCATGCACGATGTTGCCGCTTGCTTTTAACATACAGTTTAAAAAATAATAATTTGTTGATTTCCAGGAAACACAGGTATTTCAAAAAGCTGAAGCACAACGGTTTTAAATAGTAAAACCCAAAACGGGGAAATTATAACATAGAATCCAAGTCTTTGATGCAAAATATTATTATATCAAGCGACCCCAGTATCTAATGAGTCGTCGGCTTAGGCAAACAGTAAATTGTTTTTTTTTTCAGGTCAAAGCATTAAAGCTTCGGTATGGTAATGCTCTTCACGTTCAACCGAGAAACCAGAAGCTGGGATCAGGGTTTGAGCTATTGATGATCATCCAATTCTTTGCTTCGGCTCCCGCTTCGTTTCTTCTTGGCGTTGCCTGTATTTTATATATGATCAGATTATGGATGTAAACAAATATGACTATAATATATATTAAAACTTTTCAAGAAATCATCATCATATATATATATATATATATTTCAGTCTTACCTGAGGTATGGTGTCCATATTCATGGGAGGGAAATTTGCATTGACCATCGGAGGCTCCGGACGGTAGATATAGTCATCAAAATTCATGTTTGGTTGAGTGTTCACTTCATTTCTGCCCAAGTGTACAGGCCCTTGAAGATGATGAGATCTCATCGCCGATGGAAATGGCATTGGGAATGGCAGCCTTTCAACCAAGGGTTCAGGTAAATTTCTACAAACATGAAAAAGAGATGTAAAATTGTAATCTATGTATATGGGATTGGATTTTGTCTTCCTATTCAACCAACATAGAGTCTTCGGGAAAAGTGCCTGAATAGATAGAACCATGTGAAGAATGCTATCACTTGAGCTACCCAAGTATGGTTTGGAGACAAAATCTTTATCAAAGACAATACTAAGCTTATTGAGGGTCTAATTCTCAACAAGCTGTTTAATTTTTATCAGTAATCTTCGTTAAAGACCTTAAGGGCTGTTGAAGACCGATTGATTGATCAGTGAAATTGGTTGGAGCTTGAACATCATTCAGTGGTGGCCAGTTCATGAAGTTGTAGTTCAAACCTCGCTCGAAACAAGCCCGGCCTCTAGCATTTTGCGCATGAAGCGGAATCTAAATGTTACAAACAGCAAAGCAAAGTACATAAGAAAATCAGTGATAACATTCACTTCCAACGAAACCCAATACATGAAATCACAAACTCTAAAATTCTATGTTCAATACCATAAATCATGACATTTTATAAATAGTTATGGGTTACATTTTAACTTTTTTTACCTCATTGGGATTGACCATATTGGGCACAATGTTAGCTCCAAATTCCATTCTAGTCGGTCCAATAATTTCATTTGCTTCTAAAACTCTCTGTAAAATCATAACGAGACATACATAATTAGGATTTCATCTGTAAAGAAAGAAAATGTTAAATCAAATAGGTTGTGTGTGTGTATATATATCTTGCCTTGCGCAAATGGACAAGTTCCAAGGTCTCTTCCAAGACCATTTCATGGTACATAACATCGGTTATTGTATCAAGACAACTAGGATTTTTCAGAAAAAACCTTAAAAAAAAAACCAATTTATATTATTCAAAATTAATTTCTGACAATAAAATGAAAATTTCAAGGATAGTTAAATAATTAATTCGATGATCCCATACTCTAGGTTCCTCTCCACTTGTTCCAGCTCAATACTGAATACAACCATTTCTTTCTGGATTTCCTGCATTATTATTCTTATGATTTTACATCAGTCTATAAAATAATCTCTTTTTGTTCCTTTCACTCGTCTACTATTTGATTACATACCTTCAATAGAGTTCCATTGTCTTTGTCCCTTCTATAATATCAACAAGTAAAAGAAAATGAATCAATCAGTCACCATTAAAAATTAATATAACCAATCTTAATTAATGACAAGGCAAACCTAAGGACGCTGTAAAAGCTAGCTTCAACGTTCAACTTAGTCACAATGCGTCGGATCAACTGAAACAAAACACACATACACACGTAAACTTGTACTGAAATTTTGTAAATAATTGTTTAATTAAATAGTTGGGGGTAAGTGGTTACTCACCTCTTGATTAAGCACCCTTTGTATGATTCATCGCCAAAAATGAAAAATCAAGAGTGTTGTTAGAAAGGGAAAAAAATCCACACGAATTATTCGTGACATTTTAAATGAGAGATCTTTAAAAGATTTTAGGTTTTTGTTGCCTTTGTATCACTAAAACCCTATTTTTATTCTATAAAATGGCGGCGATCAAATTTTTATAAACATAATAAGTATAAAATGTGATATGACTCTTGGCGGCGCCGCAACAATTTCAACATCGAGATAACGGTTAGAAAAAAATCCTTGTTAATATGTAATATTGCACGATCTGATTATTTTTTAATTTCTTCATTTATTGATATTTGTTAAGAAATTTTGCAATTTTTTTGATGTTGAAAAAAATGCATAATTAAAGATAAAACAAATGATTGTAGATATTTAGATTCAATCAAACCCTCCATTAAAAAGCCATACCATCCACGTTGACGAGCAGGAAGTTCCATGTATTCAGCAAGAATTTGTTCGATCCTACACATACCCCAAAATCAAATTGGATACAACAATTAAATCAAAGAAATAAAACTCAACAAATCATTAAAAAAACAAAAATGAGATAAGATTAAAAAGTCAATAAAGGAACAAGATTTTATAATCATAGATCGAAAAAAGCAAAATCTAAAAATGAGCACACACACAAAATCACACCTTTTCTTGCCATCGAAAAGGAAGAGTTTTCCAGCTGGAGAAAATATAATAAGAGCAACCTCAATATCACAAAGGGTCGAAAGTTCATAAGCTTTCTTAATAAGACCGTTTTTTCTTTTGGCAAAAGTTATATGCCTATATGTTTTGTTCTCAATCTTTTTCAGCTCGATTTTAGCCCTACCCATTGTTTTTTTTTTACTGTTCTTTTATTTTTCTCTTTTTGTAAGTTGTGTTTTTAATTAACCATATGAGTTTATATAGAGGAAAAGGGGGGGTAGGTGAGGGGATTGATTCCTTTTTTCCTGTCTTTAATTTTATTGAGGAAAAGTGTAATAAATTTACTTCTTTTTTTTTTTTTTTTTATCTTTTGTAGCCTTAGCTGCCATCCAAGACTGATGTGGACAACTATGTTACTAAATAACTTTTGTTTAAATCCATATTTAAGCAGATTCTTTTATTAAAGAGGTATTAAAAAGACAGAGCAACAAGTTGTTTTAAAAGATAAATACACACATTCACCTACCATATATGCTTATTTTCAATATTGCTTTTATTTGGAAAGTAAAGTCATATTCTAATTCAAGGTTAAACTCTATTTGGTATTCGAATTTTAAAATTTTAGTCTCCACCAAACAGTAACTGTTAAATTTACTGTGTTAAAATATGTTGTTTTCAGGATTCGATTCTACAAATATGTTATCACATATGTAATGAAATGTCAACTTACTATTTTTACATATTAATCACACAAAAAAGCTAGTTAATGGATTTAGTTGCTATCGTTGAGCATCAAGACTGATATTTCAAAATTTGAAATGTATAGGAACTAAAAATTATTCCATTTGCAAGCATGGACTAAATCAACAACTTTATACAGTGTACAAAACTAAAAGCATGAATAAACTACTCATGTTTGGGTTAAAATTAAAATTTTAAAATTTTAAAAATATAAAAACTAAAATTAACTAATTAAAAGAAAATATTCCCATTAGGAAATGAGAGCACGACACTAACTCTTTGGTAATGTGAGTTGCAAATATTGTTCGATGACAATTTTTTAAAATTATGTATGCATAGTTTATTTATTAAAATAAAATATTATAAAATAATGATTAATTTATTATAAAAATTATGGTTTCTCGAGTTCAAATTTAATGATTTCTATATTATATATATTTTTATATTTATTAAAATATAAAAAGCTATAATGATTAGGGGTGATTAATGATATAAACAGTTTATATTAATAAAATTATTAGTATTTAGATTTAGGGATTTTTTTGGATGATTTTGATTTTTGATTTGAGGGAGTAAAATTTTAGGGGAAAGTGAATGGTGGAGTAAAATTTTTGAAGGAAAATATTTAAAAAAAAAAATTGGAGAGCAAATGGGTTTGGGGTAGATGGAGATGGGATGAGATGGGAGAGGAGAAAAGTTTTAGGGAAAAATAAAAAGGTTTGGGGATCTGGGGTAAAAATGTAAAATATTATAGTTTGATATTCGGTTTATTCGAATTATTTGAGTTATTCGAATTCAAAAATTTAACTCGATTCGAACTTGAAATTCAAAGAAATAACGAGTTGACTCGAATAACTAAATTTGTTGAACTCGAAATTCGAATTTTTTGAGTCGAATCGAGTTTTGTTCACCCCTAATAATGATTTAATTGAATAAAGAAGTCGTTTTAGCATTCTATTTAAATTTTTTTACCTCTTTTTGCCTTTAAATTTACCTTGTTTATCAAACACATGTTGATTGCTACGCGGATACCATATCAACAATTAATTAATTTTTTTAATATTCAAAAATTCAAAAAAATTATAAAAATTATTAAAAATATATAAAAATTATAAAAAAAACTTTTTTTTTGAATTCTTTAAAACATTATTTAATTACTGATGTGATATATACATGATATTCACATGGTTGCCACATTAATTTTTCATCCATTTTGAGGTGATTTGACAAATAATGTAAGTTTAAGAGTTAAAAGAGATGAAAAATTAAATGAAAAACTAAAATAATTTTTTTTTATTAAATTGAAGTTACAAATAAATCATTATCCCATATAAAAAAAATATAAATATCCTCATAAAAATATTTGTCTTTTGTTAAGAAATAACTTTTAATAATTTTAAAACTAAATTAAAACCTCATTAATGGAATTCAAACCTAATTAATTAGTAATGGTAGCACATTAAGAGAATATAAACAAATTTGTAATCATAACAATATCTATAATTCATTAATAAAAAGTTGGTAAAAGTTGAAAGCATTAACACGAGGAACATGTGAAGAGGATTTATAAACGGTACTCTCTCATGTTGTTCATTTTAAGTGATTTGTGTTCGAGCACTTTCATGTGTAAGTGTGTACGTTGTCAAAGGTTTAAAAAAGTATGTGTTGAATTATGACTCCTTTTTCAAGTCAAATTTGAGAAATAATATTTCAGTTAAACTTTTTTTATTTGTTTCAATTAAACTCTATTTAGTTGTTTGAGTCAAACTCTTATTAGTCTAGATTATTTTATTATTATTTGACCTAAAAATTTAGCCTATAAATAGAATATTTTACAACCTTAAATAGATACCCATTAGAGTGTAGAACTTTTAACACTTTCGGAGAATTTAGTGTTTACGTTTTGAGGATTCTTTATTTTTTAGGTTTTCGAGGTTTAATTTTTATCTCCATCTTTTGTACTCTTCATTCTTTTGCCACTTTAGTAAAATTATCTTCGCCCGTGGTTTTTTATCCTCTTCAGAGGAGTTTTTCCACGTTAAATTTGTGTGTTCAATTTCTCAAATTTTTCCGCTATTTTTAACTTGTTCGTTGTTTAATCGGGTCAATTTCTAACGAGTAGTATCAGAGCTAGTTCATTTTTCACAGATCAGCCCGTTCAGAGATGACAACAACAAGATTCGATATTGAGAAGTTTGATGGTGACACAAATTTCAATTTGTGGTAAAGTTCGGATGATGATAATTCTAGTTCAAGCCGGTTTGAAAAAAGTCATTATCGGGAAAAAACCCAATAATTTAGATCAGTCAAAATGGGAAGAGCTTGATGAAAAGGCCTTGTCTGCAATCTAGTTGTGCCTCGCGAATAGGGTATTACAGGAGGTATTGATGGAGAAGACCTCATCCGCCTTGTGGAAAAGGCTAGAAACTCTTTATGCGACTAAGTCTCTGGCTAACCGTTTAGTGCTGAAACAACGTCTATTTACGTTTCACATGAACGAAGGTGAGTTTCTTAGAGATCACATCAGTCAATTTATTAGTATTTTGAATGATTTAAATAATGTTGAGGTTCAGATTGACGATGAGGATCAGACTATGCTATTATTATGCTCTTTACCCTCTTCATACAAGTCTTTTAGGGAGACCTTGATTTATGGTAAAGATAAACTCTCGTTTGAGGATGTGTAGGGTCATTTGTTGAGCAAAGACAAACTCAACAATGAGTTTGGTTCAGATAGCAAGGCAGATAAGCAAGCTTCTGTTTTGGTAGCATCAAAGAAGTGAGACAAAAGGTGTCGCTATTGTAAAAAATTAGGTCAAGTCAAAGTAGATTATTACAAACTACGAAATAAAAGGGCTGCTAAGAGTAACGAGGAAGATTTAGCTGGTGCTAATTTGGCCGATGAAAGTGGTGATGATTTCTTGTTAGTGTCAACGAGCAAAAGCTTCGAGGTTATGTCCGAATGGATCCTAGATTTAGGATGTTCTTTCCACATGTGTCTCAACAGAGAATGGTTCTCCACATACAGTTCAATTGAAAGTGGAGTTGTGCACATGGGAAACGATTCATTCAGTAAGGTAATCAGTATTGGTACTGTTAAAATTAGGATGCACGATGGTACGATTAGGACACTATCAGATGTCAGGTATGTACCTGATTTACGAAAGAATCTAATCTCTTTAAGTATTTTAGACTCAAAAGGTTGTAGAATCAACATTGTGTCGAGCGGCATTAAGGTATCTCGTGGGGCTCTCGTTTTGTTAAAAGGTAAAAAGATCGACAGTCTTTATATTTTGGAAGGTTTTATAGTGACCGGTGAAATCGGATGTCCCTTGTCCTTTACGGAGTTGAAGTCAACTCATTTGGAGCGGAGACAACTTGGTCATAGAAGGGAAAAGTGTATGACTGTTTCGTTGAAGAGAGGTTCTCTTTTGGATGCAGGTTTTGAAAAGTTAGGGCACTGTGTTCGTGAAAATCAGACCCGGGTTAGTTTTGATTCGACAGTGCATAAGTCGAAGGCTAGAAGACTTCCAGCTCCTAAGCACAATTTCGACTCAGTTAATTCCCTACATAGTTCAATATAGGCCCGTGACGGGCTTTGACAAAGATGGCAGTGTGGAAATATGAGTCAAGGTGGAGATTTGTTGAATTATGACTCCTATTTCAAGTCAAATTTTAGAAATAATCTTTCAGTTAAACTCTGTTTATTTGTTTCAATTAAACTCTGTTTAGTTGTTTGAGTCAAACTCTTATTAGTCTAGATTATTTTATTATTATTTGACCTAAAAATTTAGGCTATAAATAGGATATTTTACAACCTTAAATAGATACCCATTAGAGTTTAGAACTCCTAAAACTTTCGGAGAATTTAGTGTTTACGTTTTGAGGGTTCGTTATTTTTCAAGTTCTCGGGGTTTAGTTTTTAACTCCATGTTTTGTACTCTTCATTCTTTTGCCACTATAGTAAAATTATCTTTGCCCGTGGTTTTTTATCCTCTTTGGAGGAGTTTTTCCACGTTAAATTTGTGTGTTCAATTTCTCAATTTCTTTCGCTATTTTTAACTTATTCGTTACTTAATTGAGTCGATTTCTAATAGTATGAATAGATACTATCATTTAATTATACCAGTATATTAAAAAAATAAGAAACAGTCCTTTTCCCAATCCGAAACGCTTTACATTTGTAGGATGTAAAAACCCTATCAAAGAATCCAATGCTTAATTTAGCGTATTGTTAATTGACATCATTAGACCCAACAATACCTATAATTAAAAAAAAAGGAAGAAATGAACCGATATAATTTCTCAAACCCAACTCGTCTTCATCACCCACTCTTGGTATCAAATCATTTGGCAATAAGGGAAGAGAGTTCCACACTATGGCCGTATTTGTTTAACTAAAAATAGTTTTTGAAAAATAATTTTGAGAATTTAAATTGATATTTTAAAAAATTTAATGTGTTGTGCTGTTTGAATATTTCTGTGTAAATTATTTTTTATTATTTAATTTTTTTAGAATTATTTTTGAAAAGTTATTTTTAATATTTGTTACAGAATATTATTGTGATCAAAATATGTTTTATAATATTTAATATTTTATATAAACTTAATAATAAAAAATACATAATTATTATTGTTTAAATTTATTAATTGAATAATTTATTAAAATAATAAATATAATATAAATAATTAAATATGTACGTTTAATAATATTAAACATTATAATGTTTTATATTAATATTTTAAAAATTAAAATTAAAATTTGATTATTACCATGATAATATTAGATTTGGTACAAGTTATTTTTTATACAAAAATCAAATTACTTATAAATGAGTTGTTTTTCAGAAATTGATTTACCTTTTTCAAAAGGATAAGTCAATTGTCAAGAAAAAATGTTTATTTTTCATTGACTTGTAAGTCACTTTTTGTTAATTAAGTTACTTTTCGTAAAAAAATAAACATAAAAAAATGCAGAAAACATTTTTATAAGTCATTTTCCATAAAACAAACTTACACTAAATGAGATTAGATTTTGTCTACACTTACCCAAAAAAACAAAAACATCTGAACTTACTTCCTACTTGATTTTGTAGACATAATATCGAGACACTTAATTTTGAGAGGTGAATTAAATATATTTTGTTACGTTTTATCTATATAAATTATATAAATAAGTATTTGGTACATTAACGATGAAAAATTCTAACTCTACAAGCAAGTTAAAATTGTGTCGTGTATCCTTAAATTTTACACGTTTATAAAGACTGCAATAAGGTTGTTGATGCCTCGGAAGTGCTCGCTTTCTCAAAGCTTTTGGGTATGCATGTGTTTTTTACAGTCATCGGATGAAGTAATTCTACTGCTCCATGATGATCTACAAGGTGTTACCATGCATATATTGATTATGATTTAACATTGTAGCTTCCCATCTTTTATAAAAAAATTATTATTTTATACACAATCTACGAAATTTTTTAACTCTAAAATTGATATTAAAAAGCTGCAACATGTACCATTTATTTATTCTTGATATTTATTAATCAAGGATATGCGACATCTTTTTAATCTCATTTGTGGAAGCCTGTCAAGTGCAAAACTAAAATATTGTTCAAGAGAACAAAATTGAATAATAAAATTTTCTGAGTTATGATAAAAATTTCAACAAGAATTTGTTTGATTATATGCATACCCAAAATCAAGTCGGATACAACAATTAAATCAAAGAAATAAAACTCAACAAGTCATTAAAAAAAAAACAAAAATGAGATAAGATTAAAAAGTAAATAAAAGAACAAGATTTTATAATGATAGATTAGAAAAAGTAAAATTTAAAAATGCACCCACACACAAAATCATACTTTTTCTTGCCATCGAAAAGGAAGAGTTTTTCAATTGGAGAAAATATAATAAGGACATCCTCAATATCACAAATGGTCTAAAATTCATAAGCTTTCTTAACAAGATCGCTTTTTCTTTTGACAAAAGTTATGTACCTATATGTTATGTTCTCAATTTTTTCAGCTCTACTTTAGCCTTACACAATGTTTTTTTTCCTGTTCTTTTAGTTTCTTGATGAAAGCGAAAATAATTTTTAAATAAAAATCATATTTATCATTTACGATATATTTTCTTTGAAAGATTCTAAAAAATATATATATATATAAAATAAAGAAATAAGATATTTTCTAAAAGATCAAATATTATACATGAACAAAATAGTTATTAGATATTATAATCCAACAGTCACTAAATTCTATAAATAGGGGTAGGAGATTTTATTTTTGGTGTGTGTGTGCAATAGAGAACTGTGTGTCATATTATAATTGTATTGTGTATTAATAAAAGTGTTATTGTAACACCCCTACACCCGGTATAAGAGTATTACATACGGTGACAAAGCTACTTTGATAAATACTGAATTAATTTTTTTTTAAATTCAATAAAACCTCCTACAAATATTTGAACTCAAACCAACGTTTTAAATGAATTAGAAAACATCAAAATCTGCTCAAATGACTCCAAATTATGCACAACAATAATTATCATCATTTTACTTGATCAACCATAAGTGCCATAGTATTGTCAAAACATATATGAACCAAAATATTCCATTACTAATCACCATGTTTAACTCATAGTAGACTATCGTAGAACCTATCGGATATACGAAACAAATACGAAGGTGCATAACAATGCACAAATGAACAGAGAGCACAAACATGCTAAACGATGCACAAATGAACTGAGAGCACAAACATGCTAAACGGAGAGCACACAAAGTGCTAAACGGAGAGCGTGCTAAGATCCCTTAATGGAATGCCACTAATATCACAATAGTTCTAATTTGTCTATTTGGACAAAATCTCAATTAACATAATTTCTCATAAATGATATACCTCACATAATAATTAATCACAAATATATCATCAAATATTTCACACTTATATTTTTCTCACATATTTATCACCATATATTTCTTACTTTTATTTTCACATTAATTTACAAAGCTGTCCACTTGAGTCACAGTCACTAAATTATTTATATCTTGAGCTACAGAATTTGAAATTAATATTCACTTAATGTTTCTGAAACTAGACTCAAATATCCTTTTACCATAAAAATTTCAAAATTTTTACTTCAGCCAATTCGTACAGAAAATTCTTCAAATTTACTCCTTCTCTGCTGCCTTACAGTTTCGACCTTTCTTTACTAAAAAATAATTATCTATTCGTACAGGGATCAAACGATGTTCCTGTTTGTTTCTCTTGAAAATAGACTCATTAATGATTTAAAAATATAAATTTTAGTCTCTAATAATTTTTCTACATTTTTTTTTTACATTTTTTTTTATGATTTTTCAAATTCAAAATAGGGGAACCCGAATCTACTCTGACCTTATTACACAAAAACTAATATATCTCAAAATATACACATTGTACAAAATTAATAGCATAATTTAACTGCTCATTTTTTGGTCAAGACTAGAATTTTAAATTTCAAAAAATATAAAAATTAAAATTAACTAATTTAAAATATGCAATAACTAAAATTAATTAAAGTAAAATATAAAAATTAAATCTATAATTTACACAAATTACAAAATTAATAGTAGAATTTGAACTTCAACCATAAACTGATGTATTAATTTTTAAATTTGTCGTTAAAATTCTAAACATTTTTTAATAAAAATTTATCGAAAATACACAAAATCTCTAAAAGAAAAAAAAAAGGAAATTATATATAATAGATACAGTTAATTGAGGTAATTCACCAACAAGTATCCATACTAGTAAAATTGGTTATTACTCAATTCAATTGATTTTGATCCGTATAGATTATTCAAAAGGTGAAGCTCAAAACATTGCCCGATATAGAACTCTTCGCTTCTTGGCTTGGGTGTGACATATTAAATATTATTAAATAA
Organism: Kokia cookei; assembly: GCA_039519145.1. Lineage (NCBI taxonomy): Eukaryota > Viridiplantae > Streptophyta > Magnoliopsida > Malvales > Malvaceae > Kokia > Kokia cookei. Next base: position 12,085,680 of record CM076908.1, read on the forward strand.
CTATGTTTAATTTACTTGTTTCTTTCAAAAAAAAAAAAAACTATTCCCAGCAGAAAATGAGTCATCAACTTAGGCAAACAGTAAATTGTTTTTTTTTATATTTCGGGCCAAAGCATTAAAGCTTTGTTATGGTGAAGCAAAAAGATGGTAATGTTCTTCACGTTCAACCGAGAAACCAGAAGCTGGGGTCAGGGTTTGAACTATTGCCGCTCGTCCAATTCTCCACTTCCGCTCCCGCTTCGTTTCCTCTTGGCGTTGCCTATATTATATATATGATCATATTAGGGTTTTAAACAAATATGATTTTGGGATATAATATTAAAATTTTTCAAGAAATTGTCATCATCATATATATGTTTCAGTCATACTTGGGGTATGGTGTCCATATTCATGGGGGGGAATTTGCATTAACCATTGGAGACTCCGGACGGTACACATAATCATCAAAATTCATGTTTGGTTGAGAGTTCACTTCATTTCCACCCTAGTGTCCAGGCCCTTGAAGATGATGAGATCTTATCGGCGATGGAAATGGCATTGGGAATGGCAGCCTTTCAACCAAGGGTTTAGCTAAATTTCTACAAACATGAAAAAGAGATGTAAAACTGTAATCTATGTATATGAGATTGGATTTTGTCTCCTTATTCAACAAACATAGAGTCTTCATGAAAAGTGCCTGAATAAATAGAACTATGTGAAGAATGCTATCACTTGAGCTACCCAAGTATGGTTCAGAAACAAAATCTCTATCAATGACAATACTAAATTTATTGAGGGTCCGATCCTCAACAACCTGTTTAATTTTTATCAGTAATCTTCGTTAAATACCTTAAGGGCTGTTGAAGGCCAATTGATTGATCAGCGAAATTGGTTGGAGCTTGAACATCATTCAGTGGTAGCCAGTTCAAGAAATTGTAGTTCAAACCTCGCTGGAAGCAAGAGCGGGCACTAGCATTTTGCGCATGAAGCGGAATCTAAATGTTACAAACAACAAAAGAAAGTACATACGAAAATCAGTGATAACATTCACTTCCATCGAAACCCAATACATGAAATCACAAACTCTAAAATTCAATACCATAAATCATAACATTTTATAAATAGTCATGGGTTATATTTAGCTTTTTACCTCATTGGGATTGATCATACTATCCACAATGTTATCTCCAAATTCCATTCTAGTCAGTCCAATAATTTCATTTGCTTCTAAAACTCTCTGTAAAATTAGAAATGAGACATACATAATTAGTATTTCATTTGTAAAGAAAGAAAATGTTAAAACAAATAGGTTGTGTGTGTATATACATAATTAGCATTCAATTGAGTCACAATACGTCGGATCAACTGAAACAAAACACACACACATGTAAACTTGTACTGAAATTTTGTAAATAATTGTTTAATTAAATAGTTGGGGATAAGTGGTTACTTACCTCTTGATTAAGCACCTTTTGTATGGTTCACACCAAAAATGAAAAATCAAGAGTGTTGTTAGAAAGGGAAAAAAATCCACACGAATTATCCGTGACATTTTAAATGAAAGATCTTTAAAAGATTTTAGGTTTTTGTTGCGTTTGTATCACTAAAACCCTATTTTTATTCTACAAAATGACGACGATCATATTTTTATGAACATAATAAGTACAAAATGTGATATGACTCTTCGTAGTGCTGCAACAATTCCAACATCGATCTAATGGTTAGAAAAAAAACCATTGTTAATATGTAATCTTGCATGATTTAAAAAAGAATCTTCATTCATTAATATTTGTTTAGAAATTTTACAATTTTTTATGTTGAAAAAAGGCATAATTAAAGATAAAACAAATGATTGTAGATATTTAGATTCAATCAAACCCTCCATTAAAAAGCCATACCATCCACGTCGACGAGCAGGAAATTCCATGTATTCAGCAAGAATTTGCTCGATCCTACACATACCCAAAATCACATTGGATACAAAAAATCAATCAAAGAAATAAAACTCAACAAATCATTAAAAAAACAAAAATGAGATAAGATTAAAAAGTCAATAAAGTAACAAGATTTTATAATTATAAATCGAAAAAAGCAAAATCTAAAAATGAGCACACACACACAAAATCACACCTTTTCTTGCCATCAAAAAGGAAGAGTTTTCTAGCTGGAGAAAATATAATAAGAGCAACCTCAATATTACAAAGGGTCGAAAGTTCATAAGCTTTCTTAACAATACCACTTTTTCTTTTGGCAAAAGTTATATGCCTATATGTTCTGTTCTCAATCTTTTTCAGCTCAATTTTAGCCTTACCCATTGTTTTGTTTTTGTTCTTTTCTTTTTCTCTTACTATAAGTTGTTTTTTTTTGTGGAAAACACGGACAAACTAAGTTACATAAGTAAATGTGGAATACAAAACTCCTTCACTTTGTCTTCTCTGATAAAAGCTAAGACTCCTTCTAGGAGTGTCTCAATCAGTTGTAGTTCTTCTTTTCTGACAAGAGCCAATTTGGCTATGAAGTCAATGCTTCGATTTTCCTCTCTAGGGGTGTATCGTATAAGCCAACTGCTCTCTTGGTGTAGGATGCGATGGATTCTTCTGATTAGCACAGACTGCGAGGACTTCGACTCATCTTCGTGGATAGCTTGAGTGTCTCCATACTATCTGATTGGGTTACAACCTTAGGGTGACCTCTTCTTTGGATAATTTTAAGTCCTTCAAGAATACCCTAAAGCTCTGCATCAGGGATGGAGCATTTGCTGAGGTACTTATTGTATCCAAGGATCCATTCACCATGTCTATCACGTATCACTCCCTATGCCGCAGCGTTCCCTGAGTCCACTTGAACAGCACTATCTATGTTGAGGATGACCCATTCACCTACCGACAGATCTCCATGTGAGGATTCAAATTCAATCATCACTATCTCTCTATTTGTTGTTGAGAATTATTTAGCCCAACACATCGAAGACTTAATGATCTCCATGGAATTCCATGATTTCCCTTGAAAGATGAATAGGTTTCTGTTCTTCCAGAGTCTCCAAGCCAGGATCCCGAATATAGACGCCCATTTAAAATCCCCACCATTGTTTTTTCAATTAACCATATGTGTTTATATAGAGGAAAAAGGGGGTGGGTGAGGGGTTTGATTCATCTTTTTCCCATCTTTAATTTTGTTGAGGAAAAGTGTAATAAAAATTACCTTTTTTTATCTTTTGTGGCTGATGTGGACAACTATCTTACTAAATAACTTTTTCAAACCTATATTTAAGTAGATTCTTTTATTAAAGAGGCATTAAAGAGACAGAGCAACAACTTGTTTTAAAAGATGAATACACGTCAAAAAATAGAAAATTCTCTTTGTGGAAACCCTCACTATGAGAGCCCGAGATCGGACGACGACGTTTCCATGGAAGAACTGGTCCCTAAAAAAGTTTGATTTAGGGAGGACGGGATTTCAGTGGATGATGGGGCACCACCGGAAGCCATGACAGCACCGAAAATCTCTTGGAAGGACAAACTTGTTGGGACTTCGAGTAAGGTGACCAATGATTCTCAGGAAGAAGATGACATCGAGGTCTTAGAGGGAGATATTCAGACATATATCTCTAATGGTTACCCTTCCATAGATTTTTACGATAGGATTTTCGAAATCCTTGCCCAAGATATGGCTAATACGTTGTCATCAAGCTACTGGGGAGGAATATCGGGTTTTCGATTTTACAAAGTAAAATCTACGCCCTGTAGAAACCTTCATCTTCATTTCATCTGATGGACATTGAAAACGGTTATTTTTTGGTCAGTTTTCAAAATAGTTTTGACTGTGAAAAGGTTTTAACCGAGGGACCATGGGTCATTTTTGGTCAATATTTGACAGTATAGCCATGGACATTATCGTTCAATCCTGCTCAAAACTTTCCTAGTACTGTCATGGCTTGGATTCGACTCCCAATTTTACCAAGCTATTTCTACAGAAGAAAATTATTGAAAGAAATAGGAGGCCTAATCAGTAAGGTTACCAAACTTGATCTCAATACAGATAACAAAACCAGAGGGCGTTTCGCTCGTTTGGCCGTTTATGTTAATTTAGAGGCTCCTTGATTTCTCAAGTTTTTATCAATGGGAAGAAACAAAGAGTTGAATATGAGTTTCTCCGAACCGTTTATGTCTATTTTACCTTTGGAAAATACGGGCATGTCAAGGAAGGGTGCCACCTTGAGTTCCCTACAAGTCTGCTTGAAAAAATTCCTGCTCCGACGAAACCTTCATCGGTAACGACTACTTTGGGGGTTGATGGTAATGAGGCAAAAAGTGATTCATTTGGCACCTAGATGTTGGTTGAAAGAAGGAAACCACGTCAATCAAGAGATGCAGCTCAATCCAAAATAAAAAATTGACTGAAGTCAAGGAGGGTTCCAGATTTGAGGTTTTTTTTTAAAAGGAAAGATTCCTTTGACCCAGAGAAATTTATTTTGGAAAAGGATCTTGAAGATCGATGTAGAAAAGGTAAGGAGATCGTGGTTCCAAAGAATCTTACAAGCACATTAAATTCTAGATTTACAAGCAAGTCAGCTGATGAAAATTACCTTAAGCTCCCCAACAACCAGCAAGTTCCTTCTGTGCAACCCAATTTGAACAAAGAAAGGTCTAACCCAAACTTTGGTGAACCCATGTTGGACGGTTCTGGTCCCTTGGAAACTCTCCGAAAATTAAATAGTTTGAGTAAAGGCCTAATAATAGTAAACCATGTTGCAAATTCAAACTTGAATCATGGGCAGGATATGGATACTGATCCGGGGCTGGGTGTGGAGCTGGTAGGTCGGATTTAGCCTTTGGTTACTGTAGGACTGCCGTAAGGTGCTATCGGCCTGCATGAACAGATTTTTACGCTTGGAAATAAGTTTGTAACAGTGGGCTTGATGCAGGTTGGGGAAGAGCATGTTTCGACAGGTTTGGAGCACCAGTCGGCATCCCACGTTCCTCCGTCTCGGGCGGTCAATGTTACGATCTCCAAAACACCCGGTAGCTTAGACCCATAAAAACATTCTGCTGTTGCCTTTCATTCAGACCAAGCTTCAACGGTTGAAAGGCAGTCTGTAGGGAAGTTACTGTCGGACAAAAAAAAGAAAGAGGTACAAAAAATTCTAACAGCTCTGGAAATTTTGCAGGTGGCTCTCGAATCCCTACAAATATTAAAATAGTTCATGGACATTGGAGCAAGTTCAAATCAGGAAGTGGCAGTAAGGTGTTGCTTAAGGATTCAATGGATCATTTGGCTAAAGCCATAGCTTCACCAAATCCTACTATTGTTGGAGTTAATTTAGTCTCCAATAAACAGGGACATAAGGACGGTCAACAACCCTCCGAGCATAAATAATTTGGTCTAGTATTTTTATTGGATAATTGTTGCTTTGTTCTTATTATTATTTTTATAAATAATAATAATAATAATTATTAAAATTTTCCTTTATATTTTATGATGACAAATTTAACAATTTTCAGTTGGAATTGTCAAGGTTGTGCGAGTGGTAAGTTCCTTCGGGTATTTCACGAATATAATGTTGAATACAAGCCTGATATTGTTTGTCTTTTGGAACCGAGAATTAGTGGTAAAAATGCTAACTTTACTATTGAAAAATTGGGTTTTAATTTCTTTCACCGTGTGGAAGCTATAGGATTTTCAAGTAGCATATGGGTTGGGTGGAAAGATCAGTATCCGTGCATTCTCATGGGGGATTTTAATGCTATTTTTATTCCCTCATGATAAGAAAAGCATTTATAATACTGGCAAGAGGTGTAACCTGTTTGGTGACTTTTTTGATTCTTGTAATTTGTAGGACATAGGGTTTGGTTGGCCATTCTTCACTTGACAGAGGGGTAGTACGATGGTGAGACTTGACCGAGCTTTGGCCAATGATGCATGGCTCACAGCTTTTCCTCAATGTCTGCTATCACATTTATTGATAGTCAAATTAGATCATAGGCTGATACTTCTAAGTACTAATCAATATTGTCTTTCAAAGAGAGGCAGGCTTTTCAGATTCCTTGCTAGTTGGACCAAGCATGCGAATTTTCCCTCACTGGTTAAGGATAAGTGGCACTTTTCAGGTGATGTGTTCCAAACGCTTTCTGAGTTTACTAATCATGTGAAAGAATGGAAGAAATTTGTTTATGGTTTCATAGGTACCCGAAAGAAGAAGCTCATGAAGTCCCTTTTACATATCCAAAATGCCTTGGATCGTTTTGCCTCTGATCGGATTGTGCAATTAAAATATAATGTTAGAGATGAATTGGAAAACCTTTTAGATCATGAGGAGATGCTATGAAAGCAGAAGGCTAGGTGTGATTGGCTTTAGTTGGGAGACTGAAATACCAATTTTTACCACAGTTGCACACTCCAACGCAAAAAGCATAATCGCATCAATACCTTGCGCATTTCCAGTTGCGAATGGTATTCTGATCAGGATGTTCTTCGGACTGAGGCGGTTCGTTTCTTCGAGAGTCTGTTTGGTGAAAGGATGAAACCTATCAGGGGTTTACCTTTTAACCTTTTCTCAAAGGTTAGAGATAAAGACATTGCTTACTTGGATAGAGTGGTGACAAATGCCGAAATTAAGAAAGCCCTTTTTTACATGGCTCCTTTGAAAGCTCTAGGGAGTGATGGTTTCCATGCGCAGTTCTTTCAAAGTCAATGGGACATCGTAGGTAGTGCAGTTTGTGAATGGGTTCGAGGAGTCTTTGCTAGAAATCATATTAAACCGGAATTGAATAATACTTTGCTTGTCCTTATTCCCAAGACTAATCACCCTGAAGACTTCACTCAGTTCTGCCCTATCAGTCTATGTTTGGTATTGTACAAATTAGTTATGAAAGTTATTGCTAATAGATTTAGACTGGTTTTCCCTAACATTATCTCGCAAGAACAGGTTGGATTTATTGCAGGTCACAACATTTCAAATAATGTGATCATCGTTCAAGAGCTTATAGACTGCATGAGGAGCAAGCATAAAGGGAGGAATTGGATGGCCCTCAGACTAGATCTCAAAAAAGCTTACGATCGAGTGAGTTGAGACTTCATAAGAGAGTCGCTACAAATTGTAGGGGTCCCGGAGTTTATTACCTCAGTTATCATGAAGGCTATTTCTTCCTTGACCATGTAAATTCTTTGGAATGAGGTCCATACTCAGAAGTTCAGACCAGTTAGAGGGCTTAGGCAAGGATGCCCTTTGTCTCTATATCTCTTTGTGTTATGCATGGAATGGCTCGGTAGAATCATTCACGCAAAAATTACTAAGGGCAAATGGATCCCTATACGCCTTTCCCGTTCGGGCCCCAATCTCTCACATTTATTCTTTGCAGACGATTTGGTGATTTTTTGCAAAGCAGAGATGGAACAAGCTAATCTACTTTCAGGTATGTTGAATCATTTCTGTGAATTTTTAGGTCACAGAATCAGCATAAGGAAGAGCACTATTCACTTCTCTAAAGGAATGGATGATGGGTCGAGCACCCGTATTAGTCAGGTGTTTGGCTTTAGGATTGTCCAGAATCTTGGAGCTTACCTAAGTGTTCCTCTCTTGCATGAAAGTGTTACTAAGAGCAAATTAAGGTTTGTGGTGGAAAAAGTTCGAAGGAATTTGTAGAATTGGGAGGTCAGGAAACATTCTATAGCGGGTAGAGTTACTCTAGCTCAATCAGTGCTCTTAGCCATTCCAAATTACTTTATGCAGTCAATGCTCTTCCTGATAGGGGTTTGCAAAGAAATTGAACAGATTGCGAGACAATTTGTGTGGGGATCCACCAGTGGACATCATAAATTGGCTTTAGTTGGCTGGGAGTCTATATGTCAACCACAGGATAGAGGGGGCCTTGGATTTCAGCAGTTGCAATATCAGAACAAATCATTTCTTATGAAGATAAGGTTCAATATTTTCACTAAAATGGATGCTCTTTGGGTTCAGGTCTTACGATCTAAGTACAGTGTCAAAGGCTACACCCCTAACTCCATTTATAGAAGTGGGACCTTTAGTATCAAGCATACCTACCCATACAAATTTAGACTTGGATTGCAAACTAAAAGACATGGTTTTAACAGATGGTACTTGGAACATCGAGCTCTTCTAAATGTGGCTTCCAATTAAGGTCATTCACCAGATTATTAGCATTCCTCCCTCCACCCAAGTGTGGGTGTTGACAAAATTATATGGTCCTCTTCCTCCTCGGGATGTTTCTCAGTAAATAGTGTTTACTGCACTATTAAACAAGACATGTGGACACCCAAGAATACGAACTAGAAAATTATTTGGAAATTTCAAGGGCCCCAAAGAGTTCACTTTTTCCTCTGGTTGGTATACAAGCAACAACTTCTCACTCATTCAGAGCGTAGTAAAAGAGGATTGGGGCAAAGTAGCTCCTATGGTATTTGTGGTCATATGATTGAAGATATTCTGCACGTTTTACGTGATTGTAATGTAGTTAAGGAATTGTGGAAGCTTGTTCTTCCTACATATCAGCAAAACATGTTTTTCTCTAAACCTTTCCCAACTTAGTTTCTCTCTAATATTGCTCTTCTGTGCGTTTGTAGGATTGTGGCATATAATGGGCAAACTTTTTTGGGATGCTATTATGGAGAATATGAAAGAACAGGAATCTCTTTATCTTTCAGAACATCACATGGCCAGTGGCTGACATTGTTAAAGCTTTTGAGAGTTGGACACGACAAGTTGAGGCAAATCAATCTACCCCTACAATTCTCTCATCGTATCAACAAATCAAAAGGTTCCTAATGAATTTGGAAGCTCACCTGTTCACTGATGGAGCATTCGTAAGTATTACAGGGCAGGCTGTAGCAGGTGGTGTGATTTGAGACGTGATTGGTAATTGGATCATGGGTTTTAACCACTACCTAGGTAACTGTAATCCTTTGGAAGCTGAGCTTTGGTAAATCATGGATGGTGTCCTGATCTTGCTACAAAATGGTTTGAAATGAGCCACCATCCAGACAAATTGTCTTGAAGTTGTTAAATTATTGACCAAAACGGAAGAGGATGACATGAGCACCACTATCCTCAGATGAACCCGACGGATTCTCTGAAGTGAAGGTCAGTGGCATGTCTAGTATGTGCCCAGAGGGAAGAACCTAGTAACAGATAGATTGGCTAAATTGGGCCTCTCATGGAAGCAAAATTACAGAATTTTGGTAGTCCTACTATTGATCTATTGGTACCTTTCGTCAGGATATGGATTCTGACTTCGTTGATTTCTTACGTTGATGTATTGTTGATTTCTTTCTAATCACCAAAAAAAAAAAGATGAATACACACATTCTCATTCCATATATGCCTATTTTCAATATTGTTTTTATTTGGAAAGTAAAGTTATATTTTAATTCAATGTTAACAACTTTATTTGGTATTCGAATTTTAAAATTTTAGTCTCTACCAAGTGGTAACTATTAAATTTTAAAATTTTGGTCTCCATTAACCGGTAACTATTAAATTTACTGAGTTAAAATTTGTTGTTTTCGAGATTCAAGACAACAAACATGTTATTACGTATGTAATGTTATATCAACTTATTATTTTCACATATTATTCACACAAAAAAAGCCAATTAATGGATTTAATTGCTATCATTGAACGTCAAGACTAAAATTTCAAAATTTGAAATGTATAGGGACAAAAATTTATTCCATTTGCAAGCATTTACACTTTGTACAAAACAAATGGCATGATTTTTTTTGGTAAATAAAGAGGCATTAGAATTCTTGAAATCAAATTAACTAAGCATTATGATCAGTAATACAATCAGTAAAAAGTAAATTCCTAACATCAGTTCTAGGCACATCAATAATCCGAATGTCGATATCCGTAGTACTGTAGGACTTAGCAAGGAAATCCGCAACCTTATTGTTGTCCTTACGAACAAAAGTGACCTCAAAACCATCAAATTGTTGAGCTAACATTTTGATCTTTCGAACAATAGTTTTCGAAGGTGCCCCATCAAAACAATCCTTGATCAGCTTCAAAGCTACCAAATAATCGTTTTCAATAACTATTTTATCATAATTCTTGTGCTTTGTGATTTTAAGACCATCGAACATTGCCCATAATTCTCCATTAAGAGCCGAGCCCCTACCAAGAAATCTTTGAAAACCAGCAACCTAGCTGCCATTTGAATCACGAAAAACACTAGCAGTTGTCGACCAATCTCCAGCAATCCTCACAGCACCGTCTGTGTTAATCTTAATCCACCCCGTGTCAAGAGGTCGCCACTTAACTGTCAACTCCTCTATCACGCTAGAATGCCTCTATTTGCTTTGTTCTTCAATTATACTAAAGACAAGACAAAAAGCATTAGCTATTAGCTTACTGACATTACCAACCTGCTGTTGAAAAACAAAGCCGTTCCTTTGCTTCCAGATGTACCAACTAATGATAGCAAACACCATAGAAGCATCCGCATCCAACCTTCCCATTCTAAATTTCCCTTTCAGACATGCCACTAGCCAAGCCTCCAGGTCCAGATTGAAAAAGCCATAACTTCCTCATTATTGATCAACACCTGCCAGACAGTAGCTGCAAATCTGCAATCACGCAGCACATGCAAAATCGTCTCACTAGCTGTCCCACACTGTACACACCCTTCATCAACAACCATTCCTCTATAGACCCTTTCATTAGTCGTAAGAAGCCATTGTCTTCGTACTAACCAGAGGAAATACTGAATCTGAGGTGGTAATTTATTCTCCCAAATCAGCCACCATGTGCTGTCCTCCACCAAAACTCCATTAATCTTTAAACTACTATAAGCAGATTTGACCGAAAAATTCCCATTTCTACTCAATTGCCACATGCAAATATTTGCACCCAGGTCATCATTAGGAAGATGACAGGCAACAATCACTCTCAGAATATCTTTGTGAAAATAAAATTGAAGAGACAACCAATCCCATTCACCATTAGAATTAACAAAATCAGCCACCTTTAAATGTGATGAAGTGATTTTACTTGGAAGTAAATTGTCCTTTAAAATCCTAAAATTTGGTAACCATTCATCAAAGAACAAACTGACTGAACGCCCATCTCCTATGCTCCAACGAAATCTAGCTCGAGCACGACTCCAAATATTTGATAAAGAGCGCCACACGTAGGAACAAGGATCTACTCTGTCCGGACAAATTTCTTTCACTTTATACTTCGACCTTAACACCCTAACCCAGAGAGCATCCATAATAAACATCAGAACTCAGTAATAACACCATGAATTACCTCGGTGTTCTCCAAACTCATTTCCCCAAATAAAACTAAGTCGTCTATGAAAAAGAGATGGGACAACTTAGGACCACCTTTCCTCATCTTAACAGGTTTCCACTTTCCCTGAGAAACTGTCCGTTGAATCATTTGTCCAAGTCTTTCCATAGTCAACACAAAAAGATAAAGGGATATGGGATCACCTTGGCGCACACCCCTAATAGAGGCAAACTTCTCCATAAAACCACCATTCCACACAACTTACATCGTGGTAGTGGAAACACAATTCATAATAAGGCGTCTCATATTAATAGGTAATCTCGCATCCTCCATTGTGTCCGTTATAAAATCCCACCTCAATCGGTCGTAAGCCTTCTCCATATATATCTTGACCGCCATCCACCCCTTCTTGCCTTTACGAATACGCATTGAATGAACAACCTCCTCAGCAATGATGACATTATCTATTATGTATCGAATCGCAATACAACTGGTTTGATTTTTAGCTATTAGCTTTGGCATGACCTACTTGAGTCGATTCACAATCACTTTAGTTAACAATTTGTAACGCATCGTACAAAGACTTATTGGCTGAAATTGTGTCACAATCTCAGGTCTTAGAACTTTGGGAATAAGCACAAGAAGCGTCTTATTTAGAAATGGTTCAATCTTACCAGTTTCAAAGCCTCTCCGAACCATAGAGACTAAAGAATCACCCACAACATTATATCGCGACTGGTAAAAATGAGCGTGGAATCCATCGATGCCTGGAGCCTTAAGTGGAGCCATTTCAAACAGATTGTCATGCACCTCACTATGTGTGACCTCCTTGCTCAGAAAAGAAACCCACTCAAAGCCTATATTTGAAAAAGCATTACACAGAGACAACTTTCCACCAATTGACCAATCACTAGTATAAAGCTGCTTATAAAATTCCACCACCACTTTCTGAATCTTGTCCTCATCATAACACCACGAACCATCCTCTAGCTTCAAGGACTTGATATTATTAATACGTCGCCTCTTATTCACCTGGCTATGGAAATAACCTGTGTTCCGATCCCCAAGAGTAAGCCAATCTTTCCTCGACTTCTACTTCCAAAGCAACTACTCGTCATCAAGAACACCTTCTAGTTCAACTCTCAAAATAGTCTCTAAATCAATGAGCTTCTGGGAGTAATAAGATTCAAGACATTTTTGTATGCCTAAAATTCGAGCCTTTCTTCCTCAAAATATCTCTATACACCTCCCATTTCCATTTTTTAGCAGCTATAGCAAGACATTTCAGTGTCCCCTCTAACCGAACATCCGTTTTCCAATTCTCAGCCACCAAATTGCCAAATCCATCATGATTAAGCCAGCCACTAAGAAATCTAAATGGTCTAGCTGGTTTAGGACCCAAAGATATTCCAAATCTAATAGCTAATGGCCGATGATCTGACATAAACTTATGTAAGTGTAAGACCATCATATCCAAAATAATTGACTCCGAAGAAGAATTACACAAAGCTTGATCCAATCATTCAAAATACACTCTCTATTCCAAGTAAATTTTGACCCTTGAAACCTAACTTCCTTAAGATAAGAGTCATCACAAAATTTTCTAAACAACTTACAAGCAGAACGACCAACATTGAATCCCTTTTGTTTATCCTTCTTGTTCAATAATGCATTAAAATCACCGGCCAGCAACTAAGGAGATCGATCACAATCAAAATTCCCCAATGTATCCCATAAGCCTTTTAATTACTGGTCGAAGGCTCTCATAAGCACCCGTGAACCAAACCCAATCTTGTAAACTCGAGAACTTAACTCGCACGTGAATAAATTGAAAACTATTTTCCACCACAACCATATCTACAGAATTCTTCCACAGCACCCAAATACCCCCTGAGAAACCTTGTGCTTCCACCCTGTGAGACTTTACAAGCCCAATTTTCCTAATAACCTAATCCACCTTATAACCACTAATTATTGTCTTCATTAAAATCACCACCTCAGGATCAAAGTCACGCATATAATCCTTCACAACTCTATAAACTTCGGATTACCTGCACCTTAGTAGTTCCACACAAATATTTCAGTTTTCATAATAAAAGAAATGCAAACCTGAAACACACCATCATGCCTCCATGGCATCCATCCCAATGGCTCCATCATCCTCCTTAGAACTTTCCACTTGAGCTACACTCGTTTTTGGGCCACCATCGCCCTCTGTCAAAAGAGCCAAACAAGAGTCATCCAACTGAACTCCCATATGAATTTGATCCATCTCCATGCTTCGCATAATCCCATCAAGAGCGGCCTCCAAAGGAACCACACATTACGCCTCAGCATGGAAAACACCTCCACTGGTTCCACCAAAATTAGAATGCTCTTTAAGCAATTCCGCTTTCATAGAAATGGGAAATGAACTTTGGGAAGCTAAATTTTTAAAACCCAACATATCCAAAGGAGTATTACTACCACTTGAAAACACATTTGGATTTTTATTCTCTTTGATAATAACAACTGAATGATTTTTAAGATCCAACACCCGAGGCCCAACAACATTCTCCTTTTGCTTCTTATTTTGTCCAATTTTTATCCTACCCGAAAATCCACTCCCTTCAGCCCAAAACCCATCTTTTTTAACCCCCAACTTTAATCCAATCACACCATTACCCATGGACTTATTAGTCTTTGACTTGGAGACCAACTTATCCCCATTTACTGCTAGATGGTCACTCCCAAATTGCACCACATTACCAGCAGCCACCAAGCTGACCCTACTCTCAAATCCCATTAAATCACAGCCTTATCATTATCCTTATTTTTGGTGCCAAAATGGAAAATACCCAAAGATTCCTCCATCATTGGCTCCTCATTTTTCGCATTTTTAAAAAGCACGTTAAACCTTGATCCCGTTTGATTCTTGCCACGAATAGTACTCGTGGACACCTTCTTCTACCGTTGACCTCTCCTTTGTCGACGATCAACAACCATCCACTCCTCATACACCTCATTTTCAACCCGATTTGAACATTTTTAGGATTTGTCTCTGCCAAATTACACTCTGAAACAGGAGCATTGTTGCTAGTTTCATCTAACTCCTTCTCCACAACCTTATGAGGACAGGCATCCCTCACATGGCCATAGCGTCCACACCCAACGCAATTGATGGAAGAGATTCATACTTTACCCTATGCACTCTATTTGCAATCCTAATTCTAGAGACCAAAGGATTAGCTAAATTAACCTGAACCGTAGATCTAGCAAATTGACCTCCAGCCCCGGTATCAATTTGTAAGTCAACGCGAACCACCATTCCTACTAAACTGCCAATCTCTTGGAGAATGCTCCGTTTATAAAAAGCTCCGGATAGCCCGGGGATACGAATCCATGCAATGACTTTCTGCGGAAAATCATTCAACGAAGAAAATTGCGTCGACCATGGCTGAATTGTTAAGTAATGACCATAAATTACCCAAGGCCCCTTTGAGAGCACATTCCTATAATCCAAGTCAGGCTCAAACTTTTCCAAGAAATAATCGTTATCAATATCCATGAGCTGAAAACGCATACTTCCCACAGCAGCTCGTATCGTGGGACATCTTTAGGCTTGTTTTTAGTGGCGAAGTCACGTTGATGAATGAACCCTTAAAATTTTTTGAAAAAAAAGATACTTTATAAAAATAAATTTTAATTAAAAATTAAAACTTGAACCCGCAAATTGAATTGCATACTTCATTTCTTTTCTATTGTTGTGTTGTATCATTATTTAAAACTACATGAATAACAAGAGAGCAATCTCAACACTTACAGTGAAATTAAATGAAAATAAAATACTAATAAATTTTAATTATTGGATTACCGAGTACTGTTTTCTTTTGTTGTCTATTTCCATTTTTTTCTACCGAATAAAACATTGTAGGCTGGAAATAGGAATAAAATGCAGGAAACAGTTTCTGTGATCCATATTATTACGTGTTTAGATCAAAATACTATAATATTTGATATTTACATTTGAATTGCAAATACACCAACCAAACCAGTTTTCTTATAGAACATTTAGATCGAAATATTATTGTTAAAAATTTGGCACTACTATCTATTAGGAAATCCCAAAATGGTTGCTAGTCTAAGATTAAATTTAACTTTAGTTAATCTACATAAGTAAAGACTTTTACTTTCAAGCCTC
Source organism: Kokia cookei (assembly GCA_039519145.1). NCBI lineage: Eukaryota > Viridiplantae > Streptophyta > Magnoliopsida > Malvales > Malvaceae > Kokia > Kokia cookei. The sequence goes on from CM076908.1 coordinate 12,101,090, forward strand.
TTTGGACCTTGGGCGTCTTTACTTGTATGTGCTTTGATCAAATTATAAGAGAGCACCAACATAACAAGTTCCCAAGAAGATACTTAGCCATATAAAATCTTGACAATGGCGACATTAAAGCTTAAGAATATTAACCTTCTTTTCCTTTTGGGTTAAAAGTTTCATGAAGTTCCCACAATATTAATGATCTTTGCTTAAAAAGGAGGGAGATGGTGTATTGTAGAAGACAAATCCGACAGATTCTAAAGCTCATTCCACCTCAATGTTAATTAGCTAGGTTTTTCAAAGAGGGTAAATTCCTAAACAATTCACTGATCTTTTTTCATTACAGCAATCTCAATCTATCTAACTTTAAAACGGCTATAAAAAATCAAGCTCTTAACATGCATGCACGATGTTGCCGCTTGCTTTTAACATATAGTTCAAAAAATAATAATTTGTTGATTTCCAGGAAGCACAGCAGTAATAGAGTATTTCAAAAAGCTGAAGCACAAATGTTTTAAATATTAAAACCCAAAACGGGGAAACTATAACATAGAATCCAAGTCTTTGATGCAAAATATTATTATATCATCCGACCCCAGTATCTAATGAGTCGTCGGCTTAGGCAAACAGTAAATTGTTTTTTTTTTTTTTAATTTCAGGCCAAAGCATTAAAGCTTTGCTAGGGTGAAGCAAAAAGATGGTAATGTTCTTCACGTTCAACCGAGAAACCAGAAGCTGGGGTCAGGGTTTGAACTATTGCCGCTCATCCAATTCTCCCCTTCCGCTTCGTTCCCTCTTGGCGTTGCCTGTATTATATATATGATCAGATTATGGTTTTAAACAAATATGATTATAGTATAAAGTATTAAAATTTTTCAAAAAATCATAATCATCATATATATATTTCAGTCTTACCTGGGGTATGGTGTCCATATTCATGGGAGGGAAATTTGCATTGACCATCGGAGGCTCCAGATGGTAGACATAGTTATCAAAATTCAGGTTTGGTTGAGTGTTCACTTCATTTCCGCCAAAGTGTCCAGGCCCTTGAAGATGATGAGATCTCATCGGCGATGGAAATGGCAGCCTTTCAACCAAGGGTTTAGCTAAATTTCTACAAACATGAAAAAGAGATGTAAAATTGTAATCTATGTATATGGGATTGGATTTTGTCTCCCTATTCAACCAACAGAGAGTCTTCAGGAAAAGTGCCTGAATAGATAGAACCATGTAAAGAATGCTATCACTTGAGCTACCCAACTATGGTTTGGAGACAAAATCTCTATCAAAGACAATACTAAGCTTATTGAAGGTCCGATCCTCAACAAGCTGTTTAATTTTTATCAGTAATCTTAGTTAAAGACCTTAAGGGCTGTTGAAGATCGACTGATTGATCAGTGAAACTGGTTGGAGCTTGAACATCATTCAATGGTGGCCATTTCATGAAGTTGAAGTTCAAACCTCGCTCGAAGCAAGGCCGGCCACTAGCATTTTGCACATGAAGCGGAATCTAAATGTTACAAACAGCAAAGCAATGTACATAAGAAAATCAGTGGTAACATTCACTTGCATCGAAACCCAATACATGAAATCACAAACTCTAAAATTCTATATTCAATACCATAAATCATAACATTTTATAAATAGTTATGGGTTACATTTTAACTTTTTTACCTCATTGGGATTGACCATATTGGGCACAATGTTAGCTCCAAATTCCATTCTAGTAGGTCCAATAATTTCATTTGCTTCTAAAACTCTCTGTAAATCATAAACGAGACATACATAATTAGGATTTCATCTGTAAAGAAAAAAAAATATTAAATCAAATAGGTTGTGTGTGTGTGTGTATATATATATCTTGCCTTGCGCAAATGGACAAGTTCCAAGGTCTCTTCCAAGACCATTTCATGGTACATAACCTCGGTTATTGTATCAAGACAACTAGGATTTTTCAGAAAAAACCTTAAAAAAAACCAATTCATATAATTCGAAATTAATTTCTGACAATAAAATGAAAATTTCAAGGATAATTAAATAATTAATTCGATGATCCCATACTCTAGGTTCCTCTCCACTTGTTCCAGCTCAATACTGAATACAACCATTTCTTTCTGGATTTCCTGCATTATTATTCTTATGATTTTACATCAAAGTCTATAAAATTATTTCTTTTTGTTCCATTCACTCGTCTACTATTTGATTACATACCTTCAATAGAGTTCCATTGTCTTTGTCCCTTCTATAATATCAACAAGTAAAAGAAAATAAATCAACCAGTCACCATTAAAAATTAATATAACCAATCTTAATTAATGACAAGGCAAACCTAAGGACGTCGTAAAAGCTAGCTTCAGCGTTCAACTGAGTCACAATGCGCTGGATCAACTGAAACAAAACACACATACACACATAAACTTGTACTGAAATTTTGTAAATAATTGTTGAATTAAATAGTTGGGGATAAGTGGTTACTCACCTCTTGATTAAGCACCCTTTGTATGATTCATCGCCAAAAATGAAAAATCAAGAGTGTTGTTAGAAAGGGAAAAAATCCACACGAATTATTCGCGATATTTTAAATGAAAGATCTTTAAAAGATTTTAGGTTTTTGTTGCGTTTGTATCACTAAAACCCTATTTTTATTCTACAAAATGGTGGCAATCAAATTTTTATAAACATAATAAGTACAAAATGTGATATGACTCTTGGCGGCGCCTCAACAATTTCAACATCGAGATTACGGTTAGAAAAAAAAATCCTTGTTAATATGTAATATTGCACGATCTGATTATTTTTTTAATTTCTTCATTCATTGATATTTGTTAAGAAATTTTGCAATTTTTTTTATGTTGAAAAAATGCATAATTAAAGATAAAATAAATGATTGTAGATATTTAGATCCAATCAAACCCTCCATTAAAAGGCCATACCATCCACGTCGACGAGCAGGAAGTTCCATGTATTCAGCAAGAATTTGTTCGATCCTACACATACCCCAAAATCAAATTGGATACAACAATTAAATCAAAGAAATAAAACTCAACAAATCATTAAAAAAAATGAGATAAGATTAAAAAGTCAATAAAGGAACAAGATTTTATAATCATAAATCGGAAAAGTAAAATCTAAAAATGAGCACACACACATAAAATCACACCTTTTCTTGCCATCGAAAAGGAAGAGTTTTCCAACTGGAGAAAATATAATAAGAGCAGCCTCAATATCACAAAAAGTCGAAAGCTCATAAGCTTTCTTAATAAGACCGCTTTTTCTTTTGGCAAAAGTTATATGCCTATATGTTATGTTCTCAATCTTTTTCAACTTGATTTTAGCCCTACCCATTGTTTTTTATTTTCTTTTATTTTCTTTTTCTCTTTTTGTAAGTTGTGTTTTTAATTAACCATATGAGTTTATATAGAGGAAAAGGGGGGTAGGTGAGGGGTTTGATTCCTCTTTTTCCTGTCTTTAATTTTATTAAGGAAAAGTGTAATAAATTTACTTCTTTTTTTTTTTTTTTTTATCTTTTGTGGCCTTAGCTACCATCCAAGGCTGATGTGGACAACTATGTTACTAAATAACTTTTTGTTTAAACCTATATTTAAGCAGATTCTTTTATTAAAGAGGTATTAAAAAGACAGAGCAACAAGTTATTTTAAAAGATAAATACACACATTTACCTACCATATATGTTTATTTTCAATATTGTTTTTATTTGGAAAATAAAGTCATATTCTAATTCAAGGTTAAATTCTATTTGGTATTCGAATTTTAAAATTTTAGTCTCCACCAAGCAGTAACTATTAAATTTATTGTGTTAAAATATATTGTTTTCAGGATTCGATTCTGAAAATATGTTATCACATATATAATGTTATGTCAGCTTATTATTTTTACATATTACTCACACAAAAAAGCCAGCTAATGGATTTAGTTGCTATCGTTGAGCATCAAGACTGATATTTCAAATTTTGAAATGTATAGGAACTAAAAATTATTCCATTTGCAAGCATGAACTAAATCTACAACTTTATACAGTGTACAAAACTAATAGCATGATTTAATTACTCATGTTTGAGTTAAGATTAGAATTTCAAAATTAAAAAAATATAAAAACTAAAATTGACTAATTCAAAAAATACAATGACTAAAAGTAATTAAATTAAAGTATAGAGATTAAATCCATAATTTACACAAAATACATAAATTAAATTAATAGCATAATTTGAACTTTAACCATAAACTTAAATTCGTTGTTAAAATTCTCGATCTTTTCAGATAAAAAATTGTCGAAAATACATAGAATTTTTTTTTTTGTATATAATAGATGCAGTTAATTGAGGTAATTCACCAACAAGGTGAAGCTCAAAACATTGCCCAACATAGAACTCTTCGCTTGTTGGCTTGGCCATGACATACTCCCCACAGCAACTTGTGTCGTGACGACATCTTTAAGCTTATTACCAGGGGCGAAGTCAAGTTGATGAATGAAGCCCATAAAATTTTTTGGAAAGAAAGATACTTTATAAAAATAAAATTTAATTAAAAAATTAAAACTTGAACCCACAAAATTGAATTGCATACTTCATTTCTTTTCTATTGTTGTGTTCTATCATTATTTAAAACTGCATGAATAACAACTGAGCAGCCTCAACACCTAGAATGAGATTAAATGAAAATAAAACACTAATAAATTTTAATTATTGGATTAACGAGTACTGTTTTCTTTTGTGGTCTTTTTCCATTTTTTTTCTACCCAACAAAACATTAATAGGAATAAAATGCAGGAAACTGTTTCTATGATCCATATTATTACGTGTTTAGATCAAAATACTATAGCATTTGATATTTACAGTTGGATTGCAGATACACCAACCAAACCAGTTTTCTTATGGAACATTTAGATCGAAATATTATTGTTAAAAATTAGGCACTATTATCTATTAGGAAATCCCAAAATGGTTGCTAGTCTAAGATTAAATTTAACTTTAGTTAATCTACATAAGTAAAGACTTTTACTTTCAAGCCTCTTTGGACCTTGGGCGTCTTTACTTGTATGTGCTTTGATCAAATTATAAGAGAGCACCAACATAACAAGTTCCCAAGAAGATACTTAGCCATATAAAATCTTAACAATGGCGATATTAAAACTTAAGATTATTAACCTTCTTTTCTTTTTGGGTTAAAAATTTCATAAAGTTCCCACAACATCAATGATCTTAGCTTAAAAAGGAGGGAGATGTTGTATTGTAGAAGACAACCCCGACGTTTTTTCCCATCTCTTTTGGCGTCGGCAACAACAAAGATCTTAGCTTTTTATGGAGCAGTGTATATAGTGGGAGAATTAGGGCAGTTTTGTGCAAATATAAGGGGCGCCCACAAAGTGTGAATTTGACGGAGGCAGGTTGGTATGTGTGTAAAAGTGAGCGCCATGAGCTACAATGTTTTGCTGCATAATTTCATGCTTGACTTGGGTTTTGTTGCATTGAAAATGGGGGATTATAGTGGAATGGAGAGCTCTCCCAGATTTGGGGTTTGATCCAAAAATCAATGCAGACTGGGGAGGAATAGGGTGGACTTGGAAGCCACTAATAAGGAATACTTGAGGAGTGTCAACTCCCTTACGTAATACAAACGCATTAGGATCCAGCATTTGCCTCAAACAAACCCAACTTTTTTCCCCAATTTCATATTCATTTCTTATATAGGTTTCGGCTACCGTGGACTGGGGTGACCTTAATATTATATTGATGATTTTGAAGCATGTGAGATATAGGGTTGGTAATGGACAGTCCGTATTTTGATATTTATTAATATTTTTTAAATTCCATTAGTACAAATTCGATATTCAAATTTACAATTTGGATATTAATTTTGACATACTCATTATTTAAATTCGGATAATACGCCTGACGAATTTGGAAACACAAGAATTTATTCATTTTCCAGAACATCAATTGGTTAGCTCACGACATGTTCAAAATTTTCAGTTAGGCAAGGCAATATCAAAGTACTCATATTGGTTACAAGATCAAATCACCTACTTTGAATGCCCAATTGATGGAACATGGGTACATTTAATCTCTGATGGAGTAGTGGCTAAAGACTTCGAGAGTGTTTGAACTGGAGATGTGATACGTGATTCAGGTGGCAATTGAATTTTAGATTTTAATCGATATATGAGAAGTTGTACACCATTTGAGGCGGAACTTTGGGGTATTCTAGACGAGCTTCTTATGTTGTTAAATATGGGGTACAAATGTGCCACAATTCAAACAGATAACTTAGAAGTGGTTAATGCATTGATTGCTAAGGGATCGAAAGATTCAAGTATTATATTGCTCAAAAGGATTCATAGGATCAAGAGTTCCAAAGACCAGTAAGTGATCAAATACGTTCCCAGAGAGTACAATTTAATTGCAGATCGACTGGCAAAGGTCAGCCTAACTTGGAAGTAAAGTTACAGATTCTTAATGTGTCTCCTCATGATATTATTCTTCAACAAAACAAAAGCTTATGGTGTTTTTGAGCAATTGATTTGATGTAATTTTTTTATTTGTTTTTCACTAAAAAATAATTGAATAATAGTATCTAAATCTATTAACGAGATTTCTTTTTAGCATATTATGAATAGTTTAATTAATTCAAATTTAATTAATAATCGGTTTTAATGTAGATATTACTTCAATTTTAAAATTGATTTACATAATTGAATTCAGTTTTACAAATATTTCATTAAAAAAATAAACAAATGATGTGACAAAGTGTTATGCTGCCACGTCAACACTGCCACCAGCTTCTCACCAGTCAAGTTGTCACCACCGCCACTACTGAAGTTTGCCCTGCAAAGAAGAAATGACAACAATTTAAGTTGTAAAAGACAAAATACCATGATTGTATAATCGGTTATAAGGATCGAATTCAATTCATTTTGTAAGGTTACAAACCATTTTGAAATAAAAAAACAGACCAGCATTCGAAATACATACAAACAGTCTTGAAATCAATACAAAAGGCATTCGAAATTGAATAGAGAATACACAGACAGAGGTAATAGAGAAGCATAAAGTCAGATTGCAACACATTACTTGTTCTGAAGGTATACAATAATTTATTGTGTATTTGCTATTTCGAAGCATTTTCTATTTAAGTATATAGATTAATATATTTAATATTTATTAATTATATATGAATATACTTATTAATTACTATTTATTATTAGCTAAGAAATTCAAAACGTTTTTAATGAAAGAGGAAGTCAAAGGTCATACTTGGATTTGAAGGGTCAATGTTGATTCGGACGGAGTTCCTTTGTTTGCGAGAGATTTCGATGCCCTATTTCCATCAAAAAAATGTATTAATAAAATAGAACAAAAAAGGCAGTGGATTTCGAAAAGAAAACACGTTAAAATCGTCAAAATTTCATCCCTTTTTTTGGATCTGAAATGATCAAACCAGAACTTAAGTTTTTTTTTTTTGCTTAAAAAGAAATAAAAAGAATAACAAAAAGAAAGTAAAAAGAAAATAAAAACAGATTCTAAGAGCAAGAAAAGTAAAATCAAGACTGTTCTTTTTGTTTTTTGAAAATCCGACTTCGATTTAAAGGTTTTGTAAAAAAAATCAAAAAATAAAATCTAAACTTTTTTAAAAGACAAATCTGGGTTCGATCTAGTTAGATATGAATCCAGATCTACGTCTTTTTTTAAAAAAGGAGGTTTTTCTTACCTGGGCCACCATCAAAGGCGGCGCGTGACGGTGGAGAACGATGGCCCGCAACGACTAGTGAGTACAGGGACAGAGGATCGGGGTCTGGAGTTTGGCTGGCCCTATGAAGCCTTGAAATGGTTTTTTGAAAAGAGGAGAGGTTTTTTTTTAGAGAGGATGTAAAGTGGTTTTTTTTTTTTGAATAAAAAGGGTATTTATAGGACACAAAAACGGTGTCGTTTTTGGCCTTCATGCCTAAGCCCCAAAACGACATCGTTTTGACCCTATTCGACTCAAGCTCGCTCCAATATCCTCGTGTTTTTTGTTAATGGGCTATTTACCCATTCGATCCTTCTTCTTTTTTTAAAAAAAATTTCAATCAGGTACTCCAACCTCTTTTTCATTCTTTTTTAAATTTGCCTAGTGATTTTATTTTCTTTTCAATTTAGTCCTTTGACTTCAAAATGCATCAGAAGATGCCACATGGCACTTTTTTGGGTTATTTACATATTAAGCCTCTATTTTCTTTGAAAATTACATTTAAACCCAAATATTTTCCAAAATTTCATTTTAACCTCCAAACTTTCTAAAAATCACATTTTAACCCTTAAAATTCTTCAAAATTACATTTTGACCTTTAAACGTTTCTAAAATTGCATTTTGACAATAAAATTTTTCAAAATTACATTTTGACCCTCAAACTTCTCTAAAATTACATTTTCGACCCCTAACATATCCAAAATCACGTTTTGACCCTTAAACTTTTTGAAAATCACATTTTGATCACAAACTTCTCCAAAATCACATTTTAACCCTAAACTTCTCAAAATTACATTTTTACCCTCAATTTTTTTCTAAAATTACATTTTAACCCCGTATTCTCTTAAACTTCATTTTCAACCCCCCCTTTTTTTTTTTTTTTCCTTTTTCTTCGATTTTTGTATATAAAATTTAATTATTATTTTTATTTTCTTTTCCTTTTTAATTAATCCTGTTTTCTGATTTCGTTTCACATTTTTTTGTACTTCGTATATTATTAATCCCATGCTTAATTTTTGCATTTACTTATCTGCTTAATTATTATTTAATTTTTCCATTATTTGCACATTCATGTTTAATTTATGCACTCATCTTTAAATTAAATTTGCTTTATGATTTTCTCTAAAAAAATACAAATATTTTAAAATCGACGCAATATTCCTTTATTTCAGATTTTGAAAATTTGTGCCTTAACTTACTAGGCGCGATTTTTTCTTCAAACCGAAATAATTGAATGCCTTTTTCGAGGTTTGAAATTGGCAACGAGGGAATGCTCGTTATTCGGATCTCGAAACGTTATGTCCTAACTCACTAGACGTGACTTTCTTCCTCGATTATTTTGAAATAACGAGACTTCCTCACGAAATTCGATTTTCCTTCTTAAACGTGTACATCAAATAAATCATGCATTCAAGGATCATATTTTAAACTTCACTCGAAATTTCAAGTTTCTAACAAACAAAACCCGAAAAATAATCGATGTGGTACCAGTTTTGGACGTGTGAAGGTGCTAATCCTTCCTCACACGTAACCGACTCCTGAACCTATTTTTTGGATTTCGAAGATCAAAATATTTTTCAAAACAGATTTTAAACGTTTTGTGGTGATCCAATCACACCGAATAAAAATATTGGTGGCGACTCCCATTTTTCGATTTTTAAAATATTTTTCGAAACTTTTTCTTTTTAGAAAAAAACGTTTCGACAGCTTGGCGAATCTGCTGGAACCTTTAAAAATAAAAGAGAGTCAAGCTAAAAGTCGATTATTTTTGGGTCTTTTTGTTAAAATTTTTAAACACTCGATTTTGTTTAATATACAATCCTTTGCATTTTGTGTGATGCTATATTATGTTGATATTTGCTAGTATAAGTTTGCATTCATATGCATCTGTGGATCGTTTTCGTGAGGTTTTCACCTCCGTGCAGGATAGTGGATCGCTTTCGGGATTACATTCGTACCCATGTTTTCGTGAAGTTTTCACTTCCGTGCAAACATGTGGGAAATGTGTCCCCTAAACCGAACTCATTCGTATGAGCCTGTAATGGGTGAGGATCGAGGAATCTGCTGGTTTGGGTACCCTTTACTCTAGAGATTAAGCCATATATAATGAACCATAAGTACTTGCCTTAGAAGGAGTTATACCGAACCTTTTAGTAACTATCCAAGATAAGTTCTCAGGTTCTTTGTTTTATATCTGTATATTGGTATTGATGTATTTTGCTAACTTGTTATGTTTTGTTTCTTTTACTTGCATTGCATCATCATACAAAGAAAAGGTATTGATTCAAACTCAATTACTGATAAGAGAATTGATCATGGAGAACAAGTATCTTGATAAGGTGGAGGATAACATGGTTGTGCGTATGTGGTCGAAGGAAAATCAATGCTAGAAAGGTGATAGCTTAGTAGAAGGGCATAAATCTGACTTTTGGGATTACACCAGAATTAGTACAACTTAGAATAATGTGCAAGAGTTGAAAGAAATATGGGACCAATGGGATAATGACATGAAGCAAACCTTTTTCCACGAGTATGGAGATTTACCATACTTACTCAAGGTAAAAGTAGATAAAGGCCTCTTCCGAGCTTTGTCACAACACTGGAACCTGGCCTACAATTGTTTCACTTTTGGGAATGTAGACATGACACCTACAATAGAGGAATACACCACTTTACTCTGTTGCCCGAAGATCTTGGCTGATAAAGCTTACTCAAGAGCTTCTAGTGTCTCGACTTTTATCAAGAAATTAACAAACATCATTGGCATGAGTGAGCAATGAGTCGCAACTCAAGTTAAGGTGAAAGACGACAATAAATGCATTATGTGTAAGAGTTTGCGAGACTTCATCCTGGCTCACCCTGATGCGAAGAAAAAGATTGACATCCTAGCTTTAAGTATATACGGGTTAGTCATTTTTCCCAAGGCTTTGGGACATATAGAAGATGCGATTACAATTTTATTCGATAGGTTGAATAAAAAGGTTACACCAGTCTCAACAATATTGGCTGAAACTTTCATATCGTTAAATGCGTGTAAAAGAGAAGGAGAGGGACGATTTATCAGCTGCGCACCATTGTTGATAGTATGGTTCCATAGTCACTTTTGGAAGACAAAAAAGTCTCTTATTAATACCTTTCTAAAGATTATTCTCCTTTGAAAGAGTTTGTAGCTATACAAAGATAAGGAAACTTCTCCGAGGAAAAATGGATGGTAATACTTCAAAGTCTCCGAGACAAGGATGTAGAATGGCGAGCACCATGGTTTGTTCCTGATGAAATCCTATATCGATGTGGAGACTTCGACTGGGTTCCATTGGCTGAGATTTGAGGAGCTGTAGGGTTTGCACCTTTATTGGTTTCAAGACAGTATAGGTCGAGACAATTCATACCAACAACCCAAGGATTAGCCCAGTGTGAATTCGCATATAGAGGAGAGAATAATAAGAAGAGAATTCGAGAGATTTCGAATGCATGGAACCTAAGTACTGATGATCCAAAGTGTTCAGCACAAACCCTATGACAACTACATAATATGATTGGTGAAGGAAGTAAAAGGATCAATGATTACATTCCCGTACCAAACCCAGAAGTTGTTCGCCCAATCGAAGGAGCACTTGCAGGTTGTCTCGACAGAACTAGAAATTATCAAACACGATTTTGAGAGAAAGAATTCTGAAATGGAAAAAATGATAGAAAAATTGGAAGAAGAAAAGGTACTTTTGGGATTAGATGTTCATGGTTCAGAAATTAGAAGGAAAAAAATTGAGGAAAGAGAAGAACAAATATGAAGAATATCTCGATAGCCTGGAGAAAGACTACAACAAACTTCATTTGTCGATCAGGACTGCCGGTTTGGGTAAAACGTCAGAACAGTGCCAATGGGAAATCCATGAAGAAAAGAATAGAATGAATCAGTGGAAGAACAAATTCCAAAGATATCTAGGTTTAGGAAAATACCATGAAGAGTAGCTTGTTGGAAAGTCAAGTCGAGATAACTGAGTTAAAGGCCCCAATAAAAGAGCTAGAGGAATCCCTATATAGACATCGTAATCGAAATTCGACAGCAGAGTTGAAAGCAAGTCAAGTCGAGATTGAGAGGTTGAATAAGAGGGTGGAAGAACTCAAAGCCGTGTTGCAGAGTAGTGAGATACGAACCGAGGTTATTGAGAGGATAGTGGAAACAAATGAATGGTACCTTCAGCATACTCAAAGGCAAGTTCAAGATA